>CP125976.1:541546330-542746330 GCA_030063025.1 Avena longiglumis | reverse complement strand
TCGGTGAGGATGCATCCCTGCGGACGCTGAATTCCGGACACGTTCTTGTGGGCGAGTTGTACTCGGGCGGGCGATGGATCGTGCGGATCGGCTCTCGGAGAGCCGATCGCGGCGGCGACTTCGCGGATGCGAGCGAATCCTCCGGCGATGGCGTCGGTGAGACCGACGAAGAGGCTGATCGTGCCGATCGGCGGGATCACGTTGTGCGTGTGGTCGCGCCACGGGGCGTAACTACTCGGCAGATTTGGAGCATCTCGCCGATCGCTATCATGCGGCGGTGGCGGCCGTCGTTGATGGGCAGATTGGATCTCGCCGCAGAACACCGGCGGCCAGCCCCACGGTGGGCGCCACTATCGTGGGAATAGTCACGGCAGATCTGCAATCGGCGAGTAGTAGAAACGAGGGCAAGGCGGCCAGCCATCTGCGCGAGATGAGGGCAAAGACACAGGTTTTACCTGGTTCGGCCCCGGAGGGTAAAGACCTACTCCTGCTAGATTGTATTATGGAGGTGTTACAATGGGCGAGCTCGGCGGCTAGGCAGCGAGTCGCTTGGGTGTATGATGGAACGTGTCTCTACTCGCCCTATAGGGAGGTTTATATAGGCTCACCTCCCCTAGGGTTTACATATCTCAACCGATTCGGTTAGAGCTTCGGTACTCGTTTAACCTAATCCGACTGGGCCTAACTACTCGCCTGGGCCTTCAGCTTCCAGTCGCTTGGCTCCTTGCTGGGCTTTAGTCCAGTCGCCGTCTTGCAGGCCCACTCGCCAGTTCTTTGGTCCAGCCGGAAACGTCCTGTTGGGTATACCCCGGTAGACATATCCCCATCAGTCTTCGACCTCGACCAGAGCCAACCGTCGCCAGACCAAACTCCGGCGAGGAATTCCTCCTGCCCTCGTGCGCCCCTTGCCCCGCCGACCACACGACGAGCTTCCCCAGCCTCCTGCGATCTCGGTGAGCACCTTCCCATCCTCTCTCGCTTCCTGTTCTCGCCGTAGCGCCACCGCCTGGCCGTGCGCCGCCGCTAGCCACCGTCGGCGCCTCTCACATTTGGTCAATCAGACCAGCGCTCTAGGATCTAGATCGGGCGAGCAAGATTAGATCACTTAACCGCGAAGGGGTACGCGTCCTGTGCCGCACGATCTGATTAGATCCAATGGCTACAACTACGCGATCCGGACGAACCGGTACCAACGAATGACGACGCGACGCGTGGCAAGACTTTGGCTAGAACAGATTTTTGAAATCAGATTAGATTGTGATTTTCAAACCATTGTAACTTTTGATCCACACGTCCAAAAATTGCAAATTTGGTATCATTGGAATCAGTGGAACAAGCCCTAGCCAACCATGCCATTGGTTTAGTAAATAGTAACTGTTAGATGGTTTGTTTTTGCAGAAACATTTGTATGCTTGTTTAGATTAGAAAAATGATTCAAAAATGTTTTTGAGGATGAAACCTTGGAAAATTAGTTTGTGATGAACTCACTGACCCTAGGAACCAACCCATGGTTTTGAAAATGGATTTGGTAAAGTTTAGATTGGATTAATTGGATTAGGACATTTCTAGCCAATTAAAAATTTATGGTTTTATTATGGAAAAATTGATTGGAGTAAAAACTTTGGGAAAATGTTTTAGATCAAACCTACTGACCCTAAACACCAAGTTTTGAGAAAACAACAACTTATTTGGTGAACAACTAAAAGTTGTTGCTTTGATAAAAATGTTTTCCACCACATAAAATGATGATTGGATTTAAAAATGGTTTATGGACAAAACCCTTTTGCAAATGACTTTGCCACTTTGGAAAACGACCACTTTGGACTTTACAAAGTTTAGAGGCCTAGTGTAGACCACCTTTACAAATAGAACCACCTCTTTCATGCTCACATGCATGACTTAGATCTTAGATCCCATTGTTTTATGTGTGTGAAATGTTTGATTGATTATTTGGAATGCTAGTTGATATAGAGTTTGCTTGATTGATTGTAGTGAAATTAGCAAAGTGTGAGACTAGCAAGATCAAGGAGTGAACCACCATTCCCTTCCAAAAAGGCAAGTTACACTATCATCTAAAGTCCTACTATTTTTTTATACTTAGTGGATTTTGAAAACATGCATGAAAAGAATTTTATACTTATGCTATGCTAAATCCTAATAGGATTCCCTATACACTCCTTTGTGAAAATATTGTAGTTGTTACATGCTTAGCCATGCTATATTTTGAAAAGAGATACATGTTGAGATTTTATGAAATTGAGAAAAGGACCTGTGTTTTATATAATAAAACAAGGACTCAATGAACCACCTGGGTGGTCAAGGATACTTTAAGTTTTGGAGAAGGTGGCAACAAAAGGAACCATGTCTATGGCAATCTCTTTGTGTTGTGCTCCAAAGGAAACCACCCAGGAAACTTAGAGATTGAACATGTTTCTCCAATTATGGCTTTCGTGTGCAACCACATGCTATTATGGCTCTAGCTTAGTCAACTACATTGGGAAGACCCATGCACTGGCTTCAGTTAACTAGACATGGGGACCTGGAATCCTACATGGGTGCTGAAGGCAAGCTAGCAATGGTGTATGGGAGGACCTTTTGGAAAGACTTCGTCACATTCTCAATCTGCCATTACTCCATCTTGGTGATCACTAATCCAGTAGGCCACTGGTGGCAAAAGGATGGGATTGTGACATGTGGGTAAAGTGTACTCCTTCTGCAGAAGATAATAAAATCTAAGTACTTAGCCGTGTCCCCGGTTATGGACAATACTGAGCAACTAAAGTTTGAAGCTATGGGAGATCTCGACATTCTAACTTCTAAAAGAAAACTTTTAAGGACTTGATGCACTTGGGGTTACCAAGGAGCTCAAGAGACTTTGAAAAAACTTGATGTACTTGGGGTTACCAAGGAACTCAAGAGATTTTGTTGAAAACATGAACACTTGGGGTTACCAAGGAACTCATGTGATTTTGATAAAACTTGTTGCACTTGGGGATACCAAGTAGCTCAAGGGAATTTTGACAAGAACTTGAACACTTGAGTTTCTACCAAGGAGTTCAAGGGATTCTTGGAAAAGAGATTTGACAAAGGACCAAAACCATTTTGAAAATATAGGATAAAGTGTTGCTTTATGCAAATAAGCCTTAAACTCTACTTAGCCAAAATTGCATGTAATGATAGGATCCACTTATATTACACATAGTAGTGAAACTTGCCAATACAATTCAAATGTATTGACCCTTGTGGCTGTAACTTGTAATGTTGCAGGTTTGATTGATTTTAGTGAAGATTGATTAATTAGGATTACAAAGTCTACAACCAACATCTGCCTGTGGCACTTTGAAGATGAAGGACCCCATGACTATAGTTATTCCGCTGCAATGTAATGTAATAGCCAAATGAGCTATGTAAGATGTAATAAAATTATGTTATCTCCTGGTTATAAAGTTATATTATGACCTTTGTTTCTTGATATTACATCTAAACTGTGGATGGTAGCTATTGATCTAGGGACTAGCATTGTAAACACAGGGGACACCACCTTATATTGTTGTAAGGTAGGGACACTCCCTCTACAATTGCTAACATAATCCTCACAGACTTTAGCTTCGCTACTGGTGAGAAAGTCTCATCGTAGTCAACTCCTTGAATTTGTCGAAACCCTTTTGCGACAAGTCGAGCTTTATAGACAGTAATATTACCATCAGCATCTGTTTTCTTCTTGAAAGTACAGTTGTTCTCGACAGCCTTCCGGCCATCCGGTAAGTCCACCAAAGTCCATACTTGGTTTTCGTACATGGATCCAATCTCGGATTTCATGGCTTCTTGCCATTTATTGGAATCTGGGCTCATCATCGCTTCCTCATATGTCGCAGGGTCATCGGTGTTGTCCACCAACATGACACTCATAACGGGATCATACCAATTAGGAGTGGTACGAGTTCTCGTTGACCTGCGAGGCTCTGTAGCAACTACAACCGAAGTTTCATGATCATCATCATTAGCTTCCTATCTTATTGGTGCAGGCACCACAGGAACTTCTTCCAGTGTTGCGCTACTCGCAAGTTCGAGAGAAGGTTCGACAACCTCGTCGAGTTCTACTTTCCTTCGAGTCACTTCTTTCGAGAGAAATTCCTTCTCTAGAAAGGATCCATTCTTGGCAATGAAGATTTTGCCCTCGGATCTATGATAGAAGGTATACCCAATAGTTTCCTTCGGGTATCCTATGAAGACACATTTTTTCGCTTTGGGTTCAAGCTTGTCCGGCTGTAACTTCTTTACATAGGCTTCGCAACCCCAAACTTTAAGGAACGACAATTTAGGTTTCTTCCCAAACCATAATTCATACGGTGTCGTTTCAACGGATTTATATGGTGCCCTATTTAAAGTGAATGTGGCTGCTTCCAATGCATAACCCCAAAATGATAGCGGTAAATCTGTAAGTGACATCATAGAACGAACCATATCTAAGAGAGTTCGATTACGACGTTCGGACACACCATTACGCTGTGGTGTTCCTAGCAGTGTCAATTGTGAAAGTATTCCGCATTTCTTCAAATGCTCGCCAAAATCGTAACTTAGATATTCACCTCCACGATCAGAACGCAGAAATTTAATCTTCTTGTTACGTTGATTCTCTACCTCAATTTGAAATTCCTTAAACTTCTCGAAAGTTTCGGACTTATGTTTCATGAAATAGATATACCCATATCTACTCAAGTCATCCGTGAAGGTAAGAACATAACGATAACCACCGCGCGATGCTACACTCATTGGACCACACACATCGGTATGTATGATTTCCAATAAGTCCGTAGCTCGCTCCATCATACCAGAAAATGGAGTCTTAGTCATTTTACCCATCAGACATGCTTCGCAGCTTTCAAGTGATTCGAAATCAAGTGATTCAAGAAGTCCATCGGAATGGAGTTTCTTCATACGCTTCACTCCAATGTGACCAAGGCAGCGATTGCCACATATAGGTCGAGTTATCGCTCGATTTCAAACGTTTAGCCTCAATGTTATTAATATGCGTATTTCCACTATCGATATTCAATAAGAATAGACCATCTATCAAAGGTGCATGTGCAGAAAACATATTACTCATATAAATCGAACAACCATTATTCTCGGACTTAAACAAGTAACCGTCTCGCAATAAACAAGATCTCGATATAATGTTCATGCTTAACACAGGCACCAAATAACAATTATTTAAGTATAACACTAATACCGATGGTAGATGAAGGGGTAGCGTGCCGACCGCGATCACATCAACCTTTGATCCGTTTCCCAGGCGCATCGTCACCTTGTTCTTCGCTAGCTTCCGTTTATTCTGCAAAGACTGTTTGAGTTACAAATATGAGCAACCGAACCAGTATCAAATACCCAGGCACTAGTACGAGTACTAGTGAGATACACATCAATAACATGTATATCGGATATACCTTTCTTCTTGATGTTGCCGTTCTTCAAATCCGCCAAGTACTTTGGGCAATTCCGCTTCCAGTGACCTTCTCCCTTGCAGTAAAAGCACTCAGTATCAGGCTTAGGTCCAGCCTTGGTCTTCTTCGTCGGCGCGGTAACTTTCTTACCACCCTTCTTGAAGTGTCCCTTTTGCTTAGACTTGCCTTTCTTGAATTTGGTGGTCTTATTGACCATCAACACTTGGTTCTCTTTCTTGATCTCCACTTCTACAGATTTTAACATAGCAAACAGTTCTAGCAACTGCTTGTTCCTGTTTTGCATATTGTAGTTCATCACAAAGTTCTTGTAACTTGGTGGTAGTGATTGGAGGACACGATAAATCCCCAAAGCATTAGGAATCACTATACCCAAGCTTTGAAGTTTGTTTGCGTGCCCAGACATCTTAAGCACATGCTCACTGACGGAGCTGCCCTCTTCCATCTTGCAGTTAAAGAACTTTTCAGAAGCCTCATAGCTCTCAATTGCAGCGTGAGTCTCAAAGATCAATTTGAGATCACGGACAATATCACGTGGGTCTGAATTCTCAAGCCTTTTCTGAAGCTCTGATTCTAAACCATACAAGATAGCACCTTTGAGCGTGGATCTTGAGTCTTCCGGCGAGGTAAACATTCTTTACTTCATCGGTAGCGATGGCTGGTGGGTCACCCAGCGATGCATCCAGCACATAGGTCAAATTACCAACTGTGAGGACAATCCTCAAATTGCGGAACCAATCCGCGAAGTTGCTTCCATTGTTTTTCGACTTTTCTTTCTCTAGGAACGCATTAAAATTGATGGTAGGGGCCTCCATTGATCTGCAACATATTTGCAATAGTTTAGACTAAGTTTATGACAAATTGAGTTCTAATTAATAGTTAAATTAATCTAGGTGAACTCCCACTCAAAACAACATCCCTCACATTGTTTTAGTGATCACACGAACCAAATCCACCACATCAAAACCGATCATCACGAGAGTTGATGTAGTTTCAATGGCGAACAATTGACATGTTCATCATATCTACTATATGATTCATGCTTTACCTATCGGTGATCCGTGTTCCGAGACCATGTCTGTACATGCTAGGCTCGTCAAGATCAAACCTTAGCTTCCGCATGAGCAAATCTGGCTTGCTCACGTTGTATACACTTACGGAATCTAACACACCCGATCATCACATGGTGCTTCGAAACAACAAGCTTTAGCAACGGTGCTAACTAAGGGTGAACACTTTATGACTTGAAATTCATGTGCATGAGGGATCATCTTATAATGATACCGTCGTTAACTAAGCAATACAAGATGCATAAAGGATTAACATCACATGCAATTCATAATATGTGATATGATATGGCCTTTCTTCTTTGTGCTTCCGATCTCCATCTTCAAGAACGAACATGATCTCCATCATCACCGGCATTGCATCAAGGTCAATGACGCTTCTCCATGGTTGTCGTCCACCGGCTACAACTATTACAACTACTTTGAATAGACACGCGGGTTTTAACAGAATTTAAAGACAACCATATGGCTCCTGCCGGTTTCCAACTTACAATAAGGAACATTGCATACATCAAATATAATCACAATCATGGCCATATCACATCACTGCACACCACTGCAAAACAAAGTTAGACGCCTCTACTTTCTTTGCATGTTTTACGTGGTTTGGGGCTTTCAATAAGTGTCGTTCTAACTTACGAACAAGAACCACAACATTGATACTAGCATTGTTAATCACCCGTTGTAAATTGAATCTTAACTATGCTGGGAGAAACAGGCACCCGCAAAGCCACTTATGCAATACAAGTTGCATGTCAAGCGTGCAGCAAGTCTCATGAACGATGTCATGTAAGGTTAGCCCGGGCCGCTTCATCCCAACATCCCGCAAGATGCAAAGTACACAAGAAGCAATCGATAGTAAAAGCATCAACGCCCACAATGACCATTGTGTTCTACTCGTGCAACAGATCTACATATAGACACGGCTCTGATACCACTGTAGGGTTTCATAGCATGGAAAACAAAAAATTTCTACCGCATACAAACAAACAAGACAAGATCTATCTACTAGATTGTAGCAACGAGTCGATGGAATAACTCACCCTCGAAGATTCCAAAGTGTTTAACGAGAGCGGATTCTCGTGGGTGATGTAGTCGTACTCTTCCCGATCTCAAGATCGCGTAGACGATCCTTCCCAAGGCTGCGTTCGCAGCGCTCCATGATCGGTCACGTTCGGTACTCGACGAAGACCTTCCTCTCCCTTGTTCCAGCAGGCAGCGGAGGTTGTAGCACTCTCCTCATGATTCCGGCAGCACAACGGCGTGGTACCGGAAGTAGAGGGGAGATCTCGCAGGGCTTCACCTTAAGCCGGAGCGAGTATGGTGGACTATGAGAGAGCCCTCTGTGATCTAGGGTTTAGACACACCAAGGAGGGGCAAGCCGGCGGCTAGGGTTTAGCTAGGCGGCGGCGGCGGTTTGCCCTAGGCGGCGGCAGCAGGAGGTGGCGGCGCCAGGGCTAGGGTTTTGGGTGGAGATCTTGTGTGTTAGGAGGGGCAGCCCTGACCCTCCTTATATAGGTGGAGGGGCCACGCCAGGGGAGGGGAGTCCCTCCCCAACTCGGTTTCCTCCTTCCCCTCCACTTCCCAAAATAGTCGTTTGACTTTTCAAATTGGCGTTTGACTTTTCAAACTAGGATTTGATTAAACCCTTTATTTTGTTCAGCGATGACACCTAGTACATGATGCAATCATTCCAACTCTGTATGACACATTCATGTACCCTTCCCCTTCGGAGTGCCGGACATTCTGAAACCTTCTAGAACATTCCCGATGAAAACACCGGAACCATTCTCCAACTCCGAAACAGGACTTTCCTTATATGAATCTTATTCTCCGGACCATTCCGGATCTCCTCTTGATATCCCGAATCCCATCCGAGACTCCGAACAACATTCGGCCTCTTTCTCATCATTCCATAACTACTCAAACAACGTCGAATCCTTAAGTGTGTCTCCCTACGGTTCGTGAATTATGCGGACATGATCGAGACACTTCTCCGAACAATAACCAATAGAGGAATCTGGAAATTCATATGGCTCCCACATATTTCTACGATTACTTTGCGATCGAATGAACCACTTATATACGATACCAATTTCCCTTTGTCTCATGATAGTTTACTTATCTGAGGTTATGATCGTCGGTATCTCTGCATACCTAGTTGAACGTCGTTACTGATAAGTACTCTTTTCTCGTTCCCGTGATATGTGATCCCTTGTGAGCCAGTCACATGCTTGCAAGCTAATTGGATGACATTTCACCGAGAGGGCCCAGAGTATATCTATCGTCATATGGATGGACAAATCCCACTCTTGATCCATGTGTCTCAACCAATACTTTCCGAACACTCAATGCCACCTTTATAGCCACCCAGTTACGGTGTGGTGTTTGATGTCATCAAAGCATCCATCCGGTAAAGGTGATATGCATGATCTCATGGTATGAGAAAGCATATAGCAATTGAACTATTAAAATGACTTGATCTTTATGCTACGCTTATCTATAGGAGTATGTCCACCATATCATTCTCCTAACGATATGATCTTGTTGTCAATAACATCTCAATGTTCATGATAGGGAAACCACAATCATTTATTAACCAACAAGCTAGTATTATAAAGAGGCTTTACTAGGGACTCTATTTTAGTTTACAAATCACACAAGTATTAATGTTTCCTTGTTAATACTATTATAGCATGAATGTAAACATTTATCATAAACACAAAGATATAATAATAACTACATTTATTATTGCCTCTAGGGCATATCTCCAACACCCGCTCCATGGAGTTGATATTTGCACGATGGTAGTCGTCCGCCACAGGTTCTTCATTGACCTGGAGCTTGCCTCCATCTAGCTCGACCCCGGCCACTTTCCTCTAGCTCGCCCTCTCCTCCCCGTCCACATGACTTGCTAAAGTTGTTGCACATCACTAGTGCAGAACACCACCTCTAACACCGGTTCAGAACACCCTCTAACAGCGGTTGTAGAACCGCTGTTGAGGGTTCGGTGTTAGAGCCCCCCTTTAACACCGGTTCTTATACGAATCGGTGTTAAAGGGTGGCGCACATGGGGCTACCGCAGCGCTCACCCCCCGGTGTTAAAGGTTATGTGCCGCGGCAGGAAAAAGAGATGAATCTCTGCCGCGGCAGGAAAACGACCTAAATCCTTGCCGCGGCAGAGTTCTGCCGTGGCAGGAAAACAACCTAAATCTCTGTCGCGGCAGAGTTCTGCCGCCGCCCCGTTCTGGGCGTATTTCTGCGGCTTGGCGGGGACGGGGAGGGGGGGTAGGGGGAATCGATCGAGAGCGGTATATACACATACATCGTCATCGGTACATACGAGTACATGAATAATTAAGCAACTACTATTATATACAAACATCGTCATTGTGTCGTATTCTCCGTAAATGTTGAAGCATCAAGCTAAGTACAAGACAAACACATTCAAGCATATGTACAACATTCATGGTTTTGGATATCTAAAGAGTTCTCCGCCAGGCGTGATGACCCCATCAAATATGAACCCCACCAATTCCTCTTGAATGGCTCGTATGCGGTCAAATGGTAGGATTTGGTCCTGCATCCGTTCGATCTAAATATATATGAAGAATGGGGTCAATATATATATATAAGAATAAAACTCAACACAACTGATGGTAATAAAATTATGTTGTGTACTTTTTACTTACTCTAAGTTGTTCTAGTGCGGCTTGGCCCGTCGCACATATCGTGTTGCGAATGAACTCGCAAACATAGTATCGACATAAGTTATTGCTGGGTCCCTGATGCGCGCACTTTACGAGAATAGAGAGTTCAATCAAAATAATAATCAATAAAGCATGATATAATGGAATTGGAAGCAGAATCAAAGAGATACGCAGACCTAGCTAGCTAGTATTACTTACATTTTGGTCTACAAATTTTAGTTCTTCTGACCATTCACCCACGGCCCTGCCCGTGAAACTTTTCCAAACCCCGTAAGCAAAGAAAATGGATAAAGGAGTAATTAATTACTTGTTGTCACGAAAGTTGCCGATCTAGTGCGATAATATGATTGAAATTACCTCTGGAGCATCTCTCTAAAGTCTGCTCATAGCTCTTTTTCTTTTCGTAATGAGTCCATCACAAGGACTTTTCCTGAGTTAGGTTGAATGACTAGCAGAATAAAGTGGAACCTGCACATGCATAACTCATCATCAGTTACACTTAACATCGAGTAAGCCGAAACAGAATGTGTACAAGAGAGGGTAACAGTACTCATGAGAAGTTGTAAGGCAATAGTATTTTCCTTTTGGTTTGTTGTCTTAGTAAAGACCTTAGCAAGAAATCTTCTGTTTTCCCGGGTTTGTGTCTTACCACTTCTTCATGAACTCTATTTGGGTCACCAAACCCAATGTCAAAAGGGCCTCCTTTCATGCATTCCATAACCTTTTCCCTGCATAATAGTATATACATATATGGTGAGCATATATATACATGCAATTAATGAATTGAATGAGATGAGATAGAAATTACAGAAATAGTACTTACACACAATAAAGGCTGATGGCAGCTTTGTCGAGTTCCTTCTGATTGAATAGAAAATGCAAGTCTTGAATGTTGAAGTCGATCTCGTCGTCTTCGCACAAGAAAATATGATCTCTTATATGCGCCGTGATCCATTCTTCCTTTCTCGTCTTGCAGAAATCAAGGTACCACTTGTGCAATCTTCGCATCTTTGTTGGTAGATTCTTGAGCTCCTCTTTCTTGACGAGATTCTTCCCATACTTCCAAGGCTGTATGGGGTTGACATCGCCTTTGGGCAAGTTGTCTCCCATGATGTTCAAGTATGCAATGTAAGTCATCCCCATCTCATTTGCCTTTCTTTGTAGCTCTGCCTCGTAATCATTTACAGGAGGAGCGTTCCGTGTGTCGAACACTTGGAGCGGGGCGCATGATTGCTTTTCCTGCTCTCCGAGCATGGGAACTATTTTCTGGGGTGCCGCACGACTGCTACTTTCAGTATCCCTCCGCCTTGCACCCCCCTTCAAAATTTGGTGCTCGTAGTCCGGCACAAGTGGGGTTTCAGGTTTCAAAAGATTATTGTAAAACTTCTCCACCACCACCGGATCTATTTTCTCCTTTGGCTCGGCCCGTCTAGGTGCAAAGAATTTCTTGACCTCTTCTTCCGAGATCCTATTGGTCTCCTTGTCGCTGTGATTCCACGGTAAAACCGGCAATGGCTTGGCGGAAGGCTGCGGGACGTAGTTTCTTGAACTCTTTGGCATACGGTTTCATGTGGATTTATTCGTGGCAGTGCTAGTGATGCTCTTCGTGGCAGTGCTCTTCCGCTTACGCTGAGGAGATGGCTGAAGCGCTGGAGATGGCTGCCGCACAGGAGATGGCTGGCGCGCCGGAGATGGCTACCGCGCAGGAGATGGCTGCCGTGCAGGAGATGGCTGAAGCGCCGGAGACGACAGGGGAGTATTCTGATGACTTGGAGATGGCTGAGGCGGCTTAGACTATTGACGCTGCGGAGACGGTGGGGGTGCCAGTGGCCTCCAATTTGGAAGCACGATGTGTTCCTTCTTCCAAAGAATGGTTGTTTTCACTGCAAATTTGAGTTGAGTTTCCCCTTCACCTGTAGCATGGTCAAGTTGTGCTTCCTCATATTCCTTAACAACCTCATCCACCCCGACAATAGCATAGCCATCTGGAATCGGTCGGCGGTGGTAAGTTCCACCAGCTACAGGAGGTAAGGCATAGCCGACAGCCACCTTAATGGATAAGACCATTAATATCACATGCAGCTCAGCGTGTTTGCTCTCCGTGATCTCATCCACGGGGTATCGAGGACCCACCATTTCAAGCGTGGGCTGCACGTTCTCTGTGGAAGCCACGCTGCTTTTCCGCGCAGAGTCTGGGCCGCCGGCAGCTTCCAATGCAGGCTCTTCGTGCCACTAAGATGGGCTGGTAGCTTGTTGGCTCTTTTGTGCATTCACTTGCGTCTGCAGTGCCACAAGTGCATGTTCTATCTGTGTCATCCGCTCTGTACGCTCTTTTTCTTTTATGTCGCGCCATCTGTAAGGTTGCCCCACTCGGCAAACCCATCCTTCCACGCCATACCCCCTATGCCTCGTGCATGTCCAGGGTGTTCTTTTTTACCGATGGCGTGTGTGAGATGGTCATTCTCTCTGTCGGGATGGAAGGTCCTGGCGGCTGTTTCCTCGTATGCCATGATGAGTTCAGTGACGGGTTTGGCAAGGAGGGTTGGGAAGATACACAATCCTGTTTCTGGGTCCAACCTTGCCCTGATTCCGTAGAACCAAGTCTTTGCACGTAGGTCCCACCCATGTGTCTGGGGTGTGATCCCTCTAGCGCGCAGGGCCTTCTCAGCTTCCTCCCACTTAGGCCTCTGAGATATGTAGCCACCTGACCCCGTCCTCTGGTGATATTCCTTCTTTTGGGCATTTAGCGTATTGGTTTCTGACCTCTTTGTAGCTATATCACCTTCCTTGCATGCCACAAATTCGGGCCAGTGAGGTCTTATCTTCGCATAATATGCATCTTTGAAATCTGGAGTCTCGCGAGCTTTGACAAATTTGTTCAATTTTGTCTTCCAGTTGCGGAAAGCGTCAGCCATCTTATTTAGAGTCCACTCTTTGACCTTTTCCTTTATAACCGGTTTGTTTTCATCCTCCTCTGGCGGAAGGGTGAAATTTACCAACAGTGAGTTACAAAGCGTTTCTTTGGATCTTTCATCGACAAAGGTACCGTCGCCCTTCTTTGGCTTATTCCAATTTTCAATTATGATTGGGATTTGGTCCCTAACAAGAACTGTTGGTCCACGCATAGATAAAACAAAACTTTTCCTCTAACATGGTGATCCCAAGATCTAGCTGAGGTAGAAGGCCAGGAGGTTTACCACTAGACGCGTAGTTGCGGATTACCGATGAAGCGCGTCAGTTGATGCAGTGCAGTCCTCACGATCCGATCGTCCTGGTGCTGATCGCACAACACCTCTGCTGGTATCCACACGTACAAGGAGGAGCATCAGCGGCGAACTGCTAGGTTCGTAACGACGGCTGGACTGCTGTGGAGCTAGGGTTTCCAACACATGGAATGACCTAACCGAACAACGATTAACCCTTCTGGGTTACGGTGCTCCACTATATACAGGGAGTGAACGTGGGCTCTGCTCGCGCAACTTCACTAAAGCCCATATAACACTAGTCACCGTGAGTTCTCAACACCCGAATTTTTCAATCCTAGATGCCTGTTATGCCATACATCGCAATCCCAGGATTACCATTTTTGCGAGACATAACAGAATTGGATACCATAGTACATCATCCATTACAAACGATACATAAGTTCTTACACAAATAGGGATCTTATGATCCAGTTCTTAATACAACATCAAGCAGCGGAATACGTCACAATAACGGCAGCGTAGGTGAAGCTCCGTGTTCGGGGTCATAGGCAATGCTGACGATGGGAGATGATCCTAGTTGTCGTAACCTTCCTGGGGTCCATCTTCCAGGTACTCCTCTTCATAGTCTGGCCATGGGAATAGCCAGGGACAAAGCCATGAGTACTCTTTAAGTACTCGCAAACTAATACTAATAGGTAAAGAGGGGTTTTGGATAATAGGACACTAGGCTCTAGGGTTGTTTTGCAAAAGCCAGATTTATCTCTACTAAGCTCCAAAGCTAGTCACAATTTTATAAATCCTAAGCGGGAACTTGTATTTCATATCACAACTCTGTTGTGGTCAAGTCAAAGTCTCAATTCATCTCACGGGTCATTTTGAAAAGTCTGACGGGGGAACAGTATGGCCACTCAGCATCCATAATCATGACGCTATTCGAATAGTTTGACACTCTGCAGAGATTGTACACTTTCACCACAACATTCGATACATCTGTCAGGAACAAATCCTGAATTCACCATACTCAGTATGCAGATAATCAATCCTAACCTTTCGATTACACGCCCTAGTACAAGCACCTCTCCTGTGAGTTTGGCCTCCCAACCATGACCAACTGTCATCTTGGGTACTGCACAGGTGGACAATCTTCACAAGGTAGCCTCAGCTCAAACCTTGGCCGTGAGGGAACTAATACTAAGTAATATAAGTTTCCAGTCAAGCCCTACCCAATATTCGGGTATTGTGGTTGTACGATAAAATTGGAATGGTATCGCATCCAGACAACCATCAGTTTTATAAAGGGCAAAGGCTCATGCCTCAACATTTTTATCACCAAAATTCTCAAGTGTTTGGAAACACATGTCCAAAACATTTCAATAGAATGATCCATCATTCCAAGGTTTTCATACCATTTTTCCACCAAGTATTCCCATCTAAAGTTTATCAAGTTTTATGCTTAGCACTAGCATCTACATGTGGGGGTAGTAATGATGAGGGGTGGTAACTAGTGGAGTTTCAACTAAGTACAACCTTATGTCTCAGGCTGATGTCAAGGTTTCTAACTTAGGCCAAATTTTATGCTATTTATGCAACCTTCAGCATCTTTCCAATATCTACCAGTCACTTAAGTAAACTCTAAGTAATCTTTGATAAGGAAATAAAGTAAGAAGCTTGCACATAAAACTAGGATTGGTTTATCAAATGGGTATGATAACATATGCTTAAGGCATAGTAACAAGTAGGGGTTTGTTGCATTAGTAGGGTATCCTGCAAGTGTTAGCTTGCATCAATGTCATTATAAGATTGCTAAATTGCAAGTGTTAGCTTGCAAGGTTACTAGCTTGCCTTGTGCAGAGCAGTGGTTGAAGTTCTCCTCGGCTTCTTCTTCGTAGTATCCTCCTTCCTCCTCGTATCCTTGGTCGATACTAGCATCTATGAATAAATACGAGGTACACAATCACCAAACAATACTTAACTACTTGCAATCATCACACACAAGGGTCCTATGGATGATTTAGCATCATCCCTAACATTACAAGGTTAAGGCTTGGTTTAAATCTTTTTATTTTTAGAAAAGTAATTTCTACTCACTGAAAAACTACTTAAGATTTAATATTCTCCAAACCCAACATGGGATCATGTTGACACATGTCATCACCACATATTGTAGTTCATGGGAATGTTATTTAAAGTGGTGTCACAATTTAATAAGGTTTTACCCTTTTATTTTAATTAATTAGAGTGGCTAGAAATGCTTATGTAGCATTCTTTTATTACTTGAACATTATTTCTGCAAGTAAACCTATATATTTTTATATATTCTGAAAGGTATGGTTAAATGTGATCTTTGAGAGTTGGAATCAACTCAAAAGCTATTATGGTTTAAATTTGAAAAATGTTTGAATGCATAAAAGCTTCTGCCTTGTTATTTTTACCATGGGTGATCTATAGATCCAAATGACTTGAATCCAATGGGATTGGATTCAGCATTCACAGACCTTTCCAACAAAATTGGTTTCATTCAATTTGGTGCACTGAATCGATCTGTGTTGATTTTTGAAGTTGGATACAAAAGTGTGTTTGAATTGAAATAGAAAAAGTTTAATTTGAATAACTGGGGAAAAATTATCGGGCGGCTCGCTAAGCGCAGTGCTGCTGGCTGCTTAGGTGGGTGTCCCCACTCGTCAGTGACACGGGGCTGGGCGAAGCGGTATGGGGCGACGTGGATCGTTCGATCTAGTTCTAATCTAACGGCTAGGAGTCATCGTCGACGCGAGACAACTCCGGTGAGAACAAAACCTAGCGCGGCCAGTGAGGGTCGCTGGGGCTCACGAAGTCTTGGCGAGGGTAGGCGAGGCGGGCAACGAATCGACGCGATGACGAACTTCAGGGGGTGGTCGCGGCAGCTCTGGGGCGGCTCAATCGCTGGCTCCCTTCTTCTTGGCAGTGTGCTCCAGTGAAATTCCGGCGAGGTGGTGCTCGCCTTGCTCTGAGAATGGTGTGGCACGATCAGTGAGGAGAGGGGAGTGAGATGGTGTGAAGAAATCGTGCGGGGGTGGCCTCTATTTATAGTCGAGCGAGGGGACCGTCGGGGCGCATGGTGAGCTCGTCGGGGGCGAGGTTACAGGCGGCTAAAGGCATGGGCAAGGGTAGGGGACGGTGCGGTGTCTCCTGGCGATGCTCAACGACATGGTCTCGAGGCATGGGGCGGTGTGGTTTGGTCTAGAACGGGCGGTGCTCTGCGCGGCAGAGGCGGCGTCTTCGACGGCGGCTGTCTTGACGCACGGGCGGCAAACGGGATGTCTGGCGGTCTCTGGGTCGGTGGGGATTGTGTATGCCTGCAGGGCGTAAGTCGGTGCTGGTCGAGGGTGGCGCTCTGGCGCACTCTCGGCATGGTCTGGGCGCGACTTGTGCGCGTGGTCCAGGGCTTGGCAACGCTCGCGGCTGGGACAGTGAGTGGCGGTGGACGGTGGTGCCTCCCGGACATCTTGGCTAGGCTTGCTGCTGCTCCTATCTTGCTGTCGACTATGGGGTGGCAAGAGGGTGCTCGGCTATTCACCATTGATGACAATGGCAAGCTCACAGTGGTGCTAGTGCCTGGCTAATCTTCCTAGATGATCTACTGAGTTGTGTGTGAGCTAAATGGGGAACCGGTTAGGTAAGAATCACTGCTCACAATAGTGTTTGATGTTTGTTTGATTTGTGTCTGCAACCTGTTTGATGAAATGGCCGCATGAAATCATGTTTTGAATTTTGAAATGATTTTTGGTGGGTTTGCTAAATTGGTGCTGGTGAGTCTGCAGATGCTTGGGTTTTGAAAATTGAGCTTGTTTGAGTAGTTTTTGAAGAAGTGGGATCTTCCCATATGATAAAGATTCAATTTTGAATTGTCATTTAAACTATGCATTTGAAAGTTTTTGGATGATCACAAAGTGGGCCTTGATACCTTGTTGTGACTACATTCAAGGGGTGCAAAGATCCAGAAAAGTTTCTGTTAGGTTCTGAAAGTTTGAGACAGCCAAAGTAGGCATGTGAGTTAAATTGGCCAAAATGACCATTCATTTCATATATGTGTTTTGATTTACTTGCCTTTAGGAAAAGTGTGGGAAATGTTTTAGATGATGTTTATTTCACCTAAGAAACATTTTACAAGCAATGGAACAAACAAACCAGGTGGTTTTAAAAGAATTCAAAATCCATGCATACACCTATGCATGCATTCATGATTTCATTTAGAAAAGTTTTTGTTAACCCTAATTTTGATGATTAAAATTTGATGATCCAAGCTTAGTATTTTTGGGATGTTACATGAGTCCAACTCACTAACTCAGCCCTAATCTGGTTCAGGTCCAACCCAACCAGATTACAGGTTCAGATCCAATCCGAACTTGCTCCCGCTCTTAAGTGTGTGACCACGCAAGCTCATGGCTACTTGGACACGATTGGAGTCCGACTCTCAATCGATCAGTCGGTAGCGGCTCCTAGCAGAACGTGCCGAATCCCAAGTACCAAAGAGTCATGACGACTTGCCTTTCCAATGCGACTTACGTCCGAGTCCCTTTTGCCTCACGATATACCTTGTCAGACTATAGGCGAATAATTGTCATCCCTTAAATAGTCTGACTCTCTTCTCGATCCGAGATAAGTGATTCACCCGACTAACTCTTAGTCGATCACCTCGGTTAACACTTAACCGAGTCGTGCATGGCCATGCTTTCCGAATCATATCTCATGAGAGGGCCCAGAGAATATCTCTCCAAGTGAAGGGGAAAAATCCCATCTGGGTTATTCACATCACGCAGCTTGATTCTCAGTCGACCCGAACTCTGCCTTTATAACTGCCCTGTTACAGATCAGCGTTTGACAGAACCTAAGTCGGTGATCCTCAACTCGGACTATGCAATAACCTCAGGTCAAAGGATTACATTGATTGAGATATACAAATGACAACTTGTTCGTTGTACCTCAATATGGGTCAATCCGACTCGCTAAACCCTTTAGCCGAATCTGTGTAAGTTGGAATAGCATCTCCATGCCCATGACAAGTGGAACCGAGTCATCAAGCCAACTTTCACATTGGTCTAAGTTGTGTGTCCAGCACAACTTCGATGACCAAGGATATTTAATGCAAACAACATGAATGCATAGTTCCACAACCGAATCACATATTCAATGATACACATCAGATATTTATACAAGGACTACTTAATATCTTTATGACTACAATGGGAAATCTCATCATACATGATTGCCTCTAGGGCATATTCCCAACAGTCTCCCACTTGCACTAGAGTCAATCTTCCGACATCACATGTCTAAGCATCTAATGCCCATGGCTCTCAGGTGCGCCTCATGCTTCGGCTGTGGTAACGACTTTGTCAACGGATCCGCAATATTTGCATCCGTGTGTACCTTGCATAACTTGATATCACGTTGATCCATGAACTGGCGAATCAGGTGGTACCGCATGAGTATGTGCTTGTTCTTCTGGTGTTGTCTAGGTTCCTTGGCTTGTGCAATAGCACCATTTTTGTCACAATACACGTCTAACGGATTGGACGAGCCCTGAACCACACCAAGATCCATGAGGAAATTGCTCATCCAAACAGCTTCCTTTGCTGCCTCCGAGGCGGCAATATACTCAACCTCTGTTGTAGACGCTGGCACAATCTCTTGCTTGAAACGCTTCCAGCTCACAGCACCTCCATTTATAATAAACACGTATCCGGATTGAGAACGAGAATCATCAGAGTCACTAAGATAACTCGCATCCGTGTAACCCTTTACACTGAGTTCATCTTCACCACCATAAACAAAGAACATATCCTTAGTCCTTCTCAAGTACTTTAGGATATTTTTAGCCGTTGTCCAGTGGATCTCTCCAGGATCAGCCTGGTATCTGCTCACAACACTTAGAGCATAGGAAACATCTGGCCTAGTACAAATCATGGCATACATGATGGATCCGACTGCAGAAGCATATGGAATCGCACTCATCCGACTTCGCTCATTAGTTGTTGAAGGACACTGAGTCTTGCTAAGTTTTACACCATGGGACATCGGTAAGAACCCCTTCTTAGACGATTCCATGTTGAACTTCTTCAACACTTTGTCCAAATAAGTACTCTGACTCAATCCAATGAGCCTCCTTGATCTATCTCTATAGATCCGGATTCCGAGGATGTATGTTGCCTCACCCAAGTATTTCATTGAGAAACTCCTTTCCAATGATTCCTTGGTTTCTTGCAACATTTGGACATCATTTCCAATCAGTAATATGTCATCCACATATAAGATTAGACAATTTACTTTGTTCCCACTAAACTTCTTGTACAAACAAGAATCATGATCAATCTTGATGAAGCCAAACGATTTGACTACCTCATCAAAGCGAATATTCCAACTCCGAGATGCTTGCTTCAACCCATAAATGGATTTCTGAAGTTTGCACACCTTGTCAGCATTAGCCGGATCGACAAAACCCTCGAGCTGTATCATATACATGTCCTCGGTTAAATTTCCGTTAAGGAAAGCCGTTTTGACATCCATCTGCCATATCTCGTAGTCGAAATAGGCCGCTATAGCTAACATGATCTGAACTGATTTAAGCATCGCTACGGGCGAGAAAGTCTCGTCGTAATCAACTCCTTGAACTTGTCGGAACCCCTTCGCGACAAGGCGTGCTTTATAGATTTAAACATTTCCATCCATATCAGTTTTCTTCTTAAAGACCCATTTGCACTCGACGGGTCTTGCACCGTCTGGCAGATCAACCAAGTTCCAAACTTGATTTTCATCCATGGACTTTAACTCGGATCTCATGGCTCCAAGCCATGACTCGAAATCAGATCCCACCATCGCTTCCGAATAATTTGATGGCTCATCACTGTCTAACAATAACACATCACGAACACTTCGTAATCTTGCCGATCTTCGTAGTACAGGTGCTGCTGCCGGCTCAGCTACCACGACCGGCTCAACCTCCAAGGTTTTTGCTGACTCGCTACTAGCCGGTTCCTCTCGAATTTCTTCGAGCTGCACCGTTCTCCCACTTACTCCCGACTGAGAAACTCTTTCTCAAGGAAGACACCGTTCCGAGCGACAAACACTTTGCCCTCTTCTCGGTTGTAGAAGTAGTAACCCAAGGTTTCCCTCGGATATCCCACGAAAATACACTTATCCGACTTGGCTGTAAGCTTGTCCGACTGAAGTCGCTTGACAAATGCTTCACAACCCCAAATCTTAAGAAAAGACAAACTCGCCTTTTTGCCTGTCCACATCTCCTGCGGTGTCTTCTCTACCGATTTTGATGGTACTCTGTTTAGTGTGAACGCCGCTGTTTCTAGACAATAACGCCAAAATGATAAAGGCAGATCTGTCCGACTCATCATTGACCGTACAATGTCCAACAAGGTCTGATTCCGCCTTTCCGAAACACCGTTCCTTTGCGGTGTTCCTGGCGGAGTAAGTTGAGGAACTATTCGACAACTTTTCAGATGGTCATCAAACTCATGGCTCATGTACTCGCCTCCTCGGTCCGACCGAAGAAACTTTATTTTCTTGTCGACTTGATTCTGTGCTTCATTCTGGAATTCTTTGAACTTTTCAAAGGCTTCCGACTTATGTTTCATCAAGTAGATATATCCATACCTACTCAAATCATCAATGAAGGTAATGAAGTACTCATAACCACCCTCGGTCGTGCTCATTGGTCCACATACATCACTATGTACTAGTCCCAACAAGTCGGACGCCTTCGCAACTCTTTGCAAAAGGTGTCTTGGTCATTTTGTCGAGTAGGCAAGATTAGCATGTCTCGAGCGACTCCAAGTCGAACGAAGTTAGGAGTCCATCATCATGGAGCTTCTTCATGCGTTTCCAACTTATATGACCAAGCCGACAGTGCCAAAATTAAGTCATATTCAGATCATTTGGTTTCAACCTTTTAACATTTATGTTATAAACCGACTCACCATCAAGATTCAAAATAAATAACCCGTCCTAGACGGGTGCAAAGCCGTGAAACATATCATTCAAATACAAAGAACAACCATTATTCTTGATATTCGACTCATAGCCTTGACTCATCAAACATGAAGCAGAAATAATGTTTCGACTGAGCACTGGAACATAATAACAATTATTCAGTTCCATAATGAATCCGGAAGGTAAATGAATTTGCATCGTGCCGACTTCCAACGCAGCAACTCTTGCTTTGTTGCCGACTCGAATATCAACCTCGCCTCTTGCTACGCTCCTAGTTCTTACCAGTCCCTGCAACGAGTTGCAGATGTGAATAACTGATCCAGTATCATATACTCAAGAACTATTAGGTGCATCAGCAAGATATATGTCTATAACATTGCAAACAAGTGTACCTGAGTTGGAAGTCATACCTCCACTCTTGGCTTTGTCGGCCAAGTACTTGCTGCAGTTTCTCTTCCAGTGGCCATCTGCCTTGCAGTAGAAGCAAGTGGATCCGGCTGAAGGAGATGGCTTAGTCCCTGAGGAAGCGCTTGGGACCGGGTCGGGAGCCTGCTTTCCTCCTGACTTAGCCTTCTTCTTAGTCCAAGAACTCTTCTTGAACTTAGCCTTATTCTGCACCATCAACACTTGACTGGTGCCCTTCTTGAGATCCGCCTCTGCCTGCTTGAGCATCCCATATAATTCAGTGAGCTTCTTATCCATACCATGCATGTGGTAGTTCGAAATGAACTGCCCATATGCACTAGGAAGAGAGTTCAGAATTATATCCATAGCGAACTCTTCGCTAATGGGGTAGCCAATCCTCTACAGAGACTGCACGTAACCAACCATTTTGATCACATGCGGACTCAGTGGATCACCATCCTTAAGCTTGCAACTTAGCAAAGCCTGAGAGACTTGATACCTCTCAGTCTTCGCCTGAGCCTGGAACATACATTTGAGGCTTTCGATCATATCATCGGCCTCAACATGCTCGAACTGCTTTTTCAAGTCCGGTTCCATGTGAGCAAGCATAAGACAGCTAATATCCGTGGACTCATCCTTAGCCCGACGGTAGGCATTGGTGGCTGTGACAGTCGCATTCTCATTCGGCTCATTTGGAAGTGGGTTGTCTAGGACATGGTCCTTCTTTTCTTGTTTGAGAACAATTCTCAGATTTCGATACCAGTTGGTAAAATTAGTGTCGTTCAGTTTATCTTTCTCAAGAATGGTTCTCAACGCAAAACCGGATATCTGAGAGTGACTGCTACTTGGTGCCATGATTACAACAGAAAATATGCAAAACACTTAAGACATGTATTCATAAAAGAGCAAGCATATTAAATACTTTAATATTTTATGCTCCCACTAGAACCAACACCCCTCCGATGGTTACTTAGTGATTCAGGATCCTAAATAAGCAAGTCGGCTAGTGAGCTTTAGCATCACCGCTAGCCGCCAAGTGATCTAGGTAGACAACTCCTTGTCAATCGTATCTCATACGACTCCTATTGGACGGGTGGCCTCACATGCCCCGGCTCCCATCCGACTTTTCCCCGAGCCCCACAACCGTTGTGATAGACCCGTCTAGCTTACCAAGTGTTTCCGCAGTAAGAGTCCGACTCGAACCCACCTAGTCGGAAAGAATTAGCAGCACCTCAATTTTATGAGCCCACTACCAAAAATGTCTGACTTGTGATGGTGCAAACACTGGCGGGAAAACCGACTAGACCTTCTTTGAGGGATTAAATTTTACCGACTATCTAATAGAGGTAAAACTGAGACATAACAATAACAAAAAATAAAACATTTATAATGTGAAATGGTATGGCTCTCTTCATGGCGATCTCCATATCCATAAAGCCTGTAATCCGACTCATGCCAACTCTTGTCACTTGCCGTCTTACTCCATGTCGCCGACATGTACAACGCCTTGCATGCCTTCCGGGTTCTCCAAACAGCTACACTAGCTTAGTAAAGTAAATTACATAGAGAATCCGACACGCAGGTCGTTATACAATAAAATGACAGCACCTAGGCTCCAGCCGGCTGACAAAAACCGTGATTCGCAGATTACTTATGGATTACACACATACATCACATGCACATGAACCATACCATTCACAACTTCCTGCAAAAACAAGTTATGCATAGATACAATATCTACCAGCGTTGTGAAACTCGCAACGACATCTAAGGCGCTACGATAGGGCGAAGCCGGCAGTCCCCATTCCCCGAGTACAGTTGATCCAATCAACCTCGTACAAAACCGATCTATCTCATAGATCGACCACCAAAACAGCACATAGATCTCATCTACAGCCAACCGCATATCACATATGCGAGATCTCGAGCCTAAAACCAGAAGCTATCGCTCTGATACCACTGTTGGGCCACGCAGAGATAAAACAAAACTTTTCCTCTAACGTGGTGATCCCAAGATCTAGCTGAAGTAGAAGGCCACGAGGTTTACCACTAGATGCGCAGTTGCGGATTACTGATGAAGCGCGTCAGTTGATGCAGTGCATTCCTCACGATCTGATCGTCCTGGTGCTGATCGCACATCACCTCTGCTGGTATCCACACGTACAAGGAGGAGCACCGGCGGCGAACTGCTAGGTTCGTAACGACGGCTGGACTGCTGTGGAGCTAGGGTTTCCAACACATGGAATGACCTAACCGAACAACGATTAACCCTTCTGGGTTACGGTGCTCCACTATATATAGGGAGTGAACGTGGGCTCTGCTCGCGCGACCCATTCACTAAAGCCCATATAACACTAGTCACTGTGAGTCCAACTCACTAACTCAGTCCTAATCCGGTTCAGATCCAACCCAACCAGATTACAGGTTCAGATCCAATCTGAACTTGCTCCCGCTCTTAAGTGTGTGACCCCGCAGGCTCATGGCTACTTGTGACGAGGTTTGATCTCATCAATGCCCATTGTTATGGACTTGGGTTTTGGAGAAGATGGGGATGCTGGAGATCGTGGAACGGTTAGCAAACAAGTAACACGGGGACACAAGGTTTACCCAGGTTCAGGCCCCCGGAGGGAAAACCCTACTCCTGCTTGTCTGCTCTTGATTACGGCGGAGCCGAAGGTTACAGGGGTGCGCAGATGCAATCTGGCGTGGAGGTGTGTATGTGAGAGTATGAGGTGAGAGATCTAGGTCTATTGTGGGATGCCCCCTTGTTGGACCCTCCTAGCCTTTATATATGGGGAGGCTAGGTCTCAGGTACCGACACGAGTAGGTTACAAGTTGTATTCAAACTCTAGTCTTGAGGTTTCATTGTCTTGTGCGCTTTGGAGTCCATGTCCATATGGGCTTCATATCAGCCGAACCGTCATAGACGTCATGGACCCTGGCAGGTCGTCGAGTGGGCCTTCCGTCGTTCTGGACCAAGTATGCTAACATCGGGTACCCGTAGGGTATAACCATGTCAGTAGCCCCCGAGTGTTCAGTCGAATCGTAGATTTAGCTGAGGACTCTTCAATCTTTCGGGTGCAGCCTTCTCTGTTTGCTAGAGAATGATTTGAGTGTGTAGGGATTGTTGATGCGTGTGCCTGACTCTCCCGACGGATCAGGGTCAATTAACTGTCTTAGGACAAAACAACACGTCTTCTTCATATTCGAGTCCCTTGACTCGAACCTGGAACATATGCTGGCGTAATTCGACTCAGGCCGCGAAGGACTTACAGGAGTAGAATTCCAGTGAATTTAATTGATGTACCCAACGCGTCCGTCGGGATTTTTCATCGCGCCTGCTGGCACGGATTTTTACTAGCAGAGCGCAGTCGTGTGCGTTGCCAGACCATCAGATGGTATCTGTAGGTCTTATCTTTGCGTCGCAGACGCCGCATCCGAATGTTTATCACCACGGAGGTGTTTCGGGTGGCCAAGGAGTACTTTGCTCACTTAGCGTTAATTAGGGCACAGTTGCCGAAAAAATGTTGCATGCTGATCCGAAGGATCGCAGTTGAAAAATTCATAGGGTACGCGACCAGCGCTCCCTATGGGAGTAGCCCCCGAGTGTCTGTTCGAGTATTACTCTCGCAGAGACTTTTATTCAGTCGTTGTTCGGCGTCAGGTCCGTAGGAAACAAATATTTCGGATGCTTAAATCCGTCCTTCCTATGGGAGTAGCCCCCGAGTCCATAGTGGAGTCGTAGACTCGACGTAGGACTCGGAGATCTTTTGTGTGCGCGGCCAGCGCTCTAGTTTGGAGTAGCCCCCGAGTGTCTGGCGGAGTCGTAGACTCGGGCAGAGACTCGAGTCTTGTATCTTGTAAACGTAGTCGACAATCTCGCGGGCATACCGCTGACCCAGAAGTACATCGGGTGCGCGACCAGCGCTCCTGATAGGAGTAGCCCTCGAGTGTCCAGTTGAGTCTCAGACTCGAGTGGAGACTCATGCGAGGAGAAACCATTGACCCGGAAGTGCATCGAGTCAGCGTCTCACGCATAAGGAGCCAGGAGTCAACGTAGCGGAGTGGTGCGGCATTTTAGCCGGAAAGACTCGACGTTGCGGGTGAAGTCGACGCCGTTTCGTCTGTCGGGTGCGCGGTCAGCGCCGCTTTTGTCGATGATTGATGTGGTCATCCGAGAATGCTTCGACTCAGGTCTTGGCGTCTGTTGACGTGACTAGCGCTGGTCAACTCCGTTGGAGGACCCAATAGAATAGCTCGGTGCATTTGACATCCTTGTAAGCTGCAGAAAAACATGATGAATTGTGAAGTACTTGTATCTTGTAAAGAATATTTGCCTTTTGGCTTGTATAGCAAAATTCTGGTGCCGATTGAGTCGACACTTTTGCACTGTATGCTAGGCCTTTTTGTTAGCCTGATTACCCTTAGTCTCAGTACCTTGCCGAGGCACTCGGAGTTCAAGGATTCGACGATCAGGAAGAATCAGCTACTCGGGCTGTCGCGTTCGAGGTGCTCGAGTGCGTGGAGCCGATGGCACATTAGGTTACTCAAAGAGGGCGCAGCCCCCGAGTGTTTCATGTGCGATTAAAGTAAGAAAGAAAATCTACACTGAGTACAGAACTTAGCTTTAGTTGTAGTTGTCGTGGACGGAGTCGACGCGGTAGTGGGTCGCGCGCGGATGTGGTCGACGCGATGAACCACAGTCATAGCGATGACGGGTTTCTAGAGTTGATGGTGGTAGCGAGCTCCGCATCCGAAGGTTACCGGCATCCGAAGGATGTATCGAGTCATCGCAGCCGAAAGCCGCATCGGGTTACTGATGCCGAGGGAACCCCCAAGTCGAAGACCACACCGGGTCACCGCAGCCGAAAGCCGCGGCTGGTCGCCGAAGCGGAGGGAGCCCCCGAGTTGTCGGAGCCAAAGAACGTAGAGGATGACCGTAGTCGAAGGAGCCCCCGATTCACGATCGTTGAAGCCGATGCGGCCAGTTGCCGCAATCGAAGATCATGTCAGGATCGCCGTATCCGAAGATTGTAGAAGGTCACTCGACGGAGTTGGAAATCACACCGGGTCACCGGAGTCGAAGGATCTCTGAGCGTGGCGGTCGAGAGTCTTTTTCGACAAAGTCATCGCGTCTCTTCGTCACGCAGATAAATCTGATCTAGAAAATACTATGCGTGTGATGCATACGGAAACTCGTCAATTAACGTGGGTTAGGCGCCTTTCCTCGTTTTCGTGACCCAATCCTTATATCTTCTAGTCACGGCATGATAGGACTTCTTTGCTATATGCGACAGGTTCACGTGACTGCTGCCAGGCCTAATCCGAATTAATCTCTCCTTTTGTCCTTTAGCTTCATCGATTGACAACAATCCAATATGGATTTTTTTTCTTGAGACCAGATCACGTGGATCGATTCTGTGCTTGAGCTGACCGCTTTTACAACTGTGTCTAGTACGTACGCTTCTGTCATGATTTCCTATTGCTTGGCGGCGCCTCCGATGCAACGACCAATATATGAAAGATCAAGCTTCAACCAGGTACGAGTGTTCCTTCGGGTCGGCTCCCGTGCATTCATGCAAATCGAGAATCGATGCGCACAATCCTGTGATAATCACCAATGTGATTGGGCCGCGTTTGATGAAGAAGTTTAGCGGGTCGACGCGCATGAATCGATCTAGTTGATGTTGATGATGAGGGATCCGATGACCCGTGGGAGCCACAGTAGATCTGTTTTTTTTTGGAAACTGTCGAATCATAGATCGCTTTAGATGGGACCGTCACGACCCCACAGACGGCGCCCCGATTCCCACAGACGGCGCCAATTGACGAGATTTGATCTCATCAATGCCCATTGTTATGGACTTGGGTTTTGGAGAAGATGGGGATGCTGGAGATCGTGGAACGGTTAGCAAACAAGCAACACGGGGACACAAGATTTACCCAGGTTCAGGCCCCCGGAGGGAAAACCCTACTCCTGCTTGTCTGCTCTTGATTACGGCGGAACCAAAGGTTACAGGGGTGCGCAGATGCAATCTGGCATGGAGGTGTGTATGTGAGAGTATGAGGTGAGAGATCTAGGTCTATTGTGGGATGCCCCCTCGTTGGACCCTCCTAGCCTTTATATATGCGGAGGCTAGGTCTCAGGTACCGATACTAGTAGGTTACAAGTTGTATTCAAACTCTAGTCTTGAGGTTTCCTTGTCTTGTGCGCTTTGGAGTCCGTGTCCATATGGGCTTCATATCAGCCGAACCGTCATAGGCGTCATGGATCCTGGAAGGTCGTCGAGTGGGCCTTCCGTCGGGCTGGACCAAGTATGCTAACATCGGGTACCCATAGGGTATAACCATGTCAACTTGGACACGATTGGAGTTCGACTCTCAATCGATCAGTCGGTAGCGGCTCCTAGCAGAACGTGCCGACTCCCAAGTACCAAAGAGTCATGACGACTTACCTTTCTAATGCGACTTACGTCCGAGTCCCTTTTGCCTCACGATATACCTTGTCAGACTATAGGCGAATAATTGTCATCCCTTAAATAGTCCGACTCTCTTCTCGATCCGAGATAAGTGATTCACCCGACTAACTCTTAGTCGATCGCCTAGGTTAACACTTAACCGAGTCGTGCATGGCCATGCTTTCCGAATCATATCTCACGAGAGGGCCCAGAGAATATCTCTCCAAGTGAAGGGGCAAAATCCCATCTTGGTTATTCACATCACGCAGCTTGATTCTCGATCGACGAATTACGCCTTTATAACTGCCATTGATCAGCGTTTGATAGAACCTAAGTCGGTGATCCTCAACTCGGACTATGCAATAACCTCAGGTCAAAGGATTACATTGATTGAGATATACAAATGACAACTTGTTCGTTGTACCTCAATATGGGTCAATCCGACTCGCTAAACCCTTTAGCCGAATCTGTGTAAGTTGGAATAGCATCTCCATGCCCATGACAAGTGGAACCGAGTCATCAAGCCAACTTTCACATTGGTCTAAGTTGTGTGTCCAGCACAACTTCGATGACCAAGGATATTTAGTACAAACAACATGAATGCATAGTTCCACAACTGAATCACATATTCAATGATACACATCAGATATTTATACAAGGACTACTTAATATCTTTATGAATACAATGGTAAATCTCATCATACATGATTGCCTCTAGGGCATATTCCCAACAAGAACTCCAGCCTGACGTACAAATTTGTCTGCGGCCTTCTTGGGCTCCATCGGCCTGCCATCAATACGGACTGCGTCGATTGTGAACTTTGCACGATCTTTCAACCGATGGCTCGTGCCTCGCTTGCTCTTTTTCGTAGAAGAATATTGTTGCTGGCTGGTCGATCCAGAGGGCTAAAAGAAGAAAGAAGCGTTAATTAATACATATACATATATACAAATCAATCGGTGGAAGTCAGCAGAGGATTAATCCATGCATATACCTCGACGGACTTTGTAATCAATAAAGTGCGTTCACCGGAGTCGTCATCTTCTCCATGACTACTTGAGATGTCATCATGTCCCTCCAAGTTCAGATATTGTGAGGTGTCCTCGTGGATGATGTTCTCCATTATTTCTTCATCTTCAAGGTTTCTACTGAGTGGATTCGTAGTTTCTAAAACAATAATATTATCTAGAGTAAGATAGTAAAGATTCAAGTGGACTTGGATTTATACACAAGTATACATATTATTCATGCAAAAATACACAAATAAATACACAAATAAAATTAAAACCCTAAGGATAGTTGATCATTTTAAACAAGTTCCGAGGGGTCCAAACCCTAATTCGGAGAAATCCCAGATGCATATGAGAGGGGCTAGCTACAGTGGCTGACGCGTGGGACCGTGGCCACGTCATAGCCACACAGGCGCCACGCGGGCTCACCGGAGGATGCTCCAGAAAGCGGCGGCTGGCGGCGCTGGAGAGCGACCTAGGGCGCGCGATGTAGCGGGTTCGCCTCAGCGTGATGCGGCCTACCTAAAACGGGCGGCGCCACTAAGTAGGGGTCACCGGAGCGACGTTAACGACGACGGCGTGGCGCTAAAGAAATGAGGTGACGACCCTAAACTAATACTAACTATAAAATATACACTAAATAACCCTAAACTAAATACACTAAACTACACTAAATAAATAACCCTATAACCCTAAACTAATAACCCTAAACTAAATAAACCCTAAACTAATACTAACACTAAACTACTAATAATACACACTAAACTACACACTTATAAAATACTAAAAACTAATTATATACATATATGCAACAATATATATATACATATATGCAACAATATATATATATATATACATATATGCAGCAATATATATATGCAATTACACACAAATAAAATTATTCATACACAACAATATATATACATATATGCAACATTTATCCAATATACACACAAATAACATTTATCTCCAAATCCAATATCCAATATCATCCAACACACAAACAGAGAGCTCACGGTGCAGTAACTCGAATCGAACGGGTCAAGGGCGTGGACGGGTTGGCGGAGGCTTTGGTGTTCACGCGCGATCCGAAAAGGTGATTGGTGGCGAAGTTTTGGCGGGCTTGACAGCGGCTCGCGCTGGATGGCGGCAGCGAGGGCTGGATGGCGGCAGCAAGACGGCGCCGCCTCTTCTTTATGCGCGCTTTTGATATGGTGGGGGAAGAAGGAAGGAAGAAGGTTATAACCCCCTTTAACACCGGTTCGTGGTGGAACCGTGTTAAAGAGGATTCGTTGGCCTTACTTTTAACACCGGTTCCACCATGAACCGTGTTAAAGGTGGTGCATTTAAACGAAATAAATGCGCCCCCATTTAACACCGGTTCCTGGATGGAACCGGTGTTAAAGCCTGAAACCGGTGTTAAAGGGGGGGCATTTATTTCGTGCATTAAAGGGGTGGGGGCATTTTTAATTCAAAAAATAGGATAGAATTTAGAAAATTCATATCTTTTTCATTTCAACTCGGAAAAATATGAATAATATATCATAATTTTCAGAAAAATAATATCTATCCATTCATATAAGAACATTTTATATTTACTTTAGATGAAAATTTTCAAAATGATTAAAACACATACATATAAATTTTGATTATTCAATTCAAACAAAAATAAAATAGTCAAACCCTAAAACTTTAAACATAAGAAATATTAAGCATGTAAAAAGCAATCTAACCCTATTTTATTAGAGCAAATCATAATTTATTTTGTATTAACATTTTTGAATTGTTTGGATATTCAAATACAGCGTCTTTTGTATACTTTGGAATCTGACAAAACCTCGCTCAACTTGCATTGGATCTTTGATAAAATAGCATATTGTGAACCTAAAAATGATTTTAAAAAAAAATCATGAGCATCGTATCATGTACCTGTAGTTCATATCTGACCCACTACCTGTCGATTCAGCAGGAATTTGTCTTTTTCACCAGAGGTGGAAGGAAAGGTTTCAGATCCCCCTGTTGGTACATTGTCCATATAAGGTGGTCTAGTATTTTTTAAAATGTGGTGGTAGTTTTTTGAATTAGCTATTTGGTGGTTGCTTCACAAAACCGTCCTTTTTTATGCTTGGAAAATGGAAAATGCCTTTTTGGTGTGACAAAAAGGAAAACTTCCTCTTGCAACATTGTTTTCCATACCATGATGCACATGTATTGACAATATGGCCATATTATCACAAACTATGCCTTGATTCTAGCCATAACATTGGTCATTTGACGCGAAAGCCAAGAAACCTCGAATGAGATAGGTCATTTTGTGAAGGTTTTTTTAAGACATAATCAATATACCAAGTTTGATATTTTTCCTTCTAACTATGTCACATAATATAACACCACGCGAAGGTTTCACATTGTTTCGATCGTTTTTTAATTTTCTATCCCCGTTTTAAACTATCGTCAAACTCTGTCGAACAACGGGCATGAAGATTCTTAGCTCGGGGCCAAGACTCGCTCAACTTGCATTATATTTTTGATAAAATAGCATATTGTGAACCTAAAAATGATTTTTGTAAAAAATCATGAGCATCGTATCATGTACCTGTAGTTCATATCTGACCCACTTCCTACCGATTCGGCAGGAATTTGTCTTTTTCATTGGAGGTGGCCGGAAAGGTTTCAGATCCCCCTATTGGTACATTGTCCATATAAGGTGGTCTAGTATTTTTGTAAAATGTGGTGGTAGTTTTTTGAATTAGCCATTTGGTGGTTGCTTCACAAAACCGTCCATTTTTATGCTCGGAAAATGGAAAATGCCTTTTTGGTGCGACAAAAAGGAAAACTTCCTCTTGTAACATTGTTTGCCATGCCATGATGCACATGTATGCACAATATGGCCACATTATCACAAACTATGCCTTGATTCTAGCCATAACATTGGTCATTTGACCCAAAAGCCAAGAAACCTCGAATGAGATAGGTCATTTTGTGAATGAGATAGAATTTGAATTAAAGTACAGAATGCAAATAACAGTAAGTTACATAAAGCATGACTGAAAATTAAGATACATAAAAGAACTAAAAATTAAGATACATGGTCAGATTAAGTCACACTCGGCCGAACTTGTTTCATAATGCTTGAGTGATTCAGTCATGCTCCTGCCTACACCAGTAATACTCGCCACTGTAGTCGTCGTACTCGCCGCCGTCGTTGTCGGGGTCGCCGTAATTGAACCTTGAAGGCGGAGTACGCGTGGGCTGGACTTCAGGGTAGCGCAGACGGGGGTTAGAGTCGGCGGCAGTGTCGTAGGCCATGACGCTCTGGAGAGTCTGACCGCGCCACCATAGCCGACGGCCGGCCTCATTGATGTTCAGAGGAGGTGGGTCGTCCTCCTCGTGCCTGGCGAGCACCCTCTCACGCAGATCCCCGAAGAAGGCTTCCCAAGTAGGGAAATAGTCGGGATGCCATCTGGGATTCCTCCGCTGCTCCGGCGTGAGCTTGAAGTAGTAGTGGTTCGTGATGTCCATCCGGCGCGCCACACCTAGAGGGACAGGAGGAACTGGCATGCCTCGGCGCCAAAGATCCAGCCGACGGGACACAGAGTTCGGCAGGGGTAGTTCGAGGCGCAAAGCGCCTCCGCCTACCTAGGGGTTAGTGCTACGGTGAAAGCCATGGAAAAGAGTGATGAGGTTGCAGATATGAGTCTAGAGATGTGCAATGACAATGGAGGCCAACCCTACATATATATATAGTGAGAAATGGCTGGAGGGAAGAAATGGCGGGAAGAAAAATGGCGGGAAGAAATGGCAGGAAGAAAAATGTCTCATTTAATACATATAGTGTTAACAGAAGAAATATGACATTGATTTCCATGTTGAGATACATATGTGTGCCAAAAATGGCTCAATTAATACATATAGTCAATTTTATGATCGTGTTGGCCGTAACCATGGAATCACCGTTTAACAGGATGGTTGGGTTAGTCTTCACTTTGAAGGGCGGAATTTCATCAAACTTATTATAATCTTCTGACATGTCTGTCTTTTCCTCCACTCCCACGATGTTTCTTTTCCCTGAAAGAACTATGTGACGCTTTGGATCATCGTGTGATGTATCTGTTTGCTTATTTTTTATTTTTTTTGGTTTGGTAGACATGTCCTTCACATAGAAAACCTGAGCCACATCATTGGCTAAGACGAATGGTTCGTCTAAGTTCTTGCTACCTTCATAAGATTGTTGAGATCCAGTATTGTCATTCCGTACTTCTTGTCTACCTCAACCCCTCCTCCTGTTAGCTTGACCCATTTGCATCGAAACAAGGGGACCTTAAAATTAGGTCCATAGTCAAGTTCCCATATCTCCTCTATGAACCCATAATACGTGGTCTTTTGCCCATTGTCTTCTGCTGCATCGAAGCGGACACCACTGTTTTGGTTGGTGCTCTTTTTATCTTGGCCTATCGTGTAAAATGTATTCCCATTTATCTCGTACCCTTGCAAAGTACATACAGTCGAAGATGGTGTCCTGGCCAACAAGTACAGCTGATCCCCAATAGTGGTGTTATTCGTGAGAAGTCTTTGCAGCCAGCCGCCAAAACTCGCCATGTGTTCATTTATAATCCATTCATCGATCGCCGGGTGTTTGAGGTATTAAATTCTTGTGTTCATTGATATACGGGGCAACCAAGATAGATCTTTGTAAAACCGTGTAGTGTGCTTGATTGAGAGAATGCCCGTCCCTATATATCATTGCTTTACATCCTAGGGTGCCTTTTCCACTGATCTCCCCTCATGTCGTGATTCTAGAACACCAATCGCCTTTAGGTCAGAATAAAATCAACACAGAACTCAATGACCTCCTCGTTACATAGCCCTTGGAGATGCTTCCTTCGCCTAGCAGGTTATGAACATATTTCTTTAAGACTCCCATGTACCTCTCAAAGGGGAACATATTGTGTAGAACAGGACCGAGAATGGCAATCTCTTCTACTAGGTGAACCAGAGATGCGTCATAATATTCAAGAAGGATGGTGGGAACACCAACTCAAAGTCGACAAGACATTGGGCCACATCATGCGTCAGAACCCTGGTAGGCTTTCTGGATCGATTACCTTATGAGATATTGCATTGAGAATACACATAGCTTCACAATGGGTACTCGAACATTTTCAGGTAGAAGCCCCCTCAATGCAATCAGAAGCAATTGTGTCATAATCACGTGGCAGTCACGAGACTTCAGGTTTTGGAATTTTTTCTCTGGCATATTTATTATTCCCTTTATATTCAACGAGAAGCCAGACGGGACCTTGATACTGCTTAGGCATTCAAAAAAGATTTCCTTCTCTGCTTTGGTAAGAGCGTAGGTGGCAGGAGTTAAGTGGCATCGTTTACCCTTATCGTTCTCAGGATGCATAGGCTCTTCAGGGTCTTTCAGACGTTGCTGGTCCTGCCGTGCTTCCGGTGTATGTTTTGTCTTCCCATACACTCCTAGGAAGCCTAGCAGGTTCACGCAAACATTCTTCGTCACGTGCATCACGTCGATTGAAGAGCGAACCTCTAAGACTTTCCAATAGGGTAGGTCCCAAAATATAGATTGCTTATTCCACATGGGCGCGTGTCCGACATCATAATTCGAAACAGATAGACTGCCAGGACCTTTTCCAAAGATTACTTCTAGGTCCTTGACCATACCAAATACCTCCTCACCGATACGGAGGACAGGCTTCCTCCGGGGTTCTGCCAGACGTTTGAAATGCTTGCCTTTCTTTCTTACTGGATGCAGGTTCGGAAAAAATCGACGATACCCTAGGTACACAACCTTCTTACATTTATCCAAATATACACTTTCAGTCTCATCTAAACAGTGTGTGCATGCATTGTATCCCTTGTTTGTCTGCCCTGAAATGTTACTAAGAGCAGGCCAATCATTGATGGTTACGAAAAGCAATGCTCGTAGGTAAAATGGCTCCCCTTTGTGCTCATCCCACATACGTACACCTGGTTTGGCCCACAGCTGTAAAAGTTCTTCAACTAATGGCCTTAGGTACACATCAATGTCGTTGCCGGGTTGCCTCGGGCCTTGGATGAGCACTAGCATCATAATGAACTTCCTCTTCATGCACAACCAAGGAGGAAGGTTATAGATACATAGAGTCACAGTCCAGGTGTTGTGACTGCAGCTCTGCTCACCAAAAGGATTCATGCCATCTGTACTTAGACCAAACCTTAAGTTCCTTGCGTCACGTGCGAAGTCCGGGTACTCCCGCTCAACTTTTCTCCACTGTGACCCATCAGCGGGGTGTCTCAACATCGTGTCTTTCTTACGGTCTTCCATGTGCCATCGCAACAACTTGATGTAACACCCCAAAAATACTAAACTTGCATCATCAAACTCTAATCATCAAATTTAGGGTTAACAAAAACTTTGCTAAATAAAAATATGAAAGCATACATGTGAGTATGCATTTCATTTTGAATTCTTTTGAACCAACTTGTTTGTGTGTTCCTTTGCTTGTAAATGGATGCTTAGGTGAAATAAACATCATCTAAACAATTCCCAAACTTTTCTCAAAGACAAGTAAATCAAAACAAATAAAATAAGGGAATGGTCATTTTGACCAATTTAACTCCCATGCCTACTTTGGCTGTCTCAAACTTTCAGAACTTAACAGAAACTTTTCTGGATCTTTGCACCCCTTGATTGTACTCATAACAAAGTATCAAGACCCACTTTGTGATCATCCAGAAACATTCAAATGCATAGTTTAAAGGATAGTTCAAAATTGAATCTTTATCATATGGGAAGATCCCACTTTTTCAGAAACCACGCAAACAAGCTCAACTTTCAAAACCCAAGCATCTGCAGACTCGCCAACACCAACCTAGCACACTCACCAAAAATCTTTTCAAAATTCAAAACTTGAATTCTTGCGGCCATTTCATCAAACACCTTGTAGATACAAATCAAACAAAATCCAAACACTATTGTGAGCAGTGAGTCTTCCCTAACTTGTTCCCTCTCTAGATCACAACCATCTCACTAGATCATCTAGCAAGTTAAACCAAACACTAGACTCACTGTAAGCTGGGCAATGACATCAATGGTGAACAGCCGAAGCTCACCATGCCACCCCAGTGGAGACAACAAGCTAGAAGGAGATTTAGCCGTGCCAACCTTGTCTGGGAGCCAGCCCACCGTCCATCGCCACTCCATGTCCCAGCCGCGAGTGTTGCCAAACCCTGTACCACACACACGGATCGCGCCCATCTCGCTAGCAACCATGTCGAGCATGCGCCAGAGCGCCACACTCGACCGACGCCCACAGACCGCGCGCCGCCCTCGCCGCGTGCATACATGATCGCCACCAACCCAGGAGACCACCAGACATCCCCGTTCGCCGCCCCATGCCGCACAGCCACCGTTCGCCGTCGAAGACGCCGCCTCTGCCGCGCAGAGCATCGCTCATTCCAGACCAAACCGCACCGCCCCTACACGCGCATTAAAGTCGTAGAGCATCGCCAGGAGACCACCGATCGATCGCCACCACCGGACATGCCTCTAGCAGCCCGTAGCCATGTCGCCACCGTCGCCTGCCCATCCCGTTCGGTCTCATTGTCGTGACTATAAATAGAGGCCACCCCCAGCCGAATTGAACACACCATCTCACTCCTCTCTCCTCACTGATCGTGCCACCCCGTTCCCGGAGCAAGGTGAGCAGCACTTCGCCGGAATTTCACCGGAGCCTGCCGCTGCTGGAGAAGAAGAGGGCCAGCGATTGGAGCCGCCCTAGGAGAAGCTGCCGGTACCAGGAGATTCGCCGTCGTCGACTTCGTCGTTCGCCCGCCTCGCTGACCCTCGCCTGAACCCCGGTGAGCCCCCAATGACCCCCACCTGCCATGCTAGGTTTCTGTCTCGCCGACGTTGCCCAACGTCGACGATGACCCTCAGCCATTGGATTAGAACCAGATCGAACGCACCACATCGCCCCATACCGCTTCGCACCCCCTCGTCTCACTGACGTGTGGGGACAGAAACTTAACCAGCCCGCGTAAGCACTGTGCTTAGCAGGCCGGCCCAGTATCGCTTCCCGCGCAGCCCAGTCATTTGAATTAAACTTTTTCCATTTTATTTCAAACACACTTCTATACCCAGTTTCAAAAATCAACCCAGGTCTATTCAGTGAACCAAATTGAATGAAACCAATTTTATTAGAAAGGTCTGGGAATGCTGAATCCAAGCCCGTTGGATTCAAGTCATTTGGATCTGTAGATCATCCTTGGTAAAAATAACAATGCAGGAGCTTTTCTGTATTCAAACATTTTTCAAATTAAAACTGTAATAGCTTTTGTGTTGATTCCAACTCTCAAAAATCACATTTAATCATACCTTTCAGAATATATAAAAATATATAGGTTTACTTACAGAAATAATGTTCAAGTAATAAAAGAATGCTACATAGGCATTTCTAGTCACTTTATTTAATTAAAATAAAAGGGTAAAACCTTATTAAATTGTGACACCACTTTAAATCACATTCCCATGGACTAAAATATGTGGTGATGACATGTGTCAACATGATCCCATGTTTGGTTTGGAGAATATTAAATCTTAAGTAGTTTTTCAATGAGTAGAAATTACTTTTCTAAAAATAAAAGGATTTAAACCAAGCTTTAATCTTGTAATGTTAGTGATGATGCTAGATCATCTATAGCACCCTTTTGTGTGATGATTGCAAGTAGTTAAGTATTGTTTGGTGATTGTGTACCTCGTATTTATTCATAGACGCTAGTACCGACCAAGGATACGAGGAGGAAGGAGGATTCTACGAAGAAGAAGCCGAGGAGAACTTCAACCACTGATCTGCACAAGGCAAGCCTAATGCTACTATTTGAATGTGCAAGCTAACACTTGCAATTTAGCAAGCTGATACTGATATTGTGCAAGCCAATACTTGCTGGTCACCATGCCAACTATATGCCTTACGCATAGATGATCCTACCCACTTGATAAACCAATCCTAGTTTTACTTACAAGCTTTATACTTTATTTCTTTATCAAAGCTAGTACTTAGAGCTTACTTAAGTGAATTGTAGATACTAAAAAGATAATTGAAGGTTTCATAAAGAGCATAAAACTTGGCCTAAGCTAGATAATCTTTATGTCACCCCAAGGCATGAGATTGAACTTAGTTCAAACTCCACTTAGTTACCACCCCTCATTAGTGCTTACCCCCACTTGTAGATGCTAGTGCTAAGCATAAAACTTGATCAACATTAGATGGGAATACTTGGTGAAAATGGTTATGAAAACCTTGGAATGATGGATCATTCTATTGAAATGTTTTGGACATGTGTTTCCGAACACCTGATGATTTTGGTGATGAAAATGTTGAGGCATGAGCCTTAGCCCTTTATAAAGCGATGGTTGTGCGGATGCGATACCATTTCAATTTTATCGCATAAACCACAATACCCGATAATTGGGTAGGGCTTGACTGGAAACTTATATACCTTAGTATTAGTTCCCTCACGGCCAAGGTCGGAAATGAGGCTACCTTGTGAAGATTGTCCACTGCAGATACCAAGATGACCGTTGGTCATGGTTGGGAGGCCAAACTCACAGGAGAGGTGCTTATACTAGGGCGTGTAATTGAAAGGTTAGGATTGATTATCCGCATACTGAGTATGGTGAATTCAGGATTTGTTCCTGACAGATGTATCGAATGTTGTGGTGAAAGTGTACAATCTCTACAGAGTGTCAAACTATTCGAATAGCCGCGTCCGCGGTTATGGACATTTGGAGTGGCCATACTGTTCCCCCGTTAGATGTTTTCAAAAGACTTGTGAAATGAATTGAGACTTTGACTTGACCACAACGGGGTTGTGATATGAAATACAAGTTCCCACTTAGGTGTTATAAAACTTCAACTAGCATTCGTTGCTTCTAAACTTAGTAGAGATAAATCTTGCTTTTGCAAAACAACCCTAGAGCCTAGTGTCCTATTATCAAAAACGCCTTTCACTTGTTAGTATTAGTTTGCGAGTACTTAAAGAGTACTCATGGCTTTGTCCCTGGCTATTCCCATGGCCATACTATGAAGAGGAGTACCTGGAAGATGGACCCCAGGAAGGTTACGACAACTAGGATCATCTCCCATCGTCAGCATTGCCTGTGACCCCGAAGATGGAGCTTCGCCTACGCTATCGTTATTATTACGTATTCCGCTGCTTGAAGTTGTATTAAGAACTGGATCATGAGATCCCTATTTGCGTAAGACCTTATATATGGTTTGTAATGGATGATGTACTGTGGTATCCAATTTTGTTATGTCTCGCAAAAATGGTAATCCTGGGATTGCGATGTATGGAATAACATGCATTTGGGATTAAAAATCCGGGTGTTGACACTTGACATGCTCTTTATTTCTGAAGAGACGTTTTAACCGTGGTATTATAGGATCATACCACATAACCTTGGCAGGAACCTTCTTCCTAGGGGCCTCGCCCTCAATATCGCCAGGATCGTCTCGTCTGATCTTATACCGCAGTGCAGTGCATACCGGGCATGCATCCAAATTCTCGTACTTCTCACCGCGGTAGAGGATGCAGTCATTAATGTAGGCATGTATCTTCTGCATGTCTAATCCTAGAGGGCAGACAACCTTCTTTGCTTGGTATGTACTGTCGGGCAACTCATTATTTCTTGGAAGAAGATTCTTCATTTTTACCAACAACTTTGAAAATGCGCCGTCAGTCACACCATTCTCTGCTTTCCATTGCAGCAAATCCAGTGTGGTACCTAGCCTTTTGTGGCCATCTTCGCAAGTTGGGTACAACAATGTTTTATGATCCTTTAACATCTGCTCCAGCTTCTCCTTCTCCTTTTCAGTTTCACATTCTTCCTTTGCATCAGTAATGGCCCGACCAAGATCGTCATCAGCGGGCCCATCTGCTGCCTCTTGATATTCATTATCTACCCCCATTGTAGTATCATCATATTCGGGATACATATTATGATAGTTGTCATCATCATCTTCTTCTTTGTTGTCTTCCATCACAGCCCCTTTTTCTCCGTGCTTGGTCCAACAATTATAGCTGGGCATGAAACCGGATCGAAGCAGGTGGGCGTGAATGGTTCTGGTATTTGAGTAGTCTTTCTTGTTCTGACAGTGAACACACAGACAATACATAAAACCATTGTGACCACGGTTTGCATTAGCTACAACGATGAAATTTTGGAGGCCCGTAATGTACTCGGAAGTGTGTCCGTACCGTACATCCATTGCCGGTTCATCTGCATTAATATATAGTATATATCAAAAATTAATAGGGAGATGACCATTTATATATAGTACATCAATGACACATGAAAGGATAGTTGCCAACCTCGACCGAGAAGGAAAGAGCAACGAGAAAACTTATTTTGAGCTCTCGGGAATTTCACCGAACACCTCTTGTGCATAGGGAAAAAGACACAAACTAGCACACCTCTCACCCTCTTGCTAGGCTCCAAAATGAGAGAGTGAAAAAAATGGAAGAGAGAGGTGTGGGCTGCGGTGTGTTATATAGCCCCCCTTTAACACCGGTTCAAGCCACGAACCGGTGTTAAAGAAACTCTGTGACCACTGGTGCGAGGCACGAACGGTGTTAAAGGGGGCTCCTTTGCTGCTGCAGCTACGCTGCAGGCCCCCCTTTAACACCGGTTCATAAAAGAACCGGTGTTAAAGCCCATTTCTAGGCTCAACCAAAGGCCTCGTTTCCACTAGTGCATGTATGTAATGAAGTAGAATTTTCCTTGATGATTGATTTCCTAGATTGCCTAAGAGTTCAAGTGTTCTCACTTTCTGAAATTCTTAGCCAACCTATAAAGTAAAACTATTTGCGTGATTAATTTCGCAGATCTCTCATTTCTCCTATTCTCAGGAGTATTTCTATTCATGGTTTGTTGCCATGATTTCACTGTTCCAAGCTCAAATGAACTGAAATAAAAGCTCCACTCTCAGATGAACTAAAACAAACGAAGGATGCTCAGGCTTCTAATGAGGCTACCGCTAATAAGGACTAGAAGATTGCAACCTGAATCTAAACTTTGCCTATTTCTAAATATTTTTACATAGTCACGTATTTAATTTCTAGACTAGACTTAACTCAATTGATATTTATAATACTCTTAGTTTCTATCTGTTTCGAGGTTATCAAATGTTACATAAAAAATGGTGTACATAAGAGTATCAAATACAATGTGTGGGCAGTGGCGGAGGACTTATGATGGCAAGCTATGGCACTTGCCATACCTTAATCAGGACACACTTATTATAACTCAATAGAGCGTACTGCTTATTACTCTAAAATTTGCATCTCTTTAGCCCACCGCTCATGACTTCGTCATACCAAAGTTTCAACCTGTGCTCCACCACTGTGTGTGGGCAAGCGCTCCAAATGGAAATAAGAAGCTTGATGTTGGATACCGAGAAACTTGAGAAAACAGTGAATGCCTTGTGTTCTTATTTTTCACTGTAAGTATGTTTCTATAGTATAAAATGATCTTTGATTTTATGTTTCTAGGGATTTAGTTCCATTTGGATTTCTTCCAATTAGTAAATGTTGTGACTTCCATGAAAGATAGTTACTCCTCCTAGGGGAATTGCAGTTGGAAACTTGATGCCTGGTATCCTGACCATAAAGGATTGATGTTGGTGTAGACTAATTACTATCTATATGAAAGTGAAGCAGTTCAGCTATCGATTAGACACGCCAAATCAGTTTTGGTACCGTAGATAGCTACAGTAGCGCATATCTACAGTACGTTTATTGATCTCTATTCGTCCGTCCATCTGCCGCGTATCCTTACGTACAGTTTTTTTTCTCCCGTGTCTTGTGTCCTCTCGATGGTTCGGTCAAAGCGGTGGTGGACAAAACGACTTTGGATTTTTCTCTCCCAAATCCTCATCCTTATCTCCGTCTCCCAACCAATGTCGTCGCTCGCGTCACCCGCCCTCTCGCCGAGCTCCTCCTCCTGCCCAATTGCCGTCTCCCCCAAGCCCTCACCTGCCACAACCTTCCCCTGACTCTGATCTTACATCATCGGCGGCCGAGGCCTGATTCGGGCCCTCTTTGGCGTCGTGGTCGGCGTGATGCGGCCGTCGCGGAGGAGCTCCAGTTCGTCACCGCCGCGAAAGACTTCTCCAAGGACGTGGTTTGTGGAGCATCGGGGCGCGCGGGCGGCGACCCGCCACGGTGGAGGCATCATGTTTGATCTTGCCATAGTGGTGCGCATGTGCCGTCATGACTAGACGAGAGCCGAGCGGTGGTAAGCAGAGTATTGTCCAAATTCTGGCTCTTTTATCTTTCCTTTCCTGGGTCATCCCTTTGATTTATTTTTGCATGTTGCATGACCGGATCCTCACCGGTCGCTTCCTCTCTCCCAGACTCCTAATCCAGAATGTTCCTCTCCTTAGGGTCTGTTCGGAACAAAGGAAATTTGTAAGAAAACCAAAGGAACCCGATTCCTGTAATATTTATTTCCTTTACTGCGTTCGGAATGCAGGAACGTTGAACAGTAAAACACAGAAAAGTTTCCCTTTCCTTCAGGTTTCCTGCAGATTTCACGGGAAAACAAAAATGAGGTGTGAACTTATTGTTTTCTCCGCCCTTGGCGTAGGAACGAGGCGAGAGATGCTGCCCCATGCAGAAACCAGGCCCTCCTGCTACTGACAGCTTGTCCTCATTCTTTGTAGGGCCCACTTTTTAGATTTCCGTGTATGAGTAGATTTTCATCAAGTGCAACTCTGCCGAGCAGGTTTGGTTCACTGTTTTTAATCTTTTCACCGTTCCTATGTTTCGTCCTACCGTCCAAACACCACAACTCTTTTCTAATCCTTTGTTTTGCATTCCTTTGAAAACCAACTACTATCCTTTTCCTGCGCTTATCAAGCGAACCAGATAGGAAACTCCTGCCAGGCTGCTGGCGCCTCCAGTACGTTACTGAGAAACCCTAGCAGCGCCGTCTCCACCTCCGCCTCATGTTGTAAACGACCAAGAGTCAGTCCGAATTGATCTGGTAACAAAAGGGTACCTGTACCTGAAACCGACACAGGTGGGTAGGTAGAGAATACCTAGGGGCGCGAGACAACTCTCTCTAAGGAACTCGGCAAAATAGCCCGTAACCCGGGAGAAGGTGCCCCTCACAAAAGGGGTCGCAGTGATGACCAGGCGACTGTTTACCAAAAACACAGGTCTCCGCAAAGTCGTAAGACCATGTATGGGGGCTGACGCCTGCCCAGTGCCAGAAGGTCAAGGAAGTTGGTGAACTGAGCACGAAAGGCGTAACGATCTGGGCACTGTCTCGGAGAGAGGCTCGGTGAAATAGACATGTCTGTGAAGATGCGCTCTAAAAAAGTAATACAGTAGGGGGGGAGAGAAAAACTTTGGGATATATTGATTCGGATTGAATCTCTATTTCACTTCCTAGCACTTCCTATCATTTAATATCCATCCCTTTGGTCTTATTGACATAAGATCTTCCATCAAATATTCTGCTTTTTCCCGGGTACTCGGGTTCAAATACCCATGGATTTTTTGTTTCTTTACTGGCTTCATATAATTCCCGTCAATTCCTTTGAGTTTCATTCTTGCGAACGTACTCCCCAGGCGGGATACTTAACGCGTTAGCTACAGCACTGCACGGGTCGAGTCGCACAGCACCTAGTCGATGGCTATTCACAGCTACTACCTTAACACCAAAGAAGAGTTCGACCCAATGCTTGATTTTTGTCTTAGTGCGTATTTCCATACTTCTTCGACCCGAATACAAAAAAAAGTAAGAAAAAAATATGACTAAGTAAATAGCGTAGGGGTTATTACTTCCTTAGTAGCTCAACATATGTACTCTTTACCTGCTTATGCATTTATAGCACAAGACTTTACTCCTAAAAGGATCTACTAAATTCATCGAGTTGTTCTAAAGAATCAAAACGGTCGGTTATTAACGGAATTCCTTGTCGGCTTTCCGTGAAATACTCGTTTGGTTGGAAAAGTCGACAGATAAGTCACCCTTACTGTCCCTTTACAGAACCGTACATGAGATTGATCGGTTCCCCCTCCTCTGGCCGGCCTCGCCGGTGTCAGGAGGAGTGGGGAAACCGATCTATGCTTGGAGTTTTTAATAAAAGTAGTGCTTTCAGTATATTAGGTTAGGGCTTTGGTCGCCGTCTTTTTTTTGGTCTCCGCCTCAATGGAGATGACATCGTCTACAATAAGTGATCTATTGTCCTTCGTTGGACGACGAGTTCTTCTTCCCGACGTCAATGGTGGTGTTGGAAGATTACAAGTTTTTAGGTATGGGCCTTCAAATCTTCCTTCGCCAGATCGATTTTGGATCTTTTCTCATGGTTGCCGCGAGGAGGTTTATCCTCGCAATATTTGTCCCGGCTGCTACGTCATTGACAATGGTGATTCGTACCCTCGACTCTCCAGCGATGTTGAACAGGCTATTCGGTTACTTTTCCCTGGCATACTGGTGTTGGTACTCTTGCCGATGGTGATTGACTACTTCAATGGTTGTGCGCGTGCACGTAGCCTTGGCATTGCGGCTCAAATTAAAATTATGGGAGAACCTTCGTCGGTATTTTCAGGTCTATGGTTTGGTTTTATTCGGCTGCCTTCGAAAGATTACAAGATTGTGTCATGGAAGAAGGAAGAGTTTAAAGACCTCGAAGATTTGCTTGTTTCTTTTAGAGTTTATTTTGTAATCGTTGGAGTCATTTTATGTATCTCTATCATGTACTATTTGTTTCTATGAATATATGTGGTATTGATTGTCAAAAAAAAAACTACTATCCTTTTCCTATTCCCATGATTCTACCGTTTCTACGTTTTCTTATCCTTTGTCCCGGACGGGGCCTTATCCTTTCTCTCCAGCCGACCGGTAGTGGATGAGGCGATGAGCTTCATGGACGGCGCTCCAGCCGCCCTCTCTTTCGCCGGCAGTGATGGGCCGCTGCTCCAGATCCTTACCCATCCCGATGCCAGCGGCCTTCTTTTTCTTCATGGCTACCGGCGGCCTCTGATCTCGTCCCTCTGATTTCCTTGCTCCGGTGACGGTGCCATATTGGGTTAGTACAACGCGAAGAAGATGGACGGCAAGGAGTAGCAGCAGAGCAGCGGCTACCCTGATCAATGGTTCAGGTTGCGGGCACATTTCCCGTACTTCTCTTGGCCCAGGTTCCCATCTCAGTAGCTGAAGAAATCTTGCGGACAAAATTTTGAGATTATAGGCGATGAAGCTAGCTGCATAAACATGGACAACCGGGTGGGATAATTAGTCCCTTCTTTTTTCCCCACCTTCGGATGTTCACATCTCCTTGCCTCTATGTATTGTTGTATTTCAACCATGGCATAGAGCACCACTTCCAAACTACTAGATGTGATGGGTGCAAGAATAGGCTTAATTGTTATCTGAGGTATATACATATTTAGTCCCACAACTTACACCGCAAAAGCGTTTTAGTCCCACATCTTGCAAAGTGAGCAACACTAGTCCCACACCTTGCATCGCAGGAGCATTTTAGTCCAATTTAATCAAATTTTCAGCAAGTTTGACCGAATTCGTCCACATGTAGGTCAACACTTATTTCAGAGTTGACACGTGGCGTTGCATTTTTTGCAAAATGAACCCCGTATATTTTTCTCTCTCGCTTGAGACATTGGTAGGGCCTGACAGGCAAGCCCGACCTATCAGTGGTCGTACAAATAATAAAATTTCTAGGTACACCGAAGGGATTCGAACTCACAGCCTGCCGTGCTAAAGGGATACAAGCTCGCCAGTACAGCAAACACAAGAACGTGATAATTAGCAGAACGCCCTTTTATTATTAAATAGTATTCCCATGGAGCATGTGGAGCAATAGCTTGATACATGTACATGATAATTAGCTCCATTAACTAAGACCTGGAGCATACAGTAGTAACTAACTTGCTGGCATTCCGAATCGGTAAATCTTACTATAGCATGCATTAACTGTCTTTCTAAGCAACTCTTGCAAGAATTTGTGGGGGCAATCTATCTATAGCTATAGCAACTCATGGTGCCTAACAACTACTTGCAGTTTATCGGCATCCTGACTGGCCACGTCAACGGCAGCATGATCCCCATTCCCCATGAGCAGGATCAGATGCCAGCAAGATGGATCAGCTCGGAAAGCAGGTATATTGACCGAAACTCTGATGTATCTTCACATGAGTTATATTCATGATAAATTAAGATATATCTCTACATGGTCATGCATGGAATAGTTGAATAATCATTCTCTATTTATAATACAAGACATTGAATAATCATTAGGTATACTGTCGGCGATGGAAATGGGATATTGACGAATGAATGTACTGCTTAAACTAAATGCTCCTTTTGTATTGACTTGGTTGTTATGCTCAGGTATATGAGTATCTATGACCACTAGCCTGACAAATAAATAAACAGTGCAATATTCATGCTATAGTAAGATTTACGGATTGCATGTCAAAAAAAAATTACGGATTGGGAAGGCCAACAAGTTAGTTATTACTGCATGCTCCAGGTCTTAATTAAGGGAGCTAATTATCATGTAAATGTATAAAGCGGCGTCTTCTAATTATAACGATTTCTCGTGTGCTGTAGTGGCAAGCTTATATCCCTTTGGCACAGCAGGTTGTGAGATCGAATCCTTTGTGTGCACCTAGAAATTTTATTATTTTAACGACCATTGACAGGCTTGGCTCGCCTATCAGGCCCCCTACCAAGGTGCAAGTGGCAGAGAAAAGTATACAGGGTTCATTTTGCAAAAAATGCGGAATGAGTTTTGATCTGCATCCGAATGAATTCGGTCAAACTTGCTGAAATTTGATTGAATTGGACTAAAATGCTCACATGATACAAGTTATGGGACTAGTGTTGCTCACTTTGCACGATATGGGACTAAAACGCTCTTACGGTACAAGTTGTGGGACTAAAAGTATATATACCTCTTGTTATCTTATTTTAAGAATATAGAGAAGGAGATTTTTTGTATTTTGGCTGACCCTATTTGCCATATACTTGCAGAAAAAATTACCTCTGAGGAGTAGGACGATGAGGAAGACTGCAGTATGCATGCCGACAGAGCAGGTGGCTAGGGAGAGCTCTGCCAATGATAGCGTAGGGAAGGGCATCAGGATGGAGGAGGCCTTCGCTACAGCGGCACAGTCAAGCCCCACCTTCATCATGATGTTGCAATCTGTGTCTGTTCAATGTGTTCATGCTTTAGCACGCTGTCAGTGGCATCACTGGCGGAAGATCGCAAGCAAGAGATCCGTCTAGGCAAGCGTCCGGTAGGATGCTCTGGTTACATCAGTCTCCTTATTCTTTTTCTCAAATTCCGTTGTTATCAATTCAGTCGTCCTACTTTGATTTATTTTAGTGTCGTGCATGCAAGTCTGTCAGGTTGCATATTTTTTGCATGGTCATTTAGTAAACTCGCAAATCATTCATAACTCAATTCTTTTGGATGGCAATCCCATTACACTTCTTGGTATGTCAACCGCCTAAATAGCGGTTTCTATCAGCAATACAAACACAATCAAATCTAAGCAAGATAAGGTAATCACTTGATTTCTGACTCACTAGATATTACCTAACCAATAATTTATTTTTGTTAATGAAATAAATACTCATACTAACAAATGATGTTCTTGGATTTGGTAGTCTGTTCTGTCGTTTATTCGATTCAAAGGAATTTTCTCTATATGCCAGTACAATTTCTGAAGTTTTGCATTACCAGGCTACACAAAGCACATGTACCTCCCTAAAAAAAGCACATGTACCTTGCATGGCAATAATAGTCCAAAAAATTTCATTGCCACAAAATGAATTTCCATGTTAACTTAATTGATCGAGATCCCCATTCCATGTTTAGACAGTCTAATAATTTGGAGCATCGCTTGGTTGGCCATCGCTCCACGTAAGTACTGAGATTTGCTGAACCTGAAGATTTAAAAGGTCAGATTTTCCTTCGTAACTTTCCTCCTTGTGATCATTTTTACTATCTTACTCCATCTAATGTCATACTGACAAACTCAGTGGAGTCAGAACAAATGGCAACCAGATCGGGAAGCAAAGAGTTAACCAGAGGCTGGGACCTACATAAGAGTTTAGATGTCAGACAAGTTGATCCAAAACTTAGAACCAGTATGAAGATTGTTGATAAAGAGATTGAGACTGCCTTAGAAATTCCCAACAAGAGATGATCAACGTGTTGAACCATAGACGATAGCTGTTGGAGTGTTGAGCTACAGGTTAGTACCATGCTGTCGTCTCAAGGCCAGCAATTATTTCAGATGCATTGGTTAACAGGTAAGTTAACTAGTGGTTGCTTGCTGCTATGGTATAATATGCTACGCATAACAGTACACGTATTTTTCTACATATGTTTTTGTTCGTGTCATCAGCTTATCCATCAAGCTGTATGTCAACCAATTACGTATAATCTTGCAAACATTATAATGGGTGTGGCATTTCGTCTGTATGAATGTATCTTGAAAAAGCCGTGTCTCACACGCCATTGGAGAATCTTGCAACCAATCTGAAAAGCTGAGAAATAGAAGTAAATAGACGTTTGTATGAATGTATCTTCTGGCTATTACTAGAAGACATTGTTCATTTCCACGGACGCGGCAAGCTGCCACGCCTATTTTCCTAGTATAAATATAATATGGCTAGTAGCATCAACGTTTGGAATGGCTTGCACATGTGGCCCGGGATCAATGGTCGTGAGTTCGAGCCCAGTTTGCCCAAATATTTTATTTGTTTCTTCCTCCACTGGTAGGTGGGACATAGATGGTGAGACACCCGAAATATGCAAGGGGATTTATGCCTAAAAAGACATCACACAAAAATCAAAAGGGGTCTAATTTTAGCTTAAAAGATCCATTTTTGTCAGTTTTACGTCTAACTTAAAAGATCTATTTTTGTCAGTTTGGGTCAGGCCGCGGTCGCTTTTGTGAGTTCGAGCCCAGTTTGCCCAAATATTTTATTTGTTTCTTCCTCCACTGGTAGGTGGGACATAGATGGTGAGACACCCGAAATATGCAAGGGGATTTATGCCTAAAAAGACATCACACAAAAATCAAAAAGGGTCTAATTTTAGGGCATCTCCACCTATCCGACCCAAACGTCTAACTTAAAAGATCCATTTTTGTCAGTTTTACGTCTAACTTAAAAGATCTATTTTTGTCGATTTAGTAGGTCAGCGGTCGCTTTTGAATCGTGGAAATGACCGGCATGTAACTATGACTTATTTGTTCGCACTGGCCAGAAATTTTATATGTCTGCAGATTTTGTCACAAAATAAATTTTAACAAGAAAATAAAGTAGATTAGATAATCTAATTAAAATAGTACTTACATATAAATAGTTCACCCTTACATGGTTCGATATAAAATAATCAAATGTCATTCAAATTATAAGAAACAAATAAGGGATTAAACGTTTAGGTTTCCCGCACGAGCCCATATATGCTCAACCAAATTTAGTTGTAGCCGATCATAGGTATGCTTGTGACGCAAATTTTCATGGACTCGCATGAAATCTCCCCAAGACGCTATACCTAGCTTTGACACAACTAACTGACCCTGAAAATCCTAGCCTTGGTCCAAGATACCGTCATCATGCTCGTCCTCGATGATCATGTTGTGCGTGATCACACAAGAAGTCATCACATCCCACATCCTCTCAGTGCTCTAGGTTCCAGGAGTGTATCAAACAATAGCCCACCTTGAAGCACACCAGATACTCGCTCCACATCCTTCCTATCGATTTCTTTCTCTTTCGCGAACCTTTTGCATTTCTCATCTGCAGGGTTTCGTATTGTCTTCACAAAGGTGTCTCAGAAGGGATATATACCGTCAGCTAGATAGTAATCCATATCATGCGGATTTCCCTTGATATGATATGGAACTTGTGGGGCATTGCCTTCTGCCAGCCTAGCAAACACCGGAGACCGCTGCAACATGTTTATGTCATTGTTTGATCCAGCCATGCCAAAAAATGAGTGCAAAATCCAGAGAACATGTGATATAACAGTCTCTAGTATGACGGTGCACCCCTCCGCATGCCCTTTGAACTACCCTTGCCAACCAAGGGGACAGATCTTTTACTCCCAATGCATGCAGTCGATGCTGCCAAGCATCCCAGGAAACCCCCTTCTCTCGTTGATGGACAAAAGGTGGGCAGTGTCTTTGGTGTTTGGCTCTCTCAAGTAAACTTTGCCAAACACCGCAATAACTGCACTGCGAAACCGGTACGTAGCCTCATGGCATGTGGACTCTCTCATGCGCATGTAGTCATCGAGGATATCATCGGGCACTCCATATGCAAGTTGCCGAATGGCAGCGGAACATTTCTGGTAAGAGGAGAAGCCAATCTTACCAGTACAATCATACTTGGCCTGGAAGTAGTCATCATAGTCCCTCACCCCATTGAGAATGTCCAAGAACGGGTTTCTGGACATCCGATAGCAGAGACGAAATGCTTTCTCTTTGAAGACTGATAAGTTGGGTGGAAGTATTCCTTGTAAAGGCGTATGTGGCCTTCTTATCGATCGTGTTCATAGTTGGCTTCGCGTCGCTTGGACGAGCCACCTCTGCGCAGCGACAGAAGGTAGTGGTCATGCACCATCTGTGCAGCTGCCATCAGAATCTCATTCTCATCGTCGGACTCCTCCTCGAACGATGACTCCATGAAATTCTTGTAGAAAAACTCCATTGCCCTTCAATTGCTATCCATCTGTAAAGTATATGGCTGTCAATGGCAACGCTAACTCCCTTAGCGGGCCAGATAACCTAGAAACGACCGACGAACGTACCTCAATCGCGGTCAGGCAAATGACCGAGTAGGTTGTGCGCCATGCAGAGTTTGTCGTGCGTCCAGTCCACAGGCGGAGGCCGGGGTGGCTGACGAGGTTTAATCTCGTCAATGCCCATTGTTATGAGCTTGGGTTTTGGAGAATATGGGGGTGTTGGAGATCGCGGAATGGTTAATAGACAAGCAACCAGGGGACACGATATTTACCCAGGTTCAGGCCCCAGGAGGGAAAACCCTACTCCTGCTTGTCTGCTCTTGATTACGGCGGAACTGAAGGTTACACGGGTGCGCAGATACAATCTGGCGTGGAGGTGTGTATGCGGTGGTATGAGAGAGAGAGAGAGAGAGAGATCCTCCTCGTTGTGCCCTCCTAGCCTTTATATAGAGGTAGGCAGGTCCCGGGAATAGATCGAGTCAGTTACAGGTTTAGGGTTTGCCCCTTTGAGTATTCTATCTACTCTATTCTTGCTCTCCAAGGATCCGAAGACATCATGGGCTTGGGCCACCCGAAAATCTTCATGGGCCACGTATATTCTCGTGGGCCTTCCTTGGGCTGGAACAGGTATGCTAATATCGTGTACCCGTAGGGTATAACCATGTCAGTAGCCCCTGAGTGTTCAGTCGAATCATAGATTCGGCTGAGGACTCTTCAATATTTCGGGTGCAGCTGTTTCTGTTCATCAGAGAATGATTTTTAGTATGTAGGGATTGTTGATGCTTGTGCCTGACTCTCCCGACGGATCAGGGTCAGTTAACTGTCTTAGGACAAAACAACACGATCTTCTTCAGATTCGAGTCCCTGGACTCGAACCCGCAACAGATGCTGGCGCAATTCGAATCAGGCCGTTGAGGTCTTACATGAGTCGAATCCCAGTAGTTTTTGAATGATGTACCCAACGCGTCCGTCGGCATTTTCATCGTGCCTGTAGCACGGATTTTTACTAGCAGAGCGCAGTCGGGTGCGTTACCAGGCCATCAGACGATATTTGTAGGTCTTATCTTTGCATCGCAGACACAACATCCAAAATTTTATCACCGCAGAGGTGTTTCGGGTGGCCAAGGAGAACGTTACTCACTTAGCGTTAGTTGGGGCAAAGTTGCCGAAAAGTTTTTGCATTCTAATCCGAAGGATCGCAGTCGAAAAATTCATAGGGTGCGCGACAAGCTCTCCCTATGGGAGTAGCCCCCGAGTGTCTGTTCGAGTCGTAGACTCGAGAAGAGACTTTAATCCAGCCATTGTTTGCTTCAGGTCCGTAGGACACAATTTTTTGGATGCTTGAATCAATCCTCCCTATGGGAGTAGCCCCCGAGTCCGTAGTGGAGTCGTAGACTCGACGTAGGACTCGAAGAATAGATCATTAGCGTAGTACGTTATTCATTCTTCGTGTGCGCGGCTAGCGCTCCTGATAGGAGTAGCCCCTGAGTAATTGCTCGAATTGTAGATTCGAGTGAGTACTTTAGCTGCTTAGCCGAAAATTTGTAACCATTGCCAATATGGATTTGATGACGTCAGTGCTGACGATCGGTGACCTCAATCGTCTGCGGCGCCAGAGGTGACCTGACTGGACGAACGTGGGTCCCACTTTTTGACTTGGAGTTGACTGGTCATGCGCGATGTGGCGAGAATTACGGCGTCTCCTCGGTTTCCGTGCGTAGTGGGCGGTGTGTGAGCGACGGTTCGTTGCTGTGCTGACACATGGATGATTGGATTTGATGCTGGCGCTAGGGCTTCTAGATGAACAGTTCGTGTTCATCGTCTTTGTCCTTATAACTGTGGGGAAAAATTGATGTTTATTTTCACCATAGCCACTTTCTTTCTACTGCTTCCCTTTTCTTGAACTTTCCTCGCCGTGCGCTGGAAGTTCTCCGATCTTTCCCTTCCTCCTTCTTGCGCTCGCACCGCTGCTATCGTCGTTCTGTAATGGGGAAATCAAAGGAGACCTCCACCAGTGCTGCTGCCGGCGGCAAAAGGGCACCGCCTCCACTCGTGTCACCGATGGTGGGTGGAGGCGTACGAAGACGCGTGAGGGCGACCTGCGCAAGCTTCGTGAGCGGGGCTTAATCCCGTAGGACAAGGAGGCCGTCAAGATCCCCGGCGACGAGGTAATTCCCCGTCCACCCGCAGGGTTTCAGGTCATGTTTGTTGCCTTCGTTCTTCGGGGCCTCTTGCTCCCAGTCCACGATTTTCTCTGTGGACTGTTGTTATTCTATGGCATACAACTCCACCATCTTTCGCCCAATTCTCTTCTCCACATCGCCTGTTTCATCACCTTTTGCGAGTGCTGGCTCGGCATCGAACCGCACTTTGGCCTCTTTCGGAAATTATATTCCGTGAAGAGGCAATCCGGCTCCGACGGAGTTTATCCGATCGGTGGCTGCATCATTTCCCTTTAATCCAATTTTCTGTTCTTCTCCTTTTCTATGTCTGAGTCCTTCCAATACTGGTGGAAGAGGTGGTTTTATATCCGCGATTCCACAGTGGACGGGCAAGACTTCGGCCTTGCCCCTTTCGACTCCACCCAGAAAATCCTGCCGAAGAGGTCCTGGAAGAACCATATCCTGGAGGGCGAGGTGGAGATAGAGGAGCTCTACCATCGGGTGGAGGACCTCCAGGTGATTCCGGAGAAGGAGGTGAACGGTGTGGATATCATCCGCACCTTCCTCAAATGTCGGGTGCAGCCACTCCAGGCTATGGCGCACCCGATGTTCCTTTATTCTGGCCGCCACGACCCAACGAGAGTTGCGGCTGAGGAGCTCTCCAAGGGGGATCTTGACAAAGTCCTCCATCCGCTGCTGAAGTACAAGTCCGACGAGGACCATCCGGGGAAGTCGCGGACCCCTCCGTTCAGTGCTTCTCGACCCGTTCCGCAGGTGTAGATCTAGGACATGCGCGTAGCGCTATATTCGAGTGTGTTTCCTTTGCAGTTATCTTTTTTGAAAGTTTGTCTTCATTTTGCAGGAGTTCAAGGTACCTGGCATGGTGCCCCCACTACCCGAACAGTTTCCGGATGCTGAACAACGGTTGTGGACTCGTCGAGCTTCCCGGCGCGATCACCTACTAAGAAGCCCCGAGGCGGCGGCGAGACCTAAAGCGGGCACGGAGCTCGAGCGAATCTTCGGATGCCTCGACTTCGCCAACGCCTAGGGACCCGTCGTGCCTTGTCCGTCACAGTGGAGGTGATGGTGCCTCTTCCTCTCCCATCTCGACCGTTCCTGTGCGGGCTGTAGCGCCGCAGCCGCCGGCGAAGATGAAGAAGGAAGAGAAGAAAGGCAAGAGGGCCCTTCCTGTTTTTGACTTGAGTGACATGGACTTGTAAGTGCCTTCTAATGCTTTTTTCTTATTTTCTTGTATTCTTGTCTTTGACTTGTGCTTTTCTTTGCAATCACTCTTCTGAGGGCTCTTTTAGCGATCCACTAAGGAGATGGTAGGGGAGTCGAGGATGAATCCTCCTCCCTCTCATACGGTGGCCACCTTTGGGGGCGCTGCTCCGAACCCCTCTCCGCAGGAGGCTCGGGCGATCGTCTCCCAGAAGACTATAGAAGGACCTTCGGAGTCTCTGTTTGAGCATGTAAGTGTTTTCTATCTTGTTGTGGGGGAGCCCCCGAGCCATATTTTCGTATGATCTACTGATCGTTGCCTCTTTTTTGCGTGTCTCGGGGGGAGCCCCCGAGCGTTTTTCATGTGTTTGACCTTTTGCTCGTTTCTTGGGCGCAGCCCCCGAACCCTTGACTTGACAAGTTGTTTCTTCTTGCAGCCTTTTGTGCAAGGTGAAAACTAGCTAGTGAAGCAGCACCTGGCGTTGGAGGCCAACCTGCGGTAGCTTCAAGGTACATCCATAACTAATCCTCTATTTTTTTCGTCTGCTTACTAGCTTGTTAAGATCATGTACATTCTTTGTTGCTTTTTGCAGATGAGAATAACACTGCCCTCCGCGAGCTTGATGCTCTCAGAAAGAGCCTTGGGCAAGCGGAGAAGAAGGCCGAAGATGCCGTTGGGGCGAAGGAGCGCCTCGAGCAGGAGCTGGCTGACGCAGCCGCGGCTAAGGCGCGCCTGCAGCAGGAAGCTATGGATTGCGAGGAGCAGCTCGCCACCGCTGCGGCTTCGCGCGAGAAGGAGGTGGACGAAAAGCTAATGGCTACTGCCAAGGCTGTCTCTGTTGAGTATTTTTTTGCCTTTCTTTGGTTTTTTCGGCTGCTCTGTCCCTGTGCCTTTGTTCGATTCTTACTGTACTTTTTTCATTTCTCTAGATGCCACAGGCATTGAGTTCAACCGCAGTGCCCTGGAGCACGGTAGTGCTTTGGATGATGCTACTGCGACGGTCGAAGACCGCTGCAGTACTGTGGTTGACTCTCTTGCCAAAGCCAAGGAGGTCCTTGGGCGCTTTTACAAGGAACTCGTTCCCAAGGGCGTTGCCCTTGAGGATGTTGACTTGTTGGCGGATGCGTTGTCAGTGGATGCGCTTGCAGCCTATAAGCGCAAGCAGAAGGGCATCAGCGCTTCCATGGGGCTGGCAATGTCCATGGCATCCGGAGCATAGATGGATCTTCATCAGGTCACCTCCCAGATGCCAATGGCCCCCGACGGTTCCGAGTTAGCCTTCGCTCTCTTCGCCGCTTGCTGTAAGCGCTATGGGCCGAAACTTATTGACCTCCTGGCGGAGTATGCGGCGAAGCAGCAGGAGGAGGTCAAGGGCAGGCGCTCTGGCTCCGAGGCTACTCAGGATGCAGCTGCTTAGGCTTTGTATTTGTAGTTCTAGGATAGTTACCTTCTACCTTTGCTGCAATTTCTTGATGAACACTTCCTGTGCCACGCAGTGGCTTTTTGTTGTATATAATGAGCCTTCGAGTTGTTGCCCAGTCGTGTGTTGTTTATATCCTTTATGTTTTCCTTAGGGACCTTCGGGTGATGACCCCATCGATACTTCGTCTGCTCCGCAGCTGCGACCATCCTTGGATGATGCTTGTTTTTCTTCATGACCGTGTCCGCAGTCTTGAGAAGGAGTTGCTTGGCATCCGAGGCCATGCGGGCGTTTGAAAGTCGAAGGCGGAGCGAGGTGCCGCCAGAGAGGAATATGTGATGGGGGAGCTGCGGAAGTTGGCCGAGCAGCTGCAATGTAAGTTTCTTCGAGCTGTTGTTCATTTTCGGATGTGCCTGTTGGTGGACCATCTTACTTTGTAGTTGTTGCAGGTGCCAACCTTGTTCCGAGGGAGGAGAAGGAGCGCGTTGCGGTTTGGATCAACTGCCTAACCCAGCAAGATATGGAAGCTGGTGGCTTTTTTCTGGATGGATTGTGACCGTGCCACGGTTCTTGCGACTATGCAGGATCGTGCCCACCAGGTGTCGCAAGTGCTGCGACAGGTGAAGACTTCCCTGGCGTCGATTCTGCATGTCATGTTTCCCCTTGATGAAGCGCCATCGACTCTCTAGGTCTTGCTGGCGAAGTTTCGAGACGTGTGTCACGTCAGGGAGCTGGTGCGGCACCAGTTAGTTGCGAGGGTGAAGGCCGCCCTTTCCCTCGTGCGGTTGCATCTCCCTGATGTGGATCTTGCGGCTGTGGCGGCTGGGCCGCCCCCTCGACCAGATGGTGGCCTATGGGACATGCGCCCGCACTATGCGGCTGTTAGGCAGTATGCCGAAGAAGTTTTAGATCTCCTTGAGCATCGCGCGTAGGTGATCCTTCAGAATAGGTAGTTCCTGTAAATAAGATAGATGTAAACTTTGTGTATATTTTGACTGGGCGTGTTGTGCCCTTTATTTGTAAAGGTTCACTATGTTAGCATGTGGTGCTTGGTTGTATGCACGCCCTTTTCGTTAGCCTGACGTGGTCAGCTACTCAGGTGTACATGTGTTATCCTCAGTCGACGAGGTCGTGAGGTGAGGGGGAACCCCCGAGTGCGTTGTATCATAAAGAAATGCGAATAAAGGATAAATTTTCGGGCGAGACACTTAGGTTTATTCATATCATAATGAGTAGGTACATTGTTTGGCTGAGTAGCCTAATTGAAAGTAAAGGGGGATAGCTAGGGGTAGAAGCGTCGCAATTGTGCGACGTTCCATGGGTTGGGGTATGCGACTCCAGACTCCACGTGCTTGAGGCGGTAGGCGCCACCTGGGATGACTTCGGTGATGACGTATGGTCCTTCCCAGGGTGACTCGATCTTTTTCGACCGCTCTTGTTTGAGTCGTAAGACGAGGTCTCCTTCGACGAAGGACCTTGGTCGCAGCCGATGGCTATGATAGTTGTGGAGGCTCTGCTGGTAGACTGTCGATCGAGCTGCGGCAATGTCGTGTGCCTCGTCGAGTGTGTCGACGGCATATTCGAGTGCGGCCATCGATTCGGCTTCGCTATAGGCGACGACCCATGGGGCCTTATGGTGTTCTTCTACATGCAACACGGCTTCGGCTCCGTGCACCATGAAGAAAGGCGTGTACCCAGTTGAGCTGTTTGGCGTTGTGCGCAGGCTCTAGAGGAGGGAGGGTATCTCTTCTGCCCATTCTCCCGCAAGCCGCTCGAGTGGACTCAATAGGCTCTTCTTGATGCCGCCACCTATGAGGCCGTTGGCCTTTTCGACCTTCCCATTGCGGGTGTGCCACAGAGGCATAGGATATATTGATCCTGAGGCCTTCGCAGAAGTCCTAGAATTCTTTGGAGATGAAGTTCGACCCGTTGTCGGTGATGATGCTGTGCGGCACGCCGAACCGGTAGACTATTGATTGGAAGAACTTCACGGCCGTTTTACCCTTTTGGTTAGTAACGGGCATGGCCTCGATCCACTTGGTGAACTTGTCGACTACGACCAGGAGGTAGAGCCTCCTTTTGAGGACTTGGGCAGTTTGCCTATCATGTCGAGGCCCCATTGGGCGAAGGCCAGGCCAATGGTATGGGCCTGAGCTCCGATCCTGGTGTGTGCGGTTGTCTGCGAACCTCTAGCACCCGTTGCACCTTCGGACGATGTCCTTAGCATCGTTCATGGCCGTTGGCCAGTAGAACCTAGCTCATAGAGCTTTGGCGACGAGGGCGCGGCTGTGGCATCCCGCAAAACCACTACGAGAAAATCGCGTTGTTTTTGTGCATTGCATCGTCATCATCATGCATTGTTTGTCTGAAACTATTTCGAAAAAACCTAGTTCTTCTTTGTACAAATACCCCTCTTTATTTCAAATGCAAAACCCCGATCGTATCGGATATTTTATTTACCTAAACACTATTTGCAAAGTAGCCCTGTTTTAAAATAAACAAAACCAAACAAACACATATTTACAAAACCTAAACCCGAAATCCTATTCCCACCCAAATCTATCCTACCCACCTCTCACAGCTCGCCACCTCACCCTCTCCCCCAATTCCTACCCACCCCGCCACCTCATCAATCCACCACTCCCCCTCTCTTTTTCACACACAGCCCTCCAACCCCTCTCCCTTACAGTCTGGCCCCACCCCAACTCGCTGCCACCTCACCCCCTTTTCCCTCCTCTCTCTCTTCCTCACACCGCATCCACCCAGCCACCTCTCCCCGACACCTGGGCCCCCATCTCCCTGGACCCGCTCTCCCACTCACTCCCACACCTCCTGCGGGCCCGCTTACCCCTGACCCCGCCCTTTGCTCCCCTCTCTCCTTCCTCCCCACCTTCTCCGTCCCGCGCACCCCATCTCGCCGCCTCCCAGGCGCCTCCTCCTCCTCGGTCGGACCCTGGTCCTCCTCCCTCAGCCTCCTCGGCCGCCCGGCCGGCCTCGCGCCTGGCCACCACCGACCCCGCCCCCTCGCCCACCGCCGCCTCGCCTCACATGGGCGGCCTCGTCTCGAGCACCTCGCCGTCGCGCCTCCGGGGCTCGGCCACCGGCCGTCCGCCTCCCTTCCTCCCGCCTCCTCCTCCTTGGCCCCTCCTCGGCCCGGCGCCTCCTTCCTCCCGCCTCCGCCCGCCCAGTGGCGGCCTCTCGGCCCGCCTCCGCGCCTCGTAAGCCACCTCGCGAACCCCTCATGAACCCCTCTGTGCGGCCAGCGGCTGCTCGCCGTGCCAGCGTCGCCGCTCTGGAAGTCCCTGGCCTCCACGCTGCGCCTCCGTGAGTCGTCGGCCTCCTCCCGTCCCGCGCGCGACGCCCCATTCCCCGTCGGCTCCTTTCGAGCCTAGCTCGGCCACAGCAGTTACGCCACCGACGCCTCGCTCTCTATCTCCATGCGGCCTCGTCGAGCCTCCCATCGCCGACCTGCTTCTGTCCCCGTCCAACCCTGGCTCGGCCATGTCTATGTGCTCCTGTCCCGGTGGCCCGCCTCCACTCGAACATGGTCCCAGCATTTTGCAAGATGTTGATGGTGTTTGGATGTTGGTGTGGTGAAGTTAAGAAGATTGCATGTATGATGTTGGCGGATAGGGATGTGGGGATGGTGCAGTGTCGTTTGGATTTGGCTATGCGGTTATGATTGGCACCGATCCTAAGGAATTCGATGAACCGCCAACGCTGATCCAAGTTCGACTACCCCGGACACCGTGCGACAAGAACTACTTCACGGATCCGTAGGCCGATCCCGTACCCGGTGCCGCGCCAAGATCTCCGAAAAACCCCGGTACCGGACAAGTTCGCCATCGACCTCGAGAACGCCTACACGGAACGACAAGATCGCCACACGGACGCGAACCCCAAGACCCCGAGGCCCCGAACCGAAGACCGATCCGAAGCGCCAAGGCCTTCGATAGGGAATCGACAAGATCATCGCGGAACTCCAAGGTCTACTTCGAAGTTTGTCGAACGCCGAGATCTTCCATCGGATCCGAGGACACCGAGACCCCGATGCGGCAAGACCTACCTCCGTTATCCGAGACCGAGCCCGTCGAACCCTGAACCCTGAGACCGGACCCCGAACCCCCGAAACCCCAAGATCGTCGAACCCTAATGTGTGAACCCCTTCCTGAAACCCTATTTTATAATATAATCCAACTTGTTGCATATTAAATTGTCATACTCGCATGCATATTTGTGTGGTTTGGGGGCCTTATGCCGATTCACCTCATAATTAAATATGGGTCCTATATGTGGGCAAATCTAGTCTCATATTGGCCTCATTTAAATTTGTGTAGCGAACGCGGTGCTATCTTCTGCCATGTTAAGACAACATTTAATTGCGGGGTAGATAAATAACTTGAACCGTTTAATTAATTGTCAGGACCCCGGTTCCGCTTAATATGACCTAGTTGCATCGCACCTTGCCATGCCATGCATCATACATGCATCATGCCGATCTTTTGCCGTAGTATTAAATAGTGCATCCGGTGTTTCTTCTAGTGTTTTGCTTCTTCGCGGATAAAGCCGTTGAGTTGATGCGAGTGTCGGCCCGATCTTCGGTTGAACCTTCGGCAATGTTTTCAGGCGAGCATCTCCCCCTTTCTACCTATCTTACTTTTATAGTATTTATTCCCTCCTGTTGATCTATTGCTATCTGTGTTACGATGCTCTAGTATTCGTACCCGTGATATCCCTTGCAGCCTTATATTGCCTTGGACACATCCTATTACATTGTTTGGTAGATAGTTGGACTTAGCGTCGTAGTCGCTTGCTCAAGTCTTTGTTGCGTGTTGTCGATACCACGATTGTTGGAGTATTGCGCGGTTTGTTGTTGGAGATGGTCATGGCTTTACTTATCGTTCACTTTAATTCTTGTTTAACAACTAAAATTGAAGTAAGTAGCGAGGCATCGGTGGGTGATAGATAATATTTGGTTTCGACCGCCCACTTGTGTCCGTGGGACCCGAGTACTTGATACATGTTCCTTGTTTTATCGCGCTATCCACATCCGGGAGTATTATGGGACCCCCCTGAGCCAGAGCTTGATTCATTATTATTTCTTGGGGCCACAAACTAGTTTGAGGTTTTATTTACTATCCTGTACCTATGCCATGCCTTACTGCTTTATTTACGATTGTGCGAGAGCACCTGTCTTGTTAGGAATTGTGACCCGTTTACGGTATCGACAAGCCCAGTTTTGGGTTCCCAGTCGCTTATAGCCGGCCCCACAAACCTCGGGTCCGTCTCGAAGTCAGCTAACTTCGTTGCGGGTGTACTCCAAGGGGTGGCCCCCTGAAATATTTCTGAATCCTGTGATTGCTTTGTCGTGAAGGCCTCGTTGGGTTTTGATTTGGTTTTTCCGAGGCTGATCGAGTGTGTGTTGCTATTTGTGCACCCCGGCCGGGTTAAAACTTTCTGAAAGCCGTGTCCGCGGTTATGGACGACTTGGAGCACAGTATCTCGATCATAGACAAGCATAACTAAAGTAGTGCTATAAACTTGCCTTTATAATGACTAGTAATCAGCTTCACTACAATGTAATGGCTACCTAAAACTGCCCACAATTGCTTGTTTGGTTTGTCGCTTGCGACGAATGTATCTGACTAGTAAGTATTGCAACTACAACGGAATGGCTAAATAAAAGTGCCAACAACTGCTGGGTTTTGGGTTATCTAATGCTAATTGTATTTGACTAGTAAGTGTCGCAACTACAACGGAAAGGTTAACTAAAAGTGCCTTTGCTTATTTTATCGGATGACTATCTACACACGACTAGTAATTATCGCCACTATAAGCGAATAAATAAAGCCAGCGGTTTGAGTTCTCGTTGACTTCCTCGTTTGGTTTCGAGAAACACCAGATGGGTTTGTTTGATGGTAGAATCGGGTTGGTTCGAATAGGTCTTTCTTACCCCTCTCGATAGCCGCTTGATTATCGAGTCTCTATAGGTTGTTTAGTGCATGTTGCCGCCGCTTGATCCACCGTACCTATGTAGCGAGGACCGTCAATTCTAGCCTCGCCGTGTCTTGGCCTCGATCGACGCTCCTCTTTTTCCTTTGCCCTTTGTCGGCACCCCTTTTGTTTAAGCAGGTTTTGAGATCGACGTCGTTAGCAGGGTTACCCTTCCGTCTTGGCCTGGGCAGGGTTATGGACGCCACTGGTTATTCTTCAGGGCTCTTAGCCCCATTTGCATCTTGTCCGTAGTCGGACGTTGTATCGTTTTACAGGTGATTTGGATCTTTGTACTGTATATCTGTATTCTTGACTCTTTGAGTCGCTGTCATATATATATTTTCTGTGGGTCCCATCGAGGACTGTTGTGTAATGTTATTACTTCGTTTTCCACCCGCACGAAAGTGCCTGGTGGGCACCTTTGAATCGTTTCTATGCGGGTTTGGCGGGTTTTTGCTAAAACTTGCATAGGTCCGATTCTGAGGGTGTTACAGCGGCTGCCCGCGTGATGGCCGCAGATGCCCTCGTGGATGTCTTGGAGGACGGTTTTGTTGTCACTGATGGTGACGCACATTTGGAGTACACCCGAAATGTTGTGCTTGTACAGCTCGCCATTAATGATGGTGAAGGCCTTGGACCAGCGAGATATGCGACGGGCATTTGTCGGGTCATCGGGCAGTTCTTTGTTTATCAGGTACCGCAGGTACGGCTGCGTCCATGTTTCTTCTATTGCCATGACCTGCATCAGGTTGACCACTGCGACCTCTGTGTCGATCTTTTCGGGTCCTTCCTATCCTTCGGGTAGCGTAGCCCCCAAGTGATCTGCTTCTTCGGGTGATCCCTTGGGGAATTTCCTTTTGATGGTTGGCACACAGATCTGTTCGAGGAACACACCTGGTGGCACCCGTGCGCAGGTGGAGCCGATATTGGCGAGTCTGTCAGCTTCCTTGTTGCTTTCTCTTCCAACGTGCCGAAGCTTGCATCCGTCGAAGTATCCTTCGAGTGAGTTGTAGAGCGCGCGGTACGCGATCATGTTGGTGGCGTGCGTGTCGCACGTTCATCGTCTGCTGGACGACGAGGTTCGAGTCACCGTAGATGACCAGGCACATTGCGCTGCAGATCTTGGCCATCCTCATGTCGTGGATGAGGGCCTCGTATTCGTCTTCGTTGTTGGAAGCTCGAAATTTCATCCGGGGGACGTAATTCATCTTGTCGCCCTGCGGGGATGTCAATATGACCCCAGCTCCTGCTCCGGCCTCACGCTTGGAGCCGTCGAAGTGCACCGTCCATGATTGTGTCATGTTCGGGGTGTCCGGCAGCTGCATATCCATACAGTGGACGAGGAAGTCCGGTAGGACCTGCGACTTGATCGCATGGCGTTTCTCATAGACTATGTCTAGAGGGGACAGCTCGATGCCCCACATGGCCACGTGTCTCTGTGGCATCCGGGTTGTTCAGAATGCTGTTCAGAGGTGCCTCATTGACGACCATCACCTGATGCTCCTGGAAGTAGTGACTCAGCCGACGAGCCGTCATGAACACGCCATAGGCGAGTTTCTGGTAGTGAGGGTATCTCTGTTTTGTTGGCGGCAATACCTCGCTGAGGTAGTAGATTGGGCGTTGGACCCCGTGGGTCTTGCCATCTTCGGGTCGTTCAACCACGAGCACAGTGCTTACCATTCGAATGCATTGTCGCTTCAGGTGTCCATTCGAATGCATATGTATAGCAGGAGAGGCTCACGCTCCTTTGGTGTGACCAGGACGGGCGAGGTGGAGAGCAGCCGCTTTAGATCTTCGAATGCATTGTCGCTTCAGGTGTCCATTCGAATTTGTCTGCTTTGCGTAGCAGCTGATAGAAAGGCAGGGCCTTTTCGCCCATGCGGCTGATGAATCTGCTCAGCGCTGCGATGCGTCCAGCGAGTTGCTGGACACCTTTGAGATTCTTCGGTTTCTCCATGGCCATTATGGCATGGATTTTCTTCGGGTTCGCCTCAATCCCTCGCTGGGAGATGAAGTAGCCAGGCAGTTGTCCAGATGGGACACCGAAGGCGCACTTTTCTGGGTTCAGCTTGATCTTGTAGCGATCAAGGTTGTCGAACGTCTCGCGGAGATCGTCGATCAGTGTCTTGGCCTCCTTTGTTCTTCAGCCCGAAAGGCATTGTGTTGTAGCAGAACATTCCAAACAGCGTGATGAACGTCTTTTCTCCTGATCTTCAACCTTCAGTCAAATCTGATTGTAGCCTGAGTAGGCGTCAAGGAAGGAGAGCTTCTCACATCCTGCAGTCGAATCGATGATCTGATCGATCCGAGGGAGAGGGAAGTGATCCTTCTCGCATCCGCAGGATGTCCGTGTCCTTTTTAGGGACCATCACGGTGTTGGCCAGCCTGTAACATCCCTAAATTCATATTCCAAAACTCATGCAAGTCATCCTTGCATTCATCATCATTTAGAGAATTGCTCAAAATCATTTCAGAAAAATAGAAGCTTTAGATGTTATGATTTTATGTGGACAGATTTAATTCAAAAAGACCTACACCATTTGAAACTTGAATGTTTAGGAACTTGCTTGCTTGCCCCATTGTTGGAAAAGTTTAGGAGAGAAGGGTTAACCAAAATTTCAAATTTTAGAAAGGAATTCAAAATTCCTTTTCCAAAAAAATTCAAAACAGATGCAAGCCTCTGTTGTTTGAAATCCAAGCTTGACCAAGCCCTTACAGAATAACCACATGGTTAAATAACAGATCTTATAAACCACAGTACCCTGCAAAATCCCCAGAATTGTTTGAATTCAAAAAGGATTTGAATTCATACCTAAATCATTCCTGAAAACCAAATTAGAAAAAGAAAAAGAATTAAACAAAAGAAAAGGGCCAAGCGCCAGGTTTCTGGCCCAGCAAAGGATCGAGCCCAACTAGCCCACCCGGGAATTTTCTTTCCTTCTCTCACGCGCGAACGCACACAGCCAGTCGCTGACAAACAGACCCCACTCCACCTCGCACTTTTCGCTGACGAGCGGGCCCTGTCCACGCTGTCATCGTCTTCCCCAAACCACGCCCGCGACCACGTCGCCGCTGCAGTCACTGCCGGTAATGGCGCGGCTTAATTGGGCATTAAAACACGGGCGTTTCTCAGCCGAGGCACGGCTATAAGATCCCCACCTCCTCGCGGTCATTTTCCCCGGCCAATTCTACACTCACGCCACCAGGCTGCCCACTTCGCTCAAACCCGCCGCAGACGAGCAACTCCGGCGATCGATTGAGTGAGCCGTGCGCCCCTTCCCCTCTGGTTTGTTCGAGACACTTCGTAATCATTCAGCGCACTTCCTAACCACATCAGATCATCCCGTACTGCCCCAGGTCGCCGTATCCACTCGACGCCGCAAGCACCCGACGACCACCCCAACTCCGGCGACCAATCTAAGTAAGCCCCGTGCACCCCTTGCCTTTTCCTTCACACGAGCGTGTTCGCAACTGTCTTGCGCACTTCCTGAACCCTCTGATTCGTGTTAGGGTGACGCGGAGCCTCGGCAATGACTCCGACAACATCCACCCGACGCCAGACGCAACTCCGAGATCGAGCCCATCTCCGGCGCCCCTCAAAACCAGTACCACGACAAGCTTCAGCACGTCTGGGCGAATCTGGTAAGCACCTTCCTGCTTCCTGGGGCGATGTAGAACGCCGGCGCCGCCGTAGTCAGACGCGCCGCCGCCAGTTAGCGCCGCTAGCGCCGCCAGATTGTGGCTTGGTAGTTTGGTCCGTTGGATCTGCATCGTAGGGCTAGGATAGATCCTGAGCGAAGAGGTACGCGTGTGTCTGAGCCGCCAGATTTCATTTAGATCGTGCGGTCCGCAGCGCTCGATCCGCGCGAACCGGTACGCGCCGGTGAGGTTGCGACGCGTGGCAAGGTTAAATTCAAAAACAGAATTTAAAACCTGATTTAGATCCAAACTTCAAACTACTATAACTTTTGAATGCCACGTTAGAATTTTACAAATTTTATACCGTTGGATTCAGTGAAACACAACCTTTCTGAATATCCAATTTGTTTAACAAATAGTAACCATTAGAATGACTTTATTTGTGGAATCTTGTTTAAAGTTATTTTGAGTATAGATTTGTTTTGGCAATGGGTTTTAATGATAAATAAGTTGTTTTGGCAAATTTTGTGTCCTGTTATGTTTCTCTATCATGCACATGCTTGGTAGAATTTAAAAAATCACCACTTAGTAAATTCTTGCATACATGCATGCATATTATTTTGATTGTATAAAATTGTGTGTAATTGTATGCTAAAATTTTGTGTAGATTTTGCTAGTGATTGTGATTGTGAAGAGTGATACTCTCCCCACTACCAAGGCAAGTGATATTTTCATGAATATTTTATCCTATGTTTTGTACTAGCAATAGATATTTTTGCTAAGTCTTGCATGCTATTTTGTCTAATGCTAAGTTGGGAAATCCTATGTAGTGTAGAATTGTAGAATTGTTAAGGAATTTTCCTAAGTTAAGTTATCCTACTATGCTTAGCCTAGCTATATAGCAAACAAGGGTTGGTAAAAATCTACACTTACCATTATGAAAATATTCTTAAGTCATGAGGCTTATACTTTTCTAATAAAACCACTAAGTCAAATGAACCTCCTGGGTGGAATGGGAAGAATGGGTTATGTTGAGTGGTTACACAAGGCCATGGACTTGGGTTGTGTATCTCACTTGTGGTAAGCCACCCAGGCACAAAGGGATTTGGAGGCCAAGTGTTGAGAAAGCTTACAGTGCAACCACTTGGCAATATGGGCTCTGCCATGATCATATAGGTAGCTAGAACTTAGTCACTTGGACAGTTGGTGGTAGTGGGAATGATAGGTTGGAGCGTGTCCATTTGACTAAGGAAAGGCTTCTGAAAGGTCCTGTCTTGGGAAACCAAGTCTGGTGGGGAAAGTACACAACCTCTGCAGATGGAAAACCTAAGTACTTAGCCTAGTCCAAGGAAATGGACAAATTGAGCATCAAGACATGGAAGCTACAAGAATCTCATCACTCCAACTTCTAAGTAAAATTTGTGGGGAAACAAGGGTGAAGGACCCCAATGTCTATTGGTGGTTTCTTGGGAATGTTTTGACAAAGAAGGATTTAGTGTTTTCAACTAATAGGTAAAACCTATTTTCAAGCAAAGCAAACCAAACTACACTTAGCCAAAATGCATATAGTAACATAGTCCACTTAAAATATACTAAGGTATCACTTGCCAATACTATTCCAAAGTATTGACCCTTTGTGGCTGTAACTTGTGATGTTGCAGGTTACTCCGATGATGAATAGGAGTCATGAGTCTACACTCAACATGCTTGCCTGTGGCACATGAAGATGAAGACTTATGTTTATTTACGTATTCCTTAAAACTCTTGTATTAGGCCTGTGGCCCTGAGTTGTATAAGACTATATTTTATCTCTGGAATGAATGTAATAAACGACCTCTGTATCTGTGTACTTCATCTTAAACTGTGGATGCTAGCATTGATCCAGGGACTAGCATTGCAATCATAGGGATCCTTTTCCTTTATAAAGGAGGGGTCTAACACAGCCACTCGCTTTCCTTGATCTCCCTGATGAAATCAGCATCGAGCAGTCTGTTGACTTCGACTCTGATGGCTTCGGCCCGTGGCTCGGACAATCGTTGGATGGATTGTTTTACCGGCTTGGCATCTGGGAACAGATTGAGTGCATGCTAGGCGAATTCCCAAGGAAGTCCTGGCATGTCCGTAGGACACCAGGCGAAGATTTCCCAACGCTCACAGAGGAATTCGATGAGCGTGCTTTCCTATGCGAGGCTGAGGTCGTTGGCGATCAACGCCGTCTTGGAGGCGTCCGTCGGGTGGACCTGCACCTTTTCCGTGTTGATTGTGGAGTCAAACGACATGTCGGGTGCATTTTGCCTCGATACTGGGGGTGCCCATTGTCTATCACTTCTCGGAACCTTGTGAGCTCCTCCTGCATGCCGAATGATTGGGAGATTCTGTTGGAGTCCCTGTCACAGTGGTCCGACCGGGTGAAGCTCCCGTGGACTGTGATGATGCCCCTAGGTCCTGGCATCTTGAGTAGCAGGTATGCATAGTGTGGTACTGCCAGGAACCTTACGAATGTCACGCGCCCGAGGATGGCATGGTATTGTGATGGCTAGTCCACCACTTCGAACTCGAGTCGCTCTCACCGGAAGTTATCGGTCTAGCCAAAGATGACGTCGAGCCATATCTTTCCCAGGGGGAATATGCCCTTCCCTGGGATGATGACATGGAACGTTGTGTCGTATTGTTCCAGGCTGCACAGCGGGATCCGCATTGCTGCTAAGGTGCTAGCAAACATCAGGTTGATGCCGCTACCGCCGTCCATGAAGACGCGGATCATCTTGAATCCTATGATTTGCGCCTTGAGTACCAGGACAGCATGACCTGGGCAAGGGATCTGGCGGGGGTGATTCGAACGGCTGAATGTGATGCAGGACTCCAAACCGTTGAGGTACTCAGGGATGGCAGGTGGAGCGGTCACAGCCAAGATGACCTGGCGGGTGATCTTCTTTTGCACCCTGTTTGTCGGGCGCCCCTTTTGGATCATCAATGACCCCTTCGGCGCGGGGTACCCATTTACGCCGTTGTTCTACACGGGTGCGATTGGGTGATTCGAAGGTCCCATGGGTGGTGGAGGAGCTCCGTGGGCGATGTCACCTGGTGCGGGTGCGTGTCCGTACCTAGGGTCCGGGGCTTGCTGTCTCATCTAGGACATGCCCTCGCTGAGTTTCCGAAACTCACGGCAATCCTTGAGCATATGGCTGGCCTTCTTTTTGCCATCTTGTTTGTCAATGTAAAAGTGGATGGTGCATGGGCCCGACAATTTGTCGTATGCCGAGGGCTCGTCGTCGCGGCCGCGGCGTTGCCACGTTTGTGTTGGGCGTCCTCCATCATGGAAGTTGTTTCCATGGTATCCGCCGCTGCTATGGTTGCTTTCATTGTGGCGGTCTGTGTAACCAGCTGCGACCATGTCGGTTCCATCGCGATCGTCGTAGACGCATAATCTTCTCTTGCTACGGCACTCGCGTCGGCGGCCATAGTCGTCCTCCTCCTCCGAGTGTGCTCGGTGGACGGAGTCCTCGCCATCTGTCCACCTGTTGGCGATGTCCATGAGGTGATCGAGTGTCTTGGGCTTGACGCGCCCAAGTTCTTCCTTGAAGTCTTGGCGTTTGACGCCATCTACGAAGGCGTCGATTGTTCTCTCTTCAGATATGTGCGTTGCGGAGTTCGTGATGTTGGACCAGCATAGTATGTACGAGCGAATGGATTCGCCCGTTTGTTGGGTGCAGGCCCGCAGCTCTTCGATCGAGGGTGGCCTCTTGCTGGTATCCTTGAATTTTTGGATGAAACTGTACGTCAGTTCCTCCTAGCTTAGGATGGATCCCAAGGATAGGCTACTGAGCAAGATCCGGGTTGCGCCTGTCAGCTTCAGCTGAAGGCATTGCAGGGCGGTGTTTTTGTTGCTGCCGTGTAGCTTGACGGACGACAGGTGGTTGCTGAGCCACGCCTTAGGGTCCTGCATGCCGTCAAACTTCAGAGTGTCCAAAGGAAGCTTGAAGTTCCTCGGCATCCGTGTCCACCGAACAGATCTGCTGAAGCATCGAGCCCCGTAGAGTTCTCCGTTGTTGTCATCCTCTTCGGACTCGGATGAGCACATGCGCTTGGCGCGTGCCTTGTCGATCTTGCGCTGAGTGAGTTCGCTTCGAGCGTCGTAGTCGCGGTTGCGACATCGTGAGCTCTTGTGTCGTCGAGGTAGGTTGTGTTCCTCCTCATCGGACGAGGGTGTGGGACTGCGGTTGAATCTGACCACAACCTTATTTTTCAGCTCCGTAGGAGCTTCCTCGTGGAGCGCAGCTCCAACGAGTCCAAGCCCGGCTAGTGCGGAATTGTGCATGGCCCTCTTCGGGCCCCCCACCGGAGGTGGATGGGATGCAAGGTATGTGGTGGCTACCATGATCGTAGCTTGCGGCGTCTTCGGGATGCCGTTGCCATTGGCGTCCATCTCCATGAAGGACGTGTTGAGGGTTCGGGTCACCTCGCGGCGTGCAGCGGGGTCCATGTTCTCTACGCGAGAACGATGCTTGTTGGCATTGTTGCCATGCGAGCTGGATCCGCCAACGGCGGAGAGCGCAGCTCGCCGCGTGCTAGACTCCAAGGCCCGCTTGCTTGCGTTTGTTGAGTACTTCTTGCATTTTCACCAGCTTTTTGTGCTCTTCGATGAGGAGCAAGTGGTATGCCATCGGTAGGTCCCGTGAGGCACCAACATGCAGGATCTTGTTGCCCGCCACGGCTTCGCGTGCTTGGTTCCATCCTTACTCGATTGGAATCAGGATCGTCCTCGTTGGGCGGGGGGATGGCTGCCTCCTGTTTTCGCCGTTTCTACCATGTGGGTTGGGTGGCGGTACGTGAGCACCCGAACCTGGTGGTTGTTGCTCCACGTCACTTTGGATGACCACGGCGCATTGGTAGCGTCCCTAGGTCGGATCGCTGCTGCCGCAGCTTTCGGATCCGGAACCGTAGGTCCCCTCATCCGACGGGGGATCGCACAGATCTGAGTTGTAGTTGCTGATGTCGTATGACTCATCTGTCGATGTTGTCGTGCGTAGCACGTTGGGATGCGGGGCCCACGAGGCGGGCCTGATTGATGCCAGAGGCACTCGCTCTGGGAGGCGGAGCGTGCCGGTTCGACCCACCTGGAAGCAGAAGCTTATGAACATGATCTCGAGCCCGTCGCCAACGGGCTCGAAGTCCTTCAGGGTGGTTGGCAAGTGGGCGGTGAAGTCGAAAGCGCCGAAGAGGAGATGGCTCTCCGTCGGCGAGAAATTGTAGATCGCTTTGGTCGGGACCATCACGATCGTACAATCAACGCCCCCAATTCCCACAGATGGCGCCAATTGACGAGGTTTAATCTCGTCAATGCCCATTGTTATGAGCTTGGATTTTGGAGAAGATGGGGGTGCTGGAGATCGCGGAACGGTTAACAAACAAGCAACCAGTGGACACGATATTTACCCAGGTTCAGGACCCCGGAGGGAAAACCCTACTCCTGCTTGTCTGCTCTTGATTACGGTGGAACCGAAGGTTATAGGGGTGCACAGATGCAATCTGGCGTGGAGGTGTGTATGCGGTGGTATGAGAGAGAGAGATCCTCCTTGTCGTGCCCTCCTAGCCTTTATATAGAGGTAGGCAGGTCCCGGGCATAGATCGAGTCGGTTACAGGTTTAGGGTTTGCCCCTTTGAGTATTCTATCTACTCTAGTCTTGCTCTCCAAGTATCCGAAGACGTCATGGGCTTGGGCCACCCGAAAATCTTCATGGGCCGCGTATATTCTCGTGGGACTTCCTTGGGCTAGACCAGGTATGCTAATGTCGTGTACCCGTAGGGTATAACCATGTCAGTGGTAGGATTGCCTGCGATGTGATGGTGCTCGACGTGGCACTTCGTTGATAACCCCAAGCGCAGGGTGTGAAGAGCAAGCAACAAGTTTTCCCTCAGTTGAGACCGAGGTTATCGAACCAGAAGGAGGAACGAAATGTCACACAGGTGTTGCAAACAACGTGGATATCTGCACAACACAAACTCAAGACTTTATCCCAACGAATCAGTGAGGTTGTCAAGCTCACCGGTTTGCTGTAACAAAGGATTAAACGTATGGTGTGGAAGGTAATGGTGGTTTGCAGCAAGTAAACAAGTAACAGTGTACAATGTATCAATGGTAAAGATTGGACCGGGGTCCATAGTTCACTAGAGGTGCTCTCCTTAGATAAACAACATGGCATGCAGGGTAAACAAATTACAGTAGGGCAATTGACAGGAACTGAGCAAGGCATAACAATGCAATTACTAGTCAGAAAGATCCTATGAGGTTTATTAGGCAATACAACAAGATACATAGACCGCCATCCAACTGCATCTATGACTAGGAGTCCACCTTCAGGTTATCATCTGAACCCCCTCCAGTATTAAGTTGCAAGCAACAGACAGCTGCTTTAAGCAAAGTGTGTAAGGTAAACAGTCCACATGTTCCATGAACAAGAGATCATTGTTTTCTCCCTAGTAGCAACAACACATCTACAACCGAAGAGATTATTGTCACTTCCCTTGGAAACTAGAGGCATGAACCCACTATCGAGCATAAATACCCCCTCTTGGAGTCACTAGCAACTACTTGGCCAAGATAGCTACTAACAACGGAGAGCATGCAAGATCACAAACAACAAAGACATGATAGAATCATAAAGACAAAACTATTAATCAAACCAACATAATAATCTCAATATCCATCGGATCCCCGCAAACACAACATGCATGATTACAAATAGATTAGATCTTGATCATGACTGAGCTTACAAGATCTATACATGAAAGCACAAAGGAGGATATACAACCATCTAGCTACTACATGGACCCATAGTCCAAGGTGGAACTACTCACGTATCATACCGGAGATAAGGCCTCCGAGATGATCTCCCCTCCGGCAGGGTGCCGGGAAGAACTTCAAATTCCCCCGATCTAGGGACGATGGTGGCGGCGGCTACAGACGGTTTCGTGGATTTATGATCGGGTACCCAGGGTTTCTGCATCAGGGGCTTTTTATAGGCGAAGGGGTGACCGAGGCGGCTGCCAAGGCTGGCAAACCCTATCCAGGTGCGGGCTAGGGCCCACCCGTGCCTAGGGTGGGTCTGGCCCCCCTGGCTGGCCCCTCCGGCTCTCCTCTGGACTTCTTGTTCCCCACGGAAAGTAATTTACTTTGATGTTTATCCCGTCCAATTCTGAGAATATTTCTTTAATAACTTTTTTGAAACCAAAAACAGCAGAAAACAGGCATCTGGCACTGTTGCAACTTGTTAATAGGTTAGTACCAGAAAACATGTAAAAAGCACCTCAAAGTGTGGACATGTAAAGCAATGTAGATACTAAACAAGCATGGAGCATCAAAAATTATAGATACGTTTCCAACGTATCAACATCCCCAAGCTTAACTCCTGCTCGTCCTCGAGTAGGTAAGTGATACACAGAATAATTTTTTAGGTGACATGCACCCTCACAATAAAGATCCAACCATTTGCAAGCATTGAAATATGGGATCAAAGAACTCTAAACATGTGCATGAAAGATGGATTTCTAACAGTAGGACATAGTAACTATGCATGCAACATGAAAGGCTACAAACAAAGATCATGAATAACATGCATTGAAAAACGTTTGTTTGTTTCACATGCAGAAAATATAGCATAGTGGCAATCAGCTTGTCCCTCATAGAGTAGCAAATAGATGCATATGAAACCTGCAAAGTTCACAAGGGTGATTAGAAACAAGTACCACAAGAACAAGTAATAACACAATATGCATCAATTAATAAGCTTTGGAACACTACGCATAGTGCAATGTCAACTATGCTCTCTTAATGGTGCCTAAAGGTAGAAGGTGGAGACTCAATAATGGTGGAAGAAAGGCCTTTTTGTAAAGGAAGTATGGATTACAAGTTTCAAAAAGATCTTCCAAAAATTATGGTACTTGTTAGCTTTTAGCCCTCATTGCCCCTATCATAAGCATCTTGAAGTGGTTAAGGTTATAGTGGCAAAGCTGGAGTATATGCTTGACGAAGTATAAGTTGGCAATCTCAAGTCCCTTGAATACGAGGGCCACACCTCATGCATACTTAACTTTGGGTCCAGATAAGTTCTTGTCACTGTAAGTATTTGCATATCATTGAGAACCGCCAATGGGGTACCCCTTGCACATGGTACAGGAGCTTTCCCATAACCAAAATGACAAGGCAAGCAGACAATGAGCATCTCAGGAATCTTTTTATTTACCATATGCATACCTTTTTATTGAGGATGCTTCATAGATAGCTCATTATGGTGATGCTGAAAGTTTCCACCATGATTAGACATGGATTAGGCTAGCGGTCCAAGCGTTTCTCTAACACAGAATACAAAGTCCATGGACTTACAAGTCTCCTCTTTATTTCACACCAGTGACATCCATCGACAAAAAACATGATATCAACTGAGTACAACAAGGTACAAGTGCAATGTTGAAAACTTTCCCCGTGACAGAACGGTTATGCTAATTCCAACTTATAAGTGCAAGCATATACAACAAAGTTGTCACAATGGTTCAAGTTTATTAGGGGCAAAGAATAAAGTGTGCCATCAAGTTCGTGAGGGCTTTAATCACTATGTTTTCACATAACAAAACAGTTTTTAATTGGAAGATAGTTGAAAACAAGAATATACTTGGAATGGTGTAACTCACCATGCATAGGAGTTTATAGTGGACACTTTGGAATAACTTGGTTTTTTGGGAATTGGAGGCATGAGTAGAACTTACTCATACAAGTGGAGGCTAGCAAAAGACTGGGAGCAATCAACTAAGAGAGCAATAATGGCCAAAATCATGCAATGCAACAAAGCATACTAATCAAAGCAACGAGTGGTACTACAAGTCAAGGACTAAATTATCATAGAGGGTAATGGTGACTTGTGAGAGACATAACATGGTGTAAGCATGTGCCAAGTCAACCCAAGCAAAGCATCAAAGGAGAATACCACAATACTATGCTTTTGCATGCTAAAACAACGCATAATTTCTTCAAGGCACACTAAGCAATCCCAATTGTTTGGAACAAGACATGCTATAGCAATAATCACTAAGCATAATGCTAAAATGTCATGCTAAAGTCTAAGTCATAGTCAATGCAAGCTCCTCTTGCACTTCAAGCAAGAACTTACTACTCCTTTCCAACACCAAGCAAACTTATTTGCAAAACAACACAATGAGAACGGGAGTCCAAACTATTTAAGAAAACTAAACAAACTAATCAAACAAAAACTAAGATGCTCCAAGAACAACACAACTATGCATGAAACAATAAAAACAAAGTGTCTAGACAGACCTGAGCTTTTTATTGATGAAGAAGGGGATGCCTTGGGCATCCCCAAGCTTTGAAGCTTGTACCTCTTGGATATTTCTTGGGGTAACACCATTATGGCATACCCAAGCTTGAGATTTTGTCCATTCTCCATCTCATTGCATCATTCTTTCTCTACACCTGAAATTTTTCCTTCATACAAAACTTCACACAATCTTCATTAGCAACATTAGTGTATTCAAAAGATATTAGACCACTGGCAAAGCTTTGGAACAGCAAGGTTTTTCACTAAAAACACAAGATACTGTAGTAACTCCTTTAAAAATCTCAGTTTACCCGAAGAGAACTCAAAAAGGAATCAATAAGAAGCAAATGCAAATAATGGCAGAAATCTATCAAAACAGACCAGTAGGTAGAAACCGATTTTTCCGAACATCTTCTGTTGCTCAAATAAAAACGTGTTGAACTAATGAAAGTTATATAACATACTGGGGGATTTATTCATAAATTTTGAGCTCAATACGAGTTACAAAGCTTCCTCACGAATTTTTTTGGTGGAGGACAGAAATCTGTTTTGGGACAACAACTCCCCAAATCTTACTTCCCTCTCATTAGAGGTCATTCTTGGCACAAAAAGCAAACAAAAAGGATAAGGAGAGGTCATTACTGAAGTAATAACTTCCAAGACTCAATGAAACTCTTGGATTATCTCCCAACAAGTACTTTTCTTTAACGCCTTTAAGTTAGGCACAAGAAGCAAGAAGAATCAAGTATTTTCAAAAGAAGCATTAACATCCATACTTGCTTTCAAAGGAGGAGCAAAAATCAACTTCTCTCTCCTCATAGGGAAGTGTTCAATACCTTTCTTGAATGGAAAATGATATTTAATGGTGCCTTTTTCATATCAATGATGGCACCAACTGTTCTAAGAAAAGGTCTTCCCAAAGTAATAGGACAAGAAGCATTGTATTCAACATCCAAAACATAGAAATCCATAGGGACATAAGCATTATTAACCATGATGAGAATTATCATTAATACTTCCCATGAGTTTCTTCTTAGCATTATCATTGAGTGAGACTTCCAAATAACAATCTTCCAATGGTGGCAAATCAAGCATTTTATAAATCCTTCTAGGCATAATAGAGACACTAGAACCAAGATCACATAAAGCTTTGAGATCAAAGTCATTCACTTGCATATTAATAATGGGTTCCCAACTATCTTCTACTTTCCTAGGAATAGAAGCTTTGTGTTTTAGCTTCTCTTCCTTAATCTTAACAAGAGCATCTGTAATGTGTTTGGTAAAGGCAACATTCACATCACTAGCATCAGGACTTCTAGCAAGCTTTTGCAAGAACATAATCACTTTAGAAATATTGCAACCATCAATATCAAAGTCAAACTTAGCATCACTAGTAGTAGGATCAATAGGCTTAGGCATAGTAGGAGTAGGAATAGGGACTACTTATGGTTTAGTGGTGATAGTGCACACACTATTGTTTCTATTAATTTCAGCTTCCCTTTCCCACTTAGCATGAAGCTGAGCTAACAGCCTAACATTTTCATCAATAGTAACTTGTATGGCATGAGCAGTAGCAAAGGTGTTTTCCATAGCTTCAGGTTTAGCAGCCATTTTATTAATCAAGGAAGACTAAGCTTCAGACAAATAGGATATATTTTTCTCAGCACTCAATTTTTTTGAATGTAAACTGGGAATTTCTCTATTCAAATTCTCAAGCTGATGACTAATGTTTTTCAAGATGATAGACTGTTCCTCCATAGTTTTATTAAAAACTTATTGTGATCATATTGCATCTGCATAAAATTCTTAGTGGATCTCTCTACTTCTAGAATCCTTTCTTCACTAGGCATTCCAGATCTACCATGATAAGCACTTCCATTAGGAGGATAAGGCCTATAATTACCATAAGCATTGTTGTTGAAATTGTTATTTCTAATAAAGTTCACATCAACTTTCTCTTCTTGAGCAACCAAAGAGGCTAAGGGAACACTATTAGGATCTAGGGGAGCTTTCCCATTAACAAGCATAGCCATAATAACATCAATCTTTTCACTCAAAGAGGAAGTTTCCGTAACAGAATTTACCTTCTTACCATGTGGAGCTCTCTCAACATGCCATTCAGAGTAGTTAACCATCATATTATCAAGGAGCCTTGTTGCATCACCCAAAGTGAGCCCCATAAAAGTACCTCCGGCAGCTGAATCCAACAGGTTTCTTGAGGAGAAGTTCAAACCTGCATAAAAATTCTGGATAATCATCCAAGCAGTGAGTCCATGAGTAGGGCAATTCTTAACCAAAGATTTCATTCTTTTCCAAGTTGGAGTAACATGTTCACTATCAAGTTGTTTAAATTTCATAAGATCACTTCTCATAGATATAATCTTAGCAGGAGGATAGTACTTTCCAATAAAAGCATCTTTGCACTTAGTCCAAGAATCAATACTATTTTAGGCAAAGAAAACGACCATTCTTTAGCTTTTCCCCTCAAGGAGAAAGGAAAAAGCTTGAGCTTAATAATATCTCCATCTACATCCTTATACTTTTGCATCTCACAAAGTTCAACAAAGCTATTAATATGGGCAGCATGATCATCCGAACCAGCACCAGAAAATTTCTCTCTCATCACAAGATTCAACAAAGCAGGCTTAATTTCATAAAAGCTAGCATCAGGAGCAGGTGGAGTAATAGGAGTGCTAAGGAAATCATTGTTGTTGGTGCTAGTGAAGTCACGCAACTTGGTGTTCTTAGCGGAGTTCATTTTGGCAAAGGTGGGCAAGCCAAAAACAGCAGCAGCAGCTAGAGCAGGAACTAATTTTTTTCTGTTTTTGAATAAAGAAAGCAAACCAAACTAGACTATTTTTTGGGTTTTTTTTGGAAAGAGGCAAACAAAACCACACAAAATAAACAAAGAAAACTAAAAACAAAGTAAATAGAAAGGAAGTGAAGGACTCCCCTAGTGAAGACGTCCTTAGCCTCCCCGGCAACCGCGCCAGAAAGACTCGATGGTGCTCGATGTGGCACTTCGTTGGTAACCCCAAGCGTAGGGTGTGAAGAGCAAGAAGCAAGTTTTCCCTCAGTTGAGACCGAGGTTATCGAACTAGAAGGAGGAAGGAAACGTCACACAGGTGTTGCACACAACGTGGAGACCTACACAACACAAACTCAAGACTTTGTCCCAACGAATCAGTGAGGTTGTTAAGCTCACCGGTTTGCTATAACAAAGGATTAAATGTATGGTGTGGAAGGTAATGGTGGTTTGCAGCAAGTAAACAAGTAACAGTGGAAAATGTATCAATGGTAAATATTGGACCGGGGTCCATAGTTCACTAGAGGTACTCTCCTTAGATAAACAACATGGCATGCATGGTAAATAAATTACAGCAGAGCAGTGGACAGGAACTGAGCAAGGCATAACAATGCAATTACTAGTCAGAAAGATCCTATGAGGTTGATTGGTCAATACAACAAGATACATAGACCGCCATCCAACTACATCTATGACTAGAAGTCCACCTTTAGGTTATCATCCGAACCCCCTCCAGTATTAAGTTGCAAGCAACAAACAACTGCTTTAAGCAAAGTGTGTAAGGTAAATAGTCCACATGTTCCATGAACAAGAGACCATTGTTTTCTCCCTAGTAGCAACAACACATCTATAACCGAAGAGATTATTGTCACTTCCCTTGAAAAATAGAGGCATGAACCCACTATCGAGCATAAATACCCCCTCTTGGAGTCACTAGCAACTACTTGGCTAAGATAGATACTAACAACGGAGAGCATGCAAGATCACAAACAACACAGACATGATAGAATCGTAAAGACAAAACCATTAATCAAACCAACATAATAATCTAAATATCCATCGGATCCCCGCAAACACAACATGCATGATTACAAATAGATTAAATCTTGATCATGAACGGAGCTCACAAGATCTATACATGAAAGCACAAATAAGGAGATACAACTATCTAGCTACTACATGGACTCATAGTCCAAGGTGGAACTACTCACGCATCATACCAGAGAGAAGGCCTCCGGGATGATCTCCCCTCCAGCAGGGTGCCGGGAAGAACTTCAGATCCCCCCGATCTAGGGATGATGGTGGCGGCGGCTACAGACGGTTTCGTGGATTTCTGATCGGGTACCCAGGGTTTCTGCATCAGGGCCTTTTTATAGGCGAAGGGGGAGAGCGAGGCGGCCGCCAGGGCTGGAAAACCCTAGACAGGCGCAGGTGGGTGGGTCTGGCCCCCCCTAGATGGCCCCTCCAACTCTCCTCTAGACTTCTTGTTCCCCACGAAAAGTAATTGACTTTTACGTTTATCCCGTCCAATTCTGAGAATATTTATTTACTAACTTTTTTGAAAACCAAAAACAGCAGAAAACAGACATCTGGCACTGTTGCAACTTGTTAATAGGTTAGTACCAAAAAACATATAAAAAGCACCTCAAAGTGTGGACAAGTAAAGCAAAATAGATACTAAACAAGCATGGAGCATCAAAAATTGTAGATACGTTTCCAACATATCACAGCGCGTCCAGACAACTCCGGCAACGCGCGTGGCCTGCGGTGCTTCTCGATATCGTGGGGGTGTCGACGGCAGTGGGCGATGGCGACGGCGATTGCACCTGCTCTGGTAGCGGGATATGGAAGGCGAGGGTTTGAGGGAGGAGAGTGTCTGTTGTGCCACTGGCAAGAGAGCCCGGGCCAATAAGTGGGAGGACGTGCAAGGACAAGCGCGCTGTCCGGGCCGACACAATCGTTGCCTTGATTTGGTGCACGGATAGGTCGAGCCGGACGCGTCTGTCCGGATGGTCGGGCCGCTGGGGCGCCGTGCACATCCCGCGCGTTCATGAACGAGTTCGGACGTGCTCAGACGAGTTGGATCGACCCGGTAGAGATGCCCTTAGTCCTAAAATGCGCCGGTCCGAAAAAAACGGACAAAATGAAATTTGCGGTGGGCCGTTGGGTGGTGGTATTTGTCCGATTGCGAGGCTATGTTGGAGTTGGCCTTATACTTCATTTTGCAGAAGTGAGATTAATTTACATATGCTAAACAAGTTATAGGACTGCAGGTGTATATACCTCTTTAATTTCACCACCGGTTGAGATTATTATGGATGGTTGGTGTGATATGAGACATCAGTTTACATTATTATCATAAACATGTTTGATTGTCCTTTTCGGTCTATAGCAACACACGGATATTTGGCTAGTCTATATAAAATTAAAACTATTGGAGTGAGTATTTAGAAACAGATGTATTAGTATATACTTCCTCCGTTTTAAAATATAAGTATGTTTGTGAAAAAAATGAATCTAGACTTTTTTTTAATGTGTAGATTCATCTTAAAGTCGAATAAACCTATGTACTAAAACAAATCTAAACATATTTATTTTATAAAACTAAAACATCTTATATTTTGAAAACTAGCTTTGAATGCCAAAGGGCACCGTGCACCCGTACTCCGGTCCACTCGAAGTCCCGGACCCACGAACTCGAAAAGGCAATGGTATCGGGCCGTTGGAGTGGACACGTCTCGGCATTGGCTCCGTCGATCCACGACGTGGGTGGATGAGCTCCATTGCCATAAGAAGGTAGTAGTAGCTCGGTTCCAGTGAGACGGGTGCGTCCTTCTCCCTTCCTCCCCCAGATCCTCCCCAAACCGAAAACCAAAAGGGGCAGCACGGCGAGCTCGCCCAGGCAATCGCCGGCGATGAAGCGTGCGAGCACTAAATCCGGCGGCAGATTTCCGGGAGGAGGGGGTCCGGGGCGGGAGGCGAGGCGGGAGATGCCTAATGGCGGCTGGAGAGGGAGAACGCCAGCGCCCCCTGTGGTGAAGTGGTCGCACGCGGAGGCCATGAAGAAGAAGCCTAGAGTTCGTGGTGGAGCGGTAGCGGTCGGATATGGAGGAGGGTGGCGGAGGGAGGTGGATGCGGAAAAGGCGGGGCTTGATGGAGGAAGCTGCGGGGGGAGAGGGTTTGGAATGAGCCCGGTGGCGGAGACGAAGCAAGCGTGTCCTTGCGGTTCCTCGGGAGGTGGTGAAGGAGGAGATGTGGGAGGCAACGAGGTCGAGGAGGAAATGTACAGTTGGAGGTGGACGGAGGCGGTGAGCCCGGAGATGCTGGCGCTAATCCTGCGGGGCAGGGTCCCCGCGGACGAAATTGCGCGCGGGCCGGCGGCGGTGTGCAGGGCGTGGAGGGAAGCGGCTGCGTCGCCGGACATGTGGGGGGAAGTCGACATCGAGGCCTGGTGCCGCCGCGTCAACTGCCGCGTCAGAGCCGACGCCGCTGTGCGCCGCCTTGCCGCTCGCGCGCAAGGCACGCTCCGACGGCTCTCCGTCTACCGCGTCGGAGACGCCGCGCTTGCCTACGTCGCGTCCTCGTAAGTTACCATGCCCACTTTGTCTGAGTCTGACCCAAATTTTGGTTCTTACTTCAGTAATTTACTATGCTAGGAGAAGGAAGCTGCCGTGACACACTGATATGTTGATGTCTTGTTGTTTCATATAACTTCAAGATAGCTTACTTGGAGAATGCATTGCTTTAACTAGTACTATTGGATTTCATGTCGGATCATCTAGTTTTGCACTACATTTGTGCCACATTTAGAATTGTGGTGCGATGGCTGCTAATAACATTTTCAATTTGCATCAATAGTTCTTCTGACCTGTGAGAACTATATATTTCGAGTAGAAGTCAATTGCTTTAAAGTTGTATAGTCTTGCCTACGGCTATTTCCTAGGCGTGCTGCTACTAAAGTATTTTTCAGTTTTGTGCATCAGGCATCAGTGATCACACTGTAAAATCCATGCGTATATGCTATAAAGCATTTGTAAGTTGTAGGTAGCTCACATCTCTGAATTTCCCTTTGCTGGCACAATTCCTATGTCTTGTAGTCCTGGAATGGACTCGGAGATCAAGGCCATGTTTTTTCTTCTTATTCTCGGCAATTACAAGACCCTCACATTCATACACACCACTACACACGCACACATCCATGTAAGCGCTCCCAAAAGCACACAATAATTGACGAAGATCCGGTGTAAATCTCACTAATTTCCTACCGACAGGCACCTGCGGGTGTGCAAATGTGAATAACATGATCGGTACTCAGAAGTCAGAGACCAGAGCCATCGATGGGAAGCTCCTGATCTCAGCACATGCTTTGCCTGTTTGGCAGAATGATAATCTGCCATTGTGGTTTTATGACATCAGGGATGCAAACCTTAAATGTCTCTAAAATAAAATGAGAACCACTACTTTCAGAGGATGCCGCTCTGGTTTTGCTGAGGCCTGTTTGTCTCTTTCCATGTTATAAGAAATTTCACTACAGACTAGCAAATTTGTTTCTTGATACACGTATCACATATTGCTCAATTAACTTCTAAGTAGCATCAGAAATTAGGATTAATATACTCCTATAGAAGTATACTTGAATACTTCTCCATAGTGCTGTGTGATGACATATTGCCATTGATTTGTTATGTGCTGTTCGACGCGATTTTGTACTAATCCAAGGTAGTAATTCAGTGCTTGGTATGAGAAAAAAAATGTTCAGTGTTCCTTGATCGACCTGTTCTTGATACGTGCATATATACTATATCTTTTCCCATGCATGTGCGAGCTGGTTAATTCAGTACCAGTATATGGTGCATAAACAATGAGCAAGCCGTGTACATGAATGTATTGGGTCTGGTCATATTCATCAATTTAATTCTCTTGGATGTGTACGCGTACGATGACAGAATACAAGGGACTTATGTACCGTGTCAGGCCGGCCGGCCGGCAGTGCGTACACGTATTGTATACTGGAAGCAACTAACGAGTTTTCTTTGCAAGCTGATACCGATCCATGCACCGAAGCTATGAGGTAAGCATCGCAGCTGAAAGCACGCTCGAACGGCCGCGGTTCCAAAGGAGAATTAGCGCGAAGATAAGCATCGCCGCCACAAATCTCGGAAGGAGAGGCGCACCCGAAGCTATGAGGTAAGCATCGCAGCTGAAAGCACGCTCGAACGGCCGCGGTTCCAAAGGAGAATTAGCGCGAAGATAAGCATCGCCGCCACAAATCTCGGAAGGAGAGGCGCACCCATCGCTATCCATTTCACCCCGTGGCCTTCCGTCTATAAGAGGCACACACCAGGAGAGGCTCCGGAGCACGAGGCTAGCACCCAGACTCACCACGCCAACTCCCAGACGAGAGCTCTCTCGCCGGCCGGAGGCAGAGCTCTTGCACCTCGCCCTCGAAAATTCCCATACACGCACGCCGCAGCCAACCAAAATCCCATCTGTAAATTTCCACACACGAGCTAGCATCCCAATCAAAAGCACCATACACACACACGCACTGATCAGTAACACGCCATATGGAGGTGAAGCCGATGATTTCTGAAGGTGAGCATATGGATTGACTCTCTCTCTCTCTATCTTTCTCTCTCTCCAGTATGCATGCACACATGCGTTTCGCCGGAGAAGGTTCCGCTCACTGCCGCGGGAAGATACGCGTGATGGACGGGGCCGCCGGTGCGCAACCCACAGCCGTGGGTCATGCCGGAGACGACGATGAAATCAAGGTGTTGCCGGCGAGCAGCCCGCTCACGTCGAGGTGCCGACGAGAACCATCAAGAGGCCTTGGCTGCCTCAGACGTAGTCGGCGATGGATGGTGCCGGCATGCTCTCAGGAGCGTCCGGGCCGTCTCCAACTTCCGCGCCATGGTGAAGACGGCACAATCCACAAGATGACGGCCTAGAGGGCGCGCGCGGCTGCCGGCGGGCAGCCCGGCGCCGCCTCCATCTCTGCCACCGTTGGGCAGCATGGCGCCTCCTCCATCTCCGCCGCCACCAAGACGATGGCCCCGTGGGCACGCGGCCGTCGGCGTGCAGCCCGGCGCCATCTCCAACGCCACCAAGAGGACGGCCTAGACGGCGCGGCTGCCGTCGTGCAGCCCGGTGGCATCTCCATCTCCGTCGCCACCAAGACGACGGACCGGGGGCGCGCGGCTGCCGGCGTGCAGCCCGGCGCCACCTCCATCTCCGTCACCACCAAGACGACGGCCCCGAGGACATGAGGCTGCCGTCGTGCAGCCCGGCGCCATCGCCATCTCCACTCTGGTGTGGTGCGCCAAAGACGGCGGCCATGCGAATGTAGGCGTGCCGTAGCGGCGCCATCTCCCCATCGAGTCGTGCTCTGCGGCGGCACCGAAGACGGTGGCGGCGTGGAGCCCAATACCTCCTCACTCCGGAGAAGCGTGCCGAAGACCACGGCGAGAAGGCAGTCGGCGTGCATCCGGCGCTACGTCCACCTCAATGAACCATGCTGCCCAAGACGGCGGCGGGGCTGCCGGCGTGCAGCCCGACCTTCTCTTCACCTCCTACGAACGCCAACAAGACGACGGCTCCGACGGCGCGACTACAGGCGTGCAGCCCGACGCCATCTCCATCTCCGCCGCCACCAAGACGATGGCCTCGAGGACACGAGGCTGCCGACGATGCCACCAAGGCGATAGCCTCGAGGGCGCTTGGCTGCCGGCGCTCAGCCCGACGCCATCGCTTCTCCCATCAAGCCCGGTGCCTTCTTCACTTCGGCGAGGCGTGCCGAAGACGAGTGATGGCGGGGCTGCTAGTATGCAAGTCGTCGCCATCTCCGCCTCCGCGAGCCATAGGCGATAGCATCGGGGTGTTCATCGGACAGCCCGGTGCTAGCTCCATCTCCGTGAAGCCGGCAGGCATAGGCGAAAGTGCTGCCGACTTACAATCCGGCGTCATACCCACCTCCATCTCCACGAGCCCGTGAGACGACGCTCTTGTCTAGGACGACAACCGTGAACTCGGCGTCGGACCGAGACGAGGTGTCGACCACGCTGGCTGCACCGACTTGTAGGCGCGCATCGGTTTTGCACCGACGCTGATACCCACCAACACTTACTCCTGCGAGGCATACCCCTTGCGCACCCCGACAAGGCTACTGGTCGTCGAGAAGTCCCAGCTGAGCGGACCCATGCTACTCCAACTTCAACTACATCGACGCCGTCAAGATCGACGAGACACGACGGCGAGGGCGGGCGTGGCCGGAGCAAAGGCCACGCTACTCGCGGCGCGTGTACCGACAAGGACACGGGCTCTGCCCGCCGCCCACACACACACCACCACCACATCATGCATGGAGAACGCGAAGCGAAGACGACGAAGACGACCACACGGCTTAATCGGAGGTGTCTCTCGGCGTAACTCGCGGGAGTAATTAACCGGGTGCCTTCCGAGGCCCCGGGAACCATGAGATCGCAATTGCCATAGTCAGGCTGGCCGCGCAAGCAGGCCACGGAGCGCACTGTATTAGGGATTTGTACTTTGTTTCTCCACGAGAGATTAATGAAATGCATCTTCCCTACCTTTTCTTGTGTACTACGGTACACTGGCACGTCCGTATTTCTTTTTCTTTACCCGGCGCATGAGAAAAACACCCTACCATCCTTCTCCCCTTGAGTAGCCTACGTTCGACCTTTCCAGAACGCTTTTCTCGTGTCAAACATGTGCATTTACCAGATTAACAGTTACGAAAACTTCTCTTTTCTGTTAGCTGGATCATGGCACCAAATTTAGCTTCGTTGCAACTATTGACGTTTTGATTGTTATGGTTATATTTTCTTTGGACAGTGGGAAGTTGCTTAATGTTCTGCAAATACCAGTGAGTGAGGTTTCTGACCAAGCCGTGGAGAAGTACATAGAATGCCTTACTGCTCTGAGAGTGTTGGACATCAGCAACTGTCTGAAAATCACATCAAGAGGCATTGAAGCAATAGGCCGACGCTGCAAGTCACTTGATCAGCTGAAGAGGAACATGCCTCCTTCATTGCCTCCTCAAGGCAACAATGCAGCACCTATTGTGGTTGAAGATGAGGCTTTAGCAATTGCAAACACCATGCCGATGCTCAAACGACTTGAGCTTGCCTATGGTTTGTTCAGCGATCTTGGCCTTGAAGCAATCCTCACCAAATGCCCTCTGCTGCGTACGCTCGACATTCTTGGCAGCTTGAATGTCAGGCTTGACGGTGACGTTGAGGACAGGTGCTGCGCTCTCGAGTCATTCAGGGAGCCATGGGAGCCTGAGTATGTCGAATACTCAAGCAGTGGCGGTGATTATGAGTATGATGATGATGATGCTGACAGCGATGATTGACCCTATGCTGTACAAGATTCAAGGGGTCCAGCTATTACTGTTTCGGGTTGATCTGATGATTCGGACTATTGGTGGATGCACTACTCGTATCGCCCTTCACTTATACCAATACTCATATTTATAGACTACTTAAGCACTGTTGATTTGGAGAAGCAAACTGCAAGCATCCTTTTGTTTAAGATTTAGCAATGTGTTGTTGATTGGTAGATTGTTGCTGCAATGTTACTTGTGGGAAAAATGATGAGTTAAGTAAGCTTCGTCCTGACATATTCTAGATTGAAAATGCTGGGCCTCAGTTGGTTTTCGAGTAGAAATTTCATTTCAGTTTCCTGCATAGCCAATTGGTTACTACCTGTAGTTATTGCTGTCAACGTGGGATATTGTAAAGAAACAAGGCCCAAACTTGAAAAATGCCGCTTTCAAAATTTTGTTTGAAAAAAATTTGGTAGGATTGTTTAAACTTTACCAAAGTGCAATGTGGACCACTAGCCAGCCTAGGCCATGACCCTTGTTACTACTATCACCCATACCCATAGACCCCATCCAGGTAAGTAATGTTTTACCTTTTTTCCAAAACACATGCACCTACGAACCTATACATTAGAGCAAAGACAATACGAGGTTGCCATGTCATTAAGAGCTAGCTTGTACTCCATTTAGAGTACAATAGTGTTGACTATAAGATTGACTATTAGATTAATACTAGTTGCTATTTTCTCTCTCTCTTTCCTCTCATTTAATGTTTTTGTCTAGGAGCAAGCTCTTGCATGAGAGCCAACAACTTGCATTTTTGTTTATCTCTCTTCTTCACATAGACAAAGTGTCTAGTCCTTATAGCCCACTATTGTACTTGCTCTTAGAAGGTATCTAGGTACATGTGATTCAGAAAAAAAGTAAAACATCTTATATTTTGAACCCCATATATTTAGAAACCGGAGGGAGTATGTTTCAAGGTCGCACCCTGTCTTCCTCTTATAGCAAGAGCTAGCCCTCGACCTTCCTCAAACAAGCCGTGAGGTACTAAACCGATGCTGGCCTCGGCTTGTTATATTTGGTGTGTTACCACCGGGCTCGGCTGCGCTATCAGGGCCCAATCTTCCCTCACCAAGAAAAAGAGCAGGCCCAATCGAAGGCTTCTGCAGACGCTGCCGAGTGCCGATTGTCAGTTGTCACGAGGACGACCAGGACCAATCAGAGAGCGGACGCAGCAACTCTGTCCCACCATACACCTACTACCTCACGATTCCACCGGAGGAAGTGAGGAGGACGGAGGAGGGCTGGAGGCGGCGGCATGGTGATGTGGGTGTTCGGCTACGGGTCCCTGGTGTGGAACCCGGGCTTCGCCTATGACGCCAGCCTCGTCGGCTTCGTCAGGGACTACCGCCGCGTCTTCTACCAGGGTAGACCTTTGTCAGTTCTCTTCAGACCTCTCTCGCTGACTCCTTGACTGAATTTTCTTTTCTTGATTGATGAGGTGACAGGGAGCACGGACCACAGGGGCACGCCGGAGTTCCCAGGAAGGACCGTCACGCTCGAGCACCAGCCCGGGTCGACATGCGTACGGCGCTCCCCAACTCTCTCTTCGTGTTTGTGTCACTCATGGCACTGGCAAAGAACAACCTAATTTAGGATGAACCGCTCCTCTTAGATAGCAGTTTTTTTTGTCAGTGACTTATTGTTGGTCAACCATAAGATGCCACACTATTGCTGAAATGCCGACCATAATATCAGATAATAGTTTTATTACTTGCTCATGGTCCTAGAGGGAAACATATGCTAAGAGTAATTTGTGATCTTTTAGACAATTAGGTTGAACTGCTCAATCTTAGCTGCTCGAGTTATTCCATAGAAACTATGAAAACCCAGATAGCACTTGCGGAATGGGTTTAGTAAATTCGTCATGTATATTCTTTGCGTTACTCTCCCCCCAGGTTCTTAAGTCATTCTTTATTTGGTCCATGATCATTGGGTGCGCGAATTGATTTTGCAAGTGAAAATTTGTTGTACAACTGCAGTGGGGAGTTGCTTACAAAATTTCGAAGGAGCAAGATAAGGAGACAGCTGTGGAGGTAATAAGCAAAAAAGCAGAGTTTTCAGATGCGTTTTGTTCGTCTGCTATATTCTTTACATGATTTATGTAATTATCATGAACAATTATTCCATGGTTGGAGTAAATCTGTTTTTTAACCTCCTGAGAAAAGCTATTGATCAGTGTTTGCAACATCGCAACATCGCATATACTGACTTCCAGTGTTCGCAACATCGCATATACTAACTTCCAATGTGAACAATTATTGATAAAAAGTAATAATTCCCTCGATCAGTGTTCGCAACATCGCATATACTGACTTCCAGTTGCTTACCTTGCTTCCACTGGTTATTTACCTTCAGATTTGAATTGCAGTATCTAGAAGTAAGAGAGAAGCAATATGATGAGAAGGTTTACCTTGACTTGTATACAGTAAGATATGAGTATAAACTACTTGAATTATTTGTCTTGTTCCACAATGTCCAGTGTGTAATTACTCATACATTTTGATCAGGACTCGTCCCCCAAAACACCAGTTATCCAAAATATGATGGTGTAAGTGGTTTTGTAGTCTTAATTAAAGTGAACTCTTGGCACATCTGTTTTCTTCTGTAAAAAAAGGTCTGACGCCAATTCTACCTACAGGTATTTAGCTACAACAAATAAGGAGGCTAACGAAAACTATCTGGGTCCCGCTCCATTGGAAGAAATGGCCAAGTAATGCAGCTCTTTAACTTAAGCGTTATTATTGCGTCTGAACTGAAAGTGTGCTCAATTTCCATGATAATCTGTGGCTCTGTGTATGTTTAGGCAAATTTACCTTGCTGAAGGCCCAACTGGACCTAACAAAGAGTACCTGTTCAAACTCGAGGATGCCTTAAACAAAATAGGTAAGGTCATCATTTATGTTCTCTTTTCCTTAATAGAGAAGTGCAAGCTTGTTCATCAGTCATGTGTTGATGGCAGGGGTTGCGGATCAGCATGTTCAGGATTTGGCTGATGCCGTGCGCAAGTATTCAGACGACATGTTATCTCATTAAGATATTGCGTTTCACCCTTCTAATTTGATGGGTGAAATTTATCATGTTAGGAGTGATTTTTGTGAAAACATCCCATTTTCTGTAATAATATCTCTGTGAGTTGTGAATATCATTATGTCCGTCCGTAGATGGCGGTATATAATTTTCTGAGTGAAGGCTTACATAAGTGAAATGAAAATGAGAGCTACTATTATTCCTTCCATTGTGTTTTCACTGAAGGGGTGCAGAAAAATAGAATGAGCCCAAATTAGTGGATTCTTTCGCTACGAGTAATGCCCACGTCCTTGTGGTTGTAGACTCGCACAATTCTTCGTTTGCAGTTTGTGAAAATCATGTTTCCATGTTTCGGTAATTTGATTTGGCAGTGAGTGAAAATCATGTTTCGATAATTTGATTTGGCAGTGAGTGAAAATCATGTTTCCATGTTTCTGACCTTACAGTGTGTGTAGTACAGGTTTCAGAATTTGAGAAAATCTAGCCAAATGCAGAGCATATTAGTACTACTAGTATAATCTTCAGTTTCCAAATCTGTCATGGCCTCATGGGTCAATAACACGAATAGAAGGAATCACGATACTACCAAGATGTGTCTATGGCACGGACTCGCAGGCGGCCTTGACGAAGGTGATCCTCTGGCGGCGGAGGTTGTACATGACCTGCATGTTCTGCTGCTGGTAGTTGCCGAGGATGGAGACCCCGTCCGTCTTGCCCATCATGAGGCACATCATCCCGGCCTGCCTGTCCTCCACGAACACCTCCTCCTTCTCGAACCTCACCCATTCCCCTTCGAACGCCATGGACACCTGCGGCGCGTACACGCGGCTCATCCGCACCCCCTCCGGCAGGATGAAGCAGAGGTCCAGCCCCAGGGTCGACCCGGACCCGCGCGGCAGCCTGATCTCCTCCTCCAGGTCGTCCACCAGCTCGTCGTACAGCGACTCCTCCAGGAACGTGATGGTCGACGCGATGTCGATGATCATCCCGTACGCGTCCGGCCCCGTGCCGCCGCTGCCGTCGCCGTCGTCGTCGGACACGGGAGGAGACGCCGCCTCGCTGCTGGAGTTGGTCGACGAACCGGGCGTCGCGTTGTTCCTGCTGCTCCTGACCATGGTCATGGCCCTGTCGCCGATGGACAGCCCGTCGAGGTTGAGGTAGTAGTAGTTCGGGTACCGCGGGTTGGTCGTCATCGGCACCACGATCTTGTCCGACGCGTTGCGGACGGCGGTGGCGTCGGCGCCGAGGACCAGCCTCCCCGCTCTCCTGGACACGGCCGGGGGCAGGCAGTACATGAACCTCCGCACGGAGAGCTGGGACACCAGCGAGAGGGGCCCGCGCCCGAGGCCCACGACGCCCGACACCTGCGCCGGCGGCACCCCGGCGCTGGAGCTGCTGCAGCCGAACACGACGCCGCGGAACACGTCGTCGCCCATGGCCAGCCTGTCGACCGCCAGCGTGCCCCTCGTCGTCGCGTTCCCGCCGTACGTGTAGGTGTACTGGCACACGTCGTCCTCGTCGTCGCCGCTGTTGCCGCTGCTGCCGCACCGGTGGGTGTCCAGCTCGTCGCACGTGTCGCTGTTGCACGGCACGACGGCGTACGTGGTGGAGGCCACGGGGTTGAACACGGGGTCCCGCTGCTTGTAGCACTTGACGCAGGGCTGGCACTGCGTCCAGATGAGGTCGCTGGCCGTGTCGATGACCGCCGTGAAGGAGTGCTGCGGCGTGCCCATGCCCAGCCTCACCTGGTACTCGCCGCCGGCCGACAGCACCGGGGCCTCGGCCACCACCACCTTATTGCGGTTGCGGGACGTGGACACGCGGGGCTTGATGCTGGCCAGACGGTCCCGGCTGCGCTGGATGGCGCGCCGGAGGAGCTCGTGGTCGGTGAGGTTGAGGCTCTCGGTGTCCAGGGCGTCGACCCGGGCGAGCTCGAGGTGGTAGGATTGTCGCGGTGACGCCAAGCAGCGCGCGGCCGGGAGGACGAGGAGGGCGAGGAAGAGTAGCGGCAGTATGGCGTCCATGGCGCTGCACGTAGTATGGTGGACTGACAAGATACACTAGGGCGTACGACAAATTGCTTGTGCGTATTGGTCAGTAGTTTAAGTAGATCAAGCAGCGGTAATTATTTGTTCCGTACTTGTTTGAGGGCACGGAAAGGCAGTGCAGCAAAGGTGAACTGGTCGAGGGTAGCATCGCCTCAGCGCCCTGACCTGCGTTCTTTGCACGTGTGCTTTTATTAGTTTCCACTTTCCTCCGTTTGTTTGCAGATTAGCACTAGACTAGATGGTAATTACGGATAAACATATTAGATGTACAGATAGAGCAAGTGATCGATCGACTGCAGCGTGATGCAGGTGTCAAGGGACAGAGATGCCTCTTCCTCACTATACCCTTTGCAGACTTACGGCATCTCTAGCATACTCTTTATCTTGGAGGTCTTTAAAACACGGATAAAAGCTGTTAAAAATGGGCTTTTATTGTCTGTCCGGTTGCAGCACGCTTCGAGTCCTTAAATTAACTAGTTTTATCACACTTTGCACACATATCTCGCATATCACATACAAATATGATATCAATATGAACTCAAATATGAAAATTATTAATTGTATCTGGCATATCACATACAAATATGATATCAATATGAACTCAAATATGAAAATTATTAATAGTACAATACAATAATAATCCAAATTACAATAATTGGTTAAATCAAATAATTAAACAATAGTCCAATACAAGAATTGTTCTGGACGCAAATAATAGTTCAAATGAGACATGGGTGAATAATAAAAGTGGCAGCCTACTACCCGTGCAGCCGACGGTGGTGCTCGATGAGGTCATGCTCAAACTGGTTGTGCGTGTCAAAGTCCGCTATCTCTCGGTAAGTTTGAAGGATTGCTTGGATACGATCTGGATTTCTAGTTTGCTTCACACAGCTACCAATATTATCATAGAAGAACTTCAAGTTCAAATTCCTCTCATCCTCGACAATCATTTTGTGAAGAATGACACTACATGTCATTATATTGTTGAGTGATTTCTTGTCCCAAAAACAAGAATAACCTCGAACAATGGCAAACCTAGCTTGCAAAATGCCGAAAGCTCTCTCTCTCTCTATGTCTTTTTGTGCTGCCTCTTGTGCCTTGGCAAATTCAGCTTCCTTCCTGGTTTTAGGATTTGAGATGGTCTTGACAAATGTAGACCAACGAGGATAAATGATGTCGGCAAGATAGTATCCCTTGTGTAGTTAAAACCATTGACTATGTAGTTGCAAGTCAAAACTTCACCACTAGCTATCCTTCCAAATAGATAAGACCTTTGCAGCACATTGATATCATTTAGGGTTCCCGGCAACCCAAAGAAGCACTGCCAAATCCACAAGCCCTCGGATGTAACGGCTTCAAGCATAATTGTTGCATCACAACTTTTGCCACAATATTGTCCATGTCATGCTTTCGGGTAGTTTTTCCAAGTCGAATGCATACAATCTATACTTCCTAGCATGTTGGGTCAACCTCTTCTCTCATTAATCGACATCAACTAATTGTATCCTCCTCGTTCGGTGCTCTAAGATACATTGGACCAAATATTTGGATCATCATGTTCGCGAATATATGGACACTTTCAATAGTAGGATACTCATCGTCATATATCAATTATAGCTAGTTTCAAAATAAGAGTATCAAACCCACAGACAGATATTTAGTTAAGGTCCTTATGCCCCTTGTCACTATCTACCAAAGGATACTTGTAAGCTACCTTTGATCTTAAGTAAAGGGTCTTTGGAAGGTTTTGTGTTTGTGTGCAAGAAAATAAGAAAAACAAGTAAAGTAAACAAGTAATGAAAGTGTTGGGAACAGTGTTGGAACTCAGGAAGGCTAAAATGTTCTCGGGGATGTAGGATACACCACTAGCATAAGATAATTATTCATGATTAGGATAATTTCTTTCTTTCGTCATGACATGTGTGGAGAGAGCTCAATAATAAGATGTTATCTACAAGTCTCATGAGCAGCCGCTTCTTGAGTCAAGTATTGAGGTCATCTCTAAATAACCACTATGATGCCTGCGAGCAACCACTCCTACAGACCACCACAATTAAGGGTTTCCCGATGGATATTGTAATAAGCTTAGTGAATCTCTCTTAATTCCCCCTTGGACCGTGTAGGTTATAAGCCAATGCTTGTAGTCACAAAGTAACATCGGACATACTCCCATGCACGTCCCAAGGGTATCTCCCTCTCTTTAGTCCAAAGGCAAATGCTACATGGTCGACTTCACATACCATCTAAGGAGAGAGGTCTAACACAATATCATAGATCAATGGATCATGGACCGAAGCATCTTTATTTCATTTCGTAATAATGCTAGGGTTTTTCCATCTCCCTAAGAACAAAGGGAACTACTCACACAAGGAAGCAATCAACAACATCATCATCATATTCAAAGGTAAATCTAGTGTAAACCATAATTGTATTGGAATTACAACAAGGTCTAATGGATGAGAGAGGGTGATGATAATGGTGATGGAGATGCAGCGGTTGATGATGAAGGGAATGATGTGATGTCCTCCGATGATCCGTGAAGCAGCAAGGATTCGCCCTTTCTCCAAATTCCTCCTTTAGATCACTTTCTGGTGTGGTATTTTGAGGCTGGAGGTTCGTCTTCGCGTGGTGAGTATTTGACGAGGCGGATGTCCTGTAAGATGGTACGGTGTAACATCCTCAAATCATCCATATGCAAGTTCTAGCGACTCCCGCCAAACCCGCATAGAAACGATTCAAAGATGCCCAACATTCACTTTCGTGCGGATGCAAAATGAAGTAACACCATTGCACAATAGTCCACCATAGAACGCACAGAAACATATATACAACAGCGACTCAAAGAGTCAAGAATACAAATATATAGTACAAAGATCCAAATCACCTTGAAAACGATACAACACCCGACTACGAGCAAGATGCAAATGGGGCCAAGAGCCCTAAAGAATAACCAATGGAGTCCATAACCCTACCCAGACCAAGCCGAAAGGGTAAACCTGCTAACGACGTCGATCTCAAACCTACTAAACATAAGGGGTGCCGCAAAAGTGCAAAGTAAAAAAGAAAGCGGTCAGTACTGAGGCCAGTACACGGTGAGACTTAGAATTTGGCGGCTCTCGCCTACATAGGTATGGTGGATCGAAGCGGCAGCGTAGCATGCACTAAACAACCTATAGAGACTCGATACAACTATCGGTTATCAGAGAGAGAGAGAGAGATGAGAAGGACCTATTCGTAACCAACCTGATACTAGCACTAAACATACCCATCCAGGTATTTCCCCCTCAAGACCAAACGAGGAAGTCCTACCGAGAAAACTCACACGGTTAGCAGTTTTATTCATTCTTTCCATGGTGGTTAACCAACTTACTAGCCATATCAGATAAAAGTCAAATTATAATAGTAAAGTTTAGTTATAGTTGTCTATGATCGAGAAACTGTTCTCTTAGTCGTCCATAACCGCGGACAGGGCTTTTCGAAAATATTTAACCCTATAGGGGTACACCAAAGTTTCCACACGCACCTCCACCCTTTTTGCCAGATCAATTAACATACACCCATCAGTATAGCGGCGGGGCTTCGAACACGACACTTTCCTAGACCCAAAGCAAGTACATGGGGGCTACCCCACTAAGCTACCCATAACAAAGTCGTCCGGCTCCGAACACGGACCTAGAGGTTGCGAGATCGGCCAAGAGATCAGAGGCCATAGGTATAATCCTCAACATAACGACCCACATCCTAAATAGTACAGTAGTAAACTCTCATCGAGCAACAAATAATAAACATGGCATGAAAACTTCAAACTAGTTTGTGGCCCCCAGTACAGTACTTTGAAATCAGGTAATAAGGGGTTCCCATTCACCCCACATGTGGTTAGCGCACTCGTCTTGGAACAGGTGTCAAGAACTCGGGTCCTAGGTGGACACAGGGGGTGGGATAATAACCAGATCTCAACTATTACCTCCTCGTGCCTCTTCATTAATTATATCTACTCCCAACATTTAATTAACAAGTTGTAATTAAAGCCATGATCATCTCCAGCATTAAGCATGTGCTAACCCTCGTGGAACATCAACGACGCAAAGCGACACCTGAGCAAGCAACTACGAATCACAAGGTTGATTGACTACCAAACAACATATAATAAGAGGTGTCCAAGGCAATATAGAGGTTGCAATGAATATAAATGTTACGAAAACTAAAGCATTGCAACACAGATAGCAATAGATCAACATGAAGAAGTAAAGACTATAAATGCAAAATAGGTAGAAAGGGGGAGAATGCTGGCCTGGGAAAACACTGCCGAAGGTTCATCCGAATATTGGGTCGACACTCGCATCAACTCATCGGCCTAATCCATAAAGAAGCAAAGCACTAGAAGAAACACCGGATGCACTTATTTAATACTACGGCAGAAGATCGAGCATGCATGTATGATGTATGACATGACAAAGATGTGATGCGACTAGGCAATATTAAGTGGAACCAGGGTCCTGACAATTAATTAGAAGGTTCATGTTGTTTAGGTACCCTGTAATTTAAATGTTGGCTTAACAAGGACAAATATGTCACTGATTCTCTACACAAATTTAAATGGAGCCAATATAAGACTAGAATCGCCCGCATTTGGTCTATTTAATTATGAGGTGAACCGACAAAAGCCCCCAAACCACATGATATGTGTGCAAGCATGACAATTTAAATGCAACAAGTATCTCATTTATAAAATAGGGTCTCGGAAAAGAGGGTCACACATCAAGGGGGGTTCGGCGGACTTGGGTTCCGAGGGATCGGGTGCGGTCTTCGGGTTCTGGGAAGGAGATCATGGCGTTCCATGACGATGATCTTTGGATCCGGGGTCTCGGGGTTCTGTGTGGTCAAATCTTGGATCGGAAGCGCCGTGTTCTTCAGGTGGCATCACCGTCGGTGTTGTCACGTCGAAATGAAAGAAGTCCTTGTCGTAGTACCACACAGTCATTCCCACACATATTTCACCACTATCGCATCTTCACCTCCATGCCACAACAGTAGTATACCACCGGGACAGAGCATCAAGCGCACTGGATGGATATAGACCATCTGAAACACGGGGGTCAAAGTGGAGCATGAACACATGAACAACATACACCTACAGAGCAATGGATGGTGGCCTGGACCTGTGGCGGTCACGAGGAAGACGAGTAACAGCTTGCAGTAGAGAGGACGGCATCGCACGTGGAAGAGCAGGAGGGCCGGCGAGATAGAGGACCAGGACGGCGATGCTCGCGGAGTGGCGACAGCGCTCGAGCGGCAGGTCACAACAAAGGGGAGGTCGGCGGAGAGGTCGGGCAGTGAGGAGGAAAGCAGAGATGTGACAACGGGGATCGATGGCGGATGAGGCGATCGACAGGAGGAGGGCGGCCTGTCGCAGTGGCGCGGGGCTCCGGGGCGACTGGTCATGGCAACACGAGGTGTAGCCCGCAGAGAGACGGGGCGATAGAGGTCAATGACAGCGGCGCTTGTGGCGGATGCTGGCAATGGGAAGCAACGAGCGGGAGAGGCTGAGGTAGCGTGGCCTGCAGGGATAGAGGTCGGCGGTGCAGGGGAGACGTGCCCGGGAAGGAGGCGAGCGTGGCGGCGGCATGAGCTTGGGAAGCGGTGGATGGCAGCTGTTGGTGGTGATGGAAGGGGAGGAGGCGCTAGGGTAGGGGGATCGTGAGCGGGGTTGGGTGCGGGGCAGGAGGTGTTGGTTGGTGGGAGGGCCTGAGAGAGAAAACAATAGGTAGGAAGGGGAAACTGGAAGATGTCGGTGGCAGGGGGATGATTGCAAGAAGCCAGGGGAGGATCTCCCTCTCCCTAGGGTTTCGGTGGGGATAAGGCCGGATGGCCATGACTGGGCGTTGGTGTTGAGGTTCACAGCAGGAAACAAAAAAATCTAGCTACACGAACATGACAACCAATATCTACTCTATATTGACATAAGTAACGGAGAGGGAGGACGAAGTTCATACCCTTCAAGACCGTGGTACGCTTATGTAGGAAGGCATATAGCTATGAAGACAAGCAGCCCAAGTGTTCCGCCTCGAAGCTCTACACACGTCTGGTGTATAGATGTCTCTTAGGATCCGATCCAGCCGAGCAGCAGAAGAAGATGGAAGCCGGACCGTCCTGCGCATGACGATAGTGCGAAGGCGGAGATCTAATCCCAAAGATCTAGATTCAATCTAGGTGGAAAGATATCTAGGGAATAGAGGTAGAGAGGACAAATTGATATGCAAATAGAGGGGAGGGGCTCCTATATTTATAGGAGGTGGGGGAGGGGCAAACCCTAGGGCCAAGGGGATTGGGACCCCCCAAAGCCATCGACAGGGAAGCCGCCACCGGCCCTAGGATCCCCACACAGGGGAGGGGAAACCCTAGGGTTTTGTCCGGCCGGGCCTCTTCCCCTTCTGCTATGGTACCTAGCCCTATCGGCCCTTCCTTCAGGGGAATGGCCCAATAAGAAATAGGCTGCCCAAAATATAATAAAATATATTTAAATATTAATTCAACCAATTAATATATAAAACACATATACTATTATATCTCATACTCCGGAACACCTTCCGACCCCTCCGATCAACATCAGATATTACCCGAAACCTTTCCGGTTTCTCTCTCTCATTTCTCCTGTGGTGTCGGTTCAATCCCAAAGTGTCCCAACCCTTAAGTGTGCCACCCTTCGGCTCGGAGATGCTCCGGACATGATCAAGACCCCTCTTGCATCAATGATCATTAGTGGGACCTGGATGCCCATAATGACCACCCGTGCATTCATGAATCTCATTGCTTGAACCTTTAACTGTGTAGTCCTATTCCCTTTGACATACGATACCTAGGTCATCTGAGATTTGATGTCAAGCATCTCCATACTTGTGTTCGATCTCATTTACGATGAGCTTGTTTACTCGTTCCCGTGTCGTTGCATTCCATGACCTATTCATACGCTTGCAAGCTTCGTTAATGCAACGTCACCGAGTTGGCCACGTGTATCTATTTGTTACTTGGATTGGCAAATCCTGGTCTTGATAAAAACTCCTCAACCCGTTTATTCAGGAAACCCAATGATACCTTTATGATCACCCTTTCACTGCTTGATACTTGATATCATCAAAGTCTCCTTCTAAAACAGTGATTATGCATTATCTCATAGTCGAAGGATTTAGGCCATGATGTTTCATGTTATCATCAATGATGAATGTTAAGTAACTAGATATCATTGCGATTAACTTTGGGTGTTTGTCTATCACATTATTCACCAATAACGTGACATCACTGTTAATCGGCACTATCACCATGATCTCAAAAAAATAAGATCATCACTTGCCCAATGAGCTAGTTTGCTAGAGGTAACTATAGACCTTGTTTGTTTACATACCACACGTGTATTAATGTTTCATATTAATATAGTTATAGTATGATAAGAAACGTATTATGAACATACAAGAGATACATCAAATAAAAACACTTTATTATTTTCCTCTAGGGCATATCTCCTTTAGTCTCTCACTTGCATTAGAGCACAAATTAATCTAGCTTTACAATAGGCAATGACTTAACACCAATAGTATCATGTTGTTTATCATGCTTGGCTTGTGGAAGTCCTTTGTTAAATGGCTCTGCAGCATTCAGATCCGTATGCACTTTGCAAATCTTGACTTTGCCATTCTCAACATTTTTTCTAATGGCGTGGAATCTCAGCTCGATGTGCTTAACTATGGAATGAGTTCTTGGTTCCGACGCGTTTGCAATGGCACATGTGTTATTGCAAAAGATTGTCACAGGGTCATCCGCATTAGGAACAACTCCCAGTTTGATGACGAAATTCCGTAGCCAGACAGCTTCATTCTCCATTCACCAAAAACATTGGTTGCTTCATGCTTCTCCAGGTTACCGCGCCAGCATTCACCCAAAACACATATCCTGTCGGAGACCTCGAGTCATTGGAGTTTATATTACAGCTTGCATCTACATAACCAGTTACGTTCAGAGCTTCATCAACACCTCCAAAGACTAGGAACATATCCTTGGTTGTTTTCAGATACTTTAGGATATTTTTCACAGTTGTCCAATGTTCCACTCCTGGATCACTTTGGAAATGGCATGTCCAACTAAGATCCACGGCCACATTAGGTCGAGTACATATCATAGAATACATGATAGAACCTATGGTTGAGGCATATGGGATATTAGACATCCTCTCTCTATCAGCAGTTGTTGCTGGACATTGAGTCTTACTCAATGACACACCTCTCACAAGAGGCATAAAACCCCTTCTGGTGTCTTCCATTTTGAACTTCTTCAAAATCTTATCTATGTAAATACTCTAACTTAATGCTATCAGATGTCTTGATCTATCTCCATAGATCTTGATGCCTAATATATAGGCTGCTTCACCTAGATCCTTCATGGAAAACTGACTACTCAGATATTCCTTTACGCTCCCTAATAATCTCACATCATTCCCAATGAGTAATATGCCATCCACATATACCACCAGGAATGCCACCGAGCTCCCACTCGCTTTCTTCTAAACATAAGCTTCTTGATTGTTTTGGACAAATCCAAAACCCTTGATCACTTGATCAAATCGCTTGTTCGAACTCCTAGATGCTTGCTTTAGTCCATAAATGGATCGCTTAAGCTTGCATACCTTTCTAGCATCCTTAGGATCGACAAACCCCTCTGGTTGCATCATATACAACTCTTCATCAATATGTCCATTAAGGAAGGCGGTCTTGACATCCATCTGCCATATTTCATAATCATAATATCCAGCAATTTCTAGTAAAATCCGAACAGATTTCAACATTGCTACAGGAGAGAAGGTCTTGCTGTAGTCAATTCCTTCCACTTGTTAAAACCCTTTGCGACAAGTCTTGCCTTGTGTACAATCACATTGCCATCATCATCTGTCTTCTTCTTAAAGATCCATTTGTTTTCCACAGCCTTTCAACCTTTAGGGAGATCTACCAAGTTCCAAACTTGGTTTTCATACATGGATCCTATCTTGGATTTCATGTCTTGTAGCCATTTCTTGGAGTCAGCACTCTCCATTGCTTCTTTGTAGTTCTTAAGTTCCTCTTGTTCATCTAACAAGACTGACATCACAAGGCTACTATAACAATCTGGGATGGTACGTACTCTTGCTGATCTCCGAACCGTAGGAGCTTCAATGTTATGACCTGTATCATTCATTTCTTCTTCCACTGTAGAGGGAGGTTCGGGAACAGTTTCTGTTGCGCTACTCGTTATTTGGAGAGAAGGGTCTACGACCTCATCAAGCTCTATCTTCCTTCCACTAACTCCTTTTGCGAGAAAGTCTTTCTCTAGAAAGGTGTCATCCTTTGCGACAAACGTTTTGCCCTCGACTTTGTTGTAGAAGGTATACCCAATAGTTTCCCTTGGATATCCTACAAATATACACTTTTCCGCTTTAGGTTCGAGTTTGTCAGGATGCAGTTTCTTAACTAAGCCTCACATCCCCAAACTTTCAAGAACGGCAAGTTGGCTTCTTGCCATGCCATATCTCATATGGTGTTGTCTCCACGGATTTGGATGGTGCTCTGTTTAAAATAAAAGTGACGGTTTCTAATGCATAGCCCCAAAACAATATAGACAAATCAGTTAAAGACATCATGAATCAAACACTATCCAATAGAGTACGGTTACGCCGTTCCGACACACCATTTTGTTGTGGTGTTTCGGCTGGAGTAAGTTGTGGCACAATACCACGGTCCTTCAAGTGCATTCCAAACTCATAACTCAAGTATTTGCCTCCCCGTTCTGACCGGAGGTGCTTAATCTTCTTGTTGAGTTGATTCTCTATCTCTTTGTGAAATTGTTTGAACTTTTCAAAGGTTTCAGACTTATGCTTCATCAAATAGATATACCCATATCTACTCAAATCATCAGTAAAGGTAACAAAATAACGATATCCATTGCGTTTTGAGACACTTATTGGTCCACACACATCTGTATGTATGATTCCCATTAGGTCTGCAGCCTGCTCCATAAGACTGGAGAAGGGTGTCATGATCATCTTGCCCATTAGAAAAGGCTCGCATGTATCAAGAGATTCAAAATCTAGTGATGCCAGAAGTCCATCAGAATGGAGTTTCTTCATGCGCTTTACGCCAATATGACCAAGACAACAATGCCATAGATACATGGTATTATTGTCATTATGCTTGAAACGCTTGGCATCAATGTTATGTGTGTGTGTATTACTATCAAGATCTAGTAAGAATAAACCTTTGCATACACACACATGAACATAAAAGACATCATTCATATAAATAGAACAACCACTTGTTCCAGATTTAAACGAATAACAATGTTGCAACAAGCAAGATCCACTCACAATATTCATGCTCAAGGAGGGTACAAAGTAGCACTTATTCTAAACTAAAATTAATACCGAAGGTAGACGTAGAGGTAGATCACCGACGGCCTTGACATCGACTTTCGATCTGTTGCCGACGCGCATCGTCACCTCGTCCTTTTCTAGGTGCCTCTTATTCAGTAGCTCCTTCTGGGTGTTACAAATATGATCAACAGAACCGCTATCAAATACTAGGTGTTGCTCCCGGCTCTTGTAAGGAACACATCAATAACATGTATATCACATATACCTTTTAGTTTAAGGCAAACTTGATGGCTTTCTTGTCTTAGAGGTACTTGGGGAAGTTGCGCTTCCAGTGCGCGTATCCCTTGCAGTAGTACCACGTGACGCTGGACTTGGGCCTAGGAGCCTTAGGAGAACTAGCAACTGGCTTGACATCCTTCTTAGTCTTCTTTCCCTTCTTATGCACCGACTTCTTAAAGTTGGTGGTCTTATTGACCATCAACACCGTGTGATCCTTCTTGATTTCTACCTCAGCAGTTTTGAGCATGGCGAACAACTCAGCAAGGGTCTTAACCATCTCCTGCATGTTTTAGTTCATCACAAAACCTTTGTAGCTAGGGGGCAACGAGTGCAGCACCCTATCAATCGCAAGCTCATTTGGGATATTTCAATCCAGGGCGTTCAAGCATTGAACATAGTTAGACATTTTTACCACATTCTCACTCATACTACTATGCTCTTCCATCATGGCAGAGAAGAAGAGCTCATAAGCCTCATACCTCTCAGCCCAAGCCTGCGGAGCAAAGATGGCTTTGAGATCCTCAAGGACCGCAAAAGCATGCATCTTCTCAAAATGTTTCTGAAGATCCGGCTCCATGGCATAGAGCATTCCACTTTGGATGAGGGAGGAATCATCCGCCTTGGACTGCCAGACATTCTTTTCGTCCTTGGTGTCTGTATCAGCGGGTTTGGCAGGCAGTTTTGCCTCTAAGACATAGTTGATCTTGTAGGGGGTCAGGAGGATTCTTGGGGTACGGTGCCAGGCGGTGAAGTTGGACCCATCGGTTTTCAGCTTGTCCTTCTCTAGTAATGAGTGAAGGTGGGTGGGCGAGACATCTACAATGGATTTGCAAAGAGTTTAGACCATGTTCATAATATATGAGCTTGAGTTTTAAGTTTACACAAACTAAAAATAATAGGGCTCCCACTCAAAACTAACATCCCTCCATTAATTTTAGTGATCACACGATCCCATATCACTATATCATCCCCGATCATCATGGCTTATGATATAGCTCCAAAGGTAGCTGAATGTCGATCACATCAACATGTGATTCATGCTCGACCTTTCGGTCTCTTGTGTTCCGAGGCCATGTCTACACATGCTAGGCTTGCTGATACGTCGGAAACGTATCTATAATTTTTTATGATCCATGCTTGTTTATTATCTACTTTACTTTGCTTGTCTACACTTCGAGGTGCTTTTTACATGTTTTCTGGTACTAACCTATTAACAAGCTACCAGAGTGTCAGTTGCCTGTTTTCTGCTATTTTTGGTTCCAGAAAAGCTAGTAAGGAAATATTCTCGGAATTGGACGGGACAAAAGCCAAAGTCAATAACTTTCCGTAGGGAACAAGAAGTCCAGAGGGGAGACGGAGAGGCGTGCCAGGGCAGCCACCCCCCTTGGCGCGACAGGAGGTGAGCCCTTTGGGAGGTGTGGCCCCTGTCGCCTCCTCGGCCTCCCCTTCCGCCTATAAAGCCCCGTCACGAAACCCTAAGCACCCGATCAAATCTCCACGAAACCGTCTGTAGCCGCCACCACCATCGTCCCTAGATCGGGGGGATCTGAAGTTCTTCCCGGCACCCTGCCAGAGGGGAGATCATCCCGGAGGCCTTCTCTCTGGTATGATGCGTGAGTAGTTCCACCTTGGACTATGGGTCCATGTAGTAGCTAGATGGTTGTATCTCCTCCTTGTGCTTTCATGTATAGATCTTGTGAGCTCCGTTCATGATCAAGATCTAATCTATTTGTAACCATGCATGTTGTGTTTGCGGGGATCTGATGGATATTGAGATTATTATGTTGGTTTGCTTAATGGTTTTGTCTTTATGATTCTATCATGTCTGTGTTGTTTGTGATCTTGCATGCTCTCCGTTGTTAGTAGCTATCTTGGCCAAGTAGTTGCTAGTGACTCCAAGAGGGGGTATTTATGCTCGATAGTGGGTTCGTGCCTCTAGTTTCCAAGGAAGTGGCAATCTCTTGATTTGTAGATGTGCTATTGCTACTAGGAGAAAACAACGGTCTCTTGTTCATGGAACATGTGGACTATTTACCTTACACACTTTGCTTAGCGGTTATGCATTGCTTGCAATTTAATACTAGAGGGGGTTCGGATGATAACCTGAAGGTGGACTTCTAGTCATAAATGCAGTTGGATGGCGGTCTATGTATCTTGTTGTATTTCCCAATCGAATCTCATAGGATCTTTCTGACTAGTAATTGCATTGTTATGCCTTGCTTAGTTCTTGTCGATTACCCTGCTGTAATTTGTTTACCCTTGATGCCATGTTGTTTATCTAAGGAGAGCACCTCTAGTGAACTATGGACCCCGGTCCAATCTTCACCATTGATACATCTTCCATTGTTACTTGTTTACTTGTTGAAAACTATTACCTTCCACACCATACGTTTAATCCTTTGTTACAGCAAACCGGTGAGCTTGACAACCTCACTGATTCATTGGGGCAAAGTCTTGAGTTTGTGTTGTGCAGGTCTCCGCGTTGCTTGCAACACCTGTGTGACGTTTCCTTCCTCCTTCTGGTTCGATAACCTCGGTTTCTACTGAGGGAAGACTTGCTGTTGTTCTCATAACACCTTGCTCTTGGGGTTTCCGACGAAGTTCTCCACGTCAGCACCATAAACAAGTTTTCTGGCGCCGTTGCCGGGAAGGCTAAGGACGTCTTCACTAGGGGAGTCCTCCACTTCCTTTCTCTTTACTTTGTTTTTAGTTTGCTTTATTTCTTTTGCTTGGTTTTGTTTGCCTCTTTTAAAAATAAATAAAAAATATTCTAGTTTGGTTTGCTTTCTTTATTCAAAAACACAAAAAAATTAGTTCCTACTCTAGTTGCTACCATGTCTGGTTTTGGACCAACCTTTATTTCCCCTATGGTAGAAATCTCCACTTTTAAGCAAAAAATTGAAGAAAGTTTTAAAGAAGCTTGGTCCAGAATCTCGGCTTTATAGAGGGAAACTGAGCCTAAGGTGAGCCTTAGCTTGGTTATTGATAGTTTCTACCGCAGTATTGCTCTTCATTATAGATATGCTTTGGATGCTGTGGCTGAGAAATATTTTTTGCTATGTACTAAGGATGAAGCTTTTTTTTTTGAACGGACTAAGGATGAAGCTTTTGATGCCATAAATAAATTGATCATGATTTATGGTACACCTGGCAAGTCTGATTCCTCTTTCACAAATATTTTTGCTAGGTTGAACACTCTTGAGACCGGTATTGCTGCTATGAATAGTTGCTACCACACACTTAGGGATTACCATGATTATGTTCCCATAAATTCTGAGCCTTCAAAGTGGTTTCCCACAATCAAAGTCTCAATAAACACTACACTTTTTGATGCTCGTTGTGATATCATGTCTGAATTTTGTCTCATGCCTAAAGATATTTATGATTCCTTGAGTCTTTGGGGGCTTACTGAAGGAGGAGAGGAAATCTCTCTTACCAACAATGCCACTATATTACCCATTGGAATAGTTGAAGGTGTGTTTAAAAATCTCAGGGAAAATGGTGACTACTGATTATCTTGTTATTGAATGTGTAGGCAAAGGACAGATCACACTTGGAAGATCTCTACTGAAACACCTTGGGGCAGTTATAGATGTGGAAAAAGGCATCATGCATTTTGCTCCTTCGGTAAGCAATCACATCTTCCCTAAATAAAATAAGAAAGGTAAGAAAGGAAAGAACAAGAAGGTGCTTCCTCATTTGAAAAATACTTGATTCTTCTTGCTTCTTGTGCCTAACTTAAAGGCGTTAAAGAAAGATACTTGTTGAGAGATAACCCAAGAGTTTCCTTGAGTATTGGAAGTTATTACTTCAGTAATGACCTCTCCTTATCCTTTTTGTTTGCTTTTTGTGCCAAGAATGACCTCTAATGAGAGAAAAGTAAGATTTGAGGAGTTGATGTCCCGAAACAGATTTATGTCCTCCATCATAAAATTTCGTGAGGAGTCTATGTAACTCGGATTGACCTCAAAATTTACGAATAAATCCCCCAGTATGTTAGATAACTTTCGTTAGTTCAACACTTTTTGATTTGATCAACAAAAGATCTTCGAAAAAATCGGTTTCTACCTACTAGTCTATTTTGATAGATTTCTGCCATTATTTGCATTTGCTTCTTGTTGATTCCTTTTTGAGTTCTCTTTAGGTGAACTGAGCTTTTTGAAGGAGTCACTATAGTAGCTTGAGTTTTTAGTGAAAAGCCTTGCTGTTTCAAAGCTTTGCCAGAGGTCTAATATCTTTTGAATAAACTAATGTTGCTAATGAAGATTGTGTGAAGTTTTGTATGAAGGAAAAAAATCAGGTGTAGAGAGAGAATGATGCAATGAGATGAAGAATGGACAAAAGCTCAAGCTTGGGGATGCCACCACGGTGTCACCCCAAGAAATATCCAAGAGGTACAAGCGTCAAAGCTTGGGGATGAACCCCAAGGCATCCCCTTCTTCATCAACAAAAAGCTCAGGTATGTTTAGATACTTCGTTTTTATTGTTTCATGCACAATTGTGTTGTTCTTGGAGCATCTTAGTTTTCGTTTGCTTTGCTTAGTTTGTTTAGTTTGCTTGAATAAAGTAGTTTGGACCCCATTTCTCGTTGTGTTGTTTTACAAATAAGTTTGCTTGGTGTTGGAAAGGATTAGTAAGTTCTTGCTTGTAAGTGCAAGAGGAGCTTGCATTGACTATCACTTAGACTTTAGCATGACATGCTAGGTGTTGTTTTGACCTTATTCTTAGTGATTATTGTTGTAGCATGTCTTGTTCCAAACAATTGGTGACGAGGTTTAATCTCATCAATGCCCATTGTTATGGACTTGGGTTTTGGAGAAGATGGGGATGATGGAGATCGTGGAACGGTTAACAGACAAGCAACCAGGAGACACGAGATTTACCTGTTCAGTCAGCCGGAGGAAAAACCCTACTCCTTATGCGCTCTTGATTCTGCGGAACCAAAGGTTACAGGTGGTGATTCGATCTGGTGTGGAGGTGCAGTCGAAAGTATGAGTCGAGATCTAGGACGTGCCCTCGGCCTTTATATAGACTTAGGCAGGTCCGGCGTAGTCGATCGATTCTGAGTTCTAGGTTTTACCCCTTTGGATTTCCTATCTATGCTAGTCTTGCTCTCGAAGGATCCGAAAGACGTCATGGGCCTTGGCCACCCGAAAATCTTCATGGGCCAGCGTATGTCTGCTGTGGGCCTTCCTTGGGCTGGACCAGGTATGCTGAAGTCACGTACCCGTAGGTTATAACCATGTCAGTAGCTCCCGAGTGATCAGTCGAATCGTAGATTCGGCTGAGGACTCTTCAATCCTTCGGGTGCAACTATGTATAAGGAGTATATGTGTGTAGGGATTGTTGATACGTGTGCCTGACTCACCCGACGGATCAGGGTCAGTTAACTGTCTTAGGACGAAACAACACGATCTTCATCAGGTTCGAGTCCCTTAACTCGAACCCGGAACATATGCTGGCGTAATTCGACTCAGGCCGCAGAGGACTTACAGGAGTGGAATTCCAGTGATTTTAATTGATGTACCCAACGCGTCCGTCGGGATTTTTCATCACGCCTGCTGGCACGGATTTATACTAGCAGAGCGCAGTCGTGTGCGTTGCCAGGCCATCAGATGATATCTGCAGGTCTTATCTTTTCGTCGCAGACGCAGCATCCGAACATTTGTCACCACGGAGGTGCTTCGGGTGGCCAAGGAGATCGTTGCTCACTCAGCGTTTTGTTGGGGCAGAGTTGCCGAAAAGTTTTTTGCTTGCTGATCTGAAGGATCGTAGTCGAAGATTTCATAGGGTGCGCGACCAGCGCTCCCTATGGGAGTAGCCCAAGTGTGCATTGAGTCGTGAACTCGGCGGAGACTTCAAGCATTGTTCAGTTGTTAAGTCCGTAGGACACGAAAATTTCGGATGCTTAAATCCATCCTCCCTATGGAGTAGCAGCCCCAGTCCGTGGTGGAGACTGGCAATGGACTCAAGAAATACTTTGTTTATTCATCTTTGCGGTCTTGTGCCAGCGCTCGATAAGTAGCCCAGTATTTAGTCGAATCGAAGATTCTTAGGTGAGTAATCTTAAATGCGCCAAGAATTGTAGTTGGTGCTAGTATAGCTTTTGACATCGATCGACGATCAATGACCTCAAGCGTCTGCTACGCCAGAGATGACTTGACTGGACGGACGTGGGTCCCACTTGCTGACTTTGAATTGACCGGTCACACGCGTCGTGGAGATAATTACGGCGTCTCCTCTATTTCTGCGCGTAGTGGATGGCGTGGTAATGACGGTTCGTTGTGATGCTGACACGTGTATGGTCAGATCTGCCGTTGGCGTTAGGTCTTATGGATGGACGGCTGCCGTGCGCCGTCTTCGTTGTTATAATCATTGGGGAAATCCGCGGTTTGTTTTCACCGCATCAGTTCTTGTTTTCACTGCCTCCTTGGTTTTTATTACTATGTCGTTGACATAGACTTGGACGTTGCGACCGATCTGGTCCTTGAGGCAGGCCTGCATGCATCGTTGGTACGTGGCACCTGCGTTCTTTAGCCCGAAGGGCATTGTGTTATGTGAATACTCGAGCGTTGTGATACGCGCGTTTTCTCCTGATCTTCGACCTTGTGTCGAATCTGGTTATAGCCTGAGTAGGCGTCCAGGAAGGAGAGTTTCTCGCAACCTGCAGTCGAATCGATGATCTGGTCGATCTGGGGAAGAGGGAAGTGGTCCTTTGGGCAATGCTTGTTTAGTGACGTGAAATCCACGCACATCCGCAGGATGTCCGTGTCCTTCTTTGGGACCATCACTGTATTTGCAAGCCAATCGCTTTCCTTGATTTCCCTGATGAAGTCTGCAGCGGGCAGTCTATTGATTTCCTTGCCGATAGCTTCGGCTCGTGGCTCCGATAGTCTCCGGATGGACTGCTTGACTAGCTTGGTGTCTGGAAAGACATTGAGTGAGTGCTCGGCGAATTCCCTAGGAACTCCTGGCATGTCCGCAGGACACCAGGCGAAGATTTCCCAGCGCTCACGGAGGAATTCGACGAGCGCGCCTTCCTATGCGGAGTTGAGGTCGTTGGCGATCAGGGCCGTCTTGGAGGCATCCGTCGGATGGACCTGCACTTTCTTGGTGTTGACGGTTGTGGCATCCCGCAAAACCACTACTAGAAAATCGCGTTGTTTTTGTGCATTGCATCGTCAGCATCATGCATTGTTTGTCTGTATTATGTTGAAAAGCCTAGTTTTGATTTATACAAATACCCCTCTTATTTTCAAACACAAAAACCCCGATCGCATCGGAGATTTTATTTGTCTAAAAACTGTTTGTAAAATGGCCTTGTTTTAAATTAGACAGGACAAAACAAGCACACAAACTAAAACAGCCCCACCTAAATCCTAAAACCACCCAGTCCTAATCTACCCACCAATCCCTGGCTGCCACCTCACCCCTTCCCCTTCTTCCTACCCACTCTGCCACCTCAGCAATCCTTACCTTTTCCCCCTCTCCTTTTCTCATCCTAGCTCCTATCTACCCTCCTCTCCTCTCTCTCTGCCCGGGTCCCACCCCAACTCCTCACCGGCCCCCACCACAGACACACACCACATCCCACTCACCCACCATGTGACCCGGCCACCACCCCGCTCCACTCACCGCCCACGGCCTGCCCTGTCCCACAGCAGCCCACCTGCCACGCGCCCCCTGCCCGCCGCCTCCCTCCTTCTTCCTCCCAGGCTCGCCCTCCCCAGCCCTCATCTCTCGCCACCGCCCGCGTTCCTCCTCGGCCAAGCTCCGGCTCCCCAGATTTCGCCTCCCGGGCACGCCGCCGCCACCTCAAGATCCCGTGCCCTCCCCAACCGCTCCGCGCCTCACCGCTCCACCCTCCTCTCCCGTCCGCGCCTCCCTCCGGCGCGCACTTGCTTCTGCTCGCCTCCGCAAGCTCGGCGCCGCCACAGCGCTCGCGCGGACCTCCCCGCCCGGTGCAGGCGCAAGCCGCCTGCGCCCTCCACCGCTCCCGCCAACCAGCGCGACCACCATACACCCTCCTCGGCAGGCCGCACGTCGCGGTTCCCCTCTGCGAAGCGCCCCGCCCCTTCGCTGGCGCCCTCCTCCCGCCGCGCCGGTCGCCGAATCCGTCCGGCAAGCTCGCCTCGCGACCTCCGTCGCGGGAAGTCGCCCTGGCCAGGCCCAGCGTCCCCGGCGCCCGCCGCCCGCGACCGCCGGCGCCCACCTCCGCCCAGCGAACCCGCCGCCGCTCCCTCCGGCCATCGTGGCGCCCAACGTGCGAGCCCAGCAGCCTCCGTCGTCCGGACCGCGTCGCCCGCCCGGTCCTCTCCAACGCAGCCACGGCCCCTCGGCCCTCGCCAAGCCGCGTGGTCGTCGTCCCCAGCGAGCCGGCCGCCACGCCTCGCGGCGGGCGTCGTCTCCGTCCTCCGTTCGCGAGCGCCGCCGTCCCGTCTGGCAGCGCGTCCAGCGCTCGGTTCTTCCTGCGGCCTGCCGTCGCAGCGAGCCCGCGTCTTCCGGCGTCCTTGCTGCGTGTCGGCTAGAACGGCTTCAAGCCGCCGTACCATGAGTGCATGTTGGTAATGTATGTCTGCGAGTTTTGCGGGTGTCGTACTGCGTGGCGTTCGAAGTTCGATGCAACTTTCGCCAAGATCGACCAACGCCATAAGTGGTACGAGATCACCCAAGGACTTCAAGTTGAACCCACAAGATCCACCTCTCGGACGCCTAAAACCGACGGAGAACCCGTATAACGTCAAGTTCTTCCCGGAACGTCGGGATCTCCGTCACGAACCTCGCCACGCCAAGGTCTACCTCACGGACGAGAACTTCCCCTGAGCGCCAAGGTCGCCGACACGGATCGACAAGTGCTCCCTCGAGAACGCCGAGTACTTCATCCGGACACCGAGACCCCGATCGGCAAGCACTTCATCCCGAGCATACGACCGTCGACATGACCCGAAGACCGCGAATGCGACCAGAACGACACCAAACCAAGTCCTTCCCGGAGTCCGAGGACGTTCCCGCCGAGACCGATCCGTCGAACCCTGGACCCTGCCGAACCCCAAACCCCCGGATCCCCAAGATCGTCGAGCCCCCCCATGTGTGAACCCCTTCCCGAAACCCTATTTTATAATATAATCCAACTTGTCGCATAATAATTGTCATACTCGCATGCATATCATTGGTTTGGGGGCCTTATGCCGATTCACCTAATAATTAAATATGGGGCCCATATGCGGGCAAATCTAGTCTCATATTGGCCTCATTTAAATTTGTGTAGCGAACCCGGTGCTATCTTTTGCCATGCTAATACAACATTTAAATTGCGGGGTAGCTAAACAACATGGACCATCTAAATAATTGTCGGGACCCCGGTTCCGCTTAATATTGACCTAATTGCACTGCACCTTGCCATGTCATACATCATACATGCATCATGCTGATCTTTTGCCGTAGTATTAAATAGTGCATCCGGTGTTTCTTCTAGTGTTTTGCTTCTTCGCGGATAAGGCCGTTGAGTTGATGCGAGTGTCGACCCGATCTTCGGATGAACCTTCGACAATGTTTTTCAGGCGAGCATCTCCCCCTTTCTACCTATCTTACTTTTATAGTATTTATTCCCTCCTGTTGATCTATTGCTATCTGTGTTGCGATGCTTTAGTTTCCGTACCTGTGATATACCGTGCAACCCTATATTGCCTTGGACACATCCTATTGCCTGTTGTTTGGTAGATAGTTGGTCTTGCGCGTCGTAGTCGCTTGCTATATTGCTGTTGCGTGTTGTCAAGTGCCACAGCTGTTGGAGAATTGCCGCCTGTTTGATGTTGGAGATGATCATGGCTTTACTTATCGTTCACTTTAATTCCTGTTTAACAACTAAAATTGAAGTAAGCAGAGGCATCGGTGGGTGATAGAAAATATTTGGTTTCGAGCATACACTTGTGTCCCGTAGGACCCAGTACTTGATACTGTTCCTTGATTTATCGCGCTATCCACATCCGGAGGTATATGGGACCCCTGAGCGAGCTTGATTGGTCTTATTTCTTGGGGCCACAAACTAGTTTGAGGTTTTATTTACAATTCCGTACTTATGCCATGCTCTTGTTTATTTACGATTGTCGAGAGCACCTTCTTGTCTTAGGTAATGGAGTGTTTTAGCGGTATCGACAAGCCAACCACACTTTCGGGTTCCTATCGTTTCTGACCAGCGCCAAACCTTGAGTCCGTCTCGAGTCGGCTAGCCGTTCTTGGTCTACTCAATGGGGTGGCCCCTGAAATAATTCTGAATCTGTGATTGCTTTGTCGTGAAGGCCTCGTTGGGTTTTGGTTTGGTTTTCGAGGTTGATCGTGTGTTGCTATTGGTGCACCCGGCGGGTAAAACTTTACGAAAGCCGTGTCATCGGATATGGACGACTTGGAGCACGATATCTCGACCATAGACAAGCATAACTAAAGTTTATTGCTATAAATTTGACTTTATAATGACTAGTAATCAGCTTCACTATAATGGAATGGCTAATTAATACGCCCACAATTGCTTGTTTGGAGTGTAAACTTGCGACCATTGTACTGACTAGTAAGTATTACCTTCTAGCGGAATGGCTAAATAAAAGTACCGACAATTGTTGGGTTTTGGGTTTACCTCATGCTAATTGTATGTCGATTAGTAAGTGTTGTAACTATAACGGAATGGCTAACTAAAAGTGCCCACTTGCTTACTTTATCGAATGATTATCTATATCGACTAGTAATTGCTGCGCGCTAACTGAATAACTAAAGCGCCAGCTGTGTGAGTGCCTCGGTTGACTTCCTCGTTTGGTCTCGAGGAGACACGGGATGGGTTTGTTTGATGGTAGCATCGGGTTGGTTCGAATAGGTCTTTCTTACCCTCTCGATAACCTCGGTGTATCGAGTCTCTATAGGTTGTTTAGTGCATGCTTGCCGCTTGATCCACCATACCTATGTGGCGAGGACCGCGAATTCTAGCCTCGCCGTGTCTTGGCCTCGATCTTGGCTCCTCTTTTTCCTTTGCCCTTTCGGCACCCTTTTTGTTTAAGCAGGTTTTGAGATCGACGCCGTTAGCGAGGTTACCCTTCCTTGGCTTGGCAGGGTTATGGGCGCCATGGTTATTCTTGAGGCTCTTAGCCCCATTTGCATCTTGTCCGTATTGGACGCTATCGTTTTCGGTGATTTAGATCTTTGTATAATATATTTGTATTCTTGACTCATGGAGTCGCTGTATATATATACATTACTGGGTCCCATCGAGACTGTGGTGTAATGTTATTGCCGTTTTCCACCCGCGAAAGTGCTGGTGGGCATCTTTGAATCGTTTCTATGCGGGTTTGGCGAGTTTCGCTAAAACTTGCATAGGTCGATCGAGGGTGTTCTGAGTGGTATCGAGCTCGAAGCTTGCGGTACCCACAAGTCCAGCACTGTAGGATAACCTAGCTAACGGCGAAGTAGAGTGTCAAGACTATTTTCAAAAATCGATTGGATAGTTACGATTAGGTGCGATTTTACTCCTTACCCTCTGCTGTTCTCCTCTTACCTCTACGTGTTTTGAATCCGCTCTCGTCTCTTTCTTGAGTCCAGAATTCTCGTGGTTGGGTTTCGTCACACCTTGAGGTTCGCTTCCTCCTTTGATAACGGTGGTGCTACGTCCGTGTTCACGTTGCACGAGGAATCCTTAAATCGTGGTACCGTTCTTTGTTCCTTGTTGTGCCTTCCGGTGTTTTCCGGCGACGACATCCTCGCATGATTCGATGCGAGTCGCATCACTCCTTTGTTCGAACCTCGCTTGTCGAGATCTTGATCGATTCGAGTTGGTTGCATAATCCGCCTATTAGGCGAGTAATGGTTTGGGTGCGATGGACTGATCACCATCCGACTACTCTTATCATTCTCTCTTGTACATCGAATCGGTGGATCAACAGTTTACTCCGTCCACGGAAGTTAGGTGGCTTTAATTGTTGAAACCTCTACCTTGACCTTTTGTTCCCGGAGTGTTCCTCGGCGATCACGGACAACGACCTCTTGTTAGTGGTGTCGCGAGGATCTACGATGCGAGAAGATTCAGGTCGCTCTTCTTCCGGTACCATGAGGCGGATCTCGGCGAGATCCATTGTTAGTGGTGTCGGTGTGGCATCCCAAAACCACTACTAGAAAATCGCGTTGTTTTGTGCATTGCATCGTCATCATCATGCATTGTTTGTCTGTATTATTTTGAAAAGCCTAGTTTTGATTTATACAAATACCCCTCTTATTTTCAAACACAAAACCCCGATCGCATCGGAGATTTTATTTGTCTAAAAACTGTTTGTAAAATGGCCTTGTTTTAAATTAGACAGGACAAAACAAGCACACAAACTAAAACAGCCCCACCTAAATCCTAAAACCACCCAGTCCTAATCTACACACCAATCCCTGGCTGCCACCTCACCCCTTCCCCTTCTTCCTACCCACTGCCACCTCCAATCCTTACCTTTTCCCCTCCTCTTTTTCTCACCCTAGCTCCTATCTACCCTCCCTCTCCTCTCTCTCTCTGCCCCGGGTCCCACCCCAACTCCCTCGGCCCCACCCACAGGCGGACACACACAACCCACATCCCTCACCTGCTTGCAGCCAGCCACCACCCCCCACTCACGCAACTCACCGCCCCGACCCTACCACAGCAACCCTGCCCCGCTGTCCCCTGGCCCACCCCACCACGCACGCGCCCCTGCCCCGCACGCCTCCCTCCTTCTTCCTCCTAGGCTCGCCCTCCCCAGCCCTCATCTCTCGCCTCCGGCCGCGTTCCTCCCTCCCCAAGCTCCAGCTCCCCTGGGCTTCGCCTCCCCCGCCGCCCGGCCCACCTCAAGATCCCGCGTGCCTCCCCAACCGCTCACGCGCGCCTCACGCGCCCACCCTCCCTCTCCCGTCCCGCGCCTCCCTCACCAAGGCCCGCCGCTGCCGCTCATAGCTCCGCGCCGCCGAGACGCTCCATGGACCTCTCGCCACGGTGCAGCAAGCCGCTGCGCCTCCACCGCTCCGCCAACCGCGACCACCTCCACCCTCCTCCCGGCCGGCCACGTCCGGTTCCTCCTGCGCGGCCGCCGCCTTCGCTTCGTGGCGCCCTCCTCCCGCCCGGCCTTGAGCCGATCCTCCGGCAAGCTCCGCCTCGCGACCTCCGTCGCGACGCGAGTCCCGCCGCCAGCCCAGCGTCCGGCGCCCGCCGCCCGCGACCGCTGGCGCCGCCCACCTCCGCCCAGCAAGGCCCGCCGCTCCCTCCGGCCATCGTGGTGCCCCTCCGTGCGGGCCACACGCGCCGTCGTCCGGACCCGTGTCGCCCCGCCCCGGTCCTCTCCAACCGCAGCCACGGCCCCTCCCCAGCGCCCTCGCCAAGCCGCCGTGGTCGTCGTCCCCGAGCAGAGCCCGGCCGGCCACGCCTCCGCGAACCGGGGCGTCGTCTCCGTCCTCCGTTCGCAGCCGCTGCCGTCCCGTCTGGCAGCGTCAATACGCTTCGGTTCTTCCTGCTGGCTGCGTGCCTGCAAGCGAGCCCGCGTCTTCCGTCCTTGCTTTGCGTGTCGGCTAGAACGCCTTCAAGCCAGCGCCGCATCGGCAGTGCATGTTGGTGTCTGTATGTCTGCGAGTTTTGCGGGTGTCGTGTACTGCGTGGCGTTCGAAGTTCGCGATGCAACTTCGCCAAGATCGACCAACGCCATAAGTGGTACGAGGATCACCCCAAGGACTTCAAGTTGAACCCACAAGATCCACCTCTCGGGGCCTAAAACCGACGAGAGAACACATATAACGTCAAGTTCTTCCCCGAACCGTCGGGATCTCCGTCACGAACCCTCGAGACGCCAAGGTCTACCTCACGGACACGAGAACTTCCCTGAACGCCAAGGTCGCCGACACGGATCGACAAGTGCTCCCTCGAGAGCCGAGTACTTCATCCGGACACCGAGACCCGATCGGCAAGCACTTCATCCCGAAACGCCGACCCGACATGACACGAAGACCGCGAATGTGACCAGAGCGACACAAACCAAGTCCTTCCGAGTCAGGGCGTTCCCTCACGATCCGATCGAACCACGGACCTGACCCGAACCCCAAACCCCGGATCCCCAAGATCGCCGAGCCCCCATGTGTGAACCTTCCGAAACCCTATTTTATAATATAATCCAACTTGTCGCATAATAATTGTCATACTCGCATGCATATCATTGGTTTGGGGGCCTTATGTGATTCACCTAATAATTAAATATGGGGCCCATATGCGGGCAAATCTAGTCTCATATTGGCCTCATTTAAATTTGTGTAGCGAACCGGTGCTATCTTTTGCCATGCTAATACAACATTTAAATTGCGGGTAGCTAAACAACATGGACCATCTAAATAATTGTCGGGACCCGGTTAAGCTTAATATTGACCTAATTGCACCTTGCCATGTCATACATCATACATGCATCATGCTGATCTTTTGCCGTAGTATTAAATAGTGCATCCGGTGTTTCTTCTAGTGTTTTGCTTCTTCGCGGATAAGGCCGTTGAGTTGATGCGAGTGTCGACCCGATCTTCGGATGAACCTTCGACAATGTTTTTCAAAGTGAGCATCTCCCCCTTTCTACCTATCTTACTTTTATAGTATTTATTCCCTCCTGTTGATCTATTGCTATCTGTGTTGCGATGCTTTAGTTTCCGTACCTGTGATATACCGTGCAGCCCTATATTGCCTTGGACACATCCTATTGCCTGTTGTTTGGTAGATAGTTGGTCTTGCGCGTCGTAGTCGCTTGCTATATTGCTGTTGCGTGTTGTCAAGTGCCACAGCTGTTGGAGAATTGCCGCCTGTTTGATGTTGGAGATGATCATGGCTTTACTTATCGTTCACTTTAATTCCTGTTTAACAACTAAAATTGAAGTAAGCAGAGGCATCGGTGGGTGATAGAAAATATTTGGTTTCCGAACGCCCACTTGTGTCCCGTAGGACCCCGAGTACTTGATACCTGTTCCTTGATTTATCGCGCTATCCACATCCGGGAGGTATATGGGACCCTGAGCGAGCTTGATTGATCTTATTTCTTGGGGCCACAAACTAGTTTGAGGTTTTATTTACAATTGCATTTATGCCATGCTACTGTTTATTTACGATTGTGCGAGGAGCACCTTTGTCTTATTTAGGTAAGCGGAGTGTTTTCGGTATCGACAAGCCCAGCCACACTTTCGGGTTCCTAGTCGTTTACCAGCAGCGCAAACCTTGAGTCCGTCTGAGTCAGCTAGCTTAATTCTTGGTCTACTCAATGGGGTGGCCCCAAATAATTCTGAATCTGTGATTGCTTTGTCGTGAAGGCCTCGTTGGGTTTTGGTTTGGTTTTTCCGAGGTTGATCGGCGTGTGTTGCTATTGGTGCACCCGGGTAAAACTTTTGAAAGCCGTGTCCGCGGATATGGACGACTTGGAGCAGATATCTCGACCATAGACAAGCATAACTAAAGTTTATTGCTATAAATTTGACTTTATAATGACTAGTAATCAGCTTCACTATAATGGAATGGCTAATTAATACTGCCCACAATTGCTTGTTTGGAGTGTCGCTTGCGACCATTGTACCTGACTAGTAAGTATTGCAACTACAACGGAATGGCTAAATAAAAGTATCGACAACTGTTGGGTTTTGGGTTTACCTCATGCTAATTGTATCTGATTAGTAAGTGTTGTAACTATAACGGAATGGCTAACTAAAAGTGCCCACTGCTTACTTTATCAGAATGATTATCTATATCTGACTAGTAATTGCTGCAACGCTAACTGAATAACTAAAACTGTCAACTGTGTGAGTGCCTCGGTTGACTTCCTCGTTTGGTCTCGAGGGGGAGACACCAGGATGGGTTTGTTTGATGGTAGCATCAGGTTGGTTCGAATAGGTCTTTCTTACCCCTCTCTGATAACCGCCAGTGTATCGAGTCTCTATAGGTTGTTTAGTGCATGCTGCCGCTGCCGCTTCAGTCCACCATACCTATGTAGGCGAGGACCGCCGAATTCTAGCCTCGATGTCTTGGCCTCGATCGACGCTCCTCTTTTCCTTTGCCCTTTGTCGGCACCTTTTGTTTAAGCAGGTTTTGAGATCGGCCGTTAGCAGTGGTTACCCTTCCGGTTTGGCCTGGGGGTTATGGGCGCCATTGGTTATTCTTGAGGCTCTTAGCCCCATTTGCATCTTGTCCGTAGTCGACGGCCATCGTTTTCGAGGTGATTTAGATCTTTGTATAATATATCGTATTCTTGACTCATGGAGTCGCTGTTATATATACATTACGTGGGTCCCATCGAGGACTGTGGTGTAATGTTATTACTTCCGTTTTCCACCCGCACGAAAGTGCTGGTGAGCACCTTTGAATCGTTTCTATGCGGGTTTGGCGAGTTTCGCTAAAACTTGCATAGGTCCGATCGAGGTGTTAGCGGTGGAGTCGAAGGACATGTCGTGATTACGCCTTGTGGTGGGGTGCCCCATTGTCCGTCACCTCACGAGCCTTACAAGCTCGTCTTGCATGCCGAAGACTGGAGATTTTGTTGAAATCCCTATCGCATTGGTCCGATCGGGTGAAGCTCCGTGGACTGTGATGACGCCCTTGGTCCGGCATATTGAGTAGGTATGCATAGTGTGGGACAGCCGGGAACCTTGCGAATGCTACGTCCAAGGATGGCGTGGTATTGTGACGCCAGATCCACCACTTCAAATTCGCTTCCTGCGGAAGTTGTCCGGCTTCGAAGATGACGTCGAGCCCTATTTTGCCTAGGGGAATATGCCCTTCCTCGAACGATGTCGTGGAGCGGCATATTGTTCCGGGCTGCATTGCGGGATCCGCATTGCCGCTAGAGTGCTTGCGAACATTAGGTTGATGCGCCGCCGTCCATGAAGACGCGACTCATCTCAAGCCTCCGATCGCCTCCGGCACGTGGCAGCGTAACTGGGCGAGGATCGGCAAGGGTGATCCGCGAGAGTGAATGTGATGCAGGACTCCGATCCACTGAGGTACTCAAGGATTGCAGGCGGAGTTGCCATGGCCAAGTTGATTTGTCGGGTGATTTTCTTCTGCACCCTATTCGTGGGGCGTCCCTTCTAGATCATATATAGTGCTCCTTTCGGTGGGGAGTACCCGTTCCCAGCGTTGTTCTGTGCTGGTGCGACCGGTTGGTTTGGGCCTCCAATAGGCGGCGGTGGAGGAGCTCGGCGCTATTACTTTGGCGCGGTGGGTTTCGACGCGGTATTGGGGCTTGTTGCCTCATCGCACCATGCTTCGTTGAGTTTACGGAACTCGGCAGTCCTTGAGCATATGGTTGGCTTTCTTTTTTCCATCCTTCTTGTCGATGTAGAAGTGGATGGTGCATGGACCCGAAAGTTTGTCGTATGCTGAGTGTCCGTTGTCGCGGTCGCGGCGTTTCCACGACTGTGTTGAGCGTCCGTTGTCGCGGAAGTTTCCTTCGCGGTATCCTCCGCTGTTGCGGCTATTGTCGTTGCGGCGGTCGGCGTAGCCGGCCGCGACCATGTCGGGTCCGTCGCGGTCCTCGTAGACGCGCGATCTCCTCTTGCTGCGGCGTTCCTGTCTTCGGCCGTAGTCGTCTTGTTCATCTGATTGTCCTCGGTGAATGCAATCTTCGTCGTCTGCCCACCTGTTGGCGATGTCCATGAGGTGGTCGAGTGTTTTGGGCTTGATGCGCCCAAGTTCCTCCTTGAAATCTTGGCGTTTGACGCCGTCCCTAAAGGCGTCGATGGCCCTCTCTTCGGAGATGTGTGCTGCGGAGTTCTTGGTGGTAGACTAGCGTAGTATGTACGAGCGAATAGATTCACCCGTTCTCTGGGTGCAGGCTCGCAACTCTTCGATTGAGGTGGGCCTCTTGCTAGTGCCTTTGAAATTTCGGATGAAGCTGTAAGCTAGCTCCTCCCAACTTCGGATGGACCCTGATGATAGGTCTTGAGCGAGACCAGCGCCGCCTTTGCGGTGAAGGCATTGCATGGCGGTTTCTTTGTTGCCGCCCGTGCAGCAGCGGATGATGGATGGTCAGAGCGATTTTGGATCTTGTGTGTCGTTGAACTTCGGAGTATCCGAAGGAAGCTTGAAATTGCGTGGCATCTGTGTTCGCCGAACAGATCTGCTGAAGCATCGGGCTCCACAGAGTTCTCCTTCGTCTTCGTCCATCTCGGATTCAGACGAGCATGCACGTTTGGCTCGTGCTTTGTCGATTTTGTGCTGTGTAAGCGCGTCTCTGGCATTGTAGTCGCGTTTATGGTGACGCGAGCTCTTCTTCCTTCGAGGAAGGTTGTGCTCCTCTCCTCTTCGGATGAAAGGGTGGGGCTCCGGTCGCGCCTGGCCGGAGCTTTCTTCTTCTGCTCCGTAGGAGCGTCTTCGTGGAGCGCAGCTCCGACAAGTCCGAGCCCGGTGAGTGCGGACTTATGCATGGATCTTTTCGGGTCCCCCTCCGGAGGTGGGTGGGCCGCGAGATACGCAGTGGCTGCCATGATCGTAGCTTGCGGTGTCTTCGAGACGATGTTGCCGTCGGCGTCCATCTCCATGAACGATGTGTGGAGAGTTCGGGTCACATCACGACGTTCCCTGGGATCCATGTTCTCCACCCGAGAGCGGTGCTTGTTTCCCTGGTTTCCGTTTGTGCTGGAGCCGGGTGCCATGGCGGAGAGCGCAACTCGTCGCACGCTGGACTCGGAGGCTGCTTGCTTGCGTTTGTCTAGCGTCTCCTGTATCTTGACTTGCTTCTTGTGCTCCTCGATGAGGAGGAAGTGGTATGCCATCAGTAGTTCACGTGAGGCGTCTGCAGGTAGGACTATGTCGCCTGCCACGACGCGGCGTGCCTGGACCCATCCTTCCTTGCTAAGTTGGATGATGTGGCCATTGTCTTCCCCGTCGGGTGGGAGGACTGGCTTCTTCTGTTCCCGGCGTTTCCGCCGTTTCTACCCTGCGGGTTGGAGTTCGTGTTGGGCGGCGGGTTAGGCGTTTGCTGTTCCTGGATGACTGCGGCGCATTGGTAGCGCTCATAGATTGGCCGCTGCTGCCGCAGCTTTCGGACCCGGAACTGTAGGTCCCTTCATCCGAAGGTTGATCGCACAGATCAGAGTTGCAGCTGTTGTGTGGCATCCCGCAAAACCACTACTAGAAAATCGCGTTGAATTTGTGCATTGCATCGTCATCATCATGCATTGTTTGCCAAAACTATTTTCGCAAAGCCCGTTTTGTTTTCTAAAACGCCCCATCTTTACTCAAACGCCAAACCCCGGGGCTCCGGAGTATTTTGTTTTGTTGCTACCGGTTTGCAAATGGTCCAATTAAATTAAATAAAAAGTTAAATTATTTTAGCGGGGGCAGTCGAACGGGCCGATTGACCCGAACGACCGCCCCAGAAATTAAAACGGCCCACCAACCCGCCTTCTAAATCCTAAGTTCACCCAGTCTATCCTACCCACCCCTCTGGCCACCTCACCCCCACCTATCCTGGGCCGCCACGTCATCCTCTCCCTCCCCCTCCAATCCTATCCTGCCACTTGTCCAACCCCCTCTCCCCTCTCTCTCAAACACACACCCCACAAACCCCCACACCAGCCCCACACCCCCACGCACGCACTACCCACACGCGCCTGGACCCGCGCTCCACCACTCTCTCCCTCCCTCCAAACCGAGCCCCAGCCCCTGGTCCCTGCCTGGACCCACCAGGCCCCTGCCCGCCCTTGGACCCGGTCCACGCCACCCCCGCGCCTCCCCAGTGTCCCGACCCCATGTCCCCTCCCCTTGCGCGTTCGTCCTCTCCCTTCTTCCTCCTCTGCTCCTCTCTCTCCCCGTTGAGCACCCTGCCTCTCCCCAATCCCGCTCCTCCCTCGCCTGCCCTCTCTGCCTCCCCCAGGCGCCATGACGTGACCCCGGTCAAGGCCTGACCCGCCAGACCCCGGCGCCTCGGCCTCCTCCCAGCGAACCCTCTCGCCCGGCCAGCGTGCTCCTCCGCCCGGCTCCGCTCCGCCCGCCCGCTCCTCCGCCGCCTCCTGGCCCCAGCCGCCTCACCGCGCCTCCACGCATCCAGCGACCACGCCCGCCCAGTCCATCTCCTCCGCCGCTCGAACCCGCCGTCTCCACCAACCTCCGCTCGCCCGCCTACCGCCTCCAGCTCCAGCACGCTGCCGCCTCCGTCCCGAGCCCTCTGCCGCCTCGAGCCTCCCGCCCCTCTGCGAGCCCGCCTCGCCGGCCAGCGCCCGGCCCGCCTCTGCGGCCCACCTCGCCCGGCGCGAGCCGTCTCAGCCCTCTGCCGGCGCCGTCGGGCCGAGCTGCCCAGCGTCCCGTCGTTCGCCCGCGCTCACCACCATCAGCGGCTGCCCCATCCTCGAGCTGAACCCCCCGCGCCCCATCCGGTGGTCCCGCTGCGCCGTCGTCCCGAGCCGGCCGCGTCGCGCGTGAGGCCGTCCCTGTGGAGCTGCTGCTCCGTTGCTCGAGTTGGTTTCGTGTGCTGCATACATGGTACTGCAAGTTGGTAATCGGCACACAAACCTCCCGGTGAACAAGAGCTGCAAGCCGGGCTAGTACCCCGTTAAAACAACCCGAACACGCGATGCTAATTCCAAGTTCGACACCGACAATGGCACCCGAGGATGCGACAAGATCTCCGAACCGACGAACCACGTCAAGAATCCGCGTGCCGTGAACCGAACTGCATCGGTGGCGAGGCGTTGAAGACCCTGTTCCGGAGCCGGTTGTCGAGCCGGACCCGTGGAACCCGAACCTCCCCAAGATCTACGCTGCGGGCAGACACGACCTTCTTCTCGGACGCCAAGGTTCGTCGAGAGTCCGGAACGCCAAGCACGCCCCGGACGACAAGTTCTCCACCCCGGAACGGCAGGATCGACCCCATGTGACCGGCAAGATCTGCCCGACGCCAAGACCTACCCCTGAGTCCGAGAACGACCTCGCCAAACCCTGAACCCAGAGACCGACCCCGAACCCCGGAACCCCAAGTTCGTCGAGACCCCCTAAATGTGTGACCCTTTCCCTCGAACCCTATTTTATAACATCATAACAACTTGTTGCACCTCTATTTGTCATCTCGCATGCATATCACGTGGTTCGGGGGCCTTATGCCGATTCACCTAATAATTAAATATGGGGCCCATATGCGGGCAAATCTAGCCTTATATTGGCCTCATTTAAACTTGAGTAGTGAACCGGTGAAACTTTCTGCCTTGTTAAACAACATTTAACTTGCGGGGTAGCTAAATAACTTGAACCATATAATTAATTGTCGGGACCCCGGTTCCGCTTAATCTGGCCTGATTGCATTGCACTTTTGCCATGTCATCCATCATACATGCATCATGCCGATCTTCTGCCATTTTATTAAATATTGCATCCGGTGTTTCTTCTAGTGTTTTGCTTCTTCGCGGATAAGGCCGTTGAGTTGATGTGAGCGTCGTCCCGATCTTCGGATGAACCCTTCGACAATGTTTTCAGGCGAGCATCTCCCCCTTTCTACCTATCTTACTTTCATAGTCTTTGTTCCCCTCCTGTTGATCTATTGCTATCTGTGTTGCGATGCTTTAGCTTCCGTACCTGTGATATCCCCTGCAGCCTCATATTGCCATGGCCACTTCCCATTACCTGTTGTTTGGTAGATAGTTGGACTTGCGCGTCGTAGTTGCTTGCTCAAGTGCTGATGTGTGTCGTCATATGCCACAGTTGCTGATGTATTGCCGCATGTTGATGTTGGAGATGATTCTAGTTTTACTTATCGTCACTTTAATTTCTGTCTAACAACTAAAATTGAATAAGCAGAGGCATCGGTGGGTGATAGCAAATATTTGGTTTCCGAACGCCCACTTGTGTCCCGTAAGACCCCGAGTACTTGATTCCTGTTCCTTGTTTTATCGCGCTATCCACATCCGGGAGGTATATGGGACCCCCCTGAGCCAGAGCTTGATTCCGTCTTATTTCTTGGGGCCACAACTAGTTTGAGGTTTTATTTACGATCATGTACTTATGCCATGCTACTTTCTGTATTTAAATTGTGCGACAGATAGCACCTTTGTCTTTTTAGGCGGAGTGATTACGCGGTATCGACACCCCGAGTTTTCGGGTTCCCAGTCGCTTACAGCCATTGACGCAAACCTTGAGTCCGTCTCGAAGCTTGCTTACTTCGTTGCGGGTGTACTCCAAGGGGTGGCCCCCTGAAATAATTCTGAATCCTGTGATTGTTCAGTCGTGAAAGCCTCGTTGGGTTTTGATTTGGTTTTTCCGAGGTTGATCGAGCGTGTGTTGCTATTGGTGCACCCGGCGGGTAAAACTTTCAAAGCCGTGTCGCGGATATGGACGACTTGGAGCAGTTTCTTGATCATAGACAAGCATAACTAAAGTTCTTGCTATAAATTTGACTTATAATGACTAGTAATCAGCTTCACTATAATGGAATGACTAATTAATACTGCCCACAATTGCTTGTTTGTTTGTCGCTTGCGACCATTGTATATCGACTAGTAAGTATTGCAACTTCTAGCGAAATGGCTGAATAAAAGTACCAACAACTGCTTTGGGTTTTGGGTTCATATCATGCTATCATGTCGATTAGTAATTGTTGCAACTTCAACGGAATGGTTAACTAAAAGTGCCTTGCTTATTTTATCGGGACGATTATCTAAACGACTAGTAAAGTGCCGCAACTATAATCGAACAAGTAAAAGCGCCAGCGGTGTGAGTTCCTCGGTTGACTTCCTCGTTTGGTCTCGAGGGGAACACCAGGATGGGTTTGTTTGGTGTTAGCGGTTGGATCCGGATAGGTCATTCTCACCCTCTCGATAACCGCCCGGTTGTATCGAGTCTCTATAGGTTGTTCAGTGCATGCTGCCACGCTCGATCCACCATACCTATGTGGCGAGGGCGAATTCTAGCCTCGCCGTGTCGCCTCGATCTTGGCGCTCCTTCTTTTTCCTTTGCCCTTTCGGCACCTTTTGTTTAAGCAGGTTTAAGATCGGCGTCGTTAGTGGTTACCCTTCCGGCTCGCTTTGGGCAGGGTTATGGACGCCATTGGTTATTCTTCAGGGCTCTTAGCCCCATTTGCATCTTGTCCGTAGTCGGACGCTCTATCATTCTCAAGGTGATTTGGATCTTTGTATATTATATCTGTATTCTTGACTCTTTGAGTCGCTGTTATATATATCTGTTATGTGGGTCCCATCGAGGACTGTTGTGTAATATTATTACTTCATTTTCCACCCGCACGAAAGTGCCTGGTGGGCACCTTTGAATCGTTTCTATGCGGGTTTGGTGAATTTTTCTCAAACTTGCATAGGTCCGATTCTGAGGGTGTTACAGAGTGGTATCAGAGCACAGCAGTTACGATACCCCACAAGTCCAGCCTGTAGGATAACCTAGCTAACAGCCGAAGTAGAGTGTCAAAACTATTTTGGAAAAATCGGTTGGCTAGTTCTGACTAGGTCTGATTTTACTCCTTACCCCTCTGCTATTCTCCTCTTACCCCTACGTGTTTTGAATCCGCTCTCGTCTCTTTCTTCGAGTCCAGGAATTCTCGTGGTTGGGTTTCCGTCGTACCTTCAGGGCTTCGTTTCCTTCTTTGATAACGGTGTTGCTACATCCGGTGTTCAAGCTGCCTGAGGAATCCGTCTACGGTGGTACCATTCTTTGCCCTTGTTTGTGCCTTCCGGTGTTTTCCGACGCGACGACATCATCTACGCCAGATCCGATGCAGAGTCTGCAACCCTCCTTTGTTTCCGAACTTCGCTTGTCGAGATCTTCAGTCTGACTCCGACAGTTGGTTGCATAATCCGCCTATTCGTGTGCAGAGTAATGGTTTGAGTGCGGGATGGAGTAGCTACCATACCACTACTCTTATCATTCGCTTTTGTACATCGAATCAGTGGATCCAGCAGTTTTACTCCGTCCACGGAAGTTAGGGGTGGCTTTATTGTTGATACCTCTACCTCCGCCCTTTTTGTTCCCGCAGTGCTCTTCCGACGATCACGGACAACGACCTCTTATTAGTGGTGTCGCGAGGATCTACACGACGCGAGAAGATACAGATCGCCGACCTTCCTTCCGGTACCATGAGGCGGATCTCGAGGGCGAGATCCATTGTTAGTGGTGTCGGTGTGGCATCCATAAAACCACTACTAGAAAATCGCGTTGAATTTGTGCATTGCATCGTCATCATCATGCATTGTTTGCCAAAACTATTTTCAAAAGCCGTTTTGTTTTCTAAACGCCCATCTTTACTCAACGCCAAACCCGGGCTCCGGAGTATTTTGTTTTGTTGCTATCGGTTTGCAAATGGTCCAATTAAATTAAATAAAAGTTAAATTATTTTAAGAGGCGGTCGAGCGGGCGATTGACCCGACGACCGCCCTGTAAATTAAAGCGGCCCAACCCGCCTTCTAAATCCTAAGTTCACCCATCTATCCTACCCACCCTCCGCCACCTCACCCCCACCTATCCTGGGCCGCCACGTCATCCTCTCCTCTCCCCTCAATCCTATCCTGCCACTTGTCCAACCCCTCTCCCTCTCTCAAACACACACCCCACCACCCCCACACCGATTACCCCACGCTGGACCCGCGCTCCACCACTCTCTCCCTCCCTCCAAACCGAGCCCCAGCCCCTGGTCCCTGCCCGCGGGACCCACCCAGAACCCCACCTGCCCGCCCTTGGACCCGGTCCACGCCAACCCCGCGCCTCCCCCAGCTGTCCCCGACCCCACCTGTCCCCTCCCCCGCACGCGTTGGTCCCCCTCCTACCCTTCTTCCTCCTCTGCTCCTCTCTCTCCCCGTTGAGCACCCTGCCTCTCCCCAATCCCGCTCCTCCCTCACCGCCCTGCCCTCTGCCTCCCCTGGCGCCCCGCCTCCCATGACGTGACCCATTGGCCAGCCGCGGCCGCCTCGGCCTCCTCCTCACCGCCAGAACCCTCCGCCGCCCGGCGTTGCCCCAGCGTGCTCCCTCCGCCCGCTCCGCCGCTCCGCCCGTCGCTCCTCCGCCCGGCGCCTCCACGCCGCCGCCGCGCCACCGGCGCCCACGCATCCGCGACCACGCCCGCCCAGTCCATCTCTCCTCCGGCGCCCGCTCGAACCCGCTGTCTCCACCAACCTCCGCTCGCCCTACCGCCTCCACCGCTCCAGCGATCACGCGGCCGCCTCCGTCCCGAGCCTCTGCGCCTCGAGCCTCCTCGCGCCCCTCTGCGAGCCCCGCCTCGCGCCTTGCCCGCCTCTGCGGCCTACCTCGCCGTCGGCCAGCGCAGCCGTCTCCGCCCTCTGCCCGGCCGTCCGGCGAGGCCCGCGTCCCGTCGTTCGCCCGCGCTCCACCACCATCAGCGGCTGCGCGACCCATCCTCGAGCTGAACCCCGCGCCCCATCCGGTGGTCCCGCTGCTGTCGTCCGAGCCGGCAGCGTCGTGAGCCGTCCAATGGAGCTGCTGCTCCGTTGCTCGAGTTGGTTTCGCGTGCTGCATACATGGTACTGCAAGTTGGTAATCAGCACACAAACCTTCCGGTGAACAAGAACTGCAAGCTGGGCTAGTACCCGTTAAAACAACGAACACGCGATGCTAATTCCAAGTTCGACACCGACAATGGCACCCGAGGATGCGACAAGATCTCGAACCGGCGAACCACGTCAAGAATCCGCGTGCCGTGGGCCGAACCGTACCGTGGCGAGGCGTTGAAGACCCTGTTCCGGAGCCGGTTGTCGAGCGGACCGTGGAACCGAACCTCCCAAGATCTACTGGCTATGGCGGAACCACGACCTTCTTCTCGGACGCCAAGGTTCCGAGAGTCCGGAGCATAAGCACGCCCGGACGACAAGTTCTCCACCCGGGCAGCGGATCGACCCATGTGACCGGCAAGATCGCGACGCCAAGACCTACCCCGAGTCCGAGAACGACCTCGCCAAACCCTGAACCCAGAGACCGACCCCGAACCCCGGAACCCCAAGTTCGTCGAGACCCCCTAAATGTGTGACCCTTTCCCTCGAACCCTATTTTATAACATCATAACAACTTGTTGCACCTCTATTTGTCATCTCATGCATATCACGTGGTTCGGGGCCTTATGCGATTCACCTAATAATTAAATATGGGGCCCATATGCGGGCAAATCTAGCCTTATATTGGCCTCATTTAAACTTGAGTAGTGAACGGTGAAACTTTCGCCTTGTTAAACAACATTTAACTTGCGGGGTAGCTAAATAACTTGAACCATATAATTAATTGTGGGACCCGGTTCCGCTTAATACCTTTGATTGCATTGCACTTTTGCCATGTCATCCATCATACATGCATCATGCCGATCTTACGCCATTTTATTAAATATTGCATCCGGTGTTTCTTCTAGTGTTTTGCTTCTTGGCGGATAAGGCCGTTGAGTTGATGTGGCGTCGTCCGATCTTGGATGAACCCTTGACAATGTTTTCAATGAGCATCTCCCCCTTTCTACCTATCTTACTTTCATAGTCTTTGTTCCCCTCCTGTTGATCTATTGCTATCTGTGTTGCGATGCTTTAGCTTCCGTACCTGTGATATCCCCTGCAGCCTCATATTGCCATGGCCACTTCCCATTACCTGTTGTTTGGTAGATAGTTGGACTTGCGCGTCGTAGTTGCTTGCTCAAGTGCTGATGTGTGTCGTCATATGCCACAGTTGCTGATGTATTGCCGCATGTTGATGTTGGAGATGATTCTAGTTTTACTTATCGTCACTTTAATTTCTGTCTAACAACTAAAATTGAATAAGCAGAGGCATCGGTGGGTGATAGCAAATATTTGGTTTCCGAACGCCCACTTGTGTCCCGTAAGACCCCGAGTACTTGATACCTGTTCCTTGTTTTATCGCGCTATCCACATCCGGGAGGTATGGGACCCCCACAGGCGAGCTTGATTCCGTCTTATTTCTTGGGGCCACAACTAGTTTGAGGTTTTATTTACGATCATGTACTTATGCCATGCTACTTTACGTATTTAAATTGTCGACAGATAGCACCTTTGTCTGTTTCGGAAGCGGAGTGATTACGCGGTATCGACACCCCGAGTTTTCGGGTTCCCAGTCGCTTACAGCCATTGACGCAAACCTTGAGTCCGTCTCGAAGCTTGCTTACTTCGTTGCGGGTGTACTCCAAGGGGTGGCCCCCTGAAATAATTCGGAATCCTGTGATTGTTCAGTCGTGAAAGCCTCGTTGGGTTTTGATTTGGTTTTCGAGGTTGATCGGCGTGTGTTGCTATTGGTGCACCCGGCGGGTAAAACTTTCAAAGCCGTGTCGCGGATATGGACGACTTGGAGCAGTTTCTTGATCATAGACAAGCATAACTAAAGTTTCTTGCTATAAATTTGACTTATAATGACTAGTAATCAGCTTCACTATAATGGAATGACTAATTAATACTGCCCACAATTGCTTGTTTGTTTGTTTGCGACCATTGTATCGACTAGTAAGTATTGCAACTTCTAGCGAAATGGCTGAATAAAAGTACCAACAACTGCTGGGTTTTGGGTTCATATCATGCTATCATGTCGATTAGTAATTGTTGCAACTTCTAGCGGAATGGTTAACTAAAAGTGCCGCTTATTTTATCGGGCGATTATCTAAACGACTAGTAAAGTGCCATAACTATAAGCGAACAAGTAAAGCGCCAGCGGTGTGAGTTCCTCGGTTGACTTCCTCGTTTGGTCTCGAGGAAACACCAGGATGGGTTTGTTTGGTGTTAGCTTCAGGTTGGATCCGGATAGGTCATTCTCACCCCTCTCGATAACCGCCCGGTTGTATCGAGTCTCTATAGGTTGTTCGTGCATCTTTGCCGCCGCTCGATCCACCATACCTATGTGGCGAGGACCGGAATTCTAGCCTCGTGTCTTGGCCTCGATCGACGCTCCTTCTTTTCCTTTGCCCTTTCGGCACCTTTTGTTTAAGCAGGTTTAAGATCGGCGTCGTTAGCAAGGTTACCCTTCGGCTCGGCACAGGCGGTTATGGGCGCCATTGGTTATTCTTGAGGCTCTTAGCCCCATTTGCATCTTGTCCGTAGTCGGACTCTATCATTCTCAAGGTGATTTGGATCTTTGTATATTATATCGTATTCTTGACTCTTTGAGTCATTTGTTATATATATCTGTTACGTGGGTCCCATCGAATTTGTTGTGTAATGTTATTACCGTTTTCCACCGCACGAAAGTGCTGGTGAGCACCTTTGAATCGTTTCTGCGGGTTTGGTGAATTTTGCTCAAACTTGCATAGGTCCGATTCGAGGTGTTACATGTTCTTTGTCATAGGACTCATCATCGATGGTGATGTGCGGCACGGTGTGGATCCACGAGGCGGGCCTGATTGATGGCACGGGCACCCGCCAGAAGGCGGAGGTGCGGTTGCCCCCACAGGAAGCTCCCGAACAAGATTTCGAGTCCGTCGCCACGGCTCAAGTCCTTCATGGTGGCCGGCGAGTGAGCGGTGAAGTCGAAAGCGCCGAAGAGGAGGTGACTCTCCGTTGCCGCAGAGTTGTAGATCGATCGGGTCGGGACCGTCACGATCGCACAATCAGCAGCCCCGATTCCCACAGACGGCGCCAATTGACGAGGTTTAATCTCATCAATGCCCATTGTTATGGACTTGGGTTTTGGAGAAGATGGGGATGCTAGAGATCGTGGAACGGTTAACAGACAAGCAACCAGGGGACACGAGATTTACCCAGGTCCAGGCCCCCGGAGGGAAAACCCTACTCCTGCTTGTCTGCTCTTGATTACGGAGGAACCAAAGGTTACAAGGTGCACAGATTCGATCTGGCGTGGAGGTGCGTGTGCGAAAGTATGAGTCGAGAGATCTAGGACGTGCTCTCCTGGCCTTTATATAGACTTAGGCAGGTCCCGGGCATAGTCGATCGATTCTGAGGTTCTAGGGTTTTACCCCTTTGAATTTCCTATCTATGCTAGTCTTGCTCTCCAAGGATCCGAAAGGCGTCATGGGCCTTGGCCACCCGAAAATCTTCATGGGCCAGCGTATGTCTGCTGTGGGCCTTCCTTGGGCTGGACCAGGTATGCTGAAGTCACGTACCCGTAGGGTATAACCATGTCAACTGGGATTGCTTAGTGTGTCTTGAAGAAATTATGCGTTGTTTTAGCATGCAAAAGCATAGTATTGTGGTATTATCCTTTAATGCTTTGTTTGGGTTGACTTGGTACATGCTCACACCATTTTATGGCTATGACAAGTCACCATTAGCCTCTACGATCATTTAGTCCTTGACTTGTAGTACCACTCTATGCTTTGATTAGTAATGCTTTGTTGCTCTGCATGATTATGGCCATTATGCTCTCTTAGTTGGTTGCTCCCAGTCTTTTGCTAGCCTCCACTTGTATGAGTAAGCTCTACTCATGCTTCCAACTTCCAAGAAACCAAGTTATTCCAAAGTGTCCATTATAAACTCCTATGCATGGTGTGTTACACCATTCCAAGTATATTCTTGTTTTCACCTATCTTCCAATTAAAAACTATTTTGTTATGTGAAAACTTAGTGATTAAAGCCCTCACAAACTTGATGGCACACTTCATATTCTTTACCCCTAATAAACTTGAACCATTGTGTCATCTATGCTGTATATGCTTGCACTTATACGTTGGAATTAGCAGAACCGTGCTGTCACGGGGAACGTTTTCAACATTGCACTCGTACTTTGTACTCAGTTGATATCATGCTCTTTTGTCTATGGATGTCACCGGTGTGAAATAAAGAGGGAACTTGTAAGTCCATGGAGTTTGTATTTTGTGTTAGATAAACGCCTGGGCCGCTAGCCTAATCTATGCCTAATCATGGTGGAAACTTGCAGCATCACCATAGTGAGCTATCTATGAAGCATCCTCAATAAAAAGCTATGTATATAGTAAATAAAAAGATCGCTGAGATGCTCATTGTCTGCTTGCCTTGTCATTTTGGTTATGGGAAAGCTCATGTACCTTGTGCAAGGGGTACCCCGTTGGCGGTTCTCTATGATATGCAAATACTTACAGTGACAGGAACTTACAGGTGACTGAAGTTGAGTAGCATGAGGTTTGGCCCTCGTATTCAAGGGACTTGAGATTGCCAACTTATACTTTGTCAAGCATATACTCCATCTTTGTTCACTTTAACCTTAATCACTGCAAGATGCTTATGATAGGGGCAATGAGGGTTGAAATCTAACAAGTAACATAATTTTTGGAAGCTCTTTTTGGAACTTGAAATCCCTGCTTCCTTTACAAAAAGGCCTTTCTTCCACCATTATTGAGTCTCCACCTTCTACCTTTAGGCACCATTAAGAGAGCATAGTTGTCATTTTGTGTGCACTGTTCCAAATCTTATTGATTGATGCATATTGTGATATTACTTGTTCTTGTGCTATTTGTGTCTAGTCCCCGTTGTGAACTTTGAAGGTGTCCTATGCATCTATATTGCTACTCTATGAGGGACAAGTTGATTGCCACTATGCCATGTTTTCTGTATGTGAAACAAACAAACGTTTTTCAATGCATGTTATTCATGATCTTTGTTTGTAGCCTTTCATGTTGCATGCATAGTTACTATGTCCTATTGTTAGAGCTCCATCTTTCATGCAAATGTTTAGAGTTCTTTGATCCCAGCTTTCAATGCTTGCAAATGGTTGGATATTTATTGTGAGGGTGCATGTCACCTCAAAAATTATTGTTTTATCACTTACCTACTCGAGGATGAGCAGGAGTTAAGCTTGGGGATGCTTGATACGTCGGAAACATATCTATAATTTTTTATGCTCCATGCTTGTTTAGTATCTACTTTTCTTTGCTTGTCTACACTTTGAGGTGATTTTTACATGTTTTCTGATACTAACCTATTAACAAGTTGCCACAGTGCAAATTGTCTGTTTTCTGCTGTTTTTGGTTCCAGAAAAGCTAGTAAGGAAATATTCTCGGAATTGGACAGGATAAAAGCCAAGGTCAATAACTTTCTGTGGGGAACAAGAAGTCCAGAGAGGAGACGGAGAGGCGTGCCAGGGCAACCAAACCCCCTAGGCGCGGCCAGGGGTGGGCCTGCGCCTGGGAGGGATGTGGACCCTCTGGCCGCCTCCTCGGCCTGCCCCTTCGCCTATAAGAAGCCCCCGATGCAGAAACCCTAAGCACCCGATCAGATCTCCACGAAACCTTCTGTAGCCGCCGCCACCATCGTCCCTAGATCGGGGGGATCTAATGTTCTTACCGGCACCCTGCCGGAGGGGAGATCATACCGGAGGCCTTCTCTCTCGTATGATGCGTGGGTAGTTCCACCTTGGACTATGGGTCCATGTAGTAGCTAGATGGTTGTATCTCCGCCTTGTGCTTTCATGTATAGATTTTGTGAGCTCTATTCATGATCAAGATATAATCTATTTGTAATCATGCATGTGTGTTTGCGAGGATCCGATCGATATTGAGATTATTATGTTGTCTTGCTTAATGGTTTTTTCTTTATGATTCTATCATGTCTGTGTTTTTTGTGATCTTGCATGCTCTCCGTTGTTAGTAGCTATCTTGGCCAAGTAGTTGCTAGTGACTCCAAGAGGGGGTATTTATGCTCGATAGTGGGTTCATGCCTCTAGTTTCTAAGGGAAGTGACAGAAATCTCTTCGGTTGTAGATGTGATGTTGCTACTAGGGAGAAAACAACGGTCTCTTGTTCATGCAACATGTGGACTGTTTACCTTACACACTTTGCTTAAAGCAGTTGTCTGTTGCTTGCAACTTAATACTGGAGGGGGTTCGGATGATAACCTGAAGGTGGACTTCTAGTCATAAATGCAGTTGGATGGCGGTCTATGTATCTTGTTGTATTGCCCAATCGAATCTCATAGGATCTTTCTGACTAGTAATTGCATTGTTATGCCTTGCTTATTTCTTGTCAATTTCCCTGCTGTAATTTGTTTACCCTTCATGCCATGTTGTTTATCTAAGGAGAGCACCTATAGTGGAATATGGACCCTGGTCCAATCTTTACCATTGATACATCTTCCACTGTTACTTGTTTACTTGCTGCAAACCATTACCTTCCACACCATACGTTTAATCCTTTGTTACAGCAAACCGGTGAGCTTGACAACCTCACTGATTTGTTGGGGCAAAGTCTTGAGTTTTTGTTGTGCAGGTCTCCGTGTTGCTTGAAACACCTGTGTGACGTTTCCTTCCTCCTTCTGGTTCGATAACCTCGGTCTCTACTGAGGGGAGACTTGTTGATGTGCTCATCACACCTTGCTCTTGGGGTTTCCAATGAAGTGCTCCATGTCAGCACCATCACTCGCTAACTCAAATTTGTGTGTATTGCAGTACAACCCTTGCACCCACAGTATGGGAACGTAGGTATGTCTGACACCCGATCGTCATGGTCTGCATCATACCGAAGAACTTTCTTGGCGGTGCACATACAAGGGGAACACTATCATTGGAATTGTGAGAGGGATCATCCTATTTAGCGACCGTCGTATATATAATATACTATGCCAAACCAGATGTGCAAACAAATACTTCAAAAGTATGGTGTCATGACATGGTTGCGGCGCCTTGATCACCACCGAGAGCTCCAATGTAAAACACGTTTCATAAACTTCCATTGCCATGTCATGACACTCGCCCCTGCAAAATAAAGTTAGATGCATCATTTTATCCTTTTGGAAGTTTTACATGGGATTTAGGTCTTTCATGGCAGAACCCCTTCCCACCAATGAACGTTGAGCCACAATGATGATTCAATGATTGCCTCTTTGCTCCCTTTTCAAGGCCCTCCAGTGTAAAAGTCATATCAACTATTGAAAGAGAGACAGACACCCGCCAACCACTTATACAGAACAAGACGTATGTCGAGCGTGGAACCAGTCTCGCGTAAGAGTATGTGTAAGGTTGGTCTGGGCCGCTTCATCAATTAATCCTGCAATATAACAAGAACACTAAAGAGGGTCATAACTAGAGAATCAACGCCCACATATTGCAGTAGGAAACAAAAAAATTCTAGCTACACGAACACAACAACCAAGATCTATTATATATAGAAATAAGTAAAAGAGAGGAAGGACAGAGTCCATACCCTTGAAGACCATGGCATGCCTTATGCAGGAAGGCGTATAGCGATGAAGACAAGCGCCCCAAGTGTTGCGCCTCGAATCTCTACACACGTCCGGTGTAGGAACGTCTCCCGGGCTCCTATCCAGCCGAGCAGCAGAAGAAGATGGAAGCCTAACCGTCCTGAACACGACGGTAGTGCGGAGGTGGAGATCTAATCCCAAAGAGCTCTAGGGAATAGAGGGAGAGAGGAGAGATTGTTGTGCAAATAGAGGGAAGGGGGCTCCTCTATTTATAGTATGTGTGGGAGGGGCACAAGGGAGTTGGGACCCCCCAAGCCGCCTCCCCCGGCCCTAGGCTCCCCACATGGGGGGCTAGGGTTTCCCCTTATGCTATGGCGCCTAGCCCTTCCTTCCGTGAAATGTCCCAATAATAAATAGGTTGCCCAAAATATAATAAAATATGTTTTAATATTAATTCAACCAATTAATATATAAAACACATATACTATTATATCTCATACTCCAGAACACCTTCCGGACCCCTCCGATCAACATCAGATATTACCCGGAACCTTTCCGGTTTCTCTCTTTCATTTCTTCGGTGGTGCCGGTTCGATCCCAAAGCGTCTCCAGCCTTAAGTGTGCCACCCTTTGGCTCGGAGATGCTCCGGACATGACCAAGACCCCTATTGCGTCAATCATCATCAGCGGGACCTGGATGCCCATAATGACCACCCGTGCAGTCACAAATCTCATCGCTTCAATCTTTAACTATGTAGTTGAAAGGACATTTACTGTATTAATCACTTTTGGTGTTCGTTAACAACTCATAGATCATTTAAAGTATGATAATGTCTACAGGTTGATATAATGCAAAGTGAAAAGGACCCCTGACTTGCGGAATTATCCCTACAACATATGCAAGCTTCTGGGATCTCCAGACCGGAGTCTCCGGTCTGACTGGACCGGAGTCTCCAGTGTGGTCTAGAGTTGAATCTCCGAAGGGGCCTCCAGAAATCAGCTTGGGACCTTCTGTATGGGGGTCCGGAGATCAACCGGAGACTAACCGGAGTCTCTGGTCCAAGCCTCAGACCAGAGTCTCCGGTGTGGCTAGACCGGAGTCTCCGGTGTATGGAGACCGTAAACTATGAAGAGTCTCCGGAGGAGATTTTCCTGGGGGCGCTGGGACATTAAGAAAGGTGGTCTGGAGCTCGGTTCGGAGACTGTCCGGAGTCTCCGATATAGACCGAAGTCTCCGGTCTGCACACTGGAGTCTCCGGTCTGACAAGTTCTCCAACGGTCAGAAAACGGTTCAGTGAGTGGTGGCCTATAAATAGGGGACCTTATCCCCTTTCTCTAGTTGCTCGACCCACTCAAGAACACCATCCCCATTTGAGCCACCAAATCAGCAAGATCGCTTCATCCAACCATCCAAAGTCATTGATCTTTGGAGAATCGAAGGAGGAGGCCTTGATCTATAGCTTCACCAAGAGATATCTTCATTTACCCCTCATTCACTTGAGGGCCCCCTTGCTCTAGTGTTTCTTTGGAAACCCTAGCTTTTTATTTGGTTCTTACAAGCTTGTCTTTGATTGTTTGACAGCTTGCTTATATTCGAGAGCCTCCAATTAGGTTGTGGATGTGTGCCTCAAACTTGTTGTAAAGGTGTCGGCTTCCACCTCGAAGGTTGCCGATATAGTGGAAGAGGTGAATCGAACCCTTTGGGGTGAGGTTCATCAGAGAACAAGGGAGGCCTCTCGTGGCGTTGGTGGTTTGAAACCACCTCCTCTCCATACGTAGACGTACTTCCCCTCAAAAGGAATAAACTACAGGAAACAAACCCATGTGTCTCCGTGTGATCCAATTTGGTTACTTCTATCCTTTACTGCACTTTACTTAACTTGTTCTTTCTTAGTGTATATGCTAGTTTGACATATAGGTAAATTCACCTTAGTTGCATAATCTAGAGAATTTACCTTTTGTGTCAAACCCTAATTTGAAAAAGAGTAAAATTTGGAGTAGCACCTATTCACCCCCCTTTAGGTGCCCATACAATCCTTTCAGTAGTCCTATTACCTTTGCCATGTAATACCTAGGTCATCCGAGATTTGATCTCAAGCATCTCCATAATTGTGTTCGATCTCGTTTCTGATGAGCTTGTTTACTCGTTCTCGTGCCATTGCATTTCATGACCTAGTCATATGCTTGCAAGCTTGATTTTGGCCACGTGTATCTATCCGTTACTTGGATTGGCAAATCCCGGTCTTGATAAAAAATCCTCAACCCGTCTCTTCGGGAAACCCAACGATACCTTTATGATCACCCTTTCACGGCTTGATACTTGATATCATCAAATACTCCTTCTAAAATAGTGATTATGCATTATCTCACAGTCGAAGGATTTAAGCCACGATGTTTTGTGTTATCATCAATGATGAACGTTAAGTAACTAGATCTCATTGTGATTAACTTTGGGTGTTTGTATATCACATTATTCACCAATAATGTGACATCATTGTCAATTGACACTATCACCATGATCTCAAAACCATAAGATCATCACTTGCCCAATGAGCTAGTTTGCTAGAGGTAACTAGAGACCTTGTTTGTTTACATACCACATGTCTATTAATGTTTTGTATTAATACAGTTATAGCATGGTAAGAAACGTATTATGAACATACAAGAGATACATCAAATAAAAACACTTCGTTATTTTCCTCTCTCACATATCTCCTTCACTTGGGCCTCTGCGGGGCTAAAACTAGGGTAGTAGGCTGGCCTGGCTAGCTTGGCCATTGGTTTGGCTGGTTGGGATGCCTCCCCTAGAAAAAACACCTTATACTTTTGTTATATTTGTTTTAAAACCCTTTTATCAATTAGTTTTTAGGCAAGCAAAAATATCAAGAAAAAACTATTTTCCTGGGTGCATAAAAAATCAGTACCGATGTTCGTTAAACCATCGGTAGTGTTTGAAACAAGGACATTTATCCGCCCGTACAGATGTTTGTTAAACCATCAGTAGTGTTTCTTTGCATCATCTATTTTCCCGGGTGCATAAAAATCATTTAAATGACATTTATTACTTAGAAATATCATATTATTGTATAACATGATAGTCTCAATTGTTATATTCACAAAATACTTAATAATTTGGGTTCCTATTGAAACAAAGACAAAAGGATCACACAAACGCAGTAAAATACCAAGAATCCTAATCTAGTGTTGCAAAAACATAAGGTGAATATGCTTTAAAATTGGAGTCATCAACTTTCTCAAACTAGACTCTTGCTTGTCCTGAGCAAAATGATGTCTTATGGACAAGATCATCATGTTCATGAGGAACGAGCCATTACAATAAATGAGACAATTGAAGCATGATTACAATATCAGATATAGAACTGCATTGTGATTCATATCACACTCTCACACATCACATGACTTAGAGGCTTCCACACCTTTTGTATAAGTAGTTTATAGGAAGTTTGAAGATTAGGCATATTATAAAATCATCAAGTTTAATTAGATGAGCACTTGATTGAGTAATGAATAATTCAAGATAAGACCTCAGGATCTGTCCTGTGAGGCCTGGTAATCGCACATGAATACGCTCTACTAGTATTTAATCTGTATCCTTGATACGATAAAAATCCTGATAAACGTGTTGGGTACCCGAAATAAAATAACTGCAATTCAGTATTCGATAAGATCTCCGCCACCCGAACTGAATTACGCCAGTAAATACCGAGTTCAAGACCGGGGACTTGAATTTGATGTAGGTCATGATGTTTTTACCCAAGATCAATTAATTGATTCTGATCCGTCGAATGCATCAGACTCGTTATACCAAATCCCTATGACGATAAAAAATAAAAAACGACATCATCTGTTTATAGCAGAACTTCGACTTACAGCTAACAATGTTTTTGAGACTCAACCTGAATCTATGATTTGGTGGAGTCTTAGGGGCTACTGACATGGGTATGTCCTTGATGATGGCTCAGTTGATGTAGAGCCTGTTGGGAACCCCAAGAACAAGGTATGATAAACACAACATCAAGTTTTCCCTTAGTTATAGAATCAAGGTTATCGAACCAGTAGGAGAAAGAAACCACTTTAGAAGGTGTTGCTAGCAACGTGGAACCTACACTCAGCACAACCAAAGTACTTTGCCCCAACTTATAAATGAGGTTGTCAAGCTCACTGGTTTTGCTAAAAAACAAAGGATTAAACGTATAGTGTGGAAGAAAGTAATTGCTTGTGGTAATTGCGGAAAGTAAACAATAAACAGTAGATGGAATATCAATGGGAAGGAATGGACCAGGGTCCACAGTTCACTAGAGGTGTTTTCTCCATAAGATAAATAACATGCTGGGTGGACAAATTACAGCGGGACAATTGACAAATAGAGAATGCATAACAATGCATGTACATGACATGATGATCACTGTGAGATTTATTTGGGAATTATAACATGATACATAGACCATAATCCAACTGCATCTATGACTAATAATCCACCTTCAGGATATCATCTAAATAACCCTCGGGTATTAAGTTGCAAGCAACATATAATTGCATTAAGCAAAGTGTGTAATGTAAACAATACAATTTCCCTTGGACAAAGGATTGTTGTTTTCTCCCTAGTAGCAACGACACATCTACAACCTTAGAAGTTTCTATCACTCTCCCAGATTACTAGATGCATGAACCTACTATCGAGCATAAATACTCCCTCTTGGAGTCACAAGCAAATACTTGGCCAAAGTAAATACTAGCAATAAAGAGCATGCAAGATCACAAATAACATAGACATGATAGAACAAAAATCAATCTGACATAATACTCAATATCCATCGGATCCCTGCAAATACAACATGTAGCATTACAATAAGATGATCTTGATCATGATAGGCAGCTCACAAGATCTAAACATGGTGGTACAAATAGGAGAAACAACCATCTAGCTACTGCTATGGACCCATAGTCCAAGGATTAACTACTCACACATCACTCCAGAGGCTGGCATGGTGATGAAGAAGGTCTCTGGGATGATCTCCCCTCTCCGGTAGGGTGCCGGGAAGAGCTTCAGATCCCTCCTGATCTAGGGACGATGGTGGCGGCTACTGACTTTTTCGTGGAATTTTGATCGGGTACTTAGGGTTTTTATCTCGGGGGGTTTATATAGGCGAAGGAGCAAGGTCAGTGGACGCCCGAGGGGCCCACACCATGGCCAGGCGTGGCCCAGGGTGGGCCCGCGTGGCCCCCTGGTGTGGCTGCTTCGCGGCTCCTCTTCGTCTCTCCTTCGGACTCTGTGTCGTGTCTGGAAAAATAGGAATTTTTGCTTTTATTTCGTCCAATTCCGAGAATATTTTTTACTAATTTTTCTGAAACCAAAAACAGCAGAAAATTGGGAACTGGCTCTGTGGCATCTTGTTAATAGGTTAGTTCCAGAAAATGCATAAAAGTTCCATGAAGTGCAAGAAAAACATAAAGCAATTGGTGTAAAACAAGCATGGAGCATCAAAAATTATAGATACGTTTGCAACATATCAGCATCCCCAAGATTAACTCATACTCGTCCTCGAGTAGTTAAGTGATAAAAAGAAAAAAATTTGAGGTGACATGCACCATCACAATCTTGATCAAGGTATTGCAAAGCATTGATAGCTGGAATCAAAGTACTCTAAACATAAGCATGAAAGATATATTCCTAACAATAAGACATAGCAACTATGTTGCAACATGAAAGGCTACACAAACAAAAGATCATGAATAATGCTTTGAAAGACATTTGTTTGTTTCACATATAGAAAACATCGCAAGAGTGATATTCAGCTTGTAGCAAAACATAAATGCGTAGGACACCTTCAAAGTTCATAAGGGTGACTAGATACAAATAATTTAAGAACAAGCAATACCATAATTATGAATCAATCAACAAGTTTTGGGACAATTCACATTGAAGTTAGAATAACAACTATTCTCTCTTAACCGGTGCATAAAGATAGAAGATGAAGACTCAACAAAAAAGTAAAAAAGAAAGGCCCTTCGTAGAGGGAAGTAGGGATTAAATGGTTTTATAAAGCTTCCAAAAATATGGTACTTATTAGCTTTTAGTTCTCATTGCCCCTATCATAATCATCTTGAAGTGATTAAGGTTAAAGTGAGGGCAAATATGAGTTATATGCTTGACAAATTATAGATTGAAAATCTCATGCCCCTTGATTACGAGTACCGAGACCTCATGCTACTCAACTTTGGTCCCAGGCAAGTTCTTGTCATTGTAAGTATATCTGTATCATAGAGAACCGCCAAGGTTTGGTACCCCTTGCCTCATGACACAGGAGCTATCCCATATCAAAATAACAAGGCAACAGACAGTGAGCATCTCAACGATCTTTTTATTTGCAATTTGCATAGTTTTTTTATTGAGGATGCTTCACAGAATGCCACTATGGTTTTGCTGCAAGTTTCCACCATGATTAGGCATGGCTTAGGCTAGACTCCCAGGAGTTTCTCTAACACATATACAAATTCCATGGACCTGCAAGCTCCCATCTTATTTCACACCGCTGGCATCCATAAACAAAAGAACATGATATCAACTAAATATAATAAGTGCAATGTTGAAAGCGTGCCCCATGACAGCATGGTTTTGCTAATTCACAACTTACAATTTTCAAGCATATAAGACAGTCACAATGGTTCAGGTTTATTAAGTGCAAGAAATAAAACGTGCCTTCAAGTTTGTGAGAGCTTTAATCACTAATTTTCCCATAACAAAAATTTAATTTGGAAGATAAACAAAAACATGAATATACTTGGAATGGTGTAACACACCATGCATAGGAATTTATAATGGACTCTTTGGAACAACTTGGTTTCTTGGGAGTTGGATGCACGAGTAGAGCTCATACTCAGTACAGGTGGAGGCTAGCAAAAGACTGGGAGCGACCAACTAAGACAGCAATAATGGCTATAATCATGCAGAGCGACAAAACATTATTAATCAAAGCATAAAGTGATATCACAATTCAAAAACTAAATGATCATAGAGGCTAAGGTGAATAGTTCATAGTCATAACATGGTGTAAGCATGTGCCAAGTCAACCCAAATAAAGCATCAAAGGAGAATACCACAATATTATGATTTTGTATGCTAAAACCACACATGATTCTTTCATGGAACATTAAGCAATCTCAATTATTTGAAACAAGTCATGCTACAACAATAATCACTAATCATATTGTCAAAGAAACATCTAACATGACATGATAAAGTCTAAGTTACAGTCAAAACAAGCTTCTTTTTGTACCACCATAAGCATGAAACATTCTACTCTTTTCCAACACCAATCAACTTATTTGAAACAACTCACAAATATAATAATAAATAAATACCAGAGATCTTGTCTAACCTAACTACAAAGAATAACTAAAGAGTTCTAAGCAAAAAATAAGAATAAAACTAAAGTTAAACGCAGTGCTAGCAAAAGAGAACACTCATAGAACATTAAGAGTGAAAACTAGTGTTCTAGGCAATGAAGAACGGGGTGTGACTTCTCCAAAATAAGTGTGCTGGGGTCCAACCAACTTATTGCAGCAAAAAAAACTAAATAAAACTAAATACAAAAACAAAGACGCTCCAAGAACAACACATAGTGCATGAAGCAAAAAATATAGTATCATGAAAGAAAACCTCAGATTTTTGTTGATGAAGAAGGGGATGCCTTGGGCATACCCAAGATTTGACGCTTTTACCTCTTGAATATTTATTGGGGTGACACGGGTGGCATTCCCAAGCTTGATCTTTTGTCCATACTTCATCTCATCACATCATTCTCTCCCTACACTTGAAAATTTCCTTCATACAAAACTTCACACAATCTTCATTAGCAACATTAGTGTATGCAAGATGATAAACCTTTGGGTTCAGTTTCATTTCAAGTAAATCATCCATTAAAACATAAGCTACTGTAGAAATTCCTTTTAAAAGCTCAAGTGATCAAAAGAACTCAAAATAAATCGATTTAAGAGGCAAATGCAAATAATGGCAGAAATCTGTCAAAACAGACCTGTAGGTAAAGACACATTTTTTTGAAAATCTTCTGTTGCTCAAATCAAAAAGTGCAGAACTAACGAAAGTTTGGTAAATACTAGGGTCATGCGCACAAAACATTACAGATCAATACTACGTTTTGGGATTTTTCACGATTTTTTACAGCGAAGCATAAAAATCTGTTTCGGGACAAAAACTACCTCAAATCTTAATTCCCTCTCATTAGAGGCTACTCTTGGCACAAAAACCAAACAAAAAGGATAAGCAGAGGTTATTACAAAGGCAATAACTTCCAAGACTCAACAAAAGAAAAACTTACTGAAATAAAAAATTGAGTTATCTCCCAAGAGTGCTTTTCTTTATCGCCTTTCAGCTAGGCATAGAAAGCGAGAATCAAGTATTTTCGAATGAAGAAGTATCAACATCAATTACTTCCTTTAAAACAAGGCTTTTCTCAATAGGTACCTTAGACGAAGATGATTCAACATGTAGATTACCCTTAGTTGCACTAAAAGTTTTATCAATTTTAAGCACATTAAGGGGTTTTGGTGTATGCACCTTTGGAACATATGCAAATTTTTGCTCTTTTCCTACAAAAGATTTATCTCTGTTAAACTTAAGGGGAGAAAAAGTGGAACTTACAGTTTCCATAGCCTCTTCCAGTTTACTAATTCTAAGATTTTGATCATGGATAATGCTAGCCTCTAAAACAGTGATGCTTTTATTGATACTTTCTATTGATTCATTAACTTGGCTAGTGTTATCAAGGATATTTGGAAAACTTTTCTCTAGGGAGCTCAATTTTTTATAACTTCTTCCAAAGTGATTTTAGTTTTAACGACATTAATAGGTGGTACTCCTACTAAACTTTCAATTAAATTGCATGCTTCCAAAGCAGGAGTACCCAGAAAATTACCCCCTGTGAGAGTATCCAGAACATACCTATTCCAACTAGATATACCAACATAAAAATTTCTAAGAAGGATTGTGGTAGAATATTTTTTAGTACATCTATGATGAGCATTACTTATTCTATACCAAGCATCTTTCAGACCTTCTCCTCGTTGTTGCTTAAAAAACGAACCTCTATTTTGGGAATACTCATTTTTGCAGGACTAAAGCAAGCCAACAAAAATAGCAACTTAAAGTAGGAACTATTTTTTTTGTGTTTTTGATAAAAAGAAGCAAACCAAACAAAGAAAAATAAATAAATCAAAACAAAAAACAAAGTAAAGAGATTAGTAGTGAGAGACTCCCCTTGCAAAAATCTTCTTTTTCCCCGGCAACGACGCCAGAAAAAGCTTGATGATGGCTCAGTTGATGTAGAGCCTGTTGGGAACCCCAAGATCAAGGTATGATGAGCACAGTAGCAAGTTTTCCCTCGGTTATAGAACCAAGGTTATCGAACCAGTAGGAGAAAGAAACCACTTCCGAAGGTATTGCTAGCAATGTGGAACCTGCACACAACACAACCAAACTACTTTGCCCCAACTTATCAATGAGGTTGTCAAGCTCACTGGTTTTGCTGAAAACAAAGGATTAAATGTATAGTGTGGAAGAAAGTAATTGCTTATGGTAATTGCATAAATTAAACAGGAAACAGTAGATGAAATATCAATGGGAAGGAATGGACCAGGGTCCACAGTTCACTAGAGGTGTTTTCTCCATAAGATAAATAACATGTTGGGTGAATAAATTACAGCGGGGCAATTGACAAATAGAGAATGCATAACAATGCATGTACATGACATGATGATCACTATGAGATTTATTTGGGCATTATAACATGATACATAGACCGTAATCCAACTGTATCTATGACTAATAATCCACCTTCGGGATATCATCCGAACAACCCCCGGGTATTAAGTTGCAAGCAACAGATAATTGCATTAAGCAAAGTGTGTAATGTAAACAATACAATTGCCCTTGGACAAAGGATTGTTGTTTTCTCCCTAGTAGCAACAGCACATCTACAATCTTAGAAGTTTCTATCACTCTCCCAGATTACTAGAGGCATGAACCTACTATCGAGCATAAATACTCCCTCTTGGATTCACAAGCAAATACTTGGCCAAAGTAACTACTAGCAACGGAGAGCATGCAAGATCACAAATAACATAGACATGATAGAACAATAATCAATCTGACAAAATACTCAATATACACCGGATCCCTGCAAACACAACATGTAGCATTACAATAAGATGATCTTGATCATGATAGGCAGCTCACAATATCTAAACATGGTGGCACAAATAGGAGAAACAACCATCTAGATACTGCTATGGACCCATAGTCCAAGGATGAACTACTCACACATCACTCCAGAGGCTGGCATGGTGATGAAAAAGGCCTTCGGGATGATCTCCCCTCTTCGGCAGGGTGTCGGGAAGAGCTTCAGATCCCTCCTGATCTAGGGACGATGGTGGCGGCTACAAACTTTTTCATGGAATTCTAATCGTGTACTTAGGGTTTTTGTCTTGGGGGGTTTATATAGGCGAAGGGGCAAGGTCGGTGGACACCCAAGGGGCCCACACCATGGCCAGGCACGGCCTAGGGTGGGCCCGTGCGGCCCCCTGGTGTGGCTGCTTCGTGACGCCTATTCGTCTCTCTTTCGAACTCCGTGTCGTGTCTGGAAAAATAGGAACTTCGGATTTTGTTTCGTCCAATTTAGAAAATATTTATTTACTAATTTTTCTGAAACTAAAAACAACATAAAACAAGGAACTGGCTCTGTGGCATCTTGTTAATAGGTTAGTTCTAAAAAATGCATAAAAATGTCATGAAGTGCAAGCAAAACATAAAGCAATTGGTGTAAAACAAGCATGGAGCATCAAAGATTATAGATACGTTTACAACGTATTAGTCCTATCGGGTCCCTGTGTTTAGTTACCATAGGCACAAAAATCCTACGGCCCGCGAAGACCAAAGAAGTACAAGGAGCATCCGACGGATAAAATCTTGTCTTGCTAATCAAGAAAGGAATACGAACCAACATAAAGTTTGTATTGTAATTGTAAACATGTAACCTCTCCGAATACAGCTCCAGGACCCAGCCTCTCATATAAAGGCTAGGAGGACCCGACGGAGAGGGCACCTTAGTTTTCTAGCAATCCACCATGAGCTAGATCAAAACTAGCGAACCGACGACTTTGTAATCATGTTTCCACCATAATAAGACTACATCGACTCTCTTGTTTGTCTTATCAGCTGACTAAATCTCCAGCGTTCTCTTTTCCACGAAAACCTAAGTCCATAACCATGGGCATTGTCGAGGTTACCCCTCGTCAATACCCCACAGGCAACTTGTGGATCTACAGTCAAACTGTGATGAAATTTAGGTCAATAGCTTCGGGAGCAGCTAGTCCATCATAGGCCTCAATAATGACAGCATTCTATCGAAATAGCCATGGTACACCTTGTTCAATCTTCAGCCGGTCCCCAAGGCAGTGGCATTGAATAGTGAATAAGTTCCCCTCTAATGGAGTGAAGATCATCTCCTTCGCCGGACTCCATGTCGTGCGCATATGTTGCTCAAACATGGCCGGACTGAAAAAAATAGTAGTATGAACCCTTGCTAGCGCTAGCCACTTGATGGCGTCCAGCGGTATCTCAGCTTCCTCTTCAAAAACCAGACCGTCTATCTCATCTTCATCAAGGCCCAATCGCTGCAACAAATCATCCAACGATTTAGGCTTTTTTCCCCAGATCCTTCCGCAAAATTCATAAAGCTTGCATCAGATCTCGCCGCCATGGTGTCAAAGTCCATGAGCACGAGAACCCTAGGGAGTACGAGCGCCAAGAAGTTAGGAACATAGGGAACCGATCAAGAACAGGTCTTAATCGGGAGAATTGGACTCCACTCCGGTAAGGATTCCGGTGGTGGAGGCGTGAACCCTAGACGCCAGTTGGTCGCCCTGTTAGCACTAGGTCACAACAATAGCGACTCGAACTCTCATCGATCTAGTTGGTGACGGATGGAGTACAAAAAAAACCGAATAATTACTGAAAAGAAAGGCGCCACAAATAACACAAACAAGTTGAGCTAAAAAAACACCAACAAATTGATACTGATCAGTTAGTCAATAATTACGGAAAACAAAACCCAATGCGCCAGAAATAACAGCAACAAGTTTGATACTGATCAGTGATCACCATCGGTCATGTACAGATCCATATCATTATCCATGGCCTATCGCCCTATCCCGTCAGATACATACACGGGCTGAATGTAACGGTGCACCTGATCGACCCGATCGCTCCAAGGAGCGAGACGAGCTGAATGTAACGGGCGCCCCGGCCTACGACTAAGTGTGTGGGCGCGGTACATACAACACACACTCACGTACGGGCGCGTCGCGCGTGCCCTCACAACTTGGCGCACTCGACGGGCGCGAAGGAAAGCGTGTCCCCGGCGACGTCGTACACGAACTGGATGTTCTGCTGCTGGAAGTTGCCGATGATGGACAGGCCCCGCGACCCCATGACCGTCAGGCACAGCGCTCCCGACCCGGAGTCCAGCACCATGTAGTTCTCCGCCGGCAGGTCAAGGTCCGCGCCGTCGAAGTGGAGCACCAGCTTCGGCACCTCCACCTGGTCCACGCCGCCCGCCGGCGCCGCGAAGCACATGTCCAGCCCGATCCCGGACCCGTCCGCGGCAGGCAGCTTCATCTGCGCCGTGAACGCCTTCTTCAGGGCGCGGTACCCCTGCAGCTCCAGGTACGTGATGGACGTGCCGGAGTCCACGATGACTCCCCCCGTGCCGTCCTCCTGCACGGAGAAGGCCGAGCTCGGAAGGGAGATTCGCGTCGACCCCACGGTCAGGCCCTTGAGGGTCACGTAGTAGAAGGACGGCTGGCTCGGGTTCTTCACGAGCGGGGTGGTCTGCACGGACGACGACGCCGCCGTCTTGGAGATGGCCGCCATGGAGCCCAGGAGGAGCGGGCTCTTGCTGGTGTCGTCGAGGGAGGTGAGGCAGTAGGAGAACCTGTCGAGGCCGAGCTGCGAGACCAGCGAGAGCGGGCCCCGGCCGAGGCCCACCAGCCCCGCGCCCTGCGTGAACCCTTCGCCCTCGTTCGTGTCGCCGCAGCCGAAGGCTACCCCGGGGAGCTTCGACTTGGCCAGCGTGAAGGTCTCGGCGGCCAGTACGCCCTGCGTCGACGAGGAGTCGCCGTAGGTGTACGTGTAGCCGCACTTGGCCGCGGCCGTGCACTTGGAGGCGGGCAGGTCGCTGCAGAAGGAGCTGGAGCACGGGACTGCTTTGTAGGTGGACGACGCCGACGGGTCGAACACGGGCGTGCTCTGGTTGAAGCAGTCGACGCAGGGCTTGCACTGCGTCCACACCAGGTCGCTGCCGGTGTCGATGATGGCCGCGTACGGCAGCGCCGGCGTGCCGATGGACAGGTCCATGAGGAACTCGCCGTTCCCGGCGTGCACGGGCACCTGCAGGTCGGCCCCGGCCGCCTTGATCGACGCCATCGGCACGCCCGTGGCCCGCGCGACGAGCCTCGACATGCGGTGGTGGCTCCGCCTGGCCGCCCGTCGCACCAGCTGCAGCTTCGTGTAGTTGCCGTGCGCGTCCACGTGCGTCAGGGCCAGGCGCAGGCCCTTGAGGCGGCCCGGCCGGGATAACGTCGTCGCGGCGACCCCGCCGGTGGCGCAGCAGCTGGCCACGATCGCCACAGCAACCAGAAGAAGCAGCCGTATCATCTGTGCCTCCATGCTTTGCGCTCTCGAGAATTGCAAGAAGAGAGGAAGCTCCTATAGTGGTCAATGATCGAGTCGATCCTTGTATTGGACGAAGGCGAGATTTATATTCGTGATGGCATACAAACTACAGTATGATCTGGTAGTTATAGTTAGGTTTGCTATTGCCTGTGAGCCCCGGTATCCAAACGATGCCTTGAAGCAAGAGAGGGAAGCTGCTGAGAAGTTGGAAAAGCTAGTGGCCGGCCGGCTGTGAGGCGAGCCGTGTAGGAGACTGATACGATCATCCGCACCTAATCTGAGGCGACAACTTCATCTCGCTGCAAGCTTCTCCTTGGCGCTTGTTGACAGAAAAAAAAATGATTTGAGTACGTGTAACCTTTTAGGTCCATATGGTTAAGACTTCGAGCACCGGGTTAGCGCGTTTCGCTTTAGAACCTTCCTCGATTTTTTTTTTTGCTTTTCTAATTATATATACGTAGCCCCAAAAAAGGCATTTTCTAGAGGCACTGATGTGGATTTCTGTACTGGTCCTGTAAAGTCCTCGGCATTATTTGACTTGTGAACAAAAAATAGTGGTGTGCTAGGTAGCCAAACATACATACATATAGATGGATGGATGATGCCCGAGCTGGTGAGCGACCGGCGTCAGGTCCATTTAGAATTAGATTTGTTCGGCCGTTGTCCATGTTCTGATTCCAGCGACATGGAGTGGCCTAGCTGAGCTTGTTTCCCTTGCAAGTAATTCTGACAAGGATTCTCTTGTGGGACTAATTAGGTGCGCCAATTGACCAATCAACATGCGGTCTAATTATGCGTCTTCTAGCCACCCAGGTGCATAGCATCTAGACCTAACCACCCAGGTTTAGCTAAACCATGTAAATTGTAGGTGTGAAATATACAGGCTTTGAGTGACCTGGTGTGACCAGAACGCTCGCTGGCCGGCGTGTGTACATGCCTTCCCTGTCTAAAAGAAAAGAAGTTCGCCCTCCCTGTCTAAAAGAGAAGAAGTTCCGGCAGAGGTGTGCAAGTAAATTGGTCCACGAAATCTTCGGACGGGTGTAGGTGAGAAAGCTACGTTTTACCAAACAATTCACATCGTCCTGATTATTTTCGTGATGTGATGAAAGGGCCATGTAATCTTTTGCCAATAGATCTCCGCCGTCCGTTTTGCAGAGTCCAACCATCGTGGCCGGGTGCCGAAACATAATGACGTGAGATTTCTACAATCTCATGACGTGCTACTGGATAGCATTGTTGTCGACAAGACGAAATGTTCAATCAAAAGGGAAAGGAGAAGACGTATAGTCCATGGAGGACGTGTGAGAGCGATGCGTACGCACTCTCTGATCAGAAGTTGGGAATGAATTGCCCCCACCTGACCCGAGAGCCGAGAGCACTCAGGTGTCAAACTGTGATAGCGTATGTGTATTACACTATCTGGCAGAGAACAAATTCTACTTCTGCTTCTACAGCGACCAAATAACTGAAAGAGCCTAACAAAACAGTAACATAATAGCAGTTCAGCCTGAAATGCCCAAATGGTAAATATCTACAGGACGTTGAGCACACATATTCAATGATGTTTACTCTAAACCTCTGAGCACCACAAATCAAACGGGAGACAAAATTAGAGGAATATAAGACGAGTAAAACACTAACAAAAAAACTCGCAACTGTCCTTTTCATGTAAAGACCAGTATTCTTTTCCTTTCTTTTCTGAAACAAGGACAATCCATGAGAAGTATACAAAAGAAGACAACCTATTCTTTCTGAGCAACTGCAGGCACACACCATACAGGCTTTGCATTCGCTATTCCTTCTGAGAAAATGAGGAAGAAAACCCTAAAACCTCTTTTCAGCAGGGGAAAACATCACTCTACTCATGGAAACTCCCTGACATAGCTGAAATTAACGGGGGAAAACTCGATTTGTTAAGCTAGACAATCACCCCATATGAGAATTGAGGTAGTTACCAACCAAATCTCATCTTGATCTTCACAAGTTTTCGGCGCGCAGTGACAACACCAGTAACTTTGTTTGTTGAGTTCTGTCATTAGCCCCTACATTCCTCAAGCTTCTGCTGCAGCCTCAAGTTGTGCCTTAACTACAAAACAGTAGGAACTTGTGTTACAAAAAATGGTAGCTACACAAGGTAAATTTTAATATGCGTGAGAATTCCTGGTGTGGATTACCAGAAAACTTAAATGCACAGACCTGCACTACCACGTAAATGATATCAATATGGTCTCAAAACATTAACTGGACCCTGATTATTAAAATGTTATCAGAAAACCTCAGACTCTCTCTTCTTCCTCTCTATCCTCTTTTGGCCCCTTCCCATTAAAATTAGCGTGGGGAATCCATCTTGGGAGATGTCAAGCCACATTAATAAATGGGTTAAAAAATAAGTAAAGCTGAAACGGAAGTTTTGGGAGACACTTTGGCAGAAGTTAAATAATGGGGACTGAAGCTATGAGTACCTAATGGAGACTGATGAAAAAAAAGACATGTTGTGTATTGAAACCCAAATAATGTTGATGAACTAGAATAAGAAACATATCAAAACTTACACAATCAGCAATCTCTTCCTGTTTCAGAGGCGGAACTATTTCATCTTCTTTCCAGCCAAGAGATTTTAGGAAAGCCGCTTCTTCTGGACTAGGCTCATCTTCAGTAGGATACGGTTCCTCTTCCCATGCTACAATGGGATCAACCAACAAATTAGTGTTTTCATAGTTGGAGTCCGACTTCACGGAAGCATCATTTTTATCTGTGGGTATAATGGAAGGAGTGGCTTTAGCCTTGTCTGCCTGAGGCATCGTAGAAACATCATCAGCATCACCAAGATCTGATGAAGAGTTGCCATATTTGTTGTCAGCAACAATCTCATGCAACCCCTCATAAAGAACACCACGAGGTTCTGAATGTGGCTTCACTTCCTCATTGTCAGAGAGGTGTCGCTGAGATCCATCACAAGAATTTGCATCCTCCCATGAACTACTTCCAGTTTCGATACACTTGATGCCATTGTTAAACAAGGACAAATCAAGAGAAGGGTTCTTCTGCTCATCAATCAAGCTAGATGAGGACTGAATGCCAGATCTTGAACCATTTAAAGACTTGCTCCGCAGCAACTCAAAGAATTTATGCTTATCTTTTGCACTTGCCTTTCTCTCACCGGATGAACCTTGTTGTAGATGCAAAGGGAGGCCATTCGTGGCACCTTTGAGCTTTTGGTTGGCAATAGGCTTTTTCTGCGGTTCTACTGATAAAGAACGACCTAGAACAGGGCTCACAGGATCACTGGTGCAATCTTTGGCAGTATTTACAGCACCATTCTGCTCACGGGTCAGGACTTGAAAGCTTCCTGGTTGAGATGGCTTCACAAGCTCAGATTTGACTGGACTACGAACAGAACTGTTAGAAGGTTGTGCTGACAGTTGTTGTGCAGCCTTGACAAGACCATTAGAATCCCCAGCTCTTGGACCTTTGATTTTTAACTTATCTGACAAATTTGATACCTGCACAGCATTCTGAATGAATCAGTGCAGACCAAAATGTTGTTTTTTTAGTTTAAGACAACATCACTCCATAAATACATGAAACAGAAACACTGCTGAAGGAAACACGTACAGCTTTCAAAATGTCTGCATCCAGGTATGGAGAGGAATTACATTTTAAGTAAGAAAATGTCGCATCCCATAAAATGCAGATATGTCTGCACAAACTATGTGCTATCCTATGGATCGCATACTGAATGATACAATGCTGATCAAGTAATAATATACAAAAAGAAGTCTGTTGTTGTAATTTTGTGTTGTGAAATATTTGAATGTCATGGTATCAAAGGGATTTTTCAAGTAGTTAGCGTATCCAGGAGAAGTAAAACAGAATTACGGATATAAGACACTCTAATGTCAAAAAAAAAAATGGGCCCTAGATAAGCAATAATATTTACTAACTAATGTAGAAAAAATTCCATCATTTCACCATTACAATTTTAATAATATACTTCTCTTAATCAAAGCTCAGTAAATCCCAATGAACCTAATAATTTCTGAGTTCATGAGCCAAGCAAATAGGAGAAATTACAAAAATCACACTACCCATGAAGTGCTTTGTCAGAACAAATAACTTATATTTCAAGGATATTTCATCTGCTTTAAGAAATTTAATTATCTACAATAAAATTGGTAAATGACCAACTTAGCAATATGACAGGAACAACACAATTTCTAACCTAACAGTGACTTTTGAACCTATGTTCTTTGTAAACTAGTTTAGGCCCAAAGTGCAGAGTTACATAACAGATGTAGAAAAATATTGAGGATGGTAGAATTTTAAAACATGAACATACATATGTCCCAGTTTCCAACATGTACATTCAAACAACTAACTTGTATGCATATTTAGGGCATATTACGCATGCACTTACATAAATTTATGATAGAAAGACACCAGTCTTTAGAAACACTCAGATAATTGTCAACATCTGTTTAGTGGATACTCGCAAAGAATATGAAGCGATTGAACCAACTAATGTCCATATCATCTAACTATTTTGAACACGATCACTAAATGCCACATAATTTAGGATCATATCATTTCAAGGACGTCACAAAAGCAGATTCCTGAATAGAAACAAAACTAATGTGGTTGATCTACTTAAAACATATGAATTCAAATAAACTAATTAAGATATGAACAATTTGTTCATAGCTATACTGTTTTATTATGCAAGGCAAAGAAGCTGGAGAAAGTAAATTTGCAATGGTTGGTCTGTATTTCAAAAGCAAGATCACGTACCGACAATATAGACGAGATTCTAAGTTTCAAAACAGCCATGATAATAACATAAGACGAAGTCAACGACACGAGAAATATTACTCTGAAAACAAAGACAATATACGGTACATACAGATATTTTGTTTGATGAAGGCGTCAGAGGTCTTAGAATGCACTGCCTCAAAGTTCTTTCTTCAATCTTCTGAGCATCAATAGATAGCTGGATAAAAAAAGATATTGCACACAAAATACTAATTAGATCATGTGACAGGTAAGAAATATGATTGTAAACTGAAGAGAAAAACAAACATATCATATTCATTATAGGTTACACTACCTGGGGTGTGGAGGAATTTTTTAATGGTGCTTGCATTACTGTTTCAGCCATGCTTAATGCAGACGCACAGTTCGTCACTTCAAGCTGCCTACTGGAACCAGGACGTGACAAAGCAGAAGTAACAAGGCTATTGCTTGGTTCACTAAGTCCAGGAACTTCTGCTAGCACTGAGTTCCAGCCATCAGGTGCAGAAACCAATGGTATGCTCTGAATTGGGGTGCTAATTCCAGGAGATGGAACTCTACCCATGTCTTGTTTTCCATTGTTATCCTCAGAACTAAGGTGTGGAAATTCTCGCTCAAAGGAGATACCACCAGTATCCTTACTAGATAGATTAACATTCCCCAAACTTACTCCAGCTGCCCGATTCAATGTGTCCAGCTTTGGACGAATGCGATTAAGCCTGTCGCTTTCAGGTCTGCATGAGCTAAAGGACCCGAAGCCATCACGCAAGGGGTCATCTGGAATATCTAACCTACTCTCCCGATCACGGAAATCAGAGTCTTTTTCACAGACCCTGTCTCTGTTACTCCTTCCGAAACTGGCATAGCCTCTTGACTTCACTGTGCCATCCCGGTCATGTCGTCTGGACACACTTGGGCCAGAACCCCTGCGTGAAGAGGACTGTTGGGAGCTCCGTTCACGATCACGACCCGATGATCGGTTTCTTGGTGAAGCACCCCTATCTTGATCATCTAAAGCATTCAAGCAAGACCTTATTAGCAGAAATACAAGTAAAATTGCAAGCTCGAAAGAACAGTCAATTTCAACATGTCCATACATGATCACCTAAACAAAACAACAGTAATACCAAAGCAACCAAAAAGGTATTGAGAACAACAATAGTTGGTAACAGAACAATCGGACATTAATCACCAATACCAAGTGCAAGAACAGTAGAATTCCAAGTGGTAATGCAACAGTATAGAATAATAGCTTCTGTAATAATGCAATATACACTATGCAGTATAATGAGTATCCACCACACGACAGTCGCCAAATATTGCATAGGTCAAAACAAGCAAAACATGATCATCAACAAAAGAAAACAATTCTAAAAATGATAAATTAATAATACACTAAGGGTCTGTTTGGTTGGGCCTAATTGTGGCTTTTAGCTTTTGGCTTGTAAGCCACAAAAGCACATAAATAGATGCGTTTGATTTTGGCTTGTAAGCCACAAAAGCACCTAAGTAGGTTCGTTCATTTTCGCTTTTTGCTTATACCATCATCTAATAATATCCAGTCAAAAGCCAAAAGCAGCTATTTAGGTGCTTTTGTGACTTGCAACCCAAAATCCAAAAGCTAAAAATGAGCCCAACCAAACAACCCCTAAACTGTTGTAACTACAAGAGTATGCAGCCATGCAAGCCTCTGTGCCTTATATCCATAATTCCATTTGCCAAACCCACCGGCAGCTACGTCACCAACTTTGTATGGATGAAGCTTGGGACCTTCTGTCCTTGGCTCCTTGCAGCGGGACAGGTCTAGTGCGTGTGTTTAACTCCCAGCACCTCTCCTGCCTCTAATGGCCTCAAGCTACAACCAAGACTCAGCTCTTCCGAGCAAAGTGAAATATGTAAAATTGTGTCCTACACCTCTTGGTCATGAACTTTTTATGTCGCATTTTTGTTGCACAAAATGAGATTTGGAGACATTGTAGTCAAGAATAAGTTAAGTTAATTATGTATTTACTTCTATAATACATTAATTTAAATTGTTGACCATTTGCTTAGCTTATATATGCTACTCTGCTACCAAAACAGGTTATGGTATGAAAGATTGGATCACATTTGCTTCTTACCCCACATAGTATTGCTTCTAGCCTAATATGGTGCTGAATCTACTAGGACAATACATTGAACAATTACCCTATCAAGCTCAGGAACACGCATGTTCCACTGTATCAAGGAAAGAATGTCAACTAGTGCTAAAATAATTTTTCCTACAGCCAAAATGTTTATGTAGGTGGTTATGCCTAATCCTGTCGTACTCCCTAGCACAATTGAGGACTGCTGAAGCACTATAGCAACATGGTTAACCAACAGGAACCAGTAAGTGTTCCTGTCCAACAAAGTCTGAATAGAATCCAGCACAGTAGCCAAATAACTGTGAATAGATCATTCTCTGATAAAATCATTTCTCAATAAAATAATAATGTATAATTTAACAACACTTACCGTAGTTAAATCTAATACAAACTGATAACCATCACTTTAACAAGCATCAACACAAGGCAGACATAAGCATCATCTCCGGAGCCAGATTCCCTGATGACTACCACAAGTACATATCTACTCATTTATAATGCGACTTATTAAATAAAGCGCTTCACTGTACATGCATTGCCCTTACAAAAGACTCATTCAAATAATGTTGAAAGGAAATTGAAGAATGGCATTCATATTAATGAATATGGTGAGCTTCCAGAAAACAATGCACACCAAAAGTGCACTAATTTCACCATGCATAAATAAAAAAACCACTACTCAGCGTAGATAAGTCTAAGCGCTAATAACAGTTATTGCAACATTACCAAATGCAACTAGAAATATCTACCATGTGAATCCTACAATAATAACAATTAATCTCGCAACATTCTATAAACAGCACCAATCACTAGCCAGTATATGCACTAAAATGGAAAATTGACAAGGAAAGGCAGCTCACCTGCACGAGGCGAAGTTCCTGGCCGGAGGCCTGTTGCAGACACTGCCGGTGTGGCAACCCCGCGCACCAACCATTCTGGCTTCAACGAGGGCTCACCTCGGTCCATGCCACCTGGCGCCGCGCACCATCTACACTCCCCCAGCAGCAGGAACCAGTCCGGCACCAACAATGAAATACCACCACTGTCTTCCACTCCTCGCCAATCACTCAAGGCGGTGTCAACACACGATTCAACGGTGCATACGCACAAAACGCCCACTCGGCAGTAGCCGAGAGCACCAAAGGTCCAAAACCTAGCCCCAAAGGGGCGGATCTAGATGGTATGCCGAGTTGTGCAGCGGCACGCCCAGAAGTTGTGAAGGTCAGTGAGATTTAACCAGTCGCTGGATGAAAACAACCTAATACCTCAAAACCCAATGGCCAAAGACTGCGGACGCGGTGGAGACAGCAAGAACGCGATGCCCCGACGAGGAAGCACGGGAGGCGGCGCCGCGCGTGCGAGGCGGGGGTATTGGGGGCGGGGGATTGAGGCGTCGGCGGTGAAGCTACGGTACGGCACAGCACGGCGGCAGCTGTAGAGCTGGGTTGGTAGGTCGGGACTGGGAGATTGAGCGCCGGCGGGCGGGCGACCAGCGAGTGAGCCAACACTATGCGTACGGCACCTGGGTTTCTCGATGGGTCCGGTCTCGTCTCGTCGGGAAATCTGCGGAAGGCGGCGGCGCTGGAGAGATTGGGAGATTTCGTTGGGACTGGTGGGATTTCGGGGGAAGCTCTTGGGAAGGGATTTGGAGCGCCGATTTTTTGCAGAGGATTTTCTCTTTCTCGGAATGAATTTTTGTGGGTTTGTGGATTCCGTGAGAGTGTTTGGGTTTGTGTGGTGTGTTTGTTCGTCTTCGGCAGGAGGGAGAGAAACCCTATGCAAACTGTGACTTTCAGCGCTACGATGTCTCTTCCCTTTCTCCGGTGACGGTTGATATCCTATCGATTGCCTTCTTTTCTTTTCTTTTTCTTTTCTTTTTTTTCACAGAAATAACGACCCAGCATATTTTGCTACGCCTTTTTTTTTCTAAAAATGCTCAAACAAAATTGCGGAAAAGATATAAAGCCATATATATTATCTAAAATCAACCCCTACAAGAACATTCTTAAAAAAACATAAATTTTTCAAAGTTCAGCACCGTCTTTTCTCTGCATCCCTCGATGGCGCACAGTGAGCAAAGTTTGATGGCGCCTCTAGACCTTCGGCATAGAGATCTTAAAAAACCAGGCTCTTGTAGAAGAAGCGGCGGGAAAGTCTTAGTCATAGACCAGAAGATATCGGCGGCCACAATCTCGAGAAGCTAGTATCGCGAGACTAGGAGATACTCCTAGCTCCAGCCAAATAGACATGGAGGATAACAAACTCACAAGTTTCAGATGAAGTCGTACCTAGCCGAGTTTCATCGGGCGAAGGTGGAACTTGAGAACACCAATATGTTGCGACATCATCCACTGAACGCATTCACCATAAACAAACCTTTATCATGTCAAGCCTAATGCTCAATGATCGACTCCAACTTCAGCTCATGGATGCTCCTCTGAGGAAAAAGACCGATTTAGGGCTAGCTGAAAGACCTTATTCTCATTAACATTGATACCCCTACACTGAAGGTGGATAACTCGAAGACCCTACGAGGATCGGTCATTTGATTTGAGGTTCGCCAATCCTCTAGCTGTTGTAGTGGTCGGTGGAGGGCAGGAGAACCTGCGCAGCGGTGCCAACTGGAGAGGGTAGGAGCATCGCCTTCGTGGGATCCTAACTAGGAAAATGTTTTACGTGTATTGATTGTGTACATAAAAAGTTAAACTTTAAAAGGCTTGACTTAAATAAATTTAAAAAAACATGTCTTATTGTTGGAGATATGCCCAAGAGGCAATAATAAAATGGTTATTATTATATTTTTATGTTTATGATAAATGTTTGCATAACATACTATAATTGTATTAACCGGAAACATTAATACTTATGTGTTTTGTAAACATAAAAGAGTCTCTAGTAAGCCTCTTATTAAACTAGCTTGTTGATTAATAGATGATCATAGTTTCCTGATCATGAACATTAGATGTTATTAAGAACAAGATCGTATCATTAGGAAAATGATGTGATGGACTGGTGTCTACGCACTTCTATTCTTGTAGACAGTTGTTGGGCCTTCAAGTGCAGAGGTTTGTAGAACAACAGCAAGTTTTCCTTAAGTGGATTACCCAAGGTTTATCGAACTTAAGGAGGAAGTGGTCAAAGGTATCCCTCTCAAGCAACTATGCAATCAAGATACAAGAAGTCTCTTGTGTTTCCAACACACCTAATACACTTGTTAGGTGTATAGGTGCACTAGTTCGATGAAGAGATAGTGAAATACAAGCGGTAACGGTGCCAGAAAATAGCTTCTGAATTGTTGGCGTGGGATAACGTGTGTGAGTGAGGTAAAGACTAAAGCAAGCAAACATGCAACAGATCTAGATGCAAACAGTGTTTCAATGTTTAGAAACAAGGCCTAGGGATCATACTTTCACTAGTGAACACTCTCTCATATAAATATCATCTCTTCATGATACTACTCTTAACTACTCTCCGGTTGGACACTCTAATCCATTATAGGGCTATAACAGCACACCTCAAAGTCCGTCTTCCCCAATCTAGATAACCCCATACTGTCACCTTGAGCGCTAGACGTTTCCAACAAACACCACAATTTTATAGAGACATCCAACTCCAAATATAACTCATAACAAATATATATGTAACCTAGCTTAAGTGCCACACACGGCATGCATGTTGTCACTTTCACATACGTGGGTAAAAGCATAGATCTATTAAAGCACGATGAGTATTAATGTAGACTCTAGCCTAAGTGCCACCATGGCATTGCACGCTGTCACTTTCACACACATGGGAAGAGCAGAGATCTATTGAAGCACTTGAGTAGCAAGGTAGATCTACATGATTACAAAGCTCATGACCACAACAAGATCATGCATAGAGAGAGATGAACACATAGCTACCGGTAGAGCCCTTAGCCTTGAGGAAGAACTACTTCCTCCTCATCATGGGAATCAGCAACGGTGATGGAGATGGTGGTGGAGATCTATGGAGATGGCTCCGGGGGCACTTCCCCGTCTCGGCAGGGTGCCGTAACAGAGACTTTCTGTCCCCCGAATCTCTCCTTCGGTGGCAGCGGCGCTATGGAGGTTTTCATGGATTTCTTCTAGATCCTTTAGGGTTTTCTCCTCGGGGGCTTTTTATAGGCGCAGGAGGCAAGGTCGGTGGAGGTCCAGGGGGCCTACACCCCTTGTAGGCGCCACCAGGGTTGGCCCACGCTTGGCTAGGGTGTGGCCACCATGGTGCCCTACTCCGTCTCTACTTCGTGGTTCCGTGTTGCTTCGGGAAAATATTGACTTTGGCTTTTGTCCCATCTAATTCCGGGAATATTGATTTTCTGCCTTTCTGGAACCAAAAACAGAAGAAATCAAGCAACTGGCACTGTGGCATCTTGTTAATAGGTTAGTACCAGAAAATGTATAAGAATACCTCAAAGTATAGACAAAGCAAAGCAAAGTAGATACTAAACAAGCATGGAACATCAAAAATTATAGATACGTTTACGACGTATCAAGCATCCCCAAGCTTAACTCATGCTCGTCCTCGAGTAGGTAAGTGATAAAAGAATAATTTTTAAGGTGACATGCACCATCAAAATCAAGATCAAACCATTTGCAAGCATTGAAAGCCGGGATCAAAGAACTCTAAACATGAGCATGAAAGATGGAGTTCTAACAGTAAGACAAAGTAACTATGCATGCAACATGAAAGGTTACAAACAAAGATCATGAATAACATGCATTGAAAAACGTTTGTCTGTTTCACATATAGAAAATATAGCATAGTGGCATTCAGCTTGTCCCTCATAGAGTAGCAAATAGATGCATAGAACACCTTCAAAGTTCATAAGAGTGACTAGATACAAATAGTTCAAGAATAAGTAATATCAACAATATGCATCAATCAATAAGTTTTAGGACAATGCACATAGAACTAAGAATGACAACTATGATCTCTTAACTGGTGCCTAAAGATAGAAGGTGGAGACTCAATATAATGGTGGAAGAAAGGCCCTTCATAAAAGAGGGAAGCAGGGATTTCAAGTTTCAAGAAGATCTTCCAAAAATTATGGTACTTGTTAGCTTTTAGCTCTCATTGCCCCTATCATAAGCATCTTGAAGTGATTAAGGTTAAAGTGAGCAAACTATGGACTATATGATTGACAAAGTATAAGTTGACAATCTCATGTCCCTTGAATACGAGGGCTGCACCTCATGCTACTCAACTTTAGTCACTTGTAAGTTCTTGTCAAAGTAAGTACATGTGTATCATAGAGAACCGCCAACGGGGTACCCCTTACACATGATACATGAGCTATCCCATAATCAAAATGACAAGGCAAGCAGACAATGAGCATCTCGGCAATCTTCTTATTTACCATGGGAATATGGTGTTTTTTTCTCTCTTTTCTCAATATGTCTCTCTTTTTTTATAAGAGGAATGCTTCATAGATGTCACTATGGTGATGCTGCAAGTTTCCACCATGATTAGGCATGGCTTAGGCTAGCGGCCTAGGCGTTTCTCTAACACACATACATAACTCCATGGACTTACAAGCTCCCCTTTTATTTCACAGCGACGACATCCATAAACAAAAGATCATGATATCAACTGTGTACAAAGTACAAGTGCAATGTTGAAAGCGTTCCCCATGACAGGATGGTTCTGCTAATTCCAACGTATAAGTGCAAGCATATACAACATAGATGACACAATGGTTCAAGTTTATTAGGGGCAAGAAATATAAAGTGTGCCATCAAGTTTGTGAGAGCTTTAATCACTAAGTTTTCACATAACAAAATACTTTTTAATTAGAAGATAGATGAAAAAAAAAGAATATACTTGGAATGGTGTAACACACCATGCATAGGAATTCATAGTGGAAACTTTTGAATAACTTGGTTTCTTGGGAGTTGGATGCATGATTAGAGCTTACTCATACAAGTGGAGGCTAGCAAAAGACTGGGAGCGACCAACTAAGAGAGCAATAATGGTTATAATCATGCGGAGCAACAAAACATTACTAATCAAAGCATAAAGTGGTACTACAAGTCAAGGACTAAATGATCATAGAGGCTATGGTGACTTGTTCATAGTCATAACATGGTGTGAGCATGCGCCAAGTCAACCCAAATAAAGCATCAAAGGAGAATACCACAATACTATGCTTTTATATGCTAAAACAACGCATGATTCTTCCAAGGCACATCAAGCAATCTCAATTGTTTGGAACAAGACATGCTAAAACAATAATCACTAAGCATAAGGTCAAAACAACATCTAGCATGCCATGATAAAGTCTAAGTCACATTCAAAACAAGCTTCCTTTTGTACCACTTAAGCATGAAGCTTTCTACTCTTTCCAACACCAAACAACTTATTTGAAACAACTCACAAAGATAATAATCAATAAAGATCAGTGAGCTTGTCTCACAAATCCATAAAGAAGAACTAAAAAGTTCTAAGCTGAAAGCACGATAAAACTAAAGCTAAACACAGTGCTAGCAAAAGTGAACACTCACAGAACAATAAGAATGAAAACTAGAGTGTTCTAGGCAATGAAAATGGAGCGTGTCTCTCTCCAAATGAAGTGTGTTGTAATCTAATCAACTTACTCGAGCAAACTAAGCAAACAAAAACCAAAACCAAAACTAAGACACTCCAAGAACAACACAACTGTGCATGAAACAATAAAAACGAAGTGTCTAGAAAGACCTGAGATTTTTATTAATGAAGAAGGGGATGCCTTGGGCATCCCCAAGCTTTTACGCTTGTACCTCTTGAATATTTCTTGGGGTGACACGGGGTGGCATCCCCAAGCTTGAGCTTTTGTCCATTCTTCATCTCATTACATCATTCTTTCTCTACACCTGAAAATTTTCCTTCATACAAAACTTCACACAATCTTCATTAGCAACATTAGTGTATTCAAAAGATAATAGACCGTTGGTTTTTAGTTTTTAAACAACAAAACTTTCGCTAAAAACATAATCTACTGTAGCAATTCCCTCAAAAAATTCAATTTCCCAAAAAGAACCCAAAAAGGAATCAATAAGAAGCAAATGCAAATAATGGCAGAAATCTGTCAAAACAGACCAGCAGGTAGAAACCGATTTTTTCGAAGACCTTCTATTGCTCAAATAAAAAAGTATTGAACTAAAGAAAGTTATCTAACATACTGGGGTATTTATGCGCAAAATATCAGCTCAATCCAACTTATAGAGATTCCTCACAAATTTTTATGGTGGAGCACAAAAATCTGTTTTGGGATAGCAACTCTCCAAATCTTACTTCCCTCTCATTAGAGGTCATTCTTGGCACAAAAAGCAAACAAAAAGGATAAGGAGAGGTCATTACTGAAGTAATAACTTCCAAGACTCAAGAAAACTCTTGGGTTATCTCCCAACAAGTATTTTTCTTTAATGCCTTTAAGTTAGGCTTGATAGTTTAAGAAGATGCTCACATAAGAAATATGAATTGAAGTAAAAGAGAGCATCAAGAAGCAAATTCAAAACACATTTAAGTCTAGCCCACTTCCTATGCATAGGAATCTTGTAAAGAAACAAGTCATGAAAGAACAAAGCAGCAAGCATAGGAAAGCAAAACAAGTGCAACTTCAAGATTTTCAACATAATGAGGGGAAACCTAATATTATTGAGATGCATAAAACCATGTTTCCCTCTCTCGTAATAACTTTCAGTAGCATCATGAATAAAATTAACAATATAACTATCACATAAAACATTCTTATCATGAGCCACATGCATAAAATAGTTATTACTCTCCACATAAGCATAGTCATTCTTATTAATTATAGTGGGAGCAAATTCAACAAAATAGCTACTCCCTCCGACCCATATTACTTGTCTTTAAAATGGATGTATCTAGCATTAAAACATGTCTAGATACATTCATTTTAGTGACAAGTAATATGGATCGGAGGGAGTATCATTATTATTCTCATCACCATAATCATCAGATATAGGAGGCAGATTGTAATCACAATCAATTTTCTCCTCAATAGTAGGTGGACTGAAAATATCATATTCATCATTGTAATCATCATATATTGGAGGTTTGGTGTCATCATAAGCAATAGAATAGCTCTATTCCAAAGCTGGGGAACTAAAAAGATCATTTTCATAAAAACTAGCTTCCCCAAGCTTATACGTTTCCATAGCATTATCAATAATGGTGTTCAAAGAATTCATACTAATAACATTACTATTATCATGCAAATAAAGTTCCATAGGTTTTTTATTTTCTCTTCAAACACTTCATGTCCTAACTCAAGATAAATACTATAGAGCTCTCTAATTTTTTTATTATTTTCCATTAAGCCTAACTAGTGAAAACAAGAAACAAAACAACAAAATTGTAGAATCTAAAGGAAATAACTTCGAGCACTCACACCGGAGGATGTGATTACCTTTTACCTTACCTCCCCGGCAACGGCGCCAGAAAAGAGCTTGATGTCTACGCACTTCTATTCTTGTAGACAATTGTTGGGCCTCCAAGTGCAGAGGTTTGTAGAATAGCAGCAAGTTTCCCTTAAGTGGATTACCCAAGGTTTATAGAACTCAGGGAGGAAGTGGTCAAAGGTATCCCTCTCAAGCAACCCTGCAATCAAGATACAAGAAGTCTCTTGTGTCCCCAACACACCTAATACACTTGGCAGGTGTATAGGTGCACTAGTTCGGCGAAGAGATAGTGAAATACAAGCGGTAACGGTGCCAGAAAATAGCTTCTGACTTGTTGTTGACATGGGGTAACGTGTGTGAGTGAGGTAAAGACTAAAGCAAGCAAACATGCAACAGATCTAGATGCAAACGGTGTTTCAATGTTTATAAACAAGACCTAGGGATCTCATACGTCCAAAACGTATCTACTTTCTCAAACACTTTGTTGTTGTTTCTTCTCTAAACTTGTGTGATTTGGATACGACTAACACGGATTGATCGTTGTTTTCAGCAGAATTACCTTGGTGTCTTGTTTTTGTGCAGAAAATGAACTATCAGAAAAATTCCCGGAAATAATGCCAAAAATTATATTTCACGAGAAGATCCACGGATCCATAAGAAGAGACGGAGGGGAGGCCTGGGGGGGAGAGACCCACCCCAGGTGCGGGACCACCTGACCCCGCTCCTGGAGGGAGTGCGGCCACCCCAGGCACCTCCTCGTCCTCCCTCTGCTTCTATAAGTTGCCTTTCGACCTAAAAAACCAGGGGGGTCGATAGTTTTCCAGAAAGAGTTCCGCTTTGCCGCCGCCACCAGAAACCAAGATTCGGATCCAGAAACTCCATTCTAGCACCCTGCCGGGACGGGGAATTTGTAGAGGATCATCGCCATCGTCGTCACCAACGCATCTCCATCAACCACCGATGTTTCCCTCATCCATGAGTGAGTAATCCCCCGCTATAGGCTTGGGGATGGTAGGGATTGGATGAGTTCTATCATGTAATTGAATAAGATCTGTTAGGGAATAGTGCCTAGTATCTCTATTAGTGCTATTTGACTTTGTTGCAACTTGTTGTGCTTTATGCTTGTTACTAGGGCCCGAGTGCCATGATCTCAGATCTGAAATTATTATTGAATCATTATGATAGTATTGTTTGTGATCTTATCTGCAAGTTATGTACACATATCATTGTCCGGATCCAAAGGCCCCAAAGTGACAATAATTGGGACAACCGGAGGGGATGACTATGGTGTGAGGATCACATGTGTTCACGGAGTGTTAATGCTTTGCTCCGGTGCTCTATTAAAAGGAGCACCTTAATTGTCAGTAGTTACCTAGAGGCCCCGCTGCCACGGGCTGGTCGGATAGAAGATATTGTGCAAGTTCTCATTGCGAGCACGTATGACTATATTTGGAGCACATGCCTAGGATTGTTTAGTACTTGGATGCTTGTTATTATTTATCTGCAATGCCCTAGTTCTTAAAGTTACATGTTTAGACTCATCCATGCAACGCCCGTCCATCCATCCCTATGCCTACCGCACTCGAATCCTACTGTTACCGTTACTGTTACTATTGCTACTGTTGCTGTTGATGTTGCTTTGTTGCTTTGTTGTTGCTACTGATAAACTTCTATGAGTAAGAACTATTTTCAGGTGCAACTGAACTGACAACTCAGTTGTGAAGGCTTGCAAGTATTCATTGGCTCCCCTTGTGTCGAATCAATAAATTGGGTAATACTACCCGTGAAGACTGTTGCGTTCCCCTATACTTGTGGGTCATCAGGATCATACTTTCACTAGTGAATACTCTCTCATATAAATATCCTCTCTTCATGATACTACTCTTAACTACTCTCCGGTTGGACACTCTAATCCATTGTAGGGCTATAACAGCCCACCTCAAAGTCCGTCTTCCCCAATCTAGATAACCTCATGATACGTCGGAAACGTACCTATAATTTTTGACGCTCCATGCTTGTTAGTATCTACTTTGTTTTGCTTTTTCTACACTTTGAGGTGCTTTTTACATGTTTTCTGGTACTAACCTATTAACAAGTTGCCACAATGCCAGTTGCCTGTTTTCTGTGTTTTTGGTTCCAGAAAAGTTAGTAAGGAAATATTCTCGGAATTGGACGGGACAAACGTCAAAGTCAATAACTTTTCGTGGGGAACAAGAAGTCCAGAGGGGAGACGGAGAGGCGTGCCAGGGCAGCCACACCCCCTAGGCGCGGGTGGGCCCTTCCCCGCGCCTAGGCAGGGTGTGGGGCCCCTCGCCACCGTCTCGGCCTCCCCCTTCGCCTATAAGAATCCCCCGATGTAGAAACCCTAAGTACCCAATTAATATTCCACAAAACCTTCTGTAGCCGCCGCCACCGTCGTCCCTAGATCGGGGGATCTGAAGTTCTTCCCGACACCCTGTCGGAGGGGAGATCATCCCGGAGGCCTTCTCTCCGGTATGACGCGTGAGTAGTTCCACCTTGGACTATGGGTCCATTTGGTATCTAGTTGGTTGTATCTCCTCCTTGTGATTTCATGTATAGATCTTGTGAGCTCCATTCATGATCAAGATCTAATTAATTTGTAATCATGCATGTTGTGTTTGCGGGGATCCGATGGATATTGAGATTATTATGTTTGTTTGATTAATGGTTTTGTCTTTATGATTCTATCATGTCTGTGTTGTTTGTGATCTTGCATGCTCTCTGTTGTTAGTAGCTATCTTGGCCAAGTAGTTGCTAGTGACTCCAAGAGGGGGTATTTATGCTCGATAGTGGGTTCATGCCTCTAGTTTCCAAGGTAAGTGACAATAATCTCTTCGGTTGTAGATGTGTTGTTGCTACTAGGGAGAAAACAACGGTCTCTTGTTCATGGAACATGTGGATTGTTTACCTTACACACTTTGCTTAAAGCAGTTGTCTGTTGCTTGCAACTTAATATTGGAGGGGGTTCAGATGATAACCTGAAGGTGGACTTCTAGTCATAGATGCAGTTGGATGGCGGTCTATGTATCTTGTTGTATTGCCCAATCGAATCTCATAGGATCTTTCTGACTAGTAATTGCATTGTTATGCCTTGCTCAGTTCCTGTCAATTGCCCTGTTGTAATTTGTTTACCCTTCATGTCATGTTGTTTGTCTAAGGAGATCACCTCTAGTGAACTATGGACCCCGGTCCAATCTTTACCATTGATACATATTCCATTGTTACTTGTTTACTTGCTACAAACCACCATTACCTTCCACACCATACGTTTAATCCTTTGTTACAGCAAACCGGTGAGCTTGACAACCTCACTGATTCGTTGGGGCAAATTCTTGAGTTTGTGTTGTGCAGGTCTCTGCGTTGCTTGCAACACCTATGTGATGTTTCCTTCCTCCTACTGGTTCGATAACCTTGGTTTCTTACTCAGGGAAAACTTGTAGGGTTCGCAGCATATAAAACAAAAAATTCCTACGATGGGAACTATGTACCAAGATCTATCTATTAGATACAAACAACGGACGGATGTATATCCGTAGAGAACATACCCTTGAAGACTGACAAAGCTTAACGAGTTCAACTCGTGGTTGAAGTATACGATCTCTTGCCGATCTCAAGATCGAGAGGAAGTCCTAGCGCCGCAAATCAACAGCGCATCCGTGCTCGCACACACGTTCGAGGCACCGAGCAACCTCCGCCTCCTCACTCCAGCGATGCAGCGGAAGCACAACTCTTTCTTGCCGAATAGCCACCGGGAACATGTATCTCGCTAGTCCGAGACCATGGGGAATAAATTCTAGAGGGGGAGAGAGATCCTTCACGAGGAGGTGTGAGTGAGAGAGAGGGAGGGGGCTCCTTTTATAGGGAGAGGGGGCACCCAAGGGGCCATGCGCCCAGCCATGGGGCTGCCCCCACCTCTTCCACATTCATGTGGGTGGACACTCCACTCACTCAAATGCCTTTCAATTCCCTCCACTCAAAAACCCACTCAAATTCCCATTAAATTTCCACCAAATTTAATGCAAACTCTCATTAAATAAAACTCTTTTATTTTATTCAGAATTTTGTCAATTACTTTAATGACAAACATTCACAAATAATCCCTTGCTAGAATTCTATTTCACATGCATAACTACTTTATGCAATTTCACCTGAAAACCTGTTTCGGTATCTAGTGAAATAAATTCCTGTGCTTGTTATTCTTTTCGGCATGAAACTTTTGCTTCAATTGGATGTCGGTGTCTCTTTAAGTGTGTCACCCTACGGTTCATGAATAATGGGGACATGATCGAGACCCCTCTCGGATCAATAATCAGAAGCGGGATCTGGAGACCCATACTGACTCCCACACATTCAACGATAACTTTCTTGTGATCGTCGGAACCTTTTACGCTAGTATCTTAATCCCTTTGTTTCACGATATATTACATGTCCGAGATTCGATCATCGGTATCTCCATACCTAGTTTGATCTCGCATCGACATGTACTCTTTCTCGTTCCGTGATATAACATTCTAGTGATCAAATCACTTGCTTGCAAGCTAACCAATGTGATATCACCGAGAGGGCCCAGTATATCTATCCGTCATCGGGATGAAAAATTTCACTCTCGATCCATGGGCCTCAACATAACACTTTATTAGTTACGAATCCATCTTTATAATCACCTGCATTACGGTGTGACGTTTGATGTTATCAAGAAACTCTTCCGTGTTAGTGATTGACATGATCTCATGGTCTAAGGATTAGGATCACTTAAGTTGTTATAGCAATATAAACTCAATGACTTTGATCGTAATGCTATACTTCGGATGAATGTTCATCACACCATTACACTAATGTTGTGACCTCGTTATTAACAACATCCAATGTCCATGATCAGGAAACCTTTGATCATCTTGTTAATCAACGAGCTAGTTTATAAGAGAGGCATAACTAGGAACTTCCTTTTTGTTTATTAAACACACATGTATTAACGTTTCCGTATTAATACAATTATAGCATGTAAAATAAAAATTTATCATAAATAAGTAATACGATAATAACCACTTTATTATTGCCTCTCGGGCATATTCCCTTCAGTCTCCCACTTGCACTAGAGACAATAATCTAATTTGAGAACTTTGCGTATTGAACACTTATGGCTTTCCGGTGTTCCATATACGCAATTGCAAGTGGTTAACATAATCTACGGATCTGACGCTTCAGGTCCGTGTGTATTTGCATGTCTTTGCGTCTTCACGCATCACTCATTCTCCAATGAGATGGCATTGTATAAATTTGGTCTTTCAGTGAGACCTTTAGTTCCTTGGGGTTAAAACACGTCGATACCATTGTCATACAATATATCTTTAGTGTTAGCCCGTTGCGAACCACACCTTAGTTTGATAACAAACTACTTGACACAAATTCCCTCCTTTGTCGCTACTATAACAGTCATATACTTAGCCTTTTGTTGTAGTATTCGTCACAATGTCTTAGCTTTGGAACTCTTCCAAATCCATCATGGAATCTCCTTTCCATTACATTGTGCCACCCATAGTTTAAATTGAGATAAACTTAATTTGTATCTTATGACAAAACTAGTATCAATGTAACTCTTTACAATGAACTATTTGTAATTGTTTGTCACCTCTACACAAATATATTCTTAGTTCTTTCCAAAAGATCATAAGAATATCCTTACTATCGTCCAATGATCATTTTATGATTCATTCTGGTATTTGCTCATAACACTTAGAGCATAGGACATATCTGGATGTGTACATATCATGGTATGATTGATCAAATCATTCTTGTGATTTTACTCATCAAGTGTCAAAGCACTTGAATCTTGTTTCACTTATCAAGTGTCGATACACTTGAATCTTGATTCAATTCCTTTTCCATGCGACAAGAACCTTTTCTTGTCGTTTCTATATTGAACTCCTTCAATATCTCATATATGTACGTTTGGCACAACCATATTAGTGTCATAGTCTATCCACTATAGACATTCATGCTAAATATTCGTGTTTTGCCTAAGTATTTCATCGAAATGAAATTCTTAACCTTTGTCAATAAAAGATACATCATTTCTAATCAACAAGATGTCCTCCACAAAATGTATTAGAAATATGTCTTAGCGCTCCCACTTAATTTCTTGCAAATGCAAGCATCTTCATCGTCTCCTGATGAAAACTCTTTTTCATCACGGTGAAGATTCCAACTTCGCGATGCTTACTTCAACCATTGAAGTTTGCATGCCCTTTTTAGCATCCTTTGAATTAACAAAACCCTTTGGATCGTGTCATGTACACGTCCTAGGTAACCATTCTATTAGAAGAACTTTGTTTTGTTTATTCATCTACCATATAACAAATTGTATGTAGTGGTTGCTACTTTAATCCGTCCAGACTAAACATCGCTATGAAAGATCAAATCTTGTCATAGTCAACTCCTTGAACATTGTCGTAAAATACTTTACCGATATGTCGACTATTTCATAGATGTAAAACATTCATGTCTATTTCTTTATAGATCCAAATACGACCGATAGGTTTTTACACCTTTCCGGAGGGTCTTCCAAGTTCAAAACTTGATTTCTCGTGTATGGAACTATCACGGATTTTATGGCTTCAAGCCATTTGACGGAGTCAGGGTCCATCATCGCTTCTTTGTATGTATTCGGTTTATCATTGTCAAACAATAGTGTTTTACTCTCAAATCTTAGCATTTGATTGTTTAACCGACCTACTTGGTTCAATATGAACTTAGATCTCCGTGACCACAACCTTTGAGGCACATAAGCTATGAGCATTATGGCAGCCTTCGGAACGATTTTCGGCGCTGCGCAACTCAGCACATATAGCTAAGGTTCGTTAACCTTATCAAAGTTCTATTGTCCTCCCACTTAACTTTTACGAAAAATTCCTTCTTCAAGAAACTTCATATTTCAAGCGACAAACCCCTTTGTCCTCGGTGTTATGGAGGAATAACCAATTTTTATTCGAAATAACCTACAAAGACATGCTCATCCGACTTCGGTTGTAAACATCTTATTTATGTTTAGCATACCAAAATTTAAGAAATGACAACTTGGGTTTTACCCCAAACCATAACTTCCATGGTGTCATTTCAACGAATCAAGATGGAACTCTTTTCAGTGTAAAAGCGGAAGTCTCTAAAGCTTTAATCTTTTAAAACATAATGACAGTTTTATGTATAACACCTTTGATCCAACCATGTCAAACAAGGTTTCATTACAAATCTCAAACACTCCATACTCCTATGGTGTTTCGGGAGATGTAAATCTAGGTGTTTTGCTAAACTTGCAAGTCAAATAAATCCCTTTATGATAAAATCATAATTCATTTATTTTCTTGTTACACTTGTAACTCAAACAAATCCCTTATGATAAAATCATAAACCATTTATTTTGTTGTTACAATGATTTTCCACTTCATCTTGAAAGTCTTTGAAACGTTTTTTCAAATATTTCATACTTCTTTCTTATTAAGTGAATATTCACTCAAATTTCCGGAGAAAGCATATGAAGTTGAAACCCATCACTTACGACTACACATAATGGACTACATACATCGATATGTATAAATTCCAATAATTTAGTCGTTCGTTCTTCTTTGGCCTTTGAACGAAGTTTTAATTATCATGTGGAAAGTCTCACAAGCGTCAGTTGATCAAATCAAAGACTCCAAAAAATCCATGAATATGGAGATTCTTCATGTTTTCTTTCCAATATAATTTAAACAGCGATGTCACTTCGTAAGTGATCTTTCAATCATTTGTCTTGCGACATTTTAGCATTAGGTTTTATGGATGTGATTTCTCCAACTAGATTTGTAAATCATCCATCTTATATGGAATACGGTAATTATTTGAACAACCTTTGTTCTCATAATCCTGATTCAGATAACAATTATTAAAACAAATCTTTAAGTTAAGCTTTGATGTCAACGAGAAATACAAACAATGGTTTGTTTGTTTTCGATGAACATCATCACATATTCTCTTGCTAGTTACTTAGGCCATTGTGGTTCATGAATTGCGTTGTTTTGTATGAAATTTCATACCAACCAATTCGGTATCCAATACCCAAGAACCACATTGTTTAACAAGCAAAGAATACAACCATAACATGTATATCATTTATATACCTAAATTGGATATTTCCAATCTTTTATTTTCTGCCAAATATATTTTATAGATTCTCTTTCAGCATTTCCTCTCCCTTTTAAAAGAATTTACCAACATCAAAAGTGGCGCCATATACATGACACATAGTCCAAAGCGTGTATATTCAAATAATAATACCTTTGGAGTTGCACTTTGAAGTAGATCACCATCATCAAATGATCAGCGTTCTTTCAAAATCCATTCTTTAGTAATCTTTTAGTGTAGTAAACATTTTACATACATATTCTATTCACCCTTATCATGACGACTTTCATGATCAAGCTACTATAGCTTATAAAGGAGAATCGTGAGTATAACATTACTTTCCAAAACCCTTTTGGATGATTAGGATGTCTAGCATCTCCAACCTTCGTAAATTCTCATCCAATATGAGAACATATATTATACTCTATCATATTGCAACCAAAACATTGTTTTATAACGTTATATCTCACACATGATGGTTTCAAACAATTCTTTCAGCTCCTAGATAAACTTGATATTAAAACAATCAAGAATCATGGAGGCAAACATGATACTTAAGATACTAACATGAATTGTTACTCTCGATTTAATACCAATTATTAAATTTCACGAGTAAATAGAATTTTATGGAAAGTTTGCAATAGGACTTTAAACTTTAGATTGACACTCAACACAATATGATACCAGTTCGTAAAGTATATATCCAGAATTCTATAGTTCTATTATCTCAATTACAACTATGCATAAGGTGGTGAACGAATGCCAATGACTACAACAAATTATGCAAATTCACTTTGATTTAATTTATGATAAATTGAGTTCTACTAATCCAAATTAGAAATGAACTCCCACTCAAAAACGACATCCCTCGTGCCTTTTTGGTGATTACATGAACCAAATCCACTACACCAAGTCCGATCATCACGTGAGTCGGCGTAGCTTCAAAGGTGAGCATCCATATGGTCATCATATCAAAACATATGACTCATGCTTAAACTTTCAGTCCGTGTTCTGAGGCCATGTCTGTATATGCTAGGCTCGCCAAGTAAGAACCTTAGTATTCGCGTGTAATCGCTCTTACACCCGAGATATGCTCGTGGATTCAAGTACACCCGATCATCACGTGATGTCTTGAAGCGACGAAACATTGTCGGTGCATACTTAAGGAAGAACACATTTTATCTTGATATCTAAATGAGGGATCATCTTATTATGCTAATAAAATGCCAAACAAGCAATATAAGATGCTATCAAACATCACATGTTTATTAGTGGAATGATATGGTTCCCGCATATGATCTCTATCATGTGCACCGTGGTATGATCTCTATCATACCTTTATGTGTAAGGCCAAGGTCTATGGAACTTACACGCTATGTGTGTTGTAAGAGTATCGTTTCATACTTCCACTTACAACATCACCATATCATAACACTAGCCCAGCAACAATCTAAACTAGACGCCTCTAATTTATCCATTGCAAGTTTTACGTGGCTTAGGGCTTTCGAAGATAGAACCGTTCTTACCTACGAACATGAACCACAACGAGGATAACCAAATTGTTGACAACTCGTTGCAAATTTGATATTGACTATAGTAGGAGAGACAGACACCCGCTAGCCACTTATGCAAAACTAGTTGCATGTCAAGCGTGGAACAAGTCTCATGTGCGAGGACATGTAAAGTTTGTCCGGGCTGCTTCATCCCACTATGCCACCAATATCCAAAGTACAACTAAGAAGCAATAAAATGATCATCATCGCCCACATACTCATATGTGTACTACCCGTGCAAAGCATCTACGCATAGATCCGGCTCTGATACCACTGTAGGGTTCGCACCATAGAAAACAAAAAAATTCCTACGATGGGAACTATGTACCAAGATCTATCTATTAGATACAAACAACGGGCGGATGTATATCCGTAGAGAACATACCCTTGAAGACCGACAAATCTTAACGAGTTCAACTCGTGATTGAAGTAGACGATCTCTTGCCGATCTCAAGATCGAGAGGAAGTCCTAGCGCCGCAAATCAGCAGCGCATCCGTGCTCGCACACACGTTCGAGGCACCGAGCAACCTCCGCCTCCTCGCTCCAGCGATGCAGCGGAAGCACAACTCTTTCTTGCTGAATAGCCACCGGGAACATGTATCTCGCTAGTCCGAGACCATGGGGGATAAATTCTAGAGGGGGAGAGAGATCCTTCACGAGGAGGTGTGAGTGAGAGAGAGGGGGCTCCTTTTATAGGGAGAGGGGGGGCACCCAAGGGGCCATGCGCCCAGCCATGGGGCTGCCCCCACCTCTTCCACATTCATGTGGGTGGACACTCCACTCACTCAAATGCCTTTCAATTCCCTCCACTCCAAAACCCACTCAAATTCCCATTAAATTTCCACCAAATTTAATGCAAACTCTCATTAAATAAAACTCTTTTATTTTATTCAGAATTTTGTCAATTACTTTAATGACAAACATTCACAAATAACCCCTTGCTAGAATTCTATTTCACATGCATAACTACTTTATGCAATTTCACCCGAAAACCTGTTTCGGTATCTAGTGAAATAAATTCCTGCGCTTGTTATTCTTTTCGGCATGAAACTTTTGCTCCAATTGGATGTCGGTGTCTCTTAAGTGTGTAACCCTACGGTTCATGAATAATGCGGACATGATCGATACCCCTCTCGGATCAATAATCAGAAGCGGGATCTGGAGACCCATACTGACTCCCACACATTCAACGATGACTTTCTTGTGATCGTCGGAACCTTTTACGCTAGTATCTTAATCCCTTTGTTTCACGATATATTACATGTCCGAGATTCGATCATCGGTATCTCCATACCTAGTTTGATCTCACATCGACATGTACTCTTTTCTCGTTCCCGTGATATAACATTCTAGTGATCAAATCACTTGCTTGCAAGCTAACCAATGTGATATCACCGAGAGGGCCCAGAGTATATCTATCCGTCATCGGGATAAAAAAATCCCACTCTCGATCCATGGGCCTCAACATAACACTTTATTAGTTCTGAATCCATCTTTATAATCACCCTGTTACGGTGTGACGTTTGATGTTATCAAGAAACTCTTCCGGTGTTAGTGATTGACATGATCTCATGGTCTAAGGATTAGGATCACTTCGTAAGTTGTTATAGCAATATAAACTCAATGACTTTGATCGTAATGCTATACTTCGGATGAATGTTCATCACACCATTACACTAATGTTGTGACCTCGTTATTAACAACATCCAATGTCCATGATTAGGAAACCTTTGATCATCTTGTTAATCAACGAGCTAGTTTATAAGAGAGGCATAACTAGGAACTTCCTTTTTGTTTATTAAACACACATGTATTAACATTTCCGTATTAATAAAATTATAGCATGTAAAATAAACATTTATCATAAATAAGGAATACGATAATAAGGAATACGATAATAACCACTTTATTATTGCCTCTCAGGCATATTCCCTTCAAAACTTGCTGATGTGTTGCTTCACACCTTGCTCTTGGGGTTCCCAACAGACTCCACGTCAAGCACCAAGTTCTTTGGCGCCACCAAGGAGTCATCAACAAGTTTTTTGGCGCTGTTGCCGGGGAGGCTAAGGACGTCTTCACTAGGGGAGTCCTCCACTTACTCTCTCTTTACTTTGTTTTTAGTTTGCTTTGTTTCTTTTGCTTGGTTTTGTTTGCCTCTTTTCAAAAAAATCCAAAAAATAGTCTAGTTTGGTTTGCCTGCTTTATTCAAAAACACAAAAAAATAGTTCCTACTCTAGTTGCCACCATGTATGGTTTTGGACCAATATTTATTTCACCTATGGAAGATATCTCCACTTTTAAGAAAAAAAGTGAAGAGATTTTCAAATAATCTTGGTCTAGAATCTCCGCTTTATATAGAGAAACCGAGCCTAAGATGAGTCTTGGCTTGGTTATTGATAGTTTCTACCGTGGTATTTGTCACATCCCAATATTTTCCCAAATCTTGTTATGTGAAAAATAAATGAATAAAATAAAACTTTGTTGATTTTCAGGGTGAGAAGAAACTTTTTGATTCCAATTGGAAACCTTCAAACCTATTTTGATCAAACAAATCCTAAAGGGATTTGAAAAGATAAACATTTAATGAAGAACATTTTAAATTTGTGAAATTACTATTTTCGAATCTTTTAATAAAAAGATTTGGATTTTTTAAAGCAAGGCTAGATTTATAAATAAGGATTATTTTATAAACCAAATTAAAACCTAGCCAAGCCTTTGAAATAAAATATTTCTATTTGATAAAAATAGTAAAGGTTTATTTAAATAAAATAATGGGGATTTATTAATACCCAATTTTGTTAAAGTAAAGGCTTTTCCATTTTAATAAAACACTAAAACTTATTAATTTATTTTAAATAAGTTTTCCAAGTATTTTATATTTTCAAATAAAACCTACTGAAATGATTTTGATAATATTTAGATTTCAAATGGAGATTTTAAAATAAATCAAATCCTATTTGATTTAATAACTAAGGATTATTTTATTTATTTAATAAAGGGATCCTAAAAAGAATAAAAATATTAGTTTGTTTTGGACTTTGAAATATGTTGTTAAACAGAACTAAACTCAATACAAAGTTTGGTGGAAGTTTGATTTCATTTGAGTGTTTGATTTATTGTTTAAAATTCAAAATAGGAAAAACAAATAGAAAAATAAAAAGATTACTGAACAAAAAAAATGAACCTAAAGAACCCAACCATCCGCCCAAAGAAGCCTAGCTCCACCCAACTTCACGCGAATCGTTTTCCACTGAAAAACCCACCCGCGCAGACACCGACGAGTAGACCCCTCTCCCTCTCTCCCTTTCTCGCTGACAAGCATGTCCCACAGAGCCACCTCAGCGTCGTCTTCCCCCTGATCACGTCGCCCTGCCGTTGCAGCCATTTAATCCGGCGATCAATTCGCGTTAACAGCGGCCATCACTCCCCCTTCAATCACGCGTAGATAACCGCCCGCTCCCCCTCTACCTTTCCCCTCACTCGCCTCTCCCTCTCTGCCCTCACGCTGTGCGAATCGAGAGCTCCAACCTCTCTGCCTCCGACAGTTTCCCCGGCCAATTTTGGCGAACCACTGCCGCCCCTTGCCTCCTCAACCACACTAGCTTTCTCTCCATCCTTTAGCGTTCCTCCCTGCACCCTCGGCTTGACCGCGCTTGACCCATAGCGCCGGCAACAAGGACCACCTGAGCGCCACCGCCTGCGAGCAACTCCGGCGACCTCCCCCTGGTAAGCCAGACCACCCCGAGCCCTCTCAATCATACTCGCGTGAACACCACACTCGCCCGCATCTAACTGTGTTCCTGTTTTGCCTCAGAGTGAACCACAGCGTCGCCCTCGACGACCTCCAGAGCCACCTGACGCCGCCACCCACTCCGGCGAGGAATTGCCGCTGTCCCTGAGCGCCCCTTGCCAAGCCGACCACGCGTTGAGCATCACCTCGACCTCGCGATCACGGTGAGCACCCCCGTTTCCTTCTTTGCTTCCTGTAGCCGCCGCAACGCTGCTAGCCGAGCGTCGCCGCCGTCTGCCGACGCGCAGCGCCGCCAGGCAATGGTCAAACTCATCTGCACCGTTAGATTTAGATCCGACGCGTAGAAACAGATGACTTAACGAAGGGGTACGAGTTGATCAGCGACGTGCGTTGTAACTTAAATCCTATGGTCCAGAGAGGCTGATCCGCACGAAGCGGTACCGCCCAATAAGAACACGCCACGAGGCCAGACTCAGGATTAAAAAGAGAGATAGATTCTATTAGATTTGCAAATTTGAAAAATCCATAACTTTATTTCTACACGTCCAAATTTTGCAAACTTTATATCAATGGATTCAAAAAAGCAAGCCCTAGCCAACTATGCCATTTGTTTAGTAAAAAGTTTCTGTTAAATTGTTTGTTTTTGCAGAAACTTGTGTATGCTTGTTTAGGATATAAAATTTATTTCAAAATGATTTTGGGGTTGAAATCTTTGCAAAATGGTTTGTTGTGAACCTACTGACCCTAGGAACCAACTTATGGATTTAAAAATGTATTTTGTGAAGATTAGGATTGAATAATTGAATTAGCTCATTTCTAGTCAAATAAAAACATTGATATGGAAATGATTTTTGAGAAAAAACCTTTGGATAATGTTTTGATTCAAACCTACTGACCCTAAACACCAAGTTTTGAGAATTAACAACTTATTTGGTGAACAATATAAAATTATTGCCTTACCAAAAGCATTTTTCACCACATGAAATAATGATTGGATTTTTAAAAAAATGGTTTATAGATAAAACCCTTTTGCCAAATGACTTGGCCACTTTAGAAAAATGACCACTTTGAGCCTTACAATGTTTAGAGCCTAGTAGAAACCACCTTTGCAAATAAAACTATCTTTTGCATGCTTGCATGCATGACTTTACTTCTATTATTTTATGTGTGTTAGATTGTTTGAATATTGTTTGGAATGCTAGTTAAATCTATGTTTGCTTGATTGATTTGTAGTGAAGTGTGATATTAGCAAGATCAAGAAGTGATTCAACCTTCTCTACCAAAAAGGCAAGTGACACTATCATCTAAATCCTATTATTTTCATTACACTTAGTGGATTTTGAAACATGCATGATAAGGACTACTATATTTTGCTATGCTAAATCCTAATAGGATACCCTTATACATTCCTTAGTGAAAACAATGTAGTTGTAATAAGCTTAGCCCTGCTATATATATTGAGATGAGGTACATGTTGAGATTATATGAAGTTGAGAAAAAGAAAAGACTTGTGTTTTATATAATAAAACAAGTACTCAATGAACCACCTGGGTGGACAAGGATACTCAAGTTTTGGACAAGGTGGCAACAAAAGGAACCATGTTTATATGGCAATCTCTTTTTGGTTGTGCACTAAAAGAAAACCACCCAAGGACTTAGAGATTGAACATGTTTCTCGTACAGTGGCTTCCGTGTACAGCCACATGCTAAATGGGCACTGGCTTAGTCAATTACATTGTGGAAGACCCATGCATTTGCCTCTTCAGGTTACTGGAATGAGGGAACTTGGAACCCTACATTGGTGCCTAAAGACAAGCTAGCATTGTGTATGGGAGGACCCTATGGAAAGACTTCGTCACATTCTCAATCTGCCAGTACTCCATCTTGGTGAGTACTTCTCCAGCGGCCACTGGTGGCAACAAGATGAGATTGTGTCGTGTGGGTAAAGTGTACAACTTCTGCAGAAGATAAATCTAAGTACTTAGCCGTGTCCCCGGTTATGGACAATACTGAGCAACTAAGGCCTGAAGCTATGGGAAATCTCGACATTCCAATTTCTAAAAAGTAAAACTTGAAAGTGACAACAAGAGATTTGAATCACTTGGTGGATTCCAAGGAGTTCAGAAAGATTTGACAAAAGATCAAAACTATTTTGAAAATATAGGAAAAACAATATTGGTTTCTGCAAATGAGCCTGAACCCCACTTAGCCAAATATGCATGTATTGATAGGATCCACTTATATTCTACATAGTAGTGAAACTTGCCAATACAATTCAAATGTATTGACCTTTGTGGCTGTAACTTGAAATGTTGCAGGTTTGTTTGGTATTAGTGAAGTTGATTTATTAGGATTACAAGTCTACAACCAACATGTTTGCCTGTGGCACTTTGAAGATGAAGGACCCCATGTTTATAGATATTCTGCTGCAATGTAATATAATAGCCAAATGAGCTATGTAAGATGTAATTAATTATTTTATTCCTGGTTATAAAGTTATATTAAGACCTTTGTTTCTTGATATTACATCTTAACTATGGATGCTAGCTATTGATCCAGGGACTAGCATTGTAAACAAAGGGATCTCTACCTTATTAAAGGTTGGGACCTCTTATAGTATTGCTCTTTGTTATAGATATGCTTTGGATTCTGTGGATGAGAAAGATATTTTTCTATGTACTGAGGATGAAGCTTTTGATGCCATAAAGAAATTGATTATGATTTATGGTACACCTGGCAAGTCTGATTCCTCATTCACAACTATTTTTGCTAGGCTAAACACTCTTGAGACTAGTATTGCTGCTATGAATAGTTGCTATCACACGCTTAGGGCTTATCATGATTATGTTCCCATAAACTCTGAGCCTTCAAAGTGGTTTCCCACAATCAAAGTCTCTATAAACACTACACCTTTTGATGCTCGCTGTGACATCATGTCTGAATTTTACCTCATGCCTAAAGATATATATGATTCCTTGAGTATTTGGGGGCTTACTGAAGGAGGAGAGGAAATCTATCTTACCAACAATGCCACTTTATTACCCATTGGAATAACTGAAGGTGTGTTTACAAAAATCTCAAAGAAAATGGTGTCTACTAATTATCTTGTTATTGAATGTGTAGGCAAAGGACATATTACACTTGGAAGATCCCTACTGAAACACCTTGGAGCAGTAATAGATATGAGAAAAGGTATTATGCATTTTTCTCCTACAGTGAGCAACCATATTTTACCTAAAGAAAAGAATAAAGGTAAGAAAGGAAAGAACAAGAAGGTTGCTTCTTCATTTGAAAATACTTGATTCTTCTTGCTTCTTGTGCCTAACTTAAAGGCGTTAAAGAAAAATACTTGTTGGAAGATAACCCAAGAGTTTCCTTGAGTCTTGGAAGTTATTACTTCAGTAATGACCTCTCCTTATCCTTTTTGTTTGCTTTTTGTGCCAAGAATGACCTCTAATGAGAGGGAAGTAAGATTTGGGGAGTTGCTGTCCCGAAACAGATTCCTATCCTCCACCAAAAAAATTCGTGAGGAGTCTGTGTAACTCGGATTGATCTCAAAATTTACGAATCAAACCCCCAGTATGTTATCTAACTTTAGTTAGTTCAACACTTTTTGATTTGAGAAATATAAGATTTTCTAAAAAATCGGTTTCTACCTGTTGGTCTGTTTTGACAGATTTCTGCCATCATTTGCATTTGCTTCTTATTGATTCCTTTTTGAGTTCTCTTTTGGGGAATTGAGCTTTTTGAAGGATTTGCTACAGTAGCTTGTGTATTTAGTGAAAATCCTTGATGTTACAAAGATTTTCCAGAGGTCTAATATCTTTTAAATAAACTAATGTTGCTAATGAAGATTGTGTGAAGTTTTGTATGAAGGAAAAAAATTTAGGTGTAGAGAGAAAATGATGTAATGAGATGAAGAATGGACAAAAGATCAAGCTTGGGGATGCCACCCCGGTGTCACCCCAAGAAATATCCAAGAGTTACAAGCGTCAAAGCTTGGGGATGCCCAAGGCATCCCCTTCTTCATCAATAAAAAACTCAGGTCTGTCTAGACACTTCGTTTTTATTGTTTCATGCACAATTGTGTTGTTCTTGGAGCGTCTTAGTTTTCGTTTGGTTTTCTTAGGTTCTTTAGTTTGCTTGAATAAAGTAGTTTGGACCCCCGTTCTCGCTGTGTTGTTGCAAATAAGTTGCTTGGTGTTGGAAAGGAGTAGTAAGTTCTTGCTTGAAAGTGCAAGAGGAGCTTGCATTAACTGTGACTTAGACTTTAGCATGACATTCTAGGTATTGTTTTTACCTTATGCTTAGTGATTATTGTTGTAGCATGTCTTATTCCAAACAATTGGGATTGCTTAGTGTGCCTTGAAGAAATTATGCGTTATTTTAGCATGCAAAATCATAATATTGTGGTATTCTCCTTTGATGCCTTGCTTGGGTTGACTTGGCACATGCTCACATCATGTTATGACTATGACAAGTCACCATAGCCTCTATGATCATTTAGTACTTGACTTGTAGTACCACTCTATGCTTTGATTAGTAATGCTTTGTTGCACTACATGATTATGGCCATTATTGCTCTCTTGGTTGGTTGCTCCCAGTCTTTTGCTAGCCTCCACTTGTATGAGTAAGTTCTACTCATGATTCCAACTCCCAAGAAACCAAGTTATTCCAGAGTGTACACTATAAACTCCTATGCATGGTGTGTTACACCATTCCAAGTATATTCTTGTTTTCAGTTATCTTCCAATTAAAAACTATTTTGTTATGTGAAAACTTAGTGATTAAAGCCCTCACGAACTTGATGGCACACTTTATATTCTTTGACCCTAATAAACCTGAACCATTGTGTCATCTATGTTGTATATGGTTGCACTTATACGTTGTAATTAGCAGAACCGTGCTGTCACGGGGAACGTTTTCAACATTGCACTTGTACTTTGTACTCAGTTGATATCATGTTGTTTTGTCTATGGATGTCACCGGTGTGAAATAAAGAGGGAACTTGTAAGTCCATGGAGTTTGTATTCCGTGTTAGACAAATGCCTGGGCCGCTAGCCTAAGCCATGCCTAATCATGGTGGAAACTTGCAGCATCACCATAGTGAGCTATCTATGAAGCATCCTCAATAAAAAGCTATGCATATGGTAAATAAAAAGATTGTTGAGATGCTCATTGCCTGCTTGCCTTGTCATTTTGGTTATGGGAAAGCTCCTGTACCATGTGCAAGGGGTACCCCGTTGGCGGTTCTCTATGATATGCAAATACTTACAATGACAAGAACTTACAGGTGACTAAAGTTGAGTAGCATGAGGTGTGGCCCTCGTATTCAAGGGACTTGAGATTGCCAACTTATACTTCGTCAAGCATATACTCCATCTTTGTTCACTTTAACCTTAATCACTTCAAGATGCTTATGATAGGGGAAATGAGGGCTGAAAGCTAACAAGTACCATAATTTTTGGAATCTCTTTTTGAAACTTGAAATCCCTGCTTCCCTTTGTGAAGGGCCTTTCTTCCACCATTATTGAGTCTCCACCTTCTACCTTTAGGAACCATTAAGAGAGCATAGTTGTCATTCTGTGTGCAGTGTTCGAAAGCTTATTGATTGATGCATATTGTGATATTACTTGTTCTTGTGCTTTTTGTTTCTAGACACCCTTGTGAACTTTGAAGGTGTCCTATGCATCTATTTGCTACTCTATGAGGGACAAGCTGGATGCGACTATGCTATGTTTTCTGTATGTGAAACAAACAAACATTTTCCAATGCATGTTATTCATGATCTTTGTTTGTAGCCTTTCATGTTGCATGCATAGTTACTATGTCCTATTGTTAGAACTCCATCTTTCATGCACATGTTTAGAGTTTTTTATCTCAGCTTTCAATGCTTGCAAATGGTTGGATCTTTATTGTGAGGGTGCATGTCACCTCAAAAATTATTCTTTTTATCACTTACCTACTCGAGGACGATCATGAGTTAAGCTTGGGGATGCTTGATACATCGGAAACGTATCTATAATTTTTGATGCTCCATGCTTGTTAGTATCTACTTTGCTTTGCTTTGTCTACACTTTGAGGTGCTTTTTACATGTTTTCGGGTACTAACCTATTAACAAGTTGCCACAGTGCCAGTTGCCTATTTTCTGCTGTTTTTGGTTCCAGAAAAGCTAGTAAGGAAATATTCTCGAAATTGGACGGGACAAACGTCAAAGTCAATAACTTTTCATGGGGAACAAGAAGTCCAGAGGGGAGACGGAGAGGCGTGCCAGGGCAGTCGTACCCCCCTAGGCGCGGGTGGGCCCTGTCCCGCGCCTAGGCAGGGTGTGGGGCCCCTGGCCACCGCCTCGGCCTCCCCCTTCGCCTATAATAAGCCCCCGATGCATAAACCCTAAGTACCCGATCAATATTACATGAAACCTTCTGTAGCCGCCACCACCATCGTCCCTAGATCGGGGGGGGGGGGGTCTGAAGTTCTTCTCGGCACCCTACCGGTGGGGAGATCATCCCGGAGGCCTTCTCTCCGGTATGATGCGTGAGTAGTTCCACCTTGGACTATGGGTCCATGTAGTAGCTAGATGGTTGTATCTCCTCCTTGTGCTTTCATGTATAGATATTGTGAGCTTCGTTCATGATCAAGATCTAATAAATTTGTAATCATGCATGTTGTGTTTGCGGGGATCCGATGGATATTGAGATTATTTTTGTTTGATTAATGGTTTTGTCTTTATGATTCTATCATGTCTGTGTTGTTTATGATCTTGCATGCTCTCCGTTGTTAGTAGCTATCTTGGCCAAGTAGTTGCTAGTGACTCCAAGAGGGGGTATTTATGCTCGATAGTGGGTTCATGCCTCTAGTTTCCAAGGGAAGTGACAATAATTGTAGGGTTTGCAGCATAGAAAACAAAAAAAATCCTACAATGGGAACAACTATGTACCAAGATCTATCTACTAAATACAAACAACAGGCGGATGTATATCCGTAGAGAACATACCCTTGAACACCGACAAAGCTTAACGAGTAAAACTCATGGTTGATGTAGACGATCTCTTGCCGATCTCAAGACCGAGAGGAAGTCCTACCATTGATATATCTTCCACTATTACTTGTTTACTTGCTGCAAACCACCATTACCTTCCACACCATATGTTTAATCCTTTGTTACAGCAAACCGGTGAGCCTGACAACCTCACTGATTCGTTGGGGAAAGTCTTGAGTTTGTGTTGTGCAGGTCTCCGCGTTGCTTGCAACACCTGTGTGACGTTTCCTTCCTCCTACTGGTTCGATAACCTCGGTTTCTTACTGAGGGAAAACTTGTTGTTGTGCTGCTTCACACCTTGCTCTTGGGGTTCCCAGCAGATTCCAGGTTAAGCACCAAATTCTCTGGTGCCACCAAGGAGTCATCACCCTACACTGTCACCTTGAGCGCTAGACGGTTCCAACAAACACCACAATTTCATAGAGACATCCAACTCCAAATATAACTCATAACAAATATATATGTAACCTAGCTTAAGTGCCACACACGACATGCACGCTGTCACTTTCACACATATGGGGAAAAGCATAGATCTATTAAAGCACACTGAGTATTTATGTAGACTCTAGCCTAATTGCCACCATGGCGTGCACGCTGTCACTTTCACACACATGGGTAGAGCATAGATCTATTGAAGCACTTGAGTAGCGAGGTAGATATACTTGATTACAAAGCTCATGACCACAACAAGATCATGCATAGAGAGAGATGAACACATAGATACCGGTAGAGCCCTTAGCCTCGTGGAAGAACCGCTCCATCCTCATCATGGCAATAAACAACGGTGATGGAGATGGTGGTGGAGATCTATGGAGATGGATCCGGGGGCACTTCCTCGTCTCGGCAGGGTGCCGGAATAGAGACTTTTTGTCCCCCGAATCTCCCCTTTGGTGGCGGCGGTGCTACGGAGGTTTTCGTGGATTTATTCTAGAGCCTATAGGGTTTTCTCCACGGGGGCTTCTTATAGGCGCATGAGGCAAGGTCGGTGAAGGTCCAGGGGGGCTCACACCCCCTGTAGGCGCCACTAGGGCTGGCCCGCGCTTGGCTAGGGTGTGGCCACCCTGGTGCCCTACTCCGTCTCTGCTTCGTGGTTCCGTGTTGCTCCGGGAAAATATTGACTTTGGCTTTTGTCCCGTATAATTTTAAGAATATTGATTTTCTGCCTTTCTAGAACCAAAAACAGAAGAAAACAGGCAACTGGCACTGTGGCATCTTATTAATAGGTTACTACCAGAAAATGTATAAGAATACCTCAAAGTGTAGACAAATCAAAGCAAAGTAGATACTAAATAAGCATGGAACATCAAAAATTATAGATACGTTTACGACGTATCATGGACACACTCATATAGTTAGTGTAGCATAATATCAAGTCATTTAGAGTTCGTTTTCTATAAGATTTCAAATACATAGTAACATAATACTTCGACCATGAGATCATGTTAATCACCATCACCGGATGGATGCTTTGATGACATCAAACACCACTTCATAACTGGGTGGTTATAAATGTGGCATTAGATATTCTGAAAGTATGTGTTGAAGCGCATGGATCAAGAGTGGGATTTTTCCATCCATATGACAGATAGATATACTCTGGGCCCTCTCGGTGGAATGTCATCCGATTGGCTTGCAAGCATGTGACTAGGTCACAAGGGATATCATATCACGGAACGAGTAAAGAGTATTTGGTTGAACTAGGTATATAGATACTAAAGATCAAACCTCGGATAAGTAAAGTATCACGTGACAAAGGGAATCGGTATCATATGTAAATGGTTCATTCGATCACGAAGTGATCGTATAAATATGTGGGAGCCATTATGGATTTCCAGATCCCACTATTGGTTATTGATCGGAGAGGTGTCTCGATCATGTCTGCATAGTTCACGAACCATAGGGAGACACACTTAAGGATTCAATGTTGTTTGAGTAGATATGGAATGTGAGTTGGAGACCAAATGTTGTTCGGAATCTCGGATTGGATCCAGGACATCGGGAGGAGATCCGGAATGGTCCGGAGAATAGGATTCATATAAGGAAAGTGGTTTTCCGGGGTTCGGAAATTTTTTTGGTGTTTTGACCGGAACCTTCTAGAATGTTTTGGAAGGTCCTGATAAGTCGTAAACGTATCTATAATTTTTGATGCTCCATGCTTGTTTTGCATCAACTATCTTATGTTTTGTCTATACTTTGAGGTATTTTTTATAAATTTTCTAGAACTAACCTATTGACAAGATGTCGCAGTGTCAGTTGCCTGTTTTCTGCCATTTTTGGTTTCAGAAAAGCTAGTAAAGAAATATTCTCAGAATTGGATGGAACAAAAGCCAAAGTCAATATGTTTCCCGACACGACACGGAGACCGAAGGGGAGACGAAGAGGATCCACGAGGCGGCCAACACCATAGGGTGGCGCGGGCCCACCCTAGGGCACGCTGACCTATAGTGTGGCCCCTCGGATGTCCATCGACCTTGCCCCTTCACCTATATAAGCCTCGAGGCAGAAACCCTAAGTACACGATCATAAATCCACGAAAAAGTCCGTAGCCGCCATCTCCATCCCTAGATCGGGGGGATCCGAAGCTCTTCCCAACACCTTGCTGGAGAGAAGAGATCATCCCGGAGGCCTTCTTCATCACCATGCCAGACTCCGGAGTGATGCGTGAGTAGTTCACCCTTGGACTATGGGTCCATACAGTAGCTAGATGGTTGTTTCTCCTCCTTTGTGCTATCATGTTTAGATCTTGTGAGCTCCGTTCATGAACAAGATCATCTATTTGTAATGCTACATGTTGTGTTTGCGGGGATCCGATGGATACTGAGTACTATGTCAGATTGATTATTGATTCTATCATGTATATGTTATTTGTGATCTTGCATGCTCTTCGTTGCTAGTAGATGCTTTGGACAAGTAGATGCTTGTAACTCCAAGATAGAGTATTTATGCTCGATAGTAGGTTCATGCCTCTAGTAATCTGGGGAAGTGACAAAAATCTCTAAGGTTGTAGATGTGTTGTTGCTACTAGGGAGAAAACAACAATACTTTGCCCAAGGGCAATTGTATTGTTTACTTTACACACTTTGCTTGATGTAATTATCTGTTGCTTGCAACTTAATACTAGAAGGGGTTCAGATGATAACCTGAAGGTGGATTATTAGTCATAGATGCAGTTGGATTACGGTTTATGTATTATGTTGTAATGCCTAATCAAATCTCGTAGAGATCAAGATGAATAGTATATGCATTGTTATGCATTCACAATCTGTCAATTGACCCGCTGTAATTTGTTCATCCAACATGTTATTTATCTTAAGGAGACACCTCTAGTGAACTATGGACCCCGGTCCAATCCTTCCCATTGATATATCATCTACCGTTTATTGTTTACTATTTACTTTCTGCAATTACCACGAGCAATTACTATCTTCCACACTATACGTTTAATCCTTTGTTTTCAGCAAACTGGTGAGATTGACAACCTCACTATAAGTTGGGGCAAAGTACTATGGTTGTGTTGTGCAGGTTCCAGGTTGCTAGCAACACCCTGGGAGCTGTTTCCTTACTCCTACTGGTTCGATAACCTTGGTTTCATAACTAAGGGGAACTTTCTGTTGTGCTAATCATACCTTCCTCTTGGGGTTCCCAACGAGCTCTACATCATATGAGCCATCAAGCACTTTTCTGGCGCCGTTGCCGGGGAGATAAGGACAACTTCAATCTCTTCCTCCCCATCAAATCACTTTTCTAGGAGAAAGAAGATTCCTGCAAGGGGATTCTCTCACAAACAATCTCTTTACTTTGTTTTTGTTTTGCTTTGTTTCTTTTGCTTTCTTTTGCTTGCTTCTTTTTATCAAAAACACACAAAAATTAGTTGTACCGGTTTGTTTCTTTTTATCAAAAACACACAAAAAACAGTTCCTACTTCAATTTTTATTTCCGTCGGCTTGCTTTACTCTTGCAAAAATGACTACTCTTGAAAACACTAGGTTGTGTGATTTCACTAGCACAAACAATAATGATTTCATGTGCATACCTATTGCTCCACCTGTTCCTGAAGCTACTTTCTTTGAAATTAAACCTGCTTTGCTTAATCTTATTATGAAAGAACAATTTTCTAAAGCTAGTACCGATGATGCTGCTACTCGCCTTAATAGTTTTTTTGAACTTTGTGAGATGCAAAAATATAAGGATGTAGATGGATATATTATTAAGCTTAAATTGTTTCCTTTCTCTTTGAGAGGAAGAGCTAAAGAATGGTTGATATCCTTGCCTAGAAATAGTATTGATTCTTGGATTAAATGCAAAGATGATTTTATTGGAAAATATTATCCTCCTGCTAAGATTATATCTATGAGAAGTGAAATAATGAAATTTAAACAATTTGATAATGAACATGTTGCTCAATCTTGGGAAAGAATGAAATCTTTGGTAAAGAAATTCTCCACTCATGGACTAACTGCTTGGATGATTATCCAAACATTTTATACAGGACTAAATTTTTCTTCAAGAAATCTATTGGATTCTTCTGCTAGAGGTACCTTTATGAGCATTACTTTGGGTGCTACAACAAAGCTCCTTGATAATATGATGGTTAATTATTTTGAATGGTACACTGAGAGATCTCCACAAGGTAAGAAGGTAAATTCTATTAAAGAAACCTCCTCCTTGAGTGATAAAATTGATGTTATTATGTCTATGATTGTTAATGGAAAAGCTCATATTGATCCAAATAATGTTCCTTTAGCCTCTTTGGTTGCTCAAGAAGAGCAAGTTGATGTGAACTTCATTAGAAATAATAATTTTGGCAACAATACTTATGGTAATAATAATTATAGGCCATATCCTCCTAATAATGGTAATACTTATGGAAATTCCTACAACAACAATAGAAGTGCACCCTCTGAACTTGAAGTCATGCTTAAGGATTTTATTAGTAAACAAACTTCCTTCAATAAAATTGTTGAGGAAAAGCTTTCGAATGCTGAAAAAAAAATTCATCTTTGTCTAAAGCACAATATTCTTTGATTAATAAAATGGTTGCTAAACCTGAAACTAAGTAAAATCCTTTTGCTGCTACTAATGCCATACAAGTTAGAATTGATGAAAATGTTAGGATGTTAACTGAATTGCATGCTAGGTGGGAAAGAGAAGATGAAATTGCTAGAAATAGTAGTATGACTGAAATTTGTACTATTACCACCACTAGTAATGTTGATGCTAGCAAACCACAAGAAGTCCCCATTCCTTTTGCAACAATGCCTAAACCCAATGGGACCTTTTCCAATAAAAATGCTTAAATTTTTCGAAATATGGGAAACAATGAATCTACTACCTTGGATGCTAATTTTGATTTTGATCTTGATGGTTGCAATATATCTGAAGTAATTATGTTACTGCAAAATCTTGCTAGAAGTCCTAATGCTAGTACTATGAATATGGCTTTCACAAAACATATTACAAATGCTCTCATGAAAATTAAAGAAGAAAAATTGAAACATAAAGCTTCTATTCCTAGGAAATTAGAAGATGGTTGGCAACCCATCATTAATATGAAAGTGAATGATTTTGATCTCAAAGCTTTATGTGATCTTGGTGCTAATGTCTCTATTAATCCTAGAAAAATTTATGAAATGCTTGATTTGCCACCATTGGAAAATTGTTATTTGGATGTCCATCTTGATGATAATGCTAAAAAGAAACTTATGGGAAGCATTGATGATGTTTTTATTATGCTTAACAATACCTTTGTCCCTGTTGATTTCTTTGTTTTGCTTGTTGAATGCAATGCTTATTGTACTATTATTTTTGGAAGACCTTTTCTTAGAACTATTGGTGCCATTATTGATATGAAGGAAGGCACCATTAAATATCAATTCCCACTCAAGAAAGGTATAGAACACTTCCCTAGAAAAAGAAAGATGCTATATTTTGGCTCTCCTATTAAAACAAAATATGATGTCAATGCTTCTTCATTCAAAAATACTTGATTATTGCTTCCTGTGCCTAGCTAAAAGGTGTTAAAGAAAAGCACTCTTGGAAGATAACCCAATTTTTATTTCAGTAAGTTTTTATTTTGTTGAGTCTTTGAAGTTATTGCCTCTGTAATAACCTCTCCTTACCCTTTTTGTGTGGTTTTTGTGCCAATAATAGCCTCTAATAAGAAAGAAGTAAGATTTGGGAAAGTTGTTGTCCCGAAATAGACTTCTGTGCGTCACTGTAAAAAATCGTGAAAAATCCCAGTATGTTGGATTGAGCTGTAATTATTTGAGTGCATGCCCCTGTTATTTACCCAACTTTCGTTATTTTTGCACTTTTCGATTTGAGCAACATAAGATTTTCAAAAAAAATCGGTCATTACCTGCTGGTCTATTTTGACAGATTTCTGTCATTATTTGCATTTGCCTCTTAATCGGTTTATTTTGGAGTTCTATTTGATCACCTGGGATTTTAAAAGGAATTGCTACAGTAGCTTGTGTTTTAATGGAAGTTTTACTTGTGTTGAAACTAAACCCAAAAGGCTTACTATCTTGAATACACTAATGTTGCTAATGAGATTGTGTGAAGTTTTGTATGAAGGAAATTTTCAAGTGTGGGGAAGAATGATATGACGAGATGGAGAATGGAAATAAAGCTCAATCTTGGGGATGCCACCCGTGTCACCCCAAGAAATACTCAAGAGGTACAAGCGTCAAATCTTGGGGATGCCCAAGGCATCCCCTTCTTCATCAATAAAAATCTCAGGTCTTCTTTCAAGACACTTCATTTTTATTTGCTTCATGCACTATATGTTGTTCTTGGAGAGTCTTTGTCTTTTTTTTTAGTTTTATTTTGCTTAGTTTGCTGCAATAAATTAGTTGGAGCCCTGATGGTTTGCTGCAATCTTAGTTCAATGTGCATTGTCCCAAAACTTATTGATTGATTCATAATGTTGTTATTTCTTGTTCTTAAATCATTTGTATCTAGTAACCCTTATGAACTTTGAACGTGTCCTATGCATTTATGTTTTGCTACTCCATGAAGGACAAGCTTAATACCACTATTGCTATGTTTTCTATATGTGAAACAAACAAATGTCTTTCAATGAATTGTTATTCATGATCTTTTGTTTGTACCTTTTCATGTTGCAACATAGTTGCTATGTCTTATTGTTAGAACTACATCGTTCATGCTCATGTTTAGAGTACTATGATCCCAGCTATCAATGCTTTACAACACCTTGATCAAGATTGTGGTGGTGCATGTCACCTCAATAATTATTCTTTTTATCAATTACCTACTCGAGGACGTGCAGGAGTTAAGCTTGGGGATGCTTGATACGTCGTAAACGTATCTATAATTTTTGGTGCTCCATGCTTGTTTTGTATCAACTATGTTATGTTTTGTCTACACTTTGAGGTATTTTTATATATTTTCTGGAACTAACCTATTGCAAGATGCCGCAGTGCCAGTTGCCGGTTTTCTGTTGTTTTTGGTTTCAGAAAAGCTAGTAAATAAATATTATCGGAATTGTACGGAACAAAAGCCAAAGTCAATATATTTCCCTACACGACATAGAGACCAAAGGGGAGATGAAGAGGAGCCACGAGGCGGCCACACCATAGGGTGGCGCGGGCCCACCCAGGGCGCTCTGACCTATGGTGTGGGCCCCTCGGGCGTCCACTGACATTGCCCCTTCGCCTATATAAGACCCCGAAGGCAGAAACTCTAAGTACCCGGTCAGAAATCCACGGAAAAGTTTGTAGCCGCCGCCATCTCCATCCCTAGATCGGGGGATCTAAAGCTCTTCCCGACACCCTTCCAGAGAGGGGAGATCATCCCGGAGGCCTTCTTCATCACCATGCCATCCTCCGGAGTGATGAATGATTAGTTCACCCTTGGACTATGGGTCCATACAGTAGCTAGATGGTTGTTTATCCTCCTTTGTGCTATCATTTTTAGATCTTGTGAGCTCCGTTCATGATCAAGATCATCTATTTGAATGCTACATATTGTGTTTGCGGGGATCCGATGGATACTGAGTACTATGTCAGATTGATTATTGATTCTATCATGTATATGTTATTTGTGATCTTGCATGCTCTTCGTTGCTAGTAGATTCTTTGGCCAAGTAGATGCTTGTAACTCCAAGAGGGAGTATTTATGTTCGATAGTAGGTTCATGCCTCTAGTAATCTGGGGAAGTGACAGAAATATCTAAGGTTGTAGATGTGCTGTTGCTACTAGGGGCAACAATCCTTTGCCCAAGGGAAATTATATTGTTTAATTTACACACTTTGCTTAATGCAATTATCTGTTGCTTGCAACTTAATACTGGAAGGGGTTCGGAAGATAACCTAAAGGTGGATTATTAGTCATAGATGCAGTTGGATTACGGTCTATGTATTATGTTGTAATGCCCAAACAAATCTCGTAGAGATCAAGATGTCTAGTATATGCATTGTTATGCATTCTCAGTGTGTCAATTTCCCCGCCGTAATTTGTTCACCCGGCATGTTATTTATCTTAAGGAGAACACCTCTAGTGAACTATGGACCCCGGTCCAATCCTTCCCATTTATATACCATATACTGTTTACTGTTTACTTTCTACAATTACCACAAACAATTACTATCTTCCACACTATACGTTTAATCCTTTGTTTTCAGCAAACGGTGAGATTCACAACCTCACTGTAAGTTGGGGCATGATGACCCACAAGTATAGGGGGTGTATCGTAGTACTTTCGATAAATAGGAGTGTCGATCCCAACGAGGAGCAGAAGGTGCTGAACAGTGCTATGGAGCAGGAAATCCTTGTGAATACTTAGCAAACAGATTTTTAGTGGTTTTTTGACAAGGCAACAAAACAAGGAGCAAGTAACAAAGGTAACAAACAAACAGAACAAGTGGCCCAATCCTTTCTTAGCAAAGGACAAGCCGGTGGAAATACTTATAAGGACCAAACGTTCTCGAGGACACATGGGAATTCTGTCAAGTGCTTTCTCTTTAAATAGCTGAGTACTCTTATTTGGTGTTGTAAGTGTTGTGTGGGTGAACCTATGCTAACATACCGCCCTTCCTAGGAATAATATATACTTGTGATTAAACCCCCTCCAAACATCCGTAACTACAGGAAAGTAATGAAGATATAAATCTAACCACAGCCTTAAACTCTGAGATCCTACGCTCCCTTGTGCAAAGGTGTCCTAACGGGGGTTCAAGTTTCTGTCACTCCGGCAACCCCACAATTAGTAGCCAAATACACAATGCATTCCCCTAGGCCCATAAATCGTGAAGTATCATGTAGTCGACGTTCACATGACACCACTATAAGAATAGCACCACAACTTAAATGCTAAACCATTGAATAATAACTCATCACAGATTCACTACTAATAACATGACTTCTCCCATGTCCTCAAGAACTAAACGAACTACCCACAAGACATCATATGGATCAAGATCAAAGATGATATGGTAATGGATAACAATTTGAACATAAACAATAATCCAATGGTTCCACTCACAAGCATCAACTACAATAGTAGTCAACACCGGGGAAGTTTCCGGCCCCTAAGAACTAAAGCAATATCCAACACAATTGTTACAGCGGGACGAAGTGGAGATGATGGTGCTGGTGGAGATGATGGTGTGGCTGATGATGATGATCCCGATGAATCCTATCTTGATGACGGTGTTGATGGCGAAGGTCTCCCCTCTCCTGGAAGGAATTTCCTCGGCAGAAATCTGTCTGCCAGAGAGATCTTTCTCTCTTTGTGTTTTCCGCCCCCAGAGGCGGCGGAAATCTATCTGCGGTCGCTCCCTTGGCCTTAGGGTTTTTTAGGGAAGATATAGGCGAAGGGGCGGAGTCGGAGGCCGGGAAGGTGGGCCACACCTGCCCTAGGCGCGGGGTCAGGTGGTCGCGCGCCTAGGGGGGTGTGGGCCCCCTGAGGCCTCTCTTCGCTCCTCCTTCTTGCTTCCTTCGTCTTTTGGTAAAATAATATATTTCCATATTTTTCTGGTATTTTTCTGATCTTCGTGAAATTGCACCGAAATGCCTTCTTTTCCATCAGAATCCAGACTCCAGCAGTCAATCCTCCAAGAATCATCCAACATGCATAAACAGATGAAAAGCCATAAGTAATACCTCATAATAAGACAGATATCAATGAATAGAGGTAAATTATGATATAAAATGCTGATACAAATTGGGCGTATCAACTCCCCCAAGCTTAGAATTCGCTTGTCCCCAAGCGAATACTGAGCTCAGTAAACATGTCCATAGGTTTATGGAGTGAAGTGTCGATAAAAGAATACGAACAAGAATCATCACACTTACCATTGCACAACTCATAGAAGAAAGCAACTCACCATTATAACTTAGGTTGCAACCAAGTACAGAAGTCACAAAAGAGATGCATAAAGATAAACCATAATTGGAATTGGCAAACTTGTTCTTGGTCAGAGAACAACTGGCAAACAGTTTCACAAAAAGCTTTTTGTAGAAGTTACAAAACAGGAGCACTCTTTGCTCAAAAAGGTTTTTCACAAGTGAAGGCTTTTAAAGTAATACTCAATAGATAAGAGTTTTGTGCAAACAAGGAAGATGAAGAACGTGCTTGAATAAATCACCATATGAATGCTTGAAACACAACAACTCAAATGCTTGCTGGAGATATAGAGGAAGTAGGTTTACTGACTCAACTTGGAAGTGGGAGAAAGGTCCCTTCTTAGAGGGTAGCAGGGATTACAAGTCATAAAGAGCTTCCAAAAGATTATGGTACTTACTAGCTTTGAGCCCTAATTGCCCCTATCATAAGCATCTTGAGATTATTAAGGTTAAAGTGAACAAAGATGGAGTATATGCTTGACGAAATATAAGTTAGCAATCTCATGTCCCTTGAATATGAGGGACACTCCTCATGCTACTCAACTTTGGTCACTGGTAAGTTCTTGTCATTGTAAGTATTTGCATATCATTGAGAACCGCCAACGGGGTACCCCTTGCACATGGTACAGGAGCTTTCCCATAAACCACAATGACAAGGCAAGCAGACAATGAGCATCTCAGCGATCTTTTTATTTACTATGTGCATAGATTTTTATTGAGGATGCTTCATAGATGACTCACTATGGTGATGCTGGAAGTTTCCACCATGATTAAGCATGGCTTAGGCTAGTGGCCCAAGCGTTTCTCTAACACAGGATACAAACTCCATGGACTTACAAGTTCCCTCTTTATTTCACACTGTTGACATCCATAGACAAAAGAGCACGATATCAACTGTGTACAGAGTACAAGTGCAATGTTGAAAACGTTCCCCGTGATGACGGTTACGCTAATTCCAACGTATAGATGCAAGCATATACAACTTCGATGTTCACAATGGTTCAAGTCTATTAGGGGCAAGCAAATAAGGTGTGCCATCAAGTTCATGAGAGCTTTACTAACTAGTTTTCTCATAACAAAATAATTTTTAATTCGAAAGGTAAATGAAGCATGAGAATTTGCTAGAAATAGCAAAAGCTACTTGGTAGATATGGTGGACACAAATGGCAAAAGTTTTGGTTCAAAGGTATTTTGGAAACATGAGAAGTATGCCTTCTCAAAACAGGTTTTTGGCTAGAAAGGCTGGGTAGCAAGCAAGAGAGTTGAAAGAAACAAGCAAACATACAAGTAATAAAGCTGTGGCATCCCGCCAAAACCACTACTAGAAAATCGCGTTGTTTTTGTGCATTGCATCATCATGACCGCATGCTCATGTCATCATGCCACATTGCATTTGAGCATCGTCATCATCTTGCATTTGCTTGCATAAAACTATTTTCGGAAAAACCTATTTTTGTTTTCTAAACGCCCCGTCTTTGTTCAAACACAAAACCCGGGTCTCCGGATTATTTTGTTTTGTCTGCTATCGGTTTGCAAAAGCCCTGTTTGAAATAAATAAAATATTTAATTATTTTTAGTGGGGCAGTCGAACGGGTCGATTCTACCCAGTCGTCCACCCCCGGAATAAAATCGGTCCACCTAAACCAGCCTACCCGAATCCTAAAACTACCCAAACCTATTCTACCCACCTATCCCAGCTCGCCACCTCACCCCTCCCCCAATCCCCTACCCACCTTGCCACCTCATCAATCCCAGACTTTTCCCCCCTCTCTCTCTTTCTCACACACAGTCCCCTCCTACCCCTCTCCCTTACAGGCTGGCCCCACCCCAACCCGCTGCCGCCTCACCCCCCAACTCCTTCTCTCACCCAGCTCCCACCTACCCCCTCTCCCTTACACCTCGGCCCCACCCCCTGGTCAAACCCACAGCCACTCCCTCCACTCACACACCCGATCCACCCAGGCCACACACGCACACCCTCCCCTCCTCTCACTGTCCCCCGGGCCTCACGCCCCTGGGTCCCACCTCCCACTCGCCCCCACCCGCCCCACCCCGCGCGGCCCACCCCCTGACACCGCTCTCCCCCACCCCGTCTCCTTCCTCCTCCCCTCCCTCACCTTCCCCACCGACGCTCCCACCCCCCTCTCTCCTCGGCCTCCCTGCCTTCTCCCTCATCGTCCGCGTCCCCTCCCGCGCCCCGTGCCTTCTTCCTCCCTTCCGCCTCCCTGGCGCCTCCTCCTCCCGGCCCCGCGTGGCTCCTCTCCCGAGCTCGCCGGAGTCCGCCCCTTCTTCCTTCCACGGCGCCCCCTCCGCCTTCTCTCTCGGCCGCCCGGGGCCTTGCCGCCGTCGCCAGGCCGCCTCCCTCGCTCAGGCCCCTCCGTCCTCCGCCCTCGCCTCGCCTCCCGCCCGTCTCGGCGCCCACTTGACCCTCCTCGGCCCAAGCTCCGCCGCCTCCCTCTCCCAGCGGCCGCCCTCGCTCTGACCGCCTCTCCTGGGACCGCCTCACCGCCGCCCCTCCGCTCGCCGTTTTCCTCTCTGCTCGCTGGCGGCCCTCACCGCAGGAGCTCCTCCGGCCGCCCTCCTCAACCCCCTCGGCTCCGCCCGGCCGCCGACCGCCCTGCGCGCCAGCCTTGCCTCGCCTCCCAGCAGCGGCAGCCGCAACAACCACTGTTCGATCGGCGCCACGCCTCCCATGCTCAACCCCCTCGCGAGCACCCTCTCCGACGACCCCCACCCCGCGTGCTGCAATCTCCCGGCCCCGATGACCCCTGTCGTGTCTCGGAGATGGCGCGACTGATGGTTCCCAAGCCCGCCTCGATAGCAAGACGAACCGAAAAACGGCGAAGACGACCCGAAGACCCCGTACCCAAAGGCCTTCGATAAGAAACGCCAAGATCTCCTTCCAGGAGGATGCCAAGTTCGCCTACATGAAGATCAAGACCGATCCCGGCGGAACTGAACCGGACCCCGTCGAATCCCCCAAGATCGTCTCTCGGACGCCAAGTGCTTCGGCCCAGAAAAACCGATGACCCGACCAAGATCCGAAGACCAAACCCGACCCGCCAAGTTCTTCAATTAGATCCGAGGACACCGAGACCCCGGTGCGACAAGTACTTCCTCCCGGAACGCCAAGATCTACTCCGCTATCCGAGAACGATCCCGTCGAACCCTGAACCCTGAGACCGAACCCCGAACCCTGGAAACACCAAGCTCGCCGAACCCTAATGTGTGACCCCTTTTCCGAACCCCTATTTTTATAAATGCCATCTATATAATTGTTGCATATTAATTTGTCATACTCGCATGCATATTGTCTTGTGGTTTGGGGGCCTTATGCCGATTCACCTCATAATTAAATATGGGGCCCATATGCGGGCAAATCTAGTCTTATATTGGCCTCATTTAAACTTGTGCATCGAACCGGTACTATCTCTTGCCCTGTTAATACAACATTTAATTTGCGGGGTAGTTAAATAACTTGAACCATTTAATTAATTGTCGGGACCCCCGATTCCGTTTAATATGACCCAATTGCAACGCACCTTTGCCATGCCATGCATCATATCATAAGCATGTCGATCTTCTGTCGTAGTATTAAATAGTGCATCCGGTGTTTATTCTAGTGATTTGGTTCTTCGCGGATAAGGCCGTTGAGTTGATGCGAGTGCCGACCCGATCTTCGGTAACCTTCGGCAATGTTTTCAGGCAAGCATTTCCCCCTTTCTACCTATCTTACTTTTATAGTATTTATTCCCTCCTGTTGATCTATTGCTATCTGTGTTGCGATGCTCTAGTTTTCGAACCCATGATATCCCTTGCAGCCTTATATTGCCTTGGACACATCCTATTACCTGTTGTTTGGTAGATAGTTGGACTTGCGCGTTGTAGTCGCTTGCTCAAGTGCTGATGCGTGTCGTCCAGAACCACAGTTGTTGGAGTATTGCCGCATGTTGGATGTTGGAGATGATCATGGCTTTACTTATCGTTCACTTTAAATACTGCTTAACAACTAAAATTGAAGTAGGTAAGCAGAGGCACAGGTGGGCAATAGATGTTATTTGGTTGTTAACCGTCCACTTGTGTCCCGTAGGACCCCGAGTGCTTGATACCTGTTCCTTGAATTTTCGCGCTATCCACATCCGGGAGTATTATGGGACCCCCCCTGAGCCAGAGCTTGATTCATTCTTATTTCTTGGGGCCACAAACTAGTTTGAGGTTTTAATTACTATCCTGTACCTATGCCATGCTTTACTGCTTTATTTACGATTGTGCGAGGAGCACACTGTACTGTTTAGGATCGTGGCACGATTCCGCGGTATCGATAAGCCCAGTTTTGGGTTCCTAGTCGTTTACAACCGTCCCCACAACCTTGAGTCTGTCTCGGAGACGGCCGGCTTCGTTGCGGGTCTACTTTAAGGGGTGGCCCCCTGAAATATTTCTGAATCCTGTGATTGCTTTGTCGTGAAGGCCTTGTTGGGTTTTGATTTGGTTTTTCCGAGGTTGATCGAGTGTGTGTTGCTATTGGTGCACCCCGGCCGGGTAAAACTTTCTGAAAGCCGTGTCCGCGGTTATGGACGACTTGGAGCACAGTATCTCGATCATAGACAACTATAACTAAAGTAGTGTTATCAATTTGACTTTATGATGACTAGTAATCAGCTTCACTATAATGGAATGGCTAAATAAAACTGCCCACAATTGCTTGTTTGGGTTGTCGCTTGCGACAATTGTATCTGACTAGTAAGTATTGCAACTATAACGGAATGGCTAAATAAAAGTACCAACAACTGCTGGGTTTTGGGATATCTCATGCTAATTGTATCTGACTAGTAAGTGTTGCAACTACAATGGAATGGTTAACTAAAAGTGCCCACTGCTTATTTTATCCGGATGACTATCTATACCTGACTAGTAATTGCTGCAACGATAACCGAATAAATAAAACTGCCAACGGTGTGAGTTCCTCGGTTGACTTCCTCGTTTGGTCTCGAGGGGGAAACACCAGGATGAGTTTGTCTGATGGTAGAATCAGGTTGGTTCCGAATAGGTCTTTCTTACCCCTCTCTGATAGCCGACAGTTGTATCGAGTCTCTATAGGTTGTTTAGTGCATGCTGCCCTGCCGCTTCAGTCCACCATACCTATGTAGGCGAGGACCGCCGAATTCTAGCCTCGCTGTGTACTGGCCTCGATCGACGCTCCTCTTTTCCTTTGCCCTTTGTCGGCACCCCTTTTTGTTTAAGCAGGTAGTGAGATCGACGTCGTTAGCAGGGTTACCCTTCCGGCTTGGCCTGGGCAGGGTTATGGACGCCATTGGTTAATTCTTCAGGGCTCTTAGCTCAATTTGCATCTTGTCCGTACTCAGACGTTGTATCATTTTCAAGGTGATTTGAATCTTTGTATATTATATCTGTATTCTTGACTCATTGAGTCGCGTTGTATATATATATCTGTTCTGTGGGTCCCATCGAGGACTGTTGTGTAATGTTATTACTTCGTTTTCCACCCGCACGAAAGTGCCTGGTGGGCACCTTTGAATCGTTTCTATGCGGGTTTGGCGGGTTTCGCTAAAACTTGCATAGGGACGATTCTGAGGGTGTTACAAAAGCCAAACATGCAATCTTCCTTGAAGACACAAACGAATCTTAAATAAAGAATACTAAGCTTATGAGCCAACAAGAAAGAAAACAAATGATACAAAATACCTATAAGATTTTTTTCTTTCTTTTTCTCTTTCTTAGTAATGCTACTGACCAGAACTCGGTTTGCCAAAACTAATTTAGATCCACTTGATGATCCCAAAGTGGTGCCAATACTGATCAACAGGACCCATCATATAATATAGATTGCAAATTAAAATAAGAAGTGCAAAAAGTAAAAGATGAGACTTCTCATTAATATTCAATAAAGGCACTCACACCAAGGGATACATAGATAATCAACTAAAGGAGAGATACTTCCACATGCAAACCAAACTATAAGATAACCCCTCTACCACAAATATGAATCCACTAAAAAGGTAAAAGATAACAGATAATGGTGGTGATACCACGACACTCCCCCAAGATTGGAACAAGCCAAGGGGATGCCAAACCTGATGACAAATTATTCCTTTGGTGGTGGTGGTGTTCTCTTGATAAGCTCTTCAATAAGTTTCTTCAAATCCTCCATATCGAAGGTCAGAGTACGAATTAACTCCGAACAGCCGATGATCAACTAAGACCGAGGATCCCAGTCCTTGTTATTCTTTCTCCATTCTTCCAAATTAGAGTGTTTCTTCCCTGCACGGTTAGAACAAGGGGTACTAGGAGGAAGTGTGCGTGGAGCGAGGATATGACATAGATTTCTCCCTCCTGTAGACATCCGTGCTGTCCTCTTAAGCTTGCTAGGTCGTGTCACCAAACCAATGCTTGCGACAGTAGCGCGAGTGTCCGGATGCTTGTCCTCCTCCATGTCACCTTCATACCCTACCGAAATCTCCTCCTCCTTGGGGTCTTGAGGTTCTTCTTCCTCGGGATTCTTGTCTTCGTCGTTGGCGGAGGCCATGGTGCTCTAAACTTGAGAAGATTTCCTGACAGAAACAGATTGAAACGAAAACACAACGAGAACATGATGCACGAACCTCGTGGGATCAGGGGGTTATATATTACGAAGTTTTAAGGCATAAGGAAGGTTTTGACACGGAAACAAGGCGGAGACGGAGTTCGAGGGTGGCACACCCCCCTCAGGCGCTGCTAGGCTAGGCCGCGCCTGGGGTGGGTCTGTCCACCCCGGACTCTGTTTCCTCTTTAGTTCAGTCTCGTAGCTTGACTTATGTATTAAAAACATCAAAAATATAAAAAGATTGGGGTTTCACGAACCTTCTGTTTTCACCACTTTTACCTATTCAAAGACGAACTCTGCAGATTTGTTTTCTCTTTCTCCTGAAAATTTCCTTCATACAAAACCCTTGCACAAACTCAATGACAACATTAGTGTAAACAAAAACAATAAACCTTTGGGTACACACTTCAACTGAAAACCCATCAAAACAAAAGCTTCTATAAGAGGCAAATGCAAATAATGGCAGAAATCTGTCAAAACAGACCAGCAGGTAAAGATTGATTTTTTCGAAGACCTTCTGTTGCTCAAATCAAAAAGTGCAGAACTGATGAAAGTTGGGTAACAACTTGGAGAACAAGATCAGAAAAATGCAGCTACATCTGAAGTACTGAGCTTCCTCACGAATTTTTACAATACATCACAAAAATCTGTCCAAGGACGGCCACTTTTCACAACTCCTCTACTTCACAAAAGTAGTTGAACTTGACACAAAAACCAAAACAAAAAGGATAAGGAGCGGTTATTACAGAGGTAATAACTTCCAAGACTCGACAAAACTCTTGTGTTATCTCCCAACAAGTACTTTTCTTTAATGCCTTTAAGTTAGGCTTGAAACTTCCAAAGATGCTCACAAAGGAGATATATATTTGAAGTGAAAGAGAGCATCAAGAAGCAAATAACCAACACACTTGAGTCTAACCCTCTTCCTATGCATGGGGGTATCATGAGAAAATGAATTGTTGAAACAAAAAGCCACAAGCATAGGAAGACTAAACATATGCAACTTTAAAGATTTCAACATAAAACGGGGAAACTTAACATCATTGAGATGCATAAAACCATGTTTCCCTCTCTCAAAATAACTTTCAGTAGCACTTTGAATAAAGTTGACAATATAACTGTCACTGGAAACAACTTCATCATCAGAATAAGCATACTTACAGTCATCAAAAAGAGGTCCAAGGTCATAAACCGGATCAATAGAAGCAAGTTGTTCCATCCTAAAATCTTTATTAGGCAAGCTATTTTCACAAGGAGCTTTAGAAAATTTGGAAAAGTTGAACTCATAAGAATCTCCATCAAACTTAGTTAAAACTTTTTCCTTCTTACAATCAATAATGGCTCCACAAGTGTTCAAGAAAGGTCTACCAAAAATGATAGGACAAATTTTGCTAGCTGCTGAATTAAGCACTAGAAAATCAGCAGGATATTTGATCTTACCACAGAGAACCTCCACATCTCTTACAATGCCAATGGGGAAAATGGTTTCCTTATTAGCAAGGTGGATAACCACATCAATGTCCTCTAGCTCACAAGGACCAATCTCATGCATAATTTCCCTGTAAATCTCATAAGGAATAACACTAGAACTAGCACCAATATCTCATAAACCATAGTAGGAATGATCACCAATTTTAACAGAAAGCACATGAACACTAGCTTTTCTAGTATTACTAGGATGAGAGATAATATTAGAAGCATCTTCACAGAAGACAATGTGCTCATCCTCTATATTTCTAGTGATAGTGTCTTTCACAATAGCTACCACAGGTTCATCACTCAAATGCTTACCAGGCTCCACAGTTTTCATATTTTTTATTTGCACTAATAATCATAGAATACTCCTTTACCATAGCTGGGAAAGGTATTTTCTCAACATGAGGTTCAAGCACAATATGATTAGTAGTACAAACTTGAGTTATTCTAATGGGAACATGACTAACAACATCTCTATAAGGATCATGGTACTTATTCCACTTCTTCTTAGGAATTTATATGTAAGAAAAAGTCCTTAAAATAGTTGGCAATACTTTGGGAATCAAGACCAAACTCATTACTAATATCACGGAAGTCATCAGTTCCCATAAAAGATTTAATGCATTCATAATCATAGTTTATACATGACTTTCTTCCTTTGTCATTCTCCCAAGCTTCAGTGTTATCTTGAATACGGTCTACGAGATCCCATTTAGCTTCTTCCTTCATACATGTGAATGATCCAGCACAAGAAGCATCTAGTAAATCTTTATCATGAAGAGAAAGCCTATCATAAAAGTTATTGAGAATAATATAGTTAGAAAGTTCATGAGTAGGACATTTAAGCATTAGTAATTTCAATCTCCCCAAGCTTGAGTTGTACTCTCTCCATCAAGAGGCCAAAAGTTATATATAAGGTTTCTATCCTTATGAATCTCACTGGGAGGATAAAATTTAGAGTAAAAGAGAGGTGCCATCTCCTCCCATTCCATGGATTGTCCATTCTTCAGTAGCTTATAACATTCTTCAGATCTCCCTTTCAAGGATATGGAGAGTAACTTCTTCTTCACTAGTTCAGTTGTGATACCCGCACACTTAAACAACCCGCATAATTCATGGATAAAAAGAAAGTGATCACCAGGATGGACAGTTCCATCCCCAAAATAATAATTATCCATAACACGATTAACAATACTTGTAGGTATCTTAAAAGGATCTATCTCAACAAGTGGTGGTTCATCTACTACCCTAGCAGTGGTAGTAGTTTTCCTAAACATAAAACCAAGTGGGTTATCCATATTGGAAACAAAGTAACAAGTAACAAAAGCAATACTCACAGTAAAAGTTTCCCTTACCAGTTCCACTCTTCAATAGCGCTTCACTCCCCGACAATGACACCATAAAATAGTCTTGATGACCCACAAGTATAGGGGTGTATCGTAGTACTTTCGATAAATAGGAGTGTTGATCCCAACAAGGAGCAGAAGATGCTGAACAGTGGTATGGAGCAGGAAATCCCTGTGAATACTTAGCAAACGAATTTTTAGTGGTTTTCTGACAAGGCAACAAAACAAGGAGCAAGTAACAAAGGTAACAAACAAACGGAACAAGTGGCCCAATCCTTTCTTAGCAAAGGACAAGCCGGTGGAAATACTTATAAGGACCAAACGTTCTCGAGGACACATGGGAATTCTGTCAAGTGCTTTCGCTTCAAATAGCCGAGTACTCTTCTTTGGTGTTGTAAGTGTTGTGTGGGTGAACCTGTGCTAACATACCGCCCTTTCTAGGACTAATACATACTTGTGATTAAACCCCCTGCAAACATCGATAACTACAGGAAAGTAATTAAGATATAAATCTAACCACAACCTTAAACTCTGAGATCCTACACTCCCTTGTGCAAAGGTGTCCTAACGGGGGTTCAGGTTTCTGTCACTCCTGTAACCCCACAATTAGTAGCCATATACACAATGCATTCCCCTAGGCCCATAAATGGTGAAGTATCATGTAGTCGATGTTCACATGACACCACTAGAAGAATAGCACCACAACTTAAATTCTAAACCATTGAATAATAACTCATCACAGATTCACTACTAACAACATGACTTCTCCCATGACCTCAAGAACTAAACAAACTACTCACAATACATCATATGGATCAAGATCAAATATGATATGGTAATGGATAACAATTTGAACATAAACAATAATCCAATGGTTCCAATCACAAGCATCAACTACAATAGTAATCAACACCGGGAAAGTTTCCCCTAAGAACTAAAGCAATATCCAACACAATTGTTATAGCGGGACGGAGTGGTGATGATGGTGCTGGTGGAGATGATGGTGTGGATGATGATGATCCCGATGAAGCCTAGCTTGATGACGGTGTTGATGGCAACAGTCTCCCCTCTCCGGGAAGGAATTCCCCCGGCATAAATCTGTCTGCTGGAGAGATCTTTCTCTCTCTGTGTTTTCCGCCCCTAGAGGTGACAGAAATCTATCTGTGGTCGCTCCCTTGGTCTTAGGGTTTCGTAGGGAAGATATAGGCGAAGGGGCAGAGTCGGAGGCCAGGCAGGTGGGCCACACCTGCCCTAGGCATAGGGCCAGGTGGGCCCGCGCCTAGGGTGTGTGGGCCCCCTGAGGCCCCTCTTCGCTCCTCCTTCTGGCTTCCTTCGTCTTCTGGTAAAATAATATGTTTCCATATTTTTCTGGTATTTTTCTGATCTTCGCGAAATTACACCGAAATGCCTTCTTTTCCATCAGAATCCAGACTCCGGCAGTCCATCCTCCAAGAATCATCCAACATGCATAAACAGATGAAAATCCATATGTAATACCTCATAATAAGACAAATATCAATTAATAGAGGTAAATTATGATATAGAATGGTTATGCAAATTGGGAGTACCAGGGCAAAGTAATGTGATTATGTTGTGCAGGTTCCAGGTTGCTAGCAACACCTTGGGAGTTGTTTCCTTACTCCTACTGGTTCGATAACCTTGGTTTCATAACTGAGGAAAACTTGTTGCTGTGCTCATCATACCTTCCTATTGGGGTTCCCAACAAGCTCTACATCATCTGAGCCATCAGGTCCACCACCCCGGGAGGGGGTACTTGGAATGCACCATACCCTAATGGGCTAGGCGCATGGAACCCTAGGTCAAGTCGGCCAAGGATAAGGAAAAGAGACACAAACTCTAGTTTGAATAGTCAGATCCTAGTTTGTAATTCAAATTCCTAGTGGAGGAAGGAAAGGAAACCTTGAGGGACAAGGTTTCCCTTTCCCTCTCCTTGCCGCCGGCTCATGACTGCAAGTGCACAGATTGTTTGTAGCTAGTTTCGAAAGAAAGATATCGACCCCACAGGTGACATGGTTATACCCCACGAGTACACAACATTAGTATACCTGGTCCAGCCCAAGGAAGGCCCACGTCAAGACACGCGACCCGTGGAGATTTCGGGTGGCCCAAGCCCATGACGTCTTCGGATCCTTGGAGGACAAGTTTAGAGTACATACAATTTCAAAGGGTACCAACCATAATCTGTAACCGACTCGACCTAAGCCCGGGACCTGCCTATCTATATAAAGGCCAGGAGGGCATGGCGAGAAGGATATCTTCCACCCTCGCATACGCACCTCACGCCAGTTTGCATCTGGGCACCCCTGTAACCTTCGGTTCCACCATAATCAAGAGCAGACAAGCAGGAGTAGGTTTTGCCTCCGGGGGCCTGAACCTGGGTAAACCTCGTGTCCCGTGTTGCTTGTCTGTTAACCGTTCCGCTATCTCCAGCATCCCCATCTTCTCCAAACCCCAAGTCCATAACAATGGGCATTGACGAGATCGAACCTCGTCAACAGGGAGTGGGAGTTATGAAGTCTATTAACTCTTGAATTAAATACTAAAATAGAAATTCTAAATAACGTTCTAAGTAACAAGATAAAATGCGAGTGTTGTGTAAAAAGGTGTTTTGGGGTTTTATATAAGAGAACAATAAGTAAAGTAAAGCAAACTAAATACAGAAAATAAGTATTGTGTATGTAAAAGAGATGTGAAACTGCAATGGGAAAATGCGTCCTTAGGGAGTTCCAGATACACCTCTAGCATTTATGAAGTATTTAAGGTAAATATTATTATCATGAACATTCTCAACTATGTATGTGTGGGAGCAACTCCGTATTTGGAAAAATAGGCAGCAACCACTGCTCACATCATCCTCATAACCACAGCAGACAAGAAATCGACATCAATCGAATTACTATGCTATGAAGGGACTTTACCCCGTACGATGTATCCCATGGCATGGATAGTGTTTTGTGAGTTTCCTCGGTTCCCAAGTTGATACGTACGGAGTGCCAACAACTTTATAGTCATCGTAAGTGCTAACACACCTCCTTCTACCAATAAGCAGTTCCCTCCATCAAGTCCCCGCAAGAGGCAAATATTGAGAGGTCAACTTCTCCCAACATCAATATGAAGACAATCTAACGCATGGTCACAATGATGAATATCATAATTTTTTTATCTTATGCTAGGGTTTCTCCATCTCCCCAAGAACTAATGATCTACTTAGACATGGAGGCAATCAACATCATGACAAAAACAATGAAATCTATCATAGATGAATAGTACTTGTATAAATCCACAACAAGTACGAAAATTACAAGACCTAGACAAGATGTAGATGGGATGGATGGAGATGGTGGTGATGCAGCGGTTGACGATGAAGATCGATGCCTTAGCCTCATGGATCTGCGTAGGGTGAAGATGGATCCCCGGTGGATGATTTCCCCCTCCAGATCCCTTCCGGAGGTGAGGTTTCGGTGATTTCTGGTCGTTTGTATGTTGTCTCTCTGATCTAGTTGCACAGGGTGAAACTATTTGAGGAGGCGGTGGAGGCGCCAACTATGCGGCGGTAACTATACTGCCGGAGAATTTCTTCCTGCCATATAGTTGGTTGTTAAACCGTCTGCCTCTTGTGATTGCTTTGGGTTTTCTTCTGGTGTTATTGATATTTCCCAAATTAGCGATTTATGTTGTTTTTGACTCCTTTTAGTTCCAATACAACTGGTCCAAGAATTGTGTCCATCGTATCCACCATCTGTCCTGATCCTGGTGAAAATAAACATAAAAGGTGTGGTGAACGCCTAAAATAGCAAGATACTGCCACTACAATGCAAAATAATAATATAAAATGTGATGCAAATATGCACTCATCACCGGCCAAGAGGACTTGGGGGAGGACTCGGCCAGGGCTGGGAACCCTGGCCTCCGCCCCTCCACCCATATAAGGAGGGGTGTGGGCGCCCCATAGCCCCTCACCCCAAACCCTAGCCACCGACACCTCCCCTCTCTCCTCCATACAGCTGCTCCAGCTTAGGCGAAGCCTGCAGTAATCTCTTCTCCACCACCACTACCACACCATCGTGTTGTTGTGCTTCCGTGGAGATCTACAAACCTCCGTTGCCCTGCTGGAACAAGGGAGAGGAAGGTCTTTATCGACTATCGTACGTGTGGCCGACTATGGAAGCGCTGCCGAACGTGGCGCCGGAAGGATCGTATACGCGACCTTGAGATCGGCATGTGATCGACTACATCAACCACGAGAATCCAATCTCGTTAAACGCTTTGGTTCTACAAGGGTTAGTTTTCTACAAACTCGTTGCACTGATCTCGTAGATTAGATCTTGGCTTTTGTGTGTTCCCGCGATAGAAACTTTTTGTTTTCCATGTTGCAAACCCTACACTTATAAACATGGATGAACGGAGTATCAATTAACACGAGCCAATCAACACTGAAATTGCTCCCACATTGTGATGGAAAACCTAATGGGCGTCTTGAGTGTCGTTCGCCCGATCGGCGGATAAAAAATGGTTATTCTCCTGCTACCTGATCTTCATCTAGCCTAAAATCAGTCGTGATGGAACATTTGCATTTTGGCCCTTGGTTTTTGCAAAACAGACTTTGTATGCATTTTATATTATGTTTCCGAGTTTGGAGGCTTTGTCGATTCTTCATTTCGGGACACTTCACACCTCTCCTTGGTATTTTCTTTGCTGCATCCAATTTCCTTTTCAATGAACTTAGATTTTGAAAATTTAGAAACAAGCTCAATAACTTGATATAGAGAAACACCAAGAAGCAATAAATGGGGAGATGTAAATTGAGTATATGAGGGATTGAGACCATATAATGGGTGATGGGCTAAAACAAAGAGGTCACCTCGGTGGCTTTTTCCACGAGACACTTGTGTTTGTTGGTGATGTTCTCATTGGGGTGTCGAAGTGAGAGATGTGGAGGGAGTGGAGATTATGGTGATGGCGACCACTCCCACTACCTCACCTTGTTGCTCTTCATCTTCATCCCCAAAATAATACTCCTATTGAACCACCAACACCCTTGTCAAGGGAGTTTGTGTTGTCGTAGTTTTTTATGGGGGTGGCTTGGATTTATCCTTAAATATGAGTATAGCACCATTACCTTATATTTTCTCAAATGGACATTCCACAATGAAGTGATTCTTGTCATCACAACTATAGTATGTTCTCAATCTTGGACCATTTGGTCTTTAGCCTCTTGTATTACTTCTTGAGTTGCCCCTTGGCTTGTAGTTCTTGTCCTTTCCCCCAAAATACTTTTGAGGCAAGATCCAGATGCTCATGGTAGTCATAGTTCATCTTCTTAGGACATCTCTGTAAATATACAGATATCGCCTAGAGGGGGTTGAATAAATGTTTTTAAAATAATTATGGTTTAGCCTCTAATAAATATAAAATAAAACTAGCATTTAATATGTCAAGCAAAAAATATAAATCCACTAGGTTCAACTAAGTGTCAAGCACAAAATATAAATCCACAGGTTCAACTACGTGCACCAACAACTTATGGTAAGCAAGACAAGCAACAAGTTGATAACAATATGTATTACTTCAAGCATGATGGCTATCACAAAGTAAAGTGCATAAGAAAAGGGATTGGGTATATAGAGATAACCGATGGATGCGAAGACAATGATTTTAACCCCAAGTTCACTTCCAAAGAATTTATGTCACCATTGGAGAGGTGCAATGGCGTAATGTTCTCCAAATGCCATGAATAGCTTACCTTGAGGTGTGGTGAATCGATACACATCCAACGCCCTGCAAGGCCTTACCCAAATATGCGGAGGCACACTACTCACTGCCTCCACAAAAGGCTCACCTTATTCTCACGTATGCACATCATAAAAGGTGAGCACACTATCCACCATGGGACACTTTAGGACGGTCACCGAACCCATACAAGCTTGGGGCAATCTCCACAACTCAATTGGAGGCTCCCAATATAATGCCAAAAAATTCCAACAAGCTTGAGGCAAACTCCACAACTCAATTGGAGACCCCAAAGAACACCACAAAGGCCACAACCATATAGGGTTTCAAGAACCCAAGAGTAACAAGCACACGAGCTTTCACCAGCTGATTCTCCACAAAGAACTCAAACTGATGTACCTAATGCAAAGGCAAGTCCTTCAATCCTAAATTCCACCAAATCTACAAAATCTATTGGGAGAATAAGAGAGGAAGAACACAAGAAGAGAACACCAAATTCTCCAAGACATAGATCCCAAGGATTCCTTCACAAAGATGGGATTTATTTTGGTAGGTTTGTAGATCTAGATCTCTTATCTCAAATCCCTTAAAAAATATGCAAGAATCATAGGAGGTACATGGGGAGAGTACAAGATCTTAAAGGTCAACAATGTAGGAGAGAGAGTATAAGAGCAATTGGAAGAACCAATCACACGAAGGGGAATAGGGAGGCCTTAAACAGGTCTCTCCAAATCTGACTGTTATGTGCATATTCATGCATGGCCTGTAGTACCACTAAATCAGCGGTACTACCGCTGATGGCCTGCAATAGCATAGGTGTAACATCCCAGCATTTAGGAACTAAAGAAGGGTACAAATAGGAATTTGTGCATTTGCATGCATTCATCTCTAAATTTGGGGTAAATTTTCCGCCAAACAAAATCCTGGAGAGATCAGAGTTTCTTTCACTATTTTGAGGTAGGTTTAGCTCTCTATAGTGATTGCTATAAATTTGACATGATCTTTAGGAATTTAAAAGATTTTGGGTGAACAATTTGAATTCAAGTTTAAATTTGAATCATTTGGAAAAGATTTAAAAATTAGAAGTAATTGGTATTTTATGGATTTCCAAAAATGATTTAGTTAATATTGTTTGAATATTTAATATTTATAAACAATAATGATAATTAAAAAGAATACAAAGAGAATAACTTAAATAAGAAAGTATTTCTTATTTATTTCCTTTATTCAATTACAATAATCCAAATACAAATATATATCAAATAGTACAATACAAGAACAAATCTCAAAGAAGAATAAGAAACTTTATTAAATATAGAATATTGTACATTAAACTGTTACAAAGTGAATAAATAAATAAAATACAAAGAAATTAAATAAAGAAAACCTAAACTATCTATCTGTTCCTGAACTACATCTTGATCATCAAAAGCTTCTGTACCTGCAAAACAAAGACAATAAGAAAACAAAAAAATTGTTTTTTGTTAGTTTTATTCTCAGTTTTGGACAGTGAAGTGCACTGTTCACTTTTACCTCATTGAGTAATAAAAAGGGGCAAGTTTCACCAATGTGAAGTATTTGTTCTTTAAAATCAAAAAGCTTCAGAACCACATCATAAGCCAAAGTAAAAGGGGCAAGTTTCACTAGATCAGAAAATAGTAAAAGGATAGGCAGTGAATCAAATCCACTTGATCTGATCTAAAGGAGAGGAGCACAGTGAAGCAGCTCACACACCTAATTGCATGCAGTGTGTTGTCGACTAGCAGTGAGAGAAGAGAAGTAACAAAACCACACTCGCACACAGCAAGCCAACACTGCTCACCACTCCACAACCACAACCATTGCTCTATCTCAAGAACACACACAATAAACAACACCAGCACTTGCTAGATTTCCAGCAGATCAAACCACAACTCACCAAAACAATCCACCAAGAAACCATCCAAGATGGTCACCTAATGGAGGGGTGCAATAGGTGGATAGCAAGAGCAGCAGCAGCAACACCAGGAGGTGCATGACAAGGCCAAGAGCAGCAGCAGTACCAGGAGGTGTAGGACAAGGACAAGGACAGCATCAGCATCAAGAGGTGTAGGACAAGGCCAAGGACAGCAACAGCAGCACCAGGAGGTGCAGAACAAGATCAAGCAGTGACAACAGATTCATAAGATAGCAACCACAAGTAGTAGAGTAGCAGGCAACTCAATAATAAAGCTACCACAGTCTACCCTAGAACAAGGGGACATCTCAAATCCTTTGATCTACTATTTGATCATGCTTACACATAGTTGAATTTATGCAAGAGCGTGGTATATCTATCATGGAATACATGATAAAATAGGCAGCTAGTAAAAACATCTATTCTTACTTTAGATTAGCCTCAGACTAACATCACAGGCCAATATAAACACAACAAGAGTAACACTATACTTGATAAATTTTCCAACTCTTACCAATACAAAGCCAATTCAAAGTACAATTTAGGAAAAACTTAATACTAGAAAGAATTTGTGTACCATTCAATAGAAGGTGTCACAAAAATCCATCTTAAGTAAGTAATCCTTACATATAGGATTCATAGCTAAATCTTCTCAAAATGTTTATCAATCATTTTCCTAAATAGCAGTCTAGGAATCATTTCTGTTACTTTAAAAAATGCTATCATCAGAGTCATCAATAGAATTTGAAAAGGAACCCAACTATAATGCTTTAGCACTAAACAAGTCAATCGTCACCAATAACTAGATCTCAATCTAGATCAGAGCCACAACATCATCAAATTTACAAGTAACAAGAAGTAAATATCAAACAAGAAATCATCCGATAGAGCCATTGATATCAATTCCAAGACCACCAATAGATAGTAATTCTACACAGTCTAATTATAGTGAGGATTTGCATAAAGAAAATTTTATTATCTTGGAACAGGCGAAGGGGCAAGGTCAGTGGACGCCCGAGGGGCCCACACCATAGGCCGTCACGCCCTAGGGTGGGCCCGCGCCACCCTATGGTGTGGTCGCCTCGTGGCTCCTCTTCGTCTCCCCTTCGGTCTCCATGTCGTGCCGGGAAATATATTGTCTTTGGATTTTGTTCCGTCCAATTATGAGAATATTTCTTTACTAGCTTTTCTGAAACAAAAAACAGAAGAAAACATGCAACTGGCAGTATGTCATCTTGTTATTAGGTTAGTTCTAGAAAATGTATTAAAATACCTCAAAGCATATATAAAACATAAGATAGTTGATACAAAACAATCATGGAGCATCAAAAATTATAGATACGTTTATGACATATCAAGCATATGCAAGCTTAACTCCTGCACGTCCTCGAGTGGGTAAGTGATAAAAAGAATAATTTTTGAGGTGACATGCACCATCACAATCTTGATCTAGGTGTTTTAAGCATTGATAGCTGGGATCATAGTACTCTAAACATGAGCATGAATGATGTAGTTCTAGCAATAAGACATAGCAACTATGTTGCAACATGAAAAGGTACAAACAAAAGATCATGAATAACAATGCATTGAAAGAAATTTGTTTCTTTCACATATAGAAAACATAGCAAGAGTGGTATTTAGCTTGTCCTTCATGGAGTAGCAAAACATAAATGCATAGGACACCTTCAAAGTTCATAAGGGTTACTAGATACAAATAATTTAATAACAAGCAATACCAACATTATGAATCAATCAATAAGTTTTGGGACAATGCTCATTGAACTAAGAATGCAACTATGCTCTCTTAATTGGTGCATAAAGATAGAAGATGGAGACTCAACAAAAAGTAAAAAGAAAGGCCCTTCACAGAGGGAAGTAGGGATTTGAAGTTTCATAAAGAGCTTCCAAAAATTATGGTACTTACTAGCTTTGAGCTCTCATTGCCCCTATCATTGGCATCTTGAAGTGATTAAGGTTAAAGTGACACAAATATGAGTATATGCTTGACAAGTTATAAGTTGAAAATCTCATGCCCCTTGTGTACAAGTACCGAACCTCATGCTACTCAACTTTTGTCACAAGCAAGTTCTTGTCATTGTAAGTATATGTGTATCATAGAGAATCGTCAACTAGGTACCCCTTTCCCCATGAGACAGGAGCTATCCCATATCAAAATGACAAGGCAACAAACAATGAGCATCTCAGCGATCTTTTTATTTGCTATTTGCATAGTTTTTTATTGAGGATGCTTCACAGAATGCTCATTATGGTTAAGCTGTAAGTTTCCACCATGATTAGGCATGGCTTAGGCTAGCCGCACAGGCGTTTCTCTAACACATATACAAACTCCATGAGCTTACAAGATCCCCTTTTATTTCACACCTCCGGGATCCATAAACAAAAGAACATGATATCAACTGAATAGAATAAGTGCAATGTTGAAAGCGTTCCCCATGACAACATGGTTCAGCTAATTCACAACTTATATATAAGCAACATAGATGGGCACAATAGTTCAAGTTTATTAAGTGCAAGAAATAAAGTGTGCCATCAAGTTTGTGAGAGCTTTAATCACTAATTTTAACATAATAAAAGTTTAATTTGGAAGATAGATAAAAACATGAATATACTTGGAATGGTGTAACACACCATGCATAGGAATTTATAGTGGACTCTTTGGAATAACTTAGTTTCTTGGGAGTTGGATGCACGAGTAGAGCTCATACTCAGTACAAGTGGAGGCTAGCAAAAGACTGGGAGCGACCAACTAAGAGAGCAATAATGACCATAATCATGCATAGCAACAAAACATTACTAATCAAAGCATAAAGTGGTACTACAAATCAAGGACTAAATTATCATAGAGGCTATGGTGACTTGTTCATAGTCATAACATGGTGTGAGCATGTGCCAAGTCAACCCAAATAAAGCATCAAAGGAGAATACCACAATATTATGCTTTTGTATGCTAAAACAACGCATGATTCTTTCAAGGCACATTAAGCAATCTCAATTGTTTGAAACAAGTCATGCTACAACAATAATTACTAAGCATATGGTCAAAGCAACATCTAACATGACATGATAAAGTCTAAGCCACAGTAAAAAAGCTTCCTTTTGTACCACTATAAGCATGAAACTTCCTACTCTCTTCCAACACCAATCGACTTATTTGAAACAACTCACAAAGATAATAATCAATAAAGACCAGTGAGATTGTCTCACCAACTTACATAGGAGAAATGAAAAGTTCTAAGCAAAAATCACAAGAAAACTAAAGATAAACACAGTGCTAGCAAAAGAGAACACTCACAGAACAATAAGAGTGAAAACTAAAGTGTTCTAGGCAATGAAGAACTAGGTATGACTTATCCAAAAGAAGAATGAGGGGGTCCAATTAATTTATCGCAGCAAACAAATCAAAATAAAACTAAAAACAAAGACAAAGACGCTCCAAGAAAAACATATAGTGCATGAAGCAAATAAAAATGAAGTGTCTTGAAAGAAGACCTGAGATTTTTATTGATGAAGAAGGGGATGCCTTGGGCATCCCCAAGCTTTGACGCTTGTACCTCTTGAATATTTCTTGGGGTGACACGGGTGGCATCCCCAATTTTTATATTTTGTCCATTCTTCATCTCATCATATGATTCTTCCTCTACAGTTGAAAATTTCCTTCATACAAAACTTCACACAATCTCATTAGCAACATTAGTGTATTCAAGAAAATAATCCTTTGGGTTTAGTTTCAACACAAGTAAAACGTCCATTAAAACACAAGCTATTGTAGCAATTCCTTTTAAAATCCCAAGCGATCAAGGAGAACTCAAAAGAAACCGATTAAGAGGCAAATGCAAATAATGGCAGAAATCTGTCAAAACAGACCAGCAGGTAAATACCGATTTTTTCGAAAATCTTCTGTTGCTCAAATAGAAAAGTGCAAAACTAACGACAATTGGGTAAATAACTGGGGCAATCACTCAAAACATTACAGCTCAATCCGACCTACTTGGATTTTTCACGATTTTTTAAAGTGACACACAGAAATCTGTTTTGGGACAACAACTTCCCCATATCTTACTTCTTTCTCATTAGAGGTTATTCTTGGCACAAAAACCACACAAAAAGGATAATGATAGGTTATTACAAAGGCAATAAGTTCCAAGACTCAACAAAATAAAAACTTACTGAAATAAAATTGGGATATCTCCCAAGAGTGCTTTTCTTTAACGCCTTTCAGCTAGGCAAAAGAAGCAAGAAACAAGTATTTTCGAATGAAGAAGAATTGACATCACATTTTGTTTTAATAGGAGATCCAAAAGATAGCTTCTCTCTTTTTCTAGGGAAGTGTTCTATACCTTTCTTGAGTGGGAACTGATATTTAATGGTGCCTTCCTTCATATCAATAATGGCACCAATAGTTCTAAGAAAAGGTCTTCCAAAAATAATAGGACAAGAAGCATTGCATTCAACATTCAAAACATAGAAATCAACAGGGACAAAGGTATTGTTAACCATAATAAAAACATCATTAATGATCCCCATAAGTTTCTTTTTAGCATTATCATCAAGATGGACATCCAAATAACAATCTTCCAATGGTGGAAAATCAAGCATTTCATAAATTTTTCTAAGCATAATAGAGACACTAGCACCAAGATCAAATAAAGCTTTGAGATAAAAATCATTCATTTTCATATTAATGATGGGTTCCCAACCATCTTCTAATTTCATAGGAATAGAAGCTTTATGTTTCAAATTTTCTTCTTTAATTTTCTTGAGAGCATTTGTAATATGTTTTGTGAAAGCCATATTCATAGTACTAGCATTAGGACTTCTAGAAAGCTTTTGAAGGAACATAATTACTTCAGAAATATTGCAACCATCAAGATCAAAATCAAAATTAGCATCCAAGGTAGTAGAATCATTGTTTCCCATATTTCGAAAAATTTCAGCATTTTTATTGGAAAAATTCCTATTGGGTTTAGGCATTGTTGCAAAAGGAATGGGGAATTCTTGTGTTTTGCTAGCATCAACATTACTAGTGGTGGTAATAGTACAAATTTCAGTCATACTACTATTTCTAGCAACTTCATCTTCTCTTTCCCACCCAGCATGCAATTCAGCTAACATCCTAACATTTTCATCAATTCTAACTTGTATGGCATTAGTAGCAGCAAAAGGATTTTCCATAGTTTCAGGTTTAGCAGCAATTTTATTAATCAAAGAAGATTGTGCTTTAGACAAAGATGAAATATTTTTTCAGCATTCGAAAGCTTTTCCTCAACAGTTTTAATAAAGGCAGTTTGTTTACTAATAAAATCCTTAAGCATGACTTCAAGTTCAGAGGGTGCACTTCTATTTTTGTTGTAGGAATTTACATAAGTATTACCATTATTAGAAGGATATGGTCTATAATTATTATTACCATAAGTATTGTTGCCAAAATTATTATTTCTAATGAAGTTCACATCAACTTGCTCTTCTTGAGCAACCAAAGAGGCTAAAGGAACATTATTTGGATCAATATGAGCTTTTCCATTAACAAGCATAGACATAATAACATCAATTTTATCACTCAAGGAGGAGGTTTCTTCAACAGAATTTACCTTCTTACCTTGTGGAGCTCTCTGAGTGTGCCATTCAAAATAATTAACAATCATATTATCAAGGAGCTTTGTTGCAGCACCCAAAGTAATGGTCATAAAGGTACCTCCAGCAGCAGAATCCAACAGATTTTTTGAAGAAAAATTTAGTCCTGCATAAAAGGTTTAGATAATTATCCAAGCAGTCAGTCCATGAGTGGAGAAATTCTTTACCAAAGATTTCATTATTTCCCAAGCTTGAGCAACATGTTCATTATAAAATTGTTTAAATTTCATTATTTCACTTCTCATAGATATAATCTTAGCAGGAGGGTAATATTTTCCAATAAAAGCATCTTGGCATTTAATCCAAGAATCAATACCTTCTAGGCAATGATAGCAACCATTCTTTAGCTCTTCCTCTCAAAGAGAAAGGAAACAATTTAAGCTTAATAATATCTCCATCTACATCCTTATATTTTTGCATCTCACAAAGTTCAACAAAACTATTAAGGCGAGCAGCAGCATCATCGGTACTAGCTCCAGAAAATTGCTCTTTGATAACAAGATTAAGCAAAGCAGGTTTAATTTCAAAGAAAGTAGCTTCAGGAACAGGTGGATCAATAGGTGTGCACATGAAACCATTGTTGTTTGTGCTAGTGAAATCACACAACTTAGTCTTTTCAAGAGTAGTCATTTTTGCAAGATTAAAGCAAGCCAACCGAAATAAAAATGAAGTAGGAACTATTTTTTGTGTGTTTTTGATAAAAAGAAACAAATCGATACAACTAATTTGTGTGTGTTTTTGATAAAAAATCAAAGCAAAACAAAGCAAAAGAAACAAAGCAAAACAAAAACAGAGTAAACAAATTGGTTGTGAGAGACTCCCCTTGCATGAATCTTCTTTCTCCCAGAAAAGTGATTTGACGGGGAGGAAGAGATTGAAGGTGTCCTTACCTCTGATGGAGGGGTTAACCTCTTGGGTGACCCGATCTTCACGGATCTCGTGGTCAAATCGATGGGAAAGCGAGGGGAAAGGGAGAAGGTAGCGGAAGCGAACACACACCTCACGAAGAACACGATGAACACACGCAAAACTCACACGATACAAGGCCGATTGCTCCCGAACGGTGGCCACCGGTCCGATAGAATCCTTGCAAGGAAAGATCGGTCAACGTGCTCCCTCAAATCCACATCGTAGAGGGAATAACACCTTGGGGAGGGTCTTGACAACTTGGAGACGAGACACCGAACTCCAAGGCCTTGTTCAACGACGGATGCGTGATGCAAAGTCCAATCGAGGTTGGTGATGATAGTCGGTCCCCTTGGAAAAGGGGATGAGGCAAAACTAGAGATTCCACAATGGGGGTTGTCTTTAGTCTATCATCTATGCCTAAGGGATACATGAGGGGTGGGGGCTCTATTTATAGGCCAGCCACTAAACAAGGGTAGTTTGTGGATAAACTAGGCGAATAGGTAAGTAAAGGGGAATACATGGGCTGTGGCCCAACAGGTGCGCGCAGGCACATACATGACCGGTAGTACCGGACTCAGGACCGGGAGTACCGGTCGTAACCGGTAGTACCGCTCTGGGACCGGTAGTACCGCTTGCGGTCCTGGAGTGACGGTTGGAGCCGTCAGTAGTGAGCGGTAGTAGGGGCGATAGTATCGCTGACCGGTAGTACCGGTTCCGACAGCCGGTAGTACCGCTTGGACCTGGCAGCTGCCGATCTATCTTCTTCCATCTCCTCTTCCAAGCCTCCGTCTTGTCGGGTTTGATGTTCCGGGCTTCCTCCCTTGCCTCCGTACTGGTCAGTGTGAACCTATCATGCATATGTGACGAAGTATGAAGTAGCATACCATTCAATACGGTAGGAAGTGGGCTCGCATAGAGGAACGGATTCACCTTTGGAGTCCATGACGACTTTGCGTAAGTTGGAGACCTTGATGTAGTAACGACCGTAGGTCGGACTGCATCATCTCCCCCCTTCAAAAAGAGTCGTCCTCGACTCTCCATGTTCATCACGAAGTATAAGAGGTCGAAGGACATCCTTGATCCTGGGGTTCACCATATAGTCGTCCTCGAGAATATTGACTTGACAACACTTCAATGTCCCTTCACCTTCCATGTAGCCTACAAATCTCACACAAAAAGCGAAGCAACACTCAACGCGTAGCCAATTCATGAAGATTATTGCATGAGTCCTCAAATAGAAGGAAGTCACCTTAGCTTGTAGAGATAGCTCGATGAAGGGTAGCCATAGGTAACTCTCTTCGGTTCTTCTTGTCAACACATGGTTGGTAGAGGTTGACGTGTATGCATTTGTACCTTCATAGAACAAAGACCAAGCAACATATGTTTGTGTGTGATAGAGGAGCATGTCATTTGTGTCATGTCCATTCTTGTTCACAACATGATTAGCACAACTCAAGTATAGCAAACGGGATGCATATGCAAGGTAAAAGTGCATGGAAGTCGTTGCAAAATCATCCAAATGTGGGAACTCAAAAACTCCATATAACATCTTATTGTGTCATTCAAAGCAATCGAATAGAAATTTGATCAACATCTTTGATGCAAAACTAGGAGAATTTGGCAAAAACACAAAAGGAGGAATATCCAAAACAACATCATTATGTGTGCAAACCAACCATTGGAAAGAGAAATTGTTCGACATGTTGGATGTCACACACAAATCATCGATAGCAAATATCATGGGAATATGAGTATCCCAAGTGGAAGCAAAAACAATATGTTTGCAAACAAACCAAATGAAAGAGCAAGTGGTCCTTATGTTCGTTGCAACAACAAGACGAGATTCTTGGAAGCTCTCATGACAATACATGCTCTCAATGGCATTATGGTTGCACACAAAACATCGGAAGTGGAAATTGTTCAACATTTTTGTTGCAACACACAAATCATCAATATCCAATAGCAAAGAAACATGAATGTCACAAGGTGAGATAATACCATCAACATGCTTACAATCAAACCATAGGAAAGAGCAATTTGCCAACATGAAAGATGCAAAGCATGCAAAAGGTATCAGAGCTGGGTTCGATCTTGAACTCACTTGCGGGATGCTCTCTAGAGCTCTTTTTGTCAACTCGTGCTCAACCGAGGTTGACATTCTCATGCGGGTACCTACACACATCATACACAAAAGGAAGAACGTGTGTGCATGGTAGAGATACACATCATCCATCATGACACATCTATTCTTGTGCACATCACCATTAATTTCAATCAAGTATGAAATAGATGAATGGTGAGTATGCAAGTGGGGAACATGCTTATCATGGAAATCATCAAAATCTCCAAAAATTGAGAAAGCTATGGGGGCTATCTCGTTATAATCCATGTGAAAAGTATTGTTGCAAGCAAAACAATTGATAGACAAATTATTCAACTTATTGCAAGCAACAGGAGAAATTGAATGACTAACATGACAAAGCATGTCCGAAGAAATTGGAGGATACACACAAGATGCATATCATGGCATGTTTATGGCAATAATATCGCAATCAAACAATTCCACATGATCAATATTATGCAAAGGCAAAGCATCACATGGGAATATGAGTGAAGCAGATGTAATGTCACAAGTATCATCCATAACATGCATATCCTCACAATTCATCATGTCCATTAGTGGGATCATGGAATCATCAACACCCTTATTGTTACCATGTTCATACCTCTCATATGAAGTGGGTGTTGTGGAAGTAGTGGACTCCTTGTGGACGACTTCATCTTCTTGATGTATCCATGGCGTAGTATCATCTTCATGCACCATGTACATCTTCTCCAATTGAGGCATCATTACTTCATGGCTTGGCGCGTCTTCATCCATGGAACCTAGCACAACACAAGATAACACACTAGAGGTAGAGGGTAAGTTGTTAGAAATCGAAATGGCCTCACTTGACCTATCAACTACCACTCTCAACTCACTCGGTGTATCACTCATGCCCTCAAAGTGGGAGCACTCAATCTCACATAAGGTGGAGTCATTCATCTCACTCTTGTTCTCACTCAAGTGGGCTAAGTGGCTCTCATACTCACATGGGATTATTACCACATCATCACTCAAGCATATGGGGATAGGCTCGGTTTCCTCAACTCCAAGCGCCTCCTTTGGTGAAGGGAAAATCCCATGCTCACCATTCTTGACCTTGTCGCCTTCAAGGTTGGATGCCATAAGATGGGAATCATTGCTCTCCTCCATGGTCGAAGGGAAAATCCCATGCTCGACCGTCTTGTGGCCATCTCATAGTAGTGGTGGAGGTAGGCTCATGCTATCCAACTTGGAGAAGTAGAGGTTTACATTTTCCTCGTTCGCGAGGTCGTGGAAGTCAAGCGTAGGCATTGAAGCTTGATGGCTTGTAGGAAGGCTTGCTCTTGGTGCCATTATGGTGGTGGCACGAGTAGTTGAAGGTGCCCTATGATGGTGTCGACAGAGGTCATTGGCGTGCCTTGCCGATGGTTGATGTTGGTGAAGCACTTGGTCATCCACATGACGCTCACGACGGTGATCATTTGCCTTGGCACTCTTCTTGTGCTTGTGGTGCCTTCTTGAGCTTGCTTGAACATTATGGTTGGTTCTCATCAAGAATTCTTCGTCTTGGTGGCGAAGATGCCTTTGACGATGTCTTGTATCCTCTTTATGGCGGAGATGCTCATGAGAGGATGTTTGTCGATGAAGATTCTTGTTTCTTGGCGCCTCTTGATGTATATGATGTTTGGACGCCACTCTTCTTTGGATAGGAGGTGGATCTTGGTGCCTTGCAGGTGATGGAGCTTGGCGCCTTGGAGATGGTGGAGCTTGACGCCATCTAGGTGGTGGCACTTGATGCCTTGTCGATGGTGGCGCTTGTCGCCTTGGAGGTGGATCATCGAAGTAGGTGGTGCCCTTTGGTGTGGCACGCTTGGCCTTGAAGGTCATGGATTCTTGATGATGCACCTCCTCTTGCTTGGCATAGTAGGCTTCCATCTCCACGCGGTGGAGGAATTCTTCATGGCTTGTGGAGGAGCCATCAAACTCGATGAAGTTCTTCATGTCCTCCATGCTCGGCGAGGCATCGTCGATGTCGCACTCGAAGTCGTCCATGCTTGGGGAGTAATTGTTGGTGTAGTACTCCATATCACCCAAGCATGTGGAGCCATTGTCGGTGTAGTGCTCCAGGTCCTCAAAGCATGCGGAGCCTTTGTCGGTGTTGTGCTCCGTCATGTCCTCTATACTTGTGGAGTCGTAGTCATGGTAGCTCATCATGGATTCTTCATAGATATCGTTCTCGGTCCCGGAGTCCCTAGACATGCTGCACAAGACCAAGTGTTGTATATGGAAGTGGTAGAGGGTGTTAGGGATACAACGTCGAACCTTACTTTACATTGGAAGATCGTATCGTGCAAGTGGCCACACTTGAGAGCAATAAACCAAGAAAAATGAAGTTCACGCGGAACACCAAAACCAACTACTAACCAAAACACACACACACAAGGCCTATGGTGGATAGGTATGGAAAGTGGCATGTCAAGAACCAATCCGAAATCAAGATGTTGTAATGGCAAGTAAAGAACCACAATGATCTCGAAGCAAACAAGTCAATCCACAAGATAGGAAATATGTACAAGGAAACACACACGGTGGGATAAATGAGACTTGTGTGACGGAGAAAGTGAGCTAAGAACCAAATGATTACCTAGTGAAGACTATAAGCTCGTGTCACACAAGTACAAGGAAAGACGCTAGTTCGATTGCACAAAATTGGTTGGCTACAAGATATGCACAATAAGTACCACCTATATGATGTTCATCGAGCTTGCGCTTCCTATTCTATGAGGCACATGTATATTTCTTTATTTTTATCTTTCTTTTTATTTTTTTATTTTTTTCTCTTTTTCTTTCCTTTTCTTTTTCACTTGCCTCTTCCTCGTGCCAACAACTATACAAGATAACTATATGAGATAGCGCTCACACGTTTGCTCGGAATCTACAAGGTATCAAATGTGCATAGCCCAAGCAATCATAAGAGGAACTAGTCTCAATAGGTGTTTGTTGATCGCAAAGATAGTGGGGTTCACAAAGGAACGCAAGTAGGGAGAAGTCGCGGAATGTTTATACCTTTCGTCGACGATCTTCACCCTTTATTGTTGGATTCCGCCTTGCTCACGGAATTTGTATGGAGTAGATAGCACGAAGAACGTAGATTATGATGTAGAGCTCCTTCTCCTCTTCGAAATGAGCTAAAGAACACCAAAATCCGAGTTCGAATGCAAAAGTTATGCTCAAAACGGTGAGCGGCTGAAATCTGGGAACCTGCTGTTTTTTTCTGTACTGGGGGGTAGTACCGGTTTTCTGAGGGGTAGTACCGGTTAAGTGCGGTAGTACCGGCTTTTGGGCCCGGTAGTACCGGTTGGTCCAGAAACTCCCAGTTTTGACGCATTTTCGCGATTTTGGGGCGATTTGGGCGGAAAATCTTCAAGAAAAACACCAAATCGAAGGGGGAAATCAAGAAATTAGGCTATGGGAACGCAAAGGAAGGTAGATCGACAAGTTTTGTAAGTAACATGGATCAAAACCTACCAAAACACACTCAAATCACAGATCGGTCCAAAACACGAATTGGGGCTGTTTTTGGTGGAATTTTCGAATTTATGGGGAAAATACCAAATCGATGAGAAATCCGTGGCAACCAAAAGCTGCTGATACCAGATGATGGAGGGGTTAACCTCTTGGGTGGCCCGATCTTCACGGATCTCGTGGTCAAATCGATGGTAAAGCGAGGGGAAATGGAGAAGGTAGCGGAAGCGAACACACACCTCGCGAAGAACACGATGAACACACGCAAAACTCACACGATACAAGGCCGATTGCTCCCGAACGGCGGCCACCGGTCCGATAGAATCCTTGCAAGGAAAGATCGGCCAACGTGCTCCCTCAAATCCACATCGGAGAGGGAAGAACACCTTGGGGAGGGTCTTGACAACTTGGAGACGAGACACCGAACTCCAAGGCCTTGTTCAACGATGGATGCGTGATGCAAAGTCCAATCGAGGTTGGTGACGATAGTCGGTCCCCTTGGAAAAGGGGATGAGGCAAAACTAGAGATTCCACAATGGGGGTTGTCTTTAGTCTATCATCTATGCCTAAGGGATACATGAGGGGTGGGGGCTCTATTTATAGGCCAGCCACTAAACAAGGGTAGTTTGTGGATAAACTAGGCGAATAGGTAAGTAAAGGGGAATACATGGGCTGTGTCCCAACAGGTGCGCGCAGGCACATACATGACTGGTAGTACCGGACTCAGGACCGGGAGTACCGGTCGTAACCGGTAGTACCGCTTGCGGTCCTAGAGTGACGGTTGGAGCCGTCAGTAGCGAGCGGTAGTAGGGGCGGTAGTACCGCTGACCGGTAGTACCGGTTCCGACGACCGGTAGTACCGCTTGGACCTGGAAGTTGCCGATCTATCTTGTTCCAAGCCTCCGTCTTGTCGGGTTTGATGTTCCGGGCTTTGTAGCATCCCAATTGTCTAACAATTGCAATGCTACTAGCCTAGTCTATATAAATGCTACTTCCTATATATAATTGTTGCATCATAATTATATCATGCTCATGTAATCATGCCACCTTGCATTTGAGCATCATATAAAACCCTTTTTGGTTTGGTTCTTCTCTCATATGCATTGTTAATTGTATTTGCCTCTTGATATTGTATTTGGTTATTGATATATTGTTTAAATGCCCAAGTTGAGTTGGGGGCATATCTTTTATTCAACTCCATCACCTTTCTCTGCCACCACCTTATAATTCCACCATCCAACTAAATATGAGCTTTGCACTTTATTGGGTTTTTACCCCTAGCTCATGTGGGTTGGGATGGATCCAATTCTATTTCCACATGCTCTCATCTTAGCATCATGTTGTTTTCACATTATTGATATGTGGAGCCACCTTTGCATGCATTATGAGTAGTGCTCCTTTTTCCTAGCTTTCATATGGATTATCATGGATTTATGCTCATGTCGGGATATTTTTGGGACTATTAAACATCTAGTGGAATATACACACTAGCAAGTCCCAATTATAATCAAATGTGATCATATCCATCTACTCCATCTGGAACTTTCCTTTAAATTCTTTTGCTTGGCTTTATTCCAATTTTGGGGAATGCATAAGAATAATTCCATGTTAATATTATTGTTTTCACAATATTTTAATCATGGCATCTATTATCTTGCATGGGCCATGCAACCATCACCATTTTTTGTCCTCCTTTGGTTTTATTTGTTTTTGAGTGGATCATCTTCTCATCTCTCTCTTTCTCTCAATCTTTTCTACCCTGCTTTGTTTCTTGCCTTGTGCCATGAAAGACCATCCCCATGCCCATCTTTTCTCTCTCTTGATCATGCATACCAAAGCCCTCTCTTACCTAGTCTCTCTCTCTTTTCTTTCTCTAACCCAAACCCAAAACCTAGTTCCCTCTCTAATCTAACCCTAGTTACACCCATCACCCCACCTCTTTTTCCTAATCATCTACCAACCTAACCCTAGCCTTCTAACCAAACTCCTATAACCCAAGCCTCTCTCGTTGGCCTTGTCTTGATGCCACGCCCAACCACCCCCCCGACCTGGCCTTCCTTCTCCTCTGGTCCCCCCTTTCTTTTCCTCTTCAAGCAAAGCTACAAGAGAGAAGAGAGGAGACCCCAACCACCCGAGTCCCCTTCCTCTCCTTTTTGCAAGAGGCAAACCCCTGTGAGCTATCCCTCTTATCTTCATCTCCCAGCAGATTGAAAGCTCTAGATCTCACCACCTGGACCACCCTTCCTCCCTCCCTTTCCCCCAAGAAGCCATGGCCACGCCATGAGCTCCACTAACCCTAGACCCGGCCATCACAAGAGGAGGCGTTTGGAGTCGAGCAGGAGGGAGTCTTGGAGTCGGAGAAGCTTGATCGCCGGCCTCTGCTTCCTCCCAGTAGCCACAGGACGGCCGTGCCTCGTCGGAGACCGGAGAACGCCGCGTGGGGCGCCAAGTTCAGGAGTTCCAGAGCCCCAGCTACGTGGCAGATCATCCCCGCCCCGAGCTCCTTCGCCTACACCGTTGAACTCCTGGTGAGCAACCAAACCCTCCAGACATGGTCCCTATCCTCCTCTCGCCGTAGAACGCCGCCACCTTCCGGCCGAGCCTCAGGCGCCGCTGTCAAGGCTCTGGCGAGAAAGGCGGTATGCGACTTCCGCCCCGCCTCTGTTCTTCGTCGTGCCCCGCGCGCTGTAGGCCGCCTCCGTGCGAGCTTTCTAAAAGAGAATTGTAGCCCGCACCACCCTCTCCATCTTCCCTTTTTACGGCAGGGCGAAATTCGTCTCCGTTCGGTCGCAATCGTCGTCGCAAACCAGCCCGATCTCAGCCCGTTTCTACAAATTTTTCCGTCAGTTTTTAAACCGCGAGATCTCCTCTGTTCATATCCAAATTTATTTTTGAACACTTTAAAATATATTTTGAACACTTTAAATTTCGAGTTGATCAAAATTACAAATAAAATGCCCTTATCTTAATTAATTAATAACTTTTGTTTTATAACTCCAAATTTGATAAATAATATGTCTAAATCGATCAGCGCGACGAGCCCGTTCTATCTATGCAGTCCATGTTCTGAATTGCAGCATGCATCATATAAATATAAAGTATACAGCAACTCTTTTGAGTATAAAATATGATCAAAACCCTATAAAATGTTTATTTCTTGTATTCCACACCTCACCCATGCCATGCTACTTTATTGCCATGCAAATTGTGCATCATTCATCATGGCATGATTGTTTGCTTGTCGCATTTTATTCATATGCGTGTGCACTTTATTTATGTTGGCCCTTGTTTGTTTGGCTCTTCTTCGAATAAACGCTGAGCAGGGGATATATCAAGAAACCCAGGAGCACTACCCAGATCCTTCTCTCGCTTCAATCGAGCCGCAAGCACTACCACATGCTTGCATACATATAGTACCTAATGCCTCTATCTTATTCTTGCATCATTGAGTCGCGATTGCATTAAACTGTATCCCAAGTACTGCATAGCCTTTACTTTTAAACCCCACCGAAGCTTGTTCCTCCATTCCATGAGCCATTACTACAGGAGTTGTTTGAGCCGTGCGGGTCGTAGAACAGCGTGTGTAGGGTACGTGAGTGTCTGATGGATAACGAGGTACCTAAACAACTTAACCTGAGTAGTATGGGATAACTAATGAAAGTGGCACCGGTGAGCAATATCTGCTATTTGGTTTTTCATGCTCACTTGTGTCCCGTAGGACCCCGAGTACTTGATTCCTGTTCCTTGAATATTCGCGCTATCCACATCCGGGAGGCTTATGGGACCCCCCTGAGCCAGAGCTGGATTCATTCTTATTTCTTGGGGCCACAAAGTAGTTTGGGGCTTTATTACTATTCTGTACTTATGCCATGCTTTACTGCTTTATTTAAGATTGTGCGAGGAATGCACCTATACTGTTTAGGTAAGCGGAGTGTTTTCGCGGTATCGACAAGCCCAGTCACACTTTCGGGTTCCCGGTCGTTTACAGCCATTGACGCAAACCTTGAGTCCGTCTCGGAGCCGGCCAACTTCGTTGCGGGTAGCTTAATGGGGTGGCCCCCTAAAATATTTCTGAATCCTGTGATTGCTTTGTCGTGAATGCCTCGTTGGGTTTTGATTTGGTTTTTCCGAGGTTGATCGAGTGTGTGTTGCTATTTGTGCACCCCTGCAGGGTAAAACTTTCTGAAAGCCGTGTCCGCGGTTATGGACGACTTGGAGCACGCTTTCGATCATAGACAAGTATAACTAAAGTACCGCTTTTAATTTGACTAAATCGACTAGTAAATAGTGCAATACTCATGGAATGGATAATAAAACTGCCAGCGGATGGGGGTGTTCGTCGCTTCCTCGTTGGTAGCGAGGAGGATGGATCTGTTACTGTTATAACTGTTGTTATTAATTCACGGACATCCGTCTATCTTTGGTTAGGCGGATGGTTAGCGAGTATCTATAGAATTGTCAGGTATTATCTTTTGCTGCAATTGCGTCACCCAGGTTGTGTCCCCTTTAGAGGCATAAAGACTTGCTGAGTACCCCTAGGGTCTCACACGATAAATTATTTGATTCAGATGAACAGGTACACTCACAAGATGGATACTAGGTGGAGGAGACGGACGATGTGGACAACGATCATTCGGTGTAGAGATTCCGGGAATGGGGATCCGTGAGATATGTGGGCGGGAAGCGTTTATTTATGGGGCATCTTATGCCGATTTGCTTCTTATCCGTACTCGGATCTTGTTTGCCGCTTCCGCCTGATACTCTGATGTTTGATGTATGAGGAGATATCCTAAACTATTATATCTATCTAGGACATTTGGATCTTGCCGTATGGCGTTGCAATATTTCTATTTCTTTTAGATGGAATGGCTCTGAGGACTGTTGTATGGTGGCTTGCATACATACTCATTTGTGTATGTAGTTGATCCCTTCGCCTGCCGATTACGCCGCCCGTTCTTGTCCCGATGTTTGGGAATGGTTAGGACGGCCGAAAAGTCTACCTGTGAGTGACATTTGGGCCCCACCGTACTATTTTAACCATTTCCGCTCATCCAGGCTTGTAACTAGGAGCGTAATTCACCGAGGTAGTTACAATTGGTATCAGAGCCATCCCGCCCTTCAGGGTCTCAGCCAAATGGTCGTTGTCAGTCTAGCAAATATTTTTGGTAGCTATGTATACTAGGGAAAAACAAAACGCGAGAGTAGGACTGCTTCCATTTTTCTTCTTAACCACCCACCCTTTTCTAGTAAGGAAGTGTAACGTTTTCTATCCTCTTCTTAAATTCAAACTAGGATTCACGTGTTCTGGGTTTCTGTAGTACCATAGGTTGAGTGTGTGTGTGTGTAATTCCTTGTCTATCTGTTGTATCCAACATGTTATCTTTATCTGCCTTTGGTTATCAACTGTTGGTACATTCCATACTGACAGGCTTTTGAATACCGGCGCGATCTATCTGACTCCTTGTTAACCGGTGCCATCTTCTTAAGGGTGTCCTTCCTTATAGCAACTCCACATTCTGTGAAACCATCAGTTGCTAATCGCTACCTGATAAGTGTTTTGCGCATCTATTGGTATTTTAATGCCGAAAAATACGGAAAATTTTTCTTTGATACATCTGTGTTTCCACACTCCTTTCCAGTCGCATGTGAAACATTATTTATCTTCCTTTTATCAGCATGTCCATGCTAACTCATTCTTTCGTCACCGGCGCTTAATCCTGAAGTTTTACTTCATCTTCAAATTCTCTTGGGCTAATTACATAACATGTGTCGATCCGATGCTGGTGATTGTAATTTGGTTCTCGGCATAGCTATATGACACTTATCATGAGTGGAATATGGAAAATGCAATCACCACTATCCTCCAAATGGTGACGGTTATCTCCTGTGATTTTGAGTACACCGCGATCATATCTATGCATATTCAAGCATCTTTGGCAATCCAGAGTTTCTCCAAGCACTACGACGGTCTATCATCTGTCCATCATGCTGCACATCCTTTTGAACCCCATATCTGCACAATTCTCCTGGATACGAGGGAATTGCATCTTTTCGTCTCTGATAGCTTTGCTTAAGGTATGAGCTATCATCGGTTCTTATCCAAGATCTCTTTATCTTTGTAACCGGTGATCCGATCGACAATGTGAACCAGGTGACATCTCCTTTTCTTCCGAAGGACCAGATGATCTATTCTTCCGCATCTTCTTCAACAGGAATCCTTACTCGTAACGTTGATCTTTCAAAGAGCGTTGAGCTCAGAAAGTGTTTCGAGCATTTGTTCATTCTCTCGCCTCTTGAACTTGGTATTCTGGGAATATCTTGTTAATCCATGGTGGTATATGTTGATAATATGCTTGCCTATTCGATATCTATGGAAGTACATGGAAGATCATCTGTGTCTTTTTCTCTCGAGCTTCGTGAGCACTGCCTGTGTGCAAAGTCTCAAAGTGAGAATTCTGACTTTTTGAAGTCACATATCTCGACCACGTCCTTCTGCTAAATACATTACTTCAACTCTGGAATCAGCAAGTCCATTGTTAATTTCATCCTCCATCTTCAACCAATCCGGAGTTGTTCCTTGTTGGCAAGTTATCATCGTCGTTCCGCTGAAGATTTCCTCAAGGCTGCTAAATCTCTCTCAATCATTTCAAGAAGAACATGGAGTTCTTTCACCTCAATCTCGTTAAGTAATCTCTTGAAACCCTCTCGCTCTATCGTCTATGCTCAATCCACCGGAGGCCATGAAGACCTTCCAGATCTTGTATTCCTTCTGTTCAAGTGGTGCTATCTTTTTCTATATCTGTGAAATTTTGCAGTTGTCTCCGTGATCTTCCTCTATATCTTTCCGGTGGCTTGGTACTTCCGACATGACGACAACATCATCATTTTTATCTATCTATGAATCCGGCGAATCGTTTGCATCTATCCTTGTTTTCTAACGGAGTTCTATGAGTTTTTGCCAACACCTTCAGTCTGTTTCGGTAGTTGGGTTGCATGATTTTCTAATTCATGTGCGGAGTAATGCTTTGAGTGCGGGATGGAGTAGCTACCATACCACTACTCTTATCATTCGCTCTTGTACATTGAATTGGTGAATTAATGTGATTTCACTCATTCCACGGAAGTTAGAAGTGGCCTTTATCCCTTGATACTTTTACTTCCGTCCTTGTTTTTCGGGAGTGCTCTTTCGAAGAAAGTAATCAATAATCTCTTGTTGGTGATCTCACCCTTTCTACACGGAGCAAAATCCTCAATTATCTGGTGGAAACAAACGCAAACCTTTTTCTATCCTCGTCTTTCTACCGATGCTCGATATCCCCAAACAAGATTAAAGGAAACTATCTCTCTCTTTGTTTCATCAATTCTTTTTCTGTGGTAAAGCCAATTATGGTTGAGGCCATCACCAAATCTATTGCGTTAGCCTCAAGGCTAAAGAAAGCAATAAGTATCTCTACAATAAACTCCAGATCCTCCATATTCTTTGCTTCTCGGGATTCCACCATGATCTGGCTTCACATCCATCTCTGGAAGTTATATCTGCGCACCTAAATTGCGTGATCCTTGGTTCTTACCGGTGCAACAAGAATCTAATCCGATGATGTCTAACTAAATCTTTCTGTTGATATCAAGGGACTCTACTGTTTGAAGGCAATATTGTTTCCGAACTTCATTTCTCAAATCCGAGAGAAGATACGATGCTATTGTCATAGTGGTTCAAAACCTCTCCAATCTAGCTCCTTTCTTCCGGCGAGACAAAGATTCATCCTCTCTCGTATCGGTAAATCTTTAATCTTAATGGTGTGTCTTTCTTTATCCATGATACATCATCTTCTCCTTTTCTTTCACAAGTGGTTATATTCTTTTATCATGATTCTTGGGAAAACCGGAGCTATGCCCATCCTATCCTTCTTGTCTCACGACAATCCTTCAATTCTTCTAACCCTTGGTGTCTCAAGCAAAACGCAAGACTCGCAACAAGTCTAGCAAGTTTTGCAAGGTGTAGTGGTCGCACCATTCCGTTCTTCATCATCTTGGGAACGCAAGGATCACCTTCGTTCCGAACACCCGCCTCTTCTTGTGTTGTTCTCTTTGTCCTAGGAATCTCGGGGCGAGATTCTTGTTTAGTGGGGGAGAGTTGTAGCATCCCAATTGTCTAACAATTGCAATGCTACTAGCCTAGTCTATATAAATGCTACTTCCTATATATAATTGTTGCATCATAATTATATCATGCTCATGTCATCATGCCACCTTGCATTTGAGCATCATATAAAACCCTTTTTGGTTTGGTTCTTCTCTCATATGCATTGTTAATTGTATTTGCCTCTTGATATTGTATTTGGTTATTGATATATTGTTTAAATGCCCAAGTTGAGTTGGGGGCATATCTTTTATTCAACTCCATCACCTTTCTCTGCCACCACCTTATAATTCCACCATCCAACTAAATATGAGCTTTGCACTTTATTGGGTTTTACCCCTAGCTCATGTGGGTTGGGATGGATCCAATTCTATTTCCACATGCTCTCATCTTAGCATCATGTTGTTTTCACATTATTGATATGTGGAGCCACCTTTGCATGCATTATGAGTAGTGCTCCTTTTTCCTAGCTTTCATATGGATTATCATGGATTTATGCTCATGTCGGGATATTTTTGGGACTATTAAACATCTAGTGGAATATACACACTAGCAAGTCCCAATTATAATCAAATGTGATCATATCCATCTACTCCATCTGGAACTTTCCTTTAAATTCTTTTGCTTGGCTTTATTCCAATTTTGGGGAATGCATAAGAATAATGCCATGTTAATATTATTGTTTTCACAATATTTTAATCATGGCATTTATTATCTTGCATGGGCCATGCAACCATCACCATCTTTTGTCCTCCTTTGGTTTTATTTGTTTTTGAGTGGATCATCTTCTCATCTCTCTCTTTCTCTCAATCTTTTCTACCTTGCTTTGTTTCTTGCCTTGTGCCATGAAAGACCATCCCCATGCCCATATTTTCTCTCTCTTGATCATGCATACCAAAGCCCTCTCTTACCTAGTCTCTCTCTCTTTTCTTTCTCTAACCCAAACCCAAAACCTAGTTCCCTCTCTAATCTAACCCTAGTTACACCCATCACCCCCACCTCTTTTTCCTAATCATCTACCAACCTAACCCTAGCCTTCTAACCAAACTCCTCTAACCCAAGCCTCTCTCGTTGGCCTTGTCTTGATGCCACGCCCAACCACCACCCCGACCTGGCCTTCCTTCTCCTCTGGTCCCCCCTTTCTTTTCCTCTTCAAGCAAAGCTACAAGAGAGAAGAGAGGAGACCCCAACCACCCGAGTCCCCTTCCTCTCCTTTTTGCAAGAGGCAAACCCCTGTGAGCTGTCCCTCTTATCTTCATCTCCCAGCAGATTGAAAGCTCTAGATCTCACCACCTGAACCACCCTTCCTCCCTCCCTTTCCCCCAAGAAGCCATGGCCACGCCATGAGCTCCACTAACCCTAGACCCGGCCATCACAAGAGGAGGCGTTTGAGTCGGCAGAGGGAGTCTTGGAGTCGGGAAGCTTGATCGCCGGCCCTCTGCCTCCCAAGAGCTACAGGACGGCCGTGCCTCCGGAGACCGGAGAACGCCGTGGGCGCCAAGTTCGAGAGTTCGAGCCCGCCACGTGGCGATCATCCCGCCATGAGCTCCTTCGCCACACGTTCAACTCTGGTGAGCAACCAAACCCTCCGGACATGGTACCTATCCTCCTCTCGCCAGAGAACGCCGCCACCTTCCGTCGAGCAGCCTCAGTGCGCCGCTGTCAAGGCTCTGGCAGACAGCACTGCAGCAGCCTAATCCGCCTCTGTTTCGTCGTGCCCAGCTGTAGGCCGCCTCCGTGCGAGCTTGCTAAACGAGAATTGTAGCCCGCACCACCCTCTCCATCTTCCCTTTTTATGGCAGGGCGAAATTCGCTCGTCGCAATCGTCGTCGCAAACCAGCCCGATCTCAGCCCGTTTCTGCAAATTTTTCCGTCAGTTTTTAAACCGCGAGATCTGCTCTGTTCATCTCCTTGCCCCGTCCGCTGCAGACCTCCGTTGGCGAAGCTCCAAACACCAAAGTTGCAGTCCAACGTTGGCTCTACAACTTTCATTTTTGCAGCGTCGTAAAATTCCCGACGGTTTGCTTGCCATCGTCTTTCGAAAAATCGATGCAGCTAGCAGTTTTTCTTCGTCAGATCCGGTTCCTCCCAGCACTTTTCTAAAAGCACCCCTGGTAATTTTGTACTGCCACCGACTCGACCCTGGGGTTGCCACTAGTCACCCTCATGCGCCGTGGGCCGCCAGCGCTGCGGTCCCACTAGTCATAGACCGAGGCTAACTTCGGCCGAGTGAGAAAAACCAGTTCAATTCCGGCCACACCAGCTCGACCCAGTCAGCACACTGGTCCCACGTCTCCGTGACTATGGGTAGAGAGCCCCAGGGTAACAAAATTCCCCGCCATCGTTTTCTAAAATAAAAATATTTCTAGAAATTGTTTATATGTTTTTAAATCCAGAAATTAATAACTTATAATTGGTAATTCCAAATTAGACATGTAATATATGTTTTGAAAACAGAAAAATGTGAGGATTTCATATATGCCCTTCAAAATATATTTTGAACACTTTAAATTTCGAGTTTATCAAAATTACAAATAAAATGCCCTTTATCTTAATTAATTAATAACTTTTGTTTTATAACTCCAAATTTGACAAATAATATGTATAAATCGATCAGCGCGACGAGCCCGTTCTATCTATGCAGTCCATGTTCTGAATTGCTGCATGCATCATATAAATATAAAGTATACAGCAACTCTTTTGAGTATAAAATATGATCAAAACCCTATAAAATGTTTATTTCTTGTATTCCACACCTCACCCATGCCATGCTACTTTATTGCCATGCAAATTGTGCATCATTCATCATGGCATGATTGTTTGCTTGTCGCATTTTATTCATATGCGTGTGCACTTTATTTATGTTGGCCCTTGTTTGTTTGGCTCTTCTTCGAATAGACGCTGAGCAGGGGATATATCAAGAAACCCAGGAGCACTACCCAGATCCTTCTCTCGCTTCAATCGAGTGCTGGGCAAGCACTACCACATGCTTGCATACATATAGTACCTAATGCCTCTATCTTATTCTTGCATCATTGAGTCGCGATTGCATTAAACTGTATCCCAAGTACTGCATAGCCTTTACTTTTAAACCCCACCGAAGCTTGTTCCTCCATTCCATGAGCCATTACTACAGGAGTTGTTTGAGCCGTATGGTCGAGAACAGCGTGTAGGGAATGGAGTGTCGATGGATAACGAGGTACCTAAACAACTTAACTCGAGTAGTATGGGATAACTAATGAAAGTGGCACGGTGAGCAATATACGCTATTTGGTTTTCATGCTCACTTGTGTCCCGTCGGACCCCGAGTACTTGATTCCTGTTCCTTGAATATTCGCGCTATCCACATCCGGGAGGATTATGGGACCCCCCTGAGCCAGAGCTTGATTCATTCTTATTTCTTGGGGCCACAATTAGTTTGGGGCTTTATTACTATCCTGTACTTATGCCATGCTTTACTGCTTTATTTAAGATTGTGCGAGGAATGCACATGTACTATTTAGGTAAGCGGAGTGTTTTCGCGGTATCGACAAGCCCAGTCACACTTTTGGGTTCCCAGTCGTTTACAGCCATTGACGCAAACCTTGAGTCCGTCTCGGAGCCGGCCAACTTCGTTGCGGGTAGCTTAATGGGGTGGCCCCCTGAAATATTTCTGAATCCTGTGATTGCTTTGTCGTGAATGCCTCGTTGGGTTTTGAGTTGGTTTTTCCGAGGTTGATCGAGTGTGTGTTGCTATTTGTGCACCCCTGCAGGGTAAAACTTTCTGAAAGCCGTGTCCGCGGTTATGGACGACTTGGAGCAGTTTCTCGATCATAGACAAGTATAACTAAAGTACCGCTTTTAATTTGACTAAGTAACGACTAGTAAATAGTGCAATACTCATGGAATGGATAATAAAACTGCCAACGGATGGGGTGTTCGTCGCTTCCTCGTTGGTAAGCAAGGAGGAGGATGGATCTGTTAATATTCTTGTTATAATCTGTTATTAATTCACGGACATCCGCTCATCTTTGGTTAGGCGGATGGTTAGCGAGTATCTATAGAATTGTCGGTATTATCTTTTGCTGCAATTGCGTCACCCGGTTGTGTCCCCTTTAGAGGCATAAAGACTTGCCGAGTACCCTAGGGTCTCACACGATAAATTATTTGATTCAGATGAACAGGTACACTCACAAGATGGATACTGGGTGGAGGAGACGGACGATGTGGACAACGATCATTCGGTGTAGAGATTCCGGGAACGGGGATCCGTGAGATCTGTGGGCGGGATGCGTTTATTTATGGGGCATCTTATGCCGATTTGCTTCTTATCCGTACTCGGATCTTGTTTGCCGCTTCCGCCTGATACTCTGATGTTTGATGTATGAGGAGATATCCTAAACTATTATATCTATCTAGGACATTTGGATCTTGTCGTATGGCGTTGCAATATTTCTATTTCTTTTAGATGGAATGGTTCTGAGGACTATTGTATGGTGGCTTGCATACATACTCATTTGTGTATGTATTTGATCCCTTCGCCTGCCGATTACGCCGCCCGTTCTTGTCCCGATGTTTGGAAATGGTTAGGACGGCCGAAAGGTCTACCTGTGAGTGGCATTTGGGCCCTACCATACTATTTTAACCATTTCCGCTCATCCAGGCTTGTAACTAGGAGCGTAATTCACCGAGGTAGTTACAGGCTTCCTCCCTTGCCTCTGTACTGGCCAGTGTGAACCTATCATGCATATGTGACGGAGTATGAAGTAGCATACCATTCAATACGGTAGGAAGTGGGCTCGCATAGAGGAACGAATTCACCTTTGGAGTCCATGACGACTTTGCGTAAGTTGGAGACCTTGATGTAGTAACGACCGTAGGTCGGGCTGCATCAACCTCCCCGGCAACGGCGCCCGAAAAGTGCTTGATGGCTCAGATGATGTAGAGCTCGTTGGAAACCCCAAGAGTAAGGTATGATGACCATAGCATCAAGTTTCCCTCAGTTATGAAACCAAGATTATCGAACCAGTAGGAGTAAGGAAACAACTCCCAAGGTGTTGCTAGCAACCTGGAACCTGCACAACACAACCATAGTACTTTGCCCCAACTTACAGTGAGGTTGTCAATCTCACTGGTTTGCTAAAAATAAAGGATTAAACGTATAGTGTGGAAGATAGTAATTGCTTGTGGTAATTGCAGAAAGTAAACAGTAAACGGTAAACAGTAGATGGTATATCAATGGGAAGGATTGGACCGGGGTCCATAGTTCACTAGAGGTGTTCTCCTTAAGATAAATAACATGCAGGGTGAACAAATTACAGCGGGGCAATTGTCAGAGTGAAAATGCATAACAATGCATATACTAGACATCTTGATCTCTACGAGATTTGATTGGGCATTACAACATAATACATAGACCGTAATCCAACTGCATCTGTGACTAATAATCCACCTTCAGGTTATCATCTGAACCCCTTCCAGTAATAAGTTGCAAGCAACAGAAAATTGCATTAAGCAAAGTGTGTAAAGTAAACAATACAATTGCTCTTAGGCAAAGGATTGTTGTTTTCTCCCTAGTAGCAACAACACATCTACAACCTTAGAGATTTTTGTCACTTCCCCAAATTACTAGAGGCATGAACCTACTATCGAGCATAAATACTCCCTCTTGGAGTTACAAGCATCTACTTGGCCAAAGCATCTACTAGCAACGGAGAGCATGCAAGATCACAAATAACATAGGCATGATAGAATCAATAATCAATCTGACATAGTACTCAATATCCATCGGATCCCTACAAACACAATATGTAGCATTACAAATAGATGATCTTGATCATGAACAGAGCTCACAAGATCTAAACATGATAGTATAAAGGAGGAGAAACAATCATCTAACTACTGTATGGACCCATAGTCCAAGGGTGAACTACTCACGCATCACTCCGAAGGCTGGCATGGTTATAAAGAACGCCTCCGGGATGATCTCCCGTCTCCGGCAGGGTGCCGGGAAGAGCTTCGGATCCCCCGATCTAGGGATGGAGATGGCGACGGCTATAGACTTTGTCGTGGATTTCTGATCGGGTACTTAGGGTTTCTGATATGGGGTAGCCCAATCTTCTCGGCAAGCACTTGTCGATGATGATGGTAGATGATAGATAACTAGCTTGTAGCTATGAACTCTCCCGCTCGAACCCTGATGCCAATGCAACAGCTCTCGAACCCTGTGGGATATTCACAACACCACGCTCTTGCGCACGCAGCCGTCGACCACGAACGGTAGTTTGCAATCTACTAATTCCCAATGGAACAACAGATCACACTCAATTGCAGTAGATAATTCGATCATAGGGTAATTTCAGAGGTTCTAAAAAGAATCAACTCCAAAATATTTTAACGTGGTCTACCCTAAAGAAACGGTACCCCCATCTATTTAAGAGAGAGGGGCGGCTAGGCTAAGAGTCCAAGACGCAAATGACTACAACTAAGATACATGCCGACCCAAGTGGGACAGCTTTCTAGGCGCACAGGCCTGTTCCTTCCATGGCAACATATTGGGCCTAAAGCGTGCCGCGGCAGGACTCTTCTGCAGTGGCAGGATTTCAGCCACTTTACGCATGCCGGTAGCTCACTGCGTGGCAGGATTTGGCATCGTTTCTCTGCCGCGGCAGAGACTCTGCCAGGTGTTGATCCCTTCCTTTGTAGCTCCTTGCGCTTCCTCCCTCTCCTCCCTCGCGCTTGCCCTATTGATCAACACACCTTGCTCCATGTGCTTCGCCTCCTCGCTACGTGCTATACCTTCTTTTCCAACGTACCTGATCATACAATAACATATAGACTTAGGTAGTATAAAATTCTCATTAAGTAAAACATCAGGATCATTAAGAAACAAATTCACCTGTTGTTCTAGTAGCTTAGCACGAGCTCTTGTAATTGGTCCAATCCTAATCTCATTGGACTTATCCTTGTTAGTAGCAGCTGGAACATCATCAGTAGTAACTGGGTAGGTGTAAGTATATGGATGTCCTCATCAGTTTCTGCCTCGAGGGTCTTATATAGGCGAAGGGGCAAGGTCGATGGACGCCTGAGGGGCCCACACCATAGGCCGACGCGCCCTAGGGTGGGCCTGCGCCACCCTATGGTGTGGCCTCCTCGTAGCTCCTGTACGTCTCCTCTTCGGTCTTCGTGTCATGTCGGGAAATATATTGACTTTGGCTTTTGTTCTGTCCAATTCCTAGAATATTTATTTACTAGCTTTTCTGAAACCAAAAACAGCAGAAAACATGCAACAGACACTGCGGCATCTTGGCAATAGGTTATTTCCAAAAAATGTATAAAAATACCTCAAAGTGTAGACAAAACATATGATAGTTGATACAAAAAAGCATGGAGCATCAAAAATTATAGATACGTTTACAACGTATCATCCCCCTTGCACTAGATTGAGAGAGAGATTCATATTTATAAGATTAGGGTTTGAGACTCTATTCATACTTTTCTTTGTACTGGATTCGATCTTCCCTTTATTATGGCTTGCTACGGTAATATCAAGATGAACTCTGTTTACATTATGATTATATCATTGTGCTATTCTCCTCTCATGTGCGAGTAAATCCCCATAGGCATGGGAGATGTAGGGAATTGGTGAGATGTGATGTGCCTATTTTATTTTCATCTACTTGTGATTATTCTATGTGAGAATGATTGTATTTGTGCGACTAATGCGTGTTGTATAATTTAAGGGTCCAGACAACATGATCCTGAGATTTCATAGACATGAACTTGTTTGCTAGTGAATTAGCGCCCCCTCGAGTGACACAACCGATATCAAACAGGAGCTAGTATAATTCGAGGAGAAACAAGGAACCATTGTTTTAAAGCCTTGATCTGGTCTCATGATCACAATTGCTGCGCTGACTATGGTTGTGGTAATAGTCAAATGGATCATTGAAGGCAAACGAATCTACCAAGAGGAGTCGTGACTATTATACGGGTTGCTTTCCTACTTGCACACTAATAGGAAGTATTATAATTTTTTATCCCATTTATTCCACCTAGCACATTCACTATCACGATGAACAGTATCTCTCCACACCTATTCTTTCATCTACAGGAAACTCAAAGTAATCTTAGTTCCTTTTACTTTTATGTTCTTTTCTATTAATACTGCCCAATACTCAATTCTCAACCATTCACACTCACCTTCTTCCATCTCAATTTTTGCAGTCAATTCACTCAAGACAAGTGACACCTTGAGTGCGACATAAACAACTCTAATAAACACTTTCCTATGCTCCTTGTTGGGATCAATATAAAAACCAAAACTAATACTTTCACAAAAGAGTGCGGATTTGCTACCAAGGGGGATAGCTGCCCCCTTGCCATTACTGTATGATGTGTGTTGAGATTTGCACGGTCATCTTCCTACCATTTGTTGTTTCACCAATGATGTGGTATTAATCAACAATTAGAGGACGCATGGACTGCCGTGCTATGCCGTTGTCGCCTCTTCGTCTAACTGTAGGAAAGAAAATGATGTGACAAAACGATGCACAACATGCTCATTGTCTGCCTCGTAGACTGAATCAAAAGCCACAATGTGTACTATTCCTATTGCTGCCTCATAAGATGAATCAAAAGTCACAGTGTACACTATTCCTATTGCTAGTAGTATTATTTAGCTAACACAGGCCTATATATGGATATGTTGATTTCAGTTTGCTCACGGCTGCGTAGACGGTGTAGCCTATATGACGTTGCACAAGGTGACACATAGCATGTGTGTCTCCTTAGTAATTTTCTCCCTATAAAACTGGCTAAATGACTTAGCTCCCCATAGTCAGCTCATGTCTATTAAAAAAATACACAGCTCTTGACAAATTGGAGAAAACCTTCGTTCCTTATTATGGCCGACCAAAAACACGCTGTGATCTATAGGTGAGTTTTATACTCCAGCTTCGTTGTTTAGGGATTTGATTTTTTATTTCCTTAAGTTTTTTGTGAGCGCTATTCATTTGTAAATCCTCCAGCTGTTTATCATTAGCACGATGCCGGCAGTTGCCCCTGGTGTGGACACCTGCTTCCTTACGTACTGTGATGAAATGTATAAATCTGAGAGAGATGGAAAAGACCATAGGTTGGCCATGTACTACCGGTAGCTGTTTTTTTTGAGAAATAACCAACTATAGTTGTTGCAAGTTAAAAAAAGTAGTTGTTACGAAGGAGGTTGTCTGCCATGTTTTTCAGCTGCAAGGGCCTGAGTATGCACGTGTTCATGGTGGTAAACTACCAAACAAAATACATGAATACAAAGGAGACTATGTGTTGGCATGAAAAATTTGTCCATATGCTCTTGTCTCGATACTCGTTACCATTTGATTGTCACCCTCGTCAGTTTTATTACAGATGAATTAATCAACTATCCCTTTTAAGATGATTTGGCACGTATCTCAAAGGCACGGGCTGGACGACATCTACCTGGGGGGCAGCTATCCCCCTTGGTAGCAGACTATTAACCTTCACAAAAAATGCTCTGATGAACTTGTTGTGGTGATCCAGCATACCACTGCATGTGTAGTACACTATATGTCCACACCCGGATTTTTAATCCCAGATGTCTGTTATGCCATACATCGCAATCCCAGGATTACCATTTTTGCGAGACATAACAGAATTGGATACCACAGTACATCATCCATTACAAACCATACATAAGGTCTTACACAAATAAGGATCTCATGATCCAGTTCTTAATACAACTCAAGCAACGAAAATACGTAATAATAAAGGTAGCGTAGGCGAAACTCCATCTTCTGGGTCACAGGCAATGCTGATGATGGGAGATGATCCTAGTTGTCGTAACCTTACTAGGGTCCATCCTCCAGGTACTCCTCTTCATAGTCTGGCCACGGGAATAGCCAGGGACAAATCCATGAGTACTCTTTAAGTACTCGCAAACTAATACTAACAAGTGAAGGGATTTTTTGTAGTAGGACACTAATCTCTAGGGTTGTTTTGCAAAAAGCCAGATTTACATCTACTAAGTTCAGAAGCAAGAGAAAGCTAGTCAAATTTTATAACACCTAAGTGGGAACTTGAATTTCATATCACAACTCTGTTGTGGTCAAGTCAAAGTCTCAGTTCATTTCATAAGTCATTTTGAAAACATCTGACGGGGGAACAATATGGCCACTCCAACTGTCCATAATCATGACGCGCTATTCAAATAGTTTAACACTCTGCAGAGATTGTACACTTTCACCACAACATTCGATACATCCGTCAGGAACAAATCCTAAATTCACCATACTCAGTATGCGGATAATCAATCCTAACCTTTCAATTACACGCCCTAGTATAAGCACCTCTCCTGTGAGTTTGGCCTCCCAACCATGACCAACTGTCATCTTGGGTACTGCATAGGTGGACAATCTTCACAAGGTAGCCTCAGCTCAGACCTTGGCCGTGAGGGAACTAATACTAAGGTATATAAGTTTCCAGTCAAGCCCTACCCAATTATCGGGTATTGTGGTTGTACGGTAAAATTGGAATGGTATCGCATCCAGGCAACCATCAGTTTTATAAAGGGCTAAGGCTCATGCCTCAACATTTTTAACACCATAAATCATCTGGTGTTCGGAGACACATGTCCAAAACATCTCAATATAATGATCCATCATTCCAAGGTTTTCATAACCATTTTTCCACCAAGTATTCCCATCTAAGTTGATCAGGTTTTATGCTTAGCACTAGCATCTACAAGTGGGGGTAAATACTAATGAGGGGTAGTAAACTAGTGAAGTTTAACTAAGTTCAATCTCATGCCTTAGGATGACATAAAGATTACCTAGCTTAGGCCAAAATTTATGCTCTTTATGCAACCTTCAATTATCGTTCTAGTATCTACAATTCACTTAAGTAAGCTCTAAGTACTAGCTTTGATAAAGAAATAAAGTATAAAGCTTGTAAGTAAAACTAGGATTGGTTTATCAAGTGGTTATGATCATATATGCTTAAGGCATATAGTTGGCATGGTAACAAGCAAGTATTTGCTTGTATAGGTATAGTATTTTGCAAGTGTTAGGTTGCACAAGTATCAGTATAAGCTTGCTAAGTTAATAGCTTGCAAGTATTGGCTTGCATATGTCAACTTGATTAGTAAGGCTTGCTTAGTCAACTAGTAGTATTAGGCTTGCCTTGTGCAGAGCAGTGGTTGAAGTTCTCCTCGGCTTCTTCTTCGTAGTATCCTCCTTCTTCCTCGTATCCTTGGTCGGTACTAGCGTCTATAAATAAATACGAGGTACATAATCACCAAACAATACTTAACTATTTTCAATCATCACACAAAAGGGTCCCATAGATGATCTAGCATCATCACTAACATTACAATATTAAAGCTTGGTTTAATTTCTTTTATTTTTAGAAAAGTAATTTCTACTCATTGAAAAACTACTTAAGATTTAATATTCTCCAAACCAAACATGGGATCATGTTGACACATGTCATCACCACATATTTTATTCCATGGGAATGTGATTTAAAGTGGTGTCACAATTTAATAAGGTTTAACCTTTTATTTTACTTAAATAAAGTGACTAGAAATGCCTATGTGGCATTCTTTTATTACTTGAACATTATTTCTGTAAGTAAACCCAAATATTTTTATATATTCTGAAAGGTATGATCAAATGTGATTTTTGAGAGTTGGAATCAACTCAAAAGCTTTTATGGTTTAAATTTGAAAAATGTTTGAATGCAGAAAAGGTTCTGACTTGTTATTTTTACCAAGGGTGATCTACAGATCCAAATGATTTGAATCCAATGGGCTTGGATTAAGAATTTTAAGACCTTTCTAACAAAATTGGTTTCATTCAATTTGGTTTACTGAATCGAGCTGGGTTGATTTTTGAAACTAGGTACAAAACTGTGTTTGAATTAAAATGGAAAAAGTTAAATTCAAACGACTGGGCTGCGCGGTAAACGATAATGGGTCGGCCCGGTGTCATTCCACGGCACGGGGCTCAACTGACAGGGGGCTTCCACTAGTCAGTGGCTCTTTAAACGCGAAACGGTACGGGGCAATATCATTCGCACGATCTAAGTCTAATCAAACGACTGCTACTCATCGTCCCTGTCGGGCGGCGCCGGCGAGACAGAAACCTAACACGGCAGGTGGTGGTCGTCGGGAGCTCACCGGGCTCAGGCGAGGGTCAGCGATTCGGGCGAACGACGAAGTCGACGACGACGAACCTCCTGGTACCGGCATCTTCTCCTGGGGTGGACGAAATCGATGACGCCCTTCTTCTCCAGAGACGGCTTGCTCCGGCCAAATTCCGGCGATGCGCTGCTCGCCTTGCTCCGGGAACGGGGTGGAACGATCAGTGAGGAGAGGGGAGTGAGATGGTGTGAAGAGTTTGAGCGGGGGAGGCCTCTATTTATAGTCTCGACGACGATACCGAATGGAATGGGCAGGCGACGGTGGCGACATGGCTATGGGCTGCTAGAGGCATGGCCAGCGGTGGCGATTGATCGGTGGTCTCCTGACGATGATCTATGGCTTTAATGCGCGTGTAGGGGCGGTGGCAATCGGTCTGGAACATGTGATGCTCTGCGCGACAGAGGCGGCGTCTTCGATGGCGAGCGATGGCTGTGAGGCATGGGGCGGCGAACGGGGATGTCTGGCGGTCTCCTGGGACGGTGGTGATTGCGTATGCACGTGGCGAGGGCGGCGCGCGGTCTGTGGGCGTGTGTCGAGGGTGGCGCTCTGGCGCACGCTCGGCATGGTTAACAGAGGCACGGGCGCGGCGTTCCTGGGTTCTCTGGTCGATGTCTTCGAGGCAGGGCTGGTGGAGAGGGGGCGGTGAGGCATGGGTGATCTCCCAAACAAGGTTGGCACGGCTAGTTCCTCTCCTAGCTTGTTGTCTACACTGGGGTGGCATGAGTGGTTTCGGCTATTCACCATTGATCACATTGCCAAGCTTACAGTTGTGCTAGACGTTTACAAATGAGCTAGATGATCTACTAAATCCTAGTTGCAACGAGAGAGGGAACAAGTTAGGATCAAATCACTGCTCCAAATAGTGTTTGGATTTTATTTGATTTGCATCCACAAGGTGTTTGATGAAATGGCCGCATGAATTCAAGTTTTGAATTTTGAAACGATTTTTGGTGGGTGTGCTAGGTAGGTGCTGGTGAGTCTGTAGATGCTTGGGTTTTGAAAGTTGAGCTTGTTTGAGTGGTTTTTGAAAAAGTGGGATCTTCCCATATGATAAAGATTCAATTTTAAACTGTCATTTAAACTATGCATTTGAATGTTTTTGGATGATCACAAGGTGGACCTTGATACTTTGTTATGAGTACTATCAAGGGGTGCAAAGATCCAAACAAGTTTTTGTTAAGTTCTGAAAGTTAGAGACAGCCAAAGTAGGCATGGGAGTTAAATTGGTCAAAATGACCATTCCCTTATTTTGTTTGTTTTGATTTATTTGTCTTTGGGAAAAGTGTGGGGATTGTTTAGATGATGTTTATTTCACCTAAAAATCCTTTTACAAGCAAAGAAACACATAAACAAGGCAAGTCAAAAGAATTCAAAATGGGATGCATACACACATGCATGCTTTCATATTTTTATTTAGAAAAGTTTTTGTTAACCCTAATTTTGAAGATTAGAGTTTGATGATTCTAGTTTAATATTTTTGGGATGTTACAAACCGTCCCCCCTTAAACAAAATCTCGTCCCGAGATTTGAAAAAGGACGAAAAGATTACCTAGGATTTGAAGAGATCGGGAAACTCCGTCCTGATGTGATCTTCGCGCTCCGAGGTAGCTTCCTCTTCTGTGTGGTTGCTCCACTGAATTTTGAGAAACTTGATGCTTCGGGTTCTGGTGGTTCGGAAAGCTTCTTCCAAAATATGGATGGGTACTTCAGGATAGGTCAGGTCATCGTTGATCTCTATGGTCCGGTGATCGATATTCTTGAACACTTCCGTCTTCTCCGGAACTTCGAGGCACTTGCGAAGTAATGAGATATGGAACACATTGTGCACGGCTGACATCTCTTCGGGTAGTTCCAATTGATACGACAATTCTCCTCGACGGTTCAGAATTTTGAAAGGTCCGATATATCTGGGGGCTAACTTTCCTTTGATTTGGAAAAGCTGCATTCCCTTCAATGGCGACACTTTCAGATATACAAAATCTCCTATGTTGAAGGCAAGGTCTCGACGTCTCTTGTCGACATAACTCTTCTTGTCGTGGTATTGCACGGCAGATGCTACCGGGGGTAGCTTACGTAGAGGGAGCAAGGCGATGTAGGAGAATCCGGGAGCGAGATTGGCACACGATGTACCCAGGTTCACGTCCCCTCAGTGGAGGATCGCTACGTCCTGCTATCAATCCAGTATATGATCATAGATAGGTTTACAAGGGAGCCGTCGTAGGTGGAGGGAGACTAGATCTAATCTCATGTGGGAGAGCCTCCCCGTGGGGGTGCCCCTGGTGGCTTTATATATGCAGCCAGATAGGGTTTACAAGTATTTGGTGGGCTTTGTATTGAAGTCGCCATCTTGGGCCTCCAGTCGGCGCCACTCGTCTGGATCCAGCATGCGCCAGTCACCAAATTGGGCGAGTCGACCCGCTCAGGGATAGGTTTCAGTCGGCTCGATCCAGCTGGCGAACCCGCTTCATGGGTATACCCCGATTGGTATTCCCCCATCGGTAGTCCCCGAGCGTTTTGTCAATTTGACGCGGGCTTGAGGCAGGGCGCGAAGAGTCTTGGCGATGGGTCGTAGCGAATCAGCGACGAGCTCCAGTTGCGGCGAGTCCCCGAACATGGAGCGTGCCGAGTCCCGAGCATGGCGAGTGGTAAGGTCGAGCGACCGGAGAGTGCCGAGTTCCCGAGCGCGCCGAGTGGCGAGGTTGGGCGACCGGCGAGTGGCGCTGTCTATAGCACACCGAGTCCCCGAGCGTGTTGAGTACGTGAGGGCGAGTCCCCGAGCGCGTTGGGTACGCGAGGGCGAGTCCGCGATGAAGAGTCCCCGAGCGTGTCGAGTACGCGAGGGCGAGTCCGCGATGGAGAGTCCCCGAGCGTGTCGAGTACGCGAGGGCGAGTCCGCGGTGGCGAGGCCCCGAGCGTGTTGAGTACGCGAGGACGAGTCTGCGGTGGCGAGTCCCCGAGCGTGTCGAGTACACGAGGGCGAGTCCACGGTGGAGAGTCCCCGAGCATGGAGAGTACGCGAGTGGAGAGTCCGCGATGGTAAGTCGACGAGGGCGAGCCGCGGTCACAGAACCACGCGTACACGCAGCATGCCTAGGAGTAGTCCCCGAGGCTCGAGTTGGCTTGTAGAGGCGACTTGAGGCTCTTTAGATATGCATATTCTGAAAATAGTAGTGGTTGTTGCCGAGCATGGCGAGTGATGAGGTCGAATGATCGGCGAGCGTCGAGTACCCGAGCGTGGCGAGTGACGAGGTCGAGCGGCCGGCGAGCGCCGTGTCCCCAAGCGTGGTGAGCGGCGAGGTCGAGCGACCGGCGAGCGCCGAGTCCCCGAGCGCGGCGAGCGGCGAGGTCGAACGCCGACGAGCGCCGAGTCCCCGAGCGCGGCGAGCGCCGAGGCCCCGAGCGACCGATGAGGGCCGAGTCCCCGAGCGCGGAGAGCGGCGAGGTCGAGCGACCGGCGAGGGGCCGAGTCCCTTAGCATGGCGAGTGGCGAGGTCGAGCGACCGGCGAGCGCTGGGCCCTCGAGCGCGGCGAGTGGCGAGGTCGAGAGACCGACGAGTGCCGAGCCAACGAGCACGGCGAGTGGCAAGGTCGAAGCGACCGCGGCGCCGTGTCCCGAGCACGGCGGCGGGCGAGGTCGAGCGAAGCGAAGCGCCGAGCGCGGCGGCGAGGTCGAGAGACCGGCAAGCACCAAGTCCCCGAGCACGGTGAGCGGCGAGGTCAAGCAACCGGCGAGCGCCGAGCCCCCGAGCATGGAGAGTGGCGAGGTCGAGCGTCGTGCCCCCGAGCACGGCGAGGGACGAGGTCGAGCGACCGGCGAGCTCCGAGTCCCCGAGCACGGCGAGCGGCGAGGTCGAGCGATCGGCGAGCGTCGAGTCCCCGAGTGCGGCGAGTGGCGAAAAAGACACCAGACCGTTTTTCTGAGAAGGAGAAAAGATACAATTGCATTAAGGTGTACTTGCATAATATATTGAACAATTGTAAGACGTGCGAATTGTAGACGTTGAAATAAAATACACGTTTGTTATGTGGATCGATGGATAGTATGTAAGGTTTATGCGTGTATTTTCATGAGTAGGCAGACCTCCAGCATCAAACGCTTGCCGGGTAACAGGGAAGCGATGCCAGACTGTTGAACCCGGAAACAAGGTCGGCCTTTTGGTACCCAGCCTCACTACTTCGACGGACGCGAATAAACAACAGACAAAACTGAAACCAATCCCAAGTATGATTTTGGTCCCTGAAAGGGTCATATGCGACTGCATGGTCGGCTTTGGAGATTGAAGATGCATATATGTTTTGGAATCATAACATGTACGAGTGTAAATAAACTTAGCTATTCCGCGACGGCGAGTCTGCGAGTGTGGCGAGTTGGTGATGGGCGAGTCGGCGATGTGACGAGTTAAGCGAGTGCGATTTCCTGATGCCGGGTTCAGCGAGGCGGCGAAGAGGATTGTCTCCATGTCTTTAGTATTGCAGTTGTCCCGATACGCCAAACTATCGTGGTATTGCAATTGTCCTGATACAGCTGCATTGCCATTCTTATTGCTGGACTAGGAGGCATCGGGTCCTTGGCCATGTACACGCCGATTTCATGTTGTGCAGTACACGTATTATAAAACAAAGTGTAAATGATTATATCCAAAATAAAATAATTTATTCTGATATTAATTGATGCATGATAGAGACAGGATTAGATGGAAGAAAAACCCATTAGTTAATGTCCCATGCGATTAAGCATGAGCATGTTGCCTTCCTGCTTCAGACAGTGGATCGGAGGCTTCACGTGGACGGCTTGATCGGAAAAGCAGTTCAATGGGGCCTGATGCTTGATCACGGACAACACAACAACGCGCCGAAAATCGTGAGCGAGGCGATGATGAACTTGATTCTCCTATCTTCTTACGTACTTTATTTTCTTCACGCTCGCACGAACAATCCACAAGTCTGCAGGCAGATTGGTTTTGCCGACCCGACTACGGCAAAATTGCAGTCACGAGGGGGCCAAACAATCCTGATCTGGCGCCGCCATAAAAAACGGACCAGGCAAACCTTAGATCAAAATCGAGTAATGAATTAATAAAATAATCAAATCAAAGGAAGAAAGAACAATCAATCTGTATATGTGCGTGCGCCGCGTAAACTTCTCATCCGAGTGCGCGCTCGCTCCGCGCCGGGTGCGTAGGGCAGCAACCTGATCGTATTGATCGGCTTTTCTCACACGACATGCGAGATGCAATCTGGCTGCCGGTAATGGTGAGGGATCCCGTCCGGATTATCACCCTCCAAGCATCGCTTGCCCCACGGTGGGCGCCAACTGTCGTGGTATTGCACGGCAGATGCTACTGGGGGTAGCTTACGTAGAGGGAGCAAGACGATGTAGGAGAATCCGGGAGCAAGATTGGCACACGATGTACCCAGGTTCACGTCCCCTCGGTGGAGGATCGCTACGTCCTGCTATCAATCCAGTATATGATCATAGATTGGTTTACAAGGGAGCTGTCGTAGGTGGAGGGAGACTAGATCTAATCTCATGTGGGAGAGCCTCCCTCTGGGGGTGCCCCTGATGGCTTTATATATGCATCCAGTTAGGGTTTACAAGTATTTGGTGGGCTTTGTATTGAAGTCGCCATCTTGGGCCTCCAGTCGGCGCCACTCGTCTGGATCCAGCATGCGCTAGTCGCTGAATTGGGCGAGTCGACCCGCTCAGGGATAGGTTTCAGTTGGCTCGGTCCAGCTGGCGAATCCGCTTCGTGGGTATACCCCGATTGGTATTCCCCCATCACTTCTGTCTGGACTGGGCTGTCTTGAGGTGCTCATGAATCTTGTGAACCTTCTCTTCTGTTTCTCGTAGGATGTCGGGTCCAAAAATCTTACTCTCTCCTACTTCCGACCAGTTCAAAGGTGTGCGACACTTCCTTCCGTACATGAATTCAAATGGGGTCATTTGCAAACTAGCTTGATAACTGTTGTTGTACGAAAATTCTGCAAACGACAGACAGTCTTCCCACTTAGATCCATATTCTAACACACATGCTCTCACCATATCTTAGAGTATTTGAGTTACTCGCTCCGTTTGTCCATCGGTCTGAGGGTGATACGCGGTGCTGAAATCTAGGCGGGTTCCTAAGCCTTCTTGAACTTTCTTCCAGAATCTCGAGGTAAACTGAGTTCCTCGATCCGATACAATGTTCTTGGGGACTCCATGTAAACTGACGATTCTAGCGATGTATAACTCCGCTAGCTTCGAACTCTGATATGTGGTCTTGACGGGTAACAAATGGGTGACTTTGGACAATCTGTCCACTATGACCCGGATAGAGTCATTTCCCCTACTAAAAGTAGGCAATCCGGTGATAAAGTCCATTCCATCGGAATCCCATTTCCATTCCAGAATCTGTAATGGTTGCAACAATCCAGCGGGTCTTTGATGTCCTGCCTTGACTCGCTGACATATATCACACTTGGCGATATAGCTTTCGATTTCTCTCTTCATCTTATGCCACCAAAATTGCTCTTTCAAATCTTGATACATCTTAGTTCCTCCGGGGTGGATAGAATAAAGAGTATCATGAGCTTCCTTGAGGATAACTTCTTTCAACTCAGAATCTGCTGGTACACAAAGGCGTCCTTTGTACCACAGAACTCCTTCTTCGTCTTCGGTGAATCCGGGTACTTTGCCTGTACCGATACGACGCTTGATTCCGTCAATACTAGCATTTCCTTTCTGCGCCTCTTTGATCCGGCTGATCAAAGTGGGTTGAAGTTATATGCTAGCCAAAAATCCTTCACTTACTAATTCCATTCGAAAATCTTCCATTTCTTTGTGAAAACTTGGTTGCTCCTTCAAAATCATGGAGTTCGAGTGGCACGGCAATATTCTAAGGGCATCTGCTACCACGTTGGCTTTACCAGGGTGATAGTGAATGTCCAGATCGTAATCCTTGATTAGCTCAATCCATCTTCTCTGCCTCATATTCAACTCCTTCTGAGTGAATATATACTTCAGTCTCTTGTGATCCGAATATATCTCAGAATGATTTCCCATCAGGTAATGCCTCCATGTCTTCAGGGCTAGAACTACGGCTGCGGGTTCGAGGTCATGGGTTGGGTAATTTTGCTCATGTTGTTTCAGTTGTCGGGATAGATAAGATATGACTTTGCCTTCTTACATTAGCACACATCCGACACCGATCTTGGATGCGTCACAATACACGTCGAAGGGCTTCGTGATATCCGGCATGATTAAGATTGGGGCTGAAATCAATCTCCTCTTGATTTCTTGAAAACTCGCTTCACATTTGTCAGTCCATTCAAACTTCTTGTCCTTCTTTAGCAATTGGGTCATGGGTCTGGCGATACTCGAGAATCCTTCTACGAACTTGCGGTAGTATTCCGCCAATCCGAGAAATGCACGAACTTGGGTTTGAGTGGTTGGGGCCTGCCAATCTTCGACATCTTTCACTTTTGCAGGGTCAACGACAATTCCTCCGGATGATACAATGTGACCGAGGAATCCTACCTCCTGTAATCAGAATTCACATTTGCTAAACTTGGCATACAACTGATGCTCTCTAAGGGTTCCAAGAATGGTCCTTAGATGTAGCTCATGTTCTTCTTCTGATTTGGAATAAATCAGAATGTCATCGATGAAAACAATGTCAAACTTATCCAGGAAGTCCATAAAAATCTTATTCACGAGATTCATGAAACAAGCGGGGGCATTGGTTAATCCGAAAGACATAACAGTATACCCGTATAATCCATATCTTGTGGTAAAGGCAGTCTTTGGAATATCCTCTGCACGAATTTTGAGTTGATGATAGCCAGTCCTAAGATCAATCTTAGAAAACACTTTGGCACCGGTCAACTAATCAAACAAATCTTCTATCTTGGGCAAGGGGTACTTGTTTTTGATGGTGACATCATTCAACTTCCGATAATCCGTACACAAACGGTTACCTCCATCTTTCTTGTCCACAAACAAAACAGGTGATCTCCATGGTGACGCACTTGGTTGAATCAATCCAATTTCCAGCATGGCATCCAGTTGCTTCTTCAGTTCTGCTAGTTCAGACGGGTTCATACTATAGGGTCTCTGGGCTATGGGTCTTGTTTCGAGGATTAGTTCGATGATAAACTCGATATCCCAATCTAGGGGCATACCGGGCAAAACATCTAGAAATACATCGGGGTATTCACAGACTATCCGGACTTGGTCAATGGTAGGTTGGGCTATACTCTTGTTGCACTTGAATTGACGAGGTAAGGTTTTAGATATATGCTCGACTGATATTCCGGCTGTACTGGTCATGGTGATGGCTTTCTTGGCACAGTCAATCAATCCTTTATGTTTGGACATCCAATCCATTCCTAGTACTACTTCCAAACCTTTAGTTCCGAGTACTATCAGGTTAGCATAAAAATCTATGCCATGGATTCAGATAGGGACAGCTTTGCAAATTTGCCTAGCCTTGGTGGTTCAACCGGGAATTTGAACGATCATAACATGCTTCTGTTTTGTTGGTTGAATCTTACTAGTGCAGGCAAATTCTTCGTTGACAAATGAATGCGATGCACCAGAATCAAACAACACTCTTGCAAGTACTGAATTAACAAAAAACATACCCAGCACGACGTCTGGCGCTTCCTGAGCTTCTTCAGCATGCATGAGAAAAATACGGTCGTTGCGGTTGAGCGAATTCCCTGGGGCAAACCTTCTTCCTGGTTGAACATGACGCTGCTACTGAGCTGGGGCATTTGCATTGGGGGTTGCGGCATTCTTCTTGTTGGGGCACTCGTTGGAGTAGTGAACCTTATTTCCACAGTCATAACAAGTTACTTGCAACTTGTCCTTTGTTGCAACAGGCACAACATTGCTTCCAGTCCTCGGGGCAGTGTTGGTGTTGGCAGTAACATTGTTGTTGTTGAACTTGGGTGGGGCACGGTTGAAATTGCTAGAGTTGCCGGGGTTATTGTGATTTCCTCCGGGCCTAGGGTTTCCACGATTGGGATAGGTCGAACGATTCATTAGGGGTCTGTTGGTTCTCGGGGCAAATCTTAGAGATGGGTTGGGGCAGTACTTTAGGGTCTGATGGGTTCCTGGTTGATGCATCATGCGACGCTTGCGGTTCTCATTGGCTTGGTTGATCTTTCCTTCCATCTGGATGGTAGACTCGACAAGGGATTCGATATCCGCAAAGGGGATATTGACTAACACAGTCTGCATCTCATCGTGCAGACCATTCAGGAATCTTTCTTTCTTCTTGGCTTCGGTGTCGATCTCATCCGGGGCATACCTAGCTAATGACAAAATTTTGTCACGGTATTCCACTACGTCATCCGTCCTTGCTTCATTTCTCTGAATTCGTCTCTCATTCTCTTGATCAAACCCGGTGGCACATGGGTTCTGCTGAACTTGACTTTGAATTCCTCCCAGGTCATCATCTGTCCTCCGGTCATTGCACGAACACTGTTCCATCATGCTCTGGCATCTCCAGCTAGATAATGGGTGGTGAACAGAACTTTCTCGTTGGCTTCCACTCCGGCGACTTCTAGGTTATTTTCCATGGTTTGCAGCCAATCGTCGGCATCTAAGGGCTCTTCCGACTTAGTGAAAACATGTGGGTTGGTGTTCTAGAAATTCTTGAGCTTAGATCCATGGTTGTCCTGGTTTTCGTGGCCTTGATTGTTGTGGGCTAGATGAGCTATCTGTTGAAGGGTGGCTAGGTTGGCTTGACGTTCCGCTCTTTCAGCTTCGCGGTCAGAAACCAACATTTGCAGGATCTGCAACATCGGGTCCGGGGATGAACCACTTCCTCCACGTGGCATCTGAAGATTGAGATGGATCATGAGAAAAGAGGTAAATTTCTAAGGTTTTGGGACTTTGAAAAGTTTTTAAATTTTGATTCAGATTTTTCTAGCAACTTGCTTTTCATTCGTTCATTCATAGCACACGATACAAACACACACCACAACAAGGTAAACAGATGGTTTTAGGAACCATTCTGGAAACTACGATACAGTGGGACCGAATACTACTCACTACGCTAGTGCTCAAGTGCTACTACTCCTCGGAGTCGGTGTAGTCGTCATCCTCATCATCATAGTCGTCATTGATAAAGGCGAAATCCTCCTCATCGGTGAAGAAATCCATAGCCTGATCCTCCAGAAAGTCATCATCATCGCTGAGATAGGAGTAGGGGTCTCCACGAAGATCCTCTCCGGCATTCTCCCTCTCTTCCAACTGCATGTCTCTCTCGTGGATGGTCTCCTCCAAAGACGAGATACGGTGGCGAAGATGGGCAATGATGATCTCCTTCTTGTCGAGCTGACGGCGGCGAGACTTGAGATCCTTTGCTAGCATGTAAGGAATTGACCCTAAATAAAATTGGAATGGTATCGCATCCATGCAACCATCAGTTTTATAAAGGGCTAAGGCTCATGCCTCAACATTTTCATCACCATAAATCATATGGTGTTCGGAAACACATGTCCAAAACATCTCAATAGAATGATCCATCATTCCAAGGTTTTCATAACCATTTTTCCACCAAGTATTCCCATCTAAGTTGATCAGGTTTTATGCTTAGCACTAGCATCTACAAGTGGGGGTAAATACTAATGAGGGGTGGTAAACTAGTGGAGTTTAACTAAGTTCAATCTCATGCCTTAGGATGACATAAAGATTACCTATCTTACGCCAAATTTTATGCTCTTTATGCAACCTTCAATTATCTTTCTAGTATCTACAATTCACTTAAGCTCTAAGTACTAGCTTTGATAAAGAAATAAAGTATAAAGCTTGTAAGTAAAACTAGGATTGGTTTATCAAGTGGTTATGATCATATATGCTTAAGGCATATAGTTGGCATGGTAACAAGCAAGTATTTGCTTGCATAGGTATAGTATTTTGCAAGTGTTAGCTTGCACAAGTATCGGTATAAGCTTGCTAAGTTAATAGCTTGCAAGTATTGGCTTCCATAGGTCAACTTGATTAGTAAGGCTTGCTTAGTCAACTAGTAGTATTAGGCTTGCCTTGTGCAGAGCAGTGGTTGAAGTTCTCCTCGGCTTCTTCTTCGTAGTATCCTCCTTCTTCCTCGTATCCTTGGTCGGTACTAGCGTCCATAAACAAATACGAGGTACACAATCACCAAACAATACTTAACTATTTTCAATCATCACACAAAAGGGTCCTATAGATGATCTAGCATCATCACTAACATTACAAGATTAAAGCTTGGTTTAATTTCTTTTATTTTTAGAAAAGTAATTTCTACTCATTGAAAAACTACTTAAGATTTAATATTCTCCAAACCAAACATGTGATCATGTTGACACATGTCATCACCACATATTTTAGTCCATGGGAATGTGATTTAAAGTGGTGTCACAATTTAATAAGGTTTAACCTTTTATTTTACTTAAATAAAGTGACTAGAAATGCCTATGTGGCATTCTTTTATTACTTGAACATTATTTCTGTAAGTAAACCCAAATGTTTTTATATATTCTGAAAGGTATGATCAAATGTGATTTTTGAGAGTTGGAATCAACTCAAAATATTTTATGGTTTAAATTTGAAAAATGTTTGAATGCAGAAAAGGTTCTGCCTTGTTATTTTTACCAAGGGTGATCTATAAATCCAAATGATTTGAATCCAACGGGATTCGATTAAGAATTTTAAGAAATTTCTAACAAAATTGATTTCATTCAATTTGGTTTACTGAATCAAGTTGGGTTGATTTTTGAAACTAGGTACAGAACTGTGTTTGAATTAAAATGGAAAAGGTTAAATTCAAACGACTGGGCTGCGCGGGAAACGATAATGGGCCGGCCCGGTGTCACTCCGCGGCGCGGGGCTCAACTGACATGGGGGTTCCACCAGTTAGTGGCTCTTGAAACGCGAAGCGGTACAGGGCAATCTCATTCGCACGATCTAGGCCTAATCGAACGGCTGCTACTCATCGTCCACGTCGGGCGGCGCCGGCGAGACAGAAACCTAACGCGGCAGGTGGGGGTCGTCGGGGGCTCAGGCGAGGGTCAGCGATGCGGTCGAATGACGAAGTCGACGACGGTGAACCTCCTGGTACCGGCAGCTTCTCCTGGGGTGGACGAAATCGATGGCGCCCTTCTTCTCCAGAGACGGCCTGCTCCGGCCAAATTCCGGCGATGCGCTGCTCGCCTTGCTCCGGGAACGGGGTGGAACGATCAGTGAGGATAGGGGAGTGAGATGGTATGAAGAGTTTGAGCGGGGGAGGCCTCTATTTATAGTCTCGACGACGAGACTGAACGGAATGGGCAGGCGACGGTGGCGACATGGCTACAGGCTGCTAGAGGCATGGCCGGCGGTGGCGATCAATCGGTGGTCTCCTGGCGATGCTCTATGGCTTTAATGCGTGTGTAGGGGCGGTGGCAATCGGTCTGGAACATGTGATGCTCTGTGCGGCAGAGGCGGCGTCTTCGACGACGAGTGGTGGCTGTGAGGCATGGGGCGGCGAACGGGGATGTCTGGCGGTCTCCTGGGACGGTGGTGATTGCGTATGCACGCGGCGAGGGCGGCGCGTGGTCTGTGGGCGTGTGTCGAGGGTGGCGCTCTGGCGCACGCTCGGCATGGTTGATGAGGCACGCAGGCGCGTTCCTGGGTGCTCTGGTCGATGTCTTCGAGGCAGGGCTGGTCGAGAGGGGGCGGTGAGGCATGGGTGATCTCCCAGACAAGGTTGGCACGGCTAGTTCCTCTCCTAGCTTGTTGTCTACACTAGGGTGGCATGAGTGGTTTCGGTTGTTCACCATTGATGGCATTGCCAAGCTTACAGTGGTGCTAGACGTTTACAAATGAGCTAGATGATCTACTAAAGCCTAGTTGCAACTAGAGAGGGAACAAGTTAGGCTCAAATCACTGCTCCAAATAGTCGATAGAATAACTCACCCTCGAAGATTCCAAAGTGTTTAACGAGAGCGGATTCTCGTGGGTGATGTAGTCGTACTCTTGCCGATCTCAAGATCGCGTAGACGATCCTTCCGGCGCTGCGTTCCGGCAGCGCTTCCGCAGTCGGTCACACGTTCGGTACTCGACGAAGACCTTCCTCTCCCTTGTTCCAGCAGGCAGCGGAGGTTGTAGCACTCTCCTCGCGATTCCGGCAGCACGACGGCGTGGTACCGGAAGTAGAGGGGAGATCTCGCAGGGCTTCGCCTTAAGCCGGAGCGAGTATGGTGGACTATGAGAGAGGCCTCGGTGATCTAGGGTTTAGACGCACCAAGGAGAGAGGGCTAGGCCGGCGGCTAGGGCTTGGGGAAGCCCAAGTCGGCGGCTAGGGTTTAGCCCTAGGCGGCGGCAGCAGGAGGTGGCGGCGCCGGCGGCTTGGGGCTAGGGTTTGCAGGGTGCAAAGTGTATTCTTGGAGGGGCAGCCCTGCCCCTCCTTATATAGGTGGAGGGGGACGGCCAAGGGGAGGGGAGTCCCTCCCCAACTCGGCTTCCAAGGCCGGCGGTGGAGGGAGAGGGACTTCCTCCCCAAGTAGGTTTCCTACTCTCCCTCCACCAAGCAAAATAGCCGTTTGACTTTTCAAACTAGGGTTTGATTTATCCCTTTATTTTGCTCAGTGATGACACCTAGTACATGATGCAACCATTCCAACTTGTTATGACACATTCATGTACCCTTCCCCTCTGCCAGACATTCTGGAACCTTCTAGAACATTTCCGATGAAAACACTGGAACCATTCTCCAACCCCGAAACAGGACTTTCCTTATATGAATCTTATTCTCCGGACCATTCCGGATCTCCTCATGATATCCTGGATACCATCTGAGACTCCGAACAACATTCGGTATCTTACTCATCATTCCATAACTACTCAACAACGTCGAATCCTTAAGTGTGTCTCCCTACGGTTCGTGAATTATGCGGACATGATCGAGACACTTCTCTGAACAATAACCAATAGAGGAATCTGGAAATTCATATGTCTCCCACATATTTCTACGATTACTTTGCGATCGAATGAACCACTTACATACGATACCAATTTCCCTTTGTCTCACGATAGTTTACTTATCCGAGGTTTTGATCGTCGGTATCTCTGCATACCTAGTTCCACCTCGTTACTGATAAGTACTCTTTTCTCGTTCCCGTGATATGTGATCCCTTGTGAGCCAGTCACATGCTTGCAAGCTAATTGGATGACATTCCACCGAGAGGGCCCAGAGTATATCTATCCGTCATATGGATGGACAAATCCCACTCTTGATCCATGTGTATCAACCAATACTTTCCGAACACTCAATGCCACCTTTATAGCCACCCAGTTACGGTGCGGTGTTTGATGTCATCAAAGCATCCTTCCGGTGATGGTGATAAGCATGATCTCATGGTCGAAGGAATTAGGTTACTATGTATCAGAAAGCATATAGCAATTGAACTATTAAAATGACTTGATCTTTATGCTACGCTTATCTATAGGAGTATGTACATCATATCATTCTCCTAACGATATGATCTTGTTGTTAATAACATCTCAATGTTCATTATAGGGAAACCACAATCATTTATTAACCAATAAGCTAGTATTATGAAGAGGCTTTACTAGGGACTTCAATTTAAGTTTACAAATCACACAAGTATTAATGTTTCCTTGTTAATACTATTATAGCATGAATGTAAACATTTATCATAAACACAAAGATATAATAATAACTACATTTATTATTGCCTCTAGGGCATATCTCCAACATCCTTTTACAAGCAAAGAAACACATAAACAAGGCAATTCAAAAGAATTCAAAATGGGATGCATACACACATGCATGCTTTCATATTTTTATTTAGAAAAGTTTTTGTTAACCCTAATTTTGAAGATTAGAGTTTGATGATTCTAGTTTAATATTTTTGGGATGTTACACTATAGTCATTGGCATGACACTTACAGAACACCGTTCCGCAAATATCACATCCCTTAGAGTGGTACAACTGATGGGGGAATACCAATCGGGGTATACCCACGAAGCGGAATGGCTGGCTGGATCGAGCCGACTGAAGCCAAGCCCAAAGCGGATCGACTCGCTGGATATGACGACTGGTGCGTATTGGACCCAGGCGACTGGCGCCGACTGGAGGCCCAAGACGGCGACTCGTATACAAATCCCACCAACACACTTGTAAACCCTAACTGGCTGCATATATAAAGCCACCAGGGGCACCCCCACGGGGCATCCTCCCTCAGGTCATATTGCATCCTCCCTCAGGTCATATTGCATCCTCCCTCACGTCATATTACATCCTCTCCCACAATAGATTAGATATAATCTCTCCCTCCGCCTACGACGGCTCCCATGTAAACCAATCTATGATCATATACTGGATTGACAGCAGGACGTAGCGATCTTCCATCGAGGGGACGTGAACCTGGGTACATCGTGTGCCAATATCGCTTCCGGATTCTCCTACGTCGCCTTGCTCCCTCTACATAAGCTACCCCCAGTAGCATCTGCCGTGCAATACCACGACAGTTGGCGCCCACCGTGGGACAAGCGGCGCTTGGAGGGTGATAATCCGGGCGGGATCCCTAACCGCCAGGTCGCATCAAGCTGGTTCTGGCTGATCGTCGTCCAGCGTGCGGCGTGCTGATGAAGTTCTTCATATTTATACGCCTGATCGGTTGCGTACATGAGCTGAGTTTTCAATCCATTATTCTCTCTCATCGATTACTTTGCAAAATTTCCTATTTAATTCTAATCTAATCTGTACATAACCTATCGTGTTTGGCTTACGATCGAATCTAGCACAGCTCAAGAAAAATAGCCGCCGTGTTCGTGTCTCTGACAGACACCGGCCAATAGAAAAGGGAGCAGACCTCGTCGAGAGTAGTCAGATCAACCGATTCCTATTTTGTGAAGCCACCACATGACCTTTGTCCCTTGATTTATCGTTTTCTGTCCTATCTAACATGTCACGATCTCTATTTTTATTAATTATAAATACGCTGATTAATTGGAGCAAGGAGTATGGATTTTCGGATGATATAACGCTGCAGCGAAACTCCGTTGCAGCGGACGACTGAAATCCGATCGATACAGTATCGCTCTGCTCAATCTTATTTGAATTATTATATTTTATTATGTCTACTAATTATCTTTTTTTTGCGAGTACCGGGAAACCGATTTGCAATGTGCAGTTTGCCAAGCGCCGCAACAATCGGTCGCGGGTTCTTCCGTTGCGGGCTCGACTTCCATGGAATTATTTCACTCGTGAACTCGCTATCGTGGATTCGTCCTCATGGACTCGCCATGTTTACTTGTCGTCGCGGACTCGCCATGTTAACAGCTAAGTTTCTTTATACTCGTATTCTATGGGTTCAAAACATATATGCATCTTCATTTATTCTCTAAATCCGACCATGCAGTCGCGTATGACCCTTTCAGGGACAAAATTATACTTGGGATCAGGGTCAATTTTGTCTGCTGTTTATTCGCGTCCGTCGAAGTAGTGAGGATGGATACCAAAAGGCCGACCTTGTCTCCGGATTCAACAGTCTAGCATCGCGTCTCTGTTATCCGGCAAGCGTTTGATGCTGGAGGTCTGCCTACTCATGAAAAGACACGCATAAACCTTACATACTGCCCATCAATCCATATAACAAACGTGCATTTTATTTCAAAACGTCTACAATTTGCACCGTCTTACAAATGTTCAATATATTTTATAAATACACCTTATTGCAGCCGTGATTTTTCCTCCTTCTCAGCAAAACGGTGTCTTTCTCGCCACTCGTCGCGCTCGGGACTCGGCGCCCGTCGGTTGCTCGGCCTCGCCGCTCGCCGCGCTCGGGGACTCGGCACTCGCCGGTCGCTGGACCTTGCCGCGCTCGGGGACTCGGCGCCCGTCGTCGCTTCAGCCATGCCACTCGCCGCGCTGGGACTCGGCACTCACCGTCGCTCAGCCTTGCCGCCGCTCGGGACTCGGCGCTCACGTCGCTACCTCGTCACTCTCCGTGCTCGAGATTCGGCGCCGTCGGTCGCCGGCTCGCCACTCGCCCTTCGAGACTCGCGCCCGTCGGTCGCCGACCTCGTCACTCTCCGCGCTCGAGACTCGCGCCCGTCGTCGCTTCGGCCTCGCCCTCGCCTTCGAGGACTCGGCGCCCGTCGCTTCGCCTGCTCGCCCGCCGCTCGGGACTCGGCACTCACCGGTTGCCCGACTTTGGCACTCGCCGCAATCAGGGACTCGACACTCGCCCGACCTCGCCACTCGCTACGCTCGGGAGACTCGCTTTTCGCGGTCGCCGACCGCGCCGCCGTGCTCGGGACTCGGCGCCGTCGCTTCGACCTCGTCCCTCGCCGTGCTTTCGAACGCAGCGCTCGCCGGTCGCCGACCTCGCCACTCTCCGTGCTTGGGCTTGGCGCTCGCCGTCGCCGCTCGCCGCTGGGACTTCGGCGCTCGCGGTCGCCGACCTCGCCGCTTCGCCGTGCTGGGACACGGCGCTCGCCGTCGCTCGACCTCGCCACTCGCCGTGCTCGGTGGCTCGGCGCTCGCCGGTCACTCGACCTCGCCACTCGCCGCGCTCGAGGGCTCAGCGCTCGCCGGTCGCTCGACCTCGCCACTCGCCATGCTCAGGGACTCGACCCCTCTCCGGTCGCTCGACCTCGCCGCTCTCCGCGCTCGGGAACTCGGCCCTCATCGGTCGCTCGGCCTCGGCGCTCGCCGCTCTCGGGGACTCGGCGCTCGCCGGTGTTCGACCTCGCCGCTCACCGCGCTTGGGGACTCGGTGCTCGCCGGTCGCTCGACCTCGCCGCTCACCGCGCTTGGGGACACGGCGCTCGCCGACCGCTCGACCTCGTCACTCGCCGCGCTCGGGGACTCGGCGCTCGTCGGTCGTTCGACCTCATCACTCGCCATGCTCGGCCACAACCACTACTATTTTCAGAATATGCATCTCTAAAGAGCCTCAAGTCGCCTCTACAAGCCAACTTGAGCCTCGAGGACTACTCCTAGGCATGCTGCGTGTACGCGTGGTTCTATGATCGCGGCTCGCCCTCGTCGACTTACCACCGCGGACTCTCCACTCGCGTACTCTCCATGCTCGGGGACTCTCCACCGCGGACTCGCCCTCGTGTACTCGACACGCTCGGGGACTCGCCACCACATACTCGTCCTCGCGTACTCAACACGCTCGAGGCCTCGCCACCGCGGACTCGCCCTCGCGTACTCAACACGCTCGGGGACTCTCCATCGCGGACTCTCCCTCGCATACTCGACACGCTCGAGGACTCTCCATCGCGGACTCGCCCTCGCGTACCCAACACGCTCGGGGACTCGCCCTCACGTACTCAACACGCTCGGGGACTCGGTGTGCTACAGACAGGGCCACTCGCCGGTCGCCCAACCTCGCCACTCGGCACGCTCGGGAACTCCGCACTCTCCGGTCGCTCGACCTCGCCACTCGCCACGCTCGGGACTCGGCACGCTCCACGTTCGGGGACTCGCCGCAACTAGCAGCTTCACCGACACCCTGCGTCTTTCACCAACTGTCCATCACCGACTGGCTCACGTCGACCGCCTCCCGCTTCATGGTTCTTTTCTCTGTTCAGGAGCTCGTTGCCGATTCGCTACGAACCATCGCCAAGACTCTCCACGCCCTGCCTCAAGCCCGCGTCAAATCAACAACGCGCTCGGGGACTACTGATGGGGGAATACCAATCGGGGTATACCCACAAAGCGGATTCACCAGCTGGATCGAGCCGACTGAAGCCAAGCCTAGAGCGGGTCGACTCGCCCAATACGGCGACTGGCGCATGCTGGACCCAGACGAGTGGCGCCGACTGGAGACCCAATGTAGCGACTCCAATTGAAAGCCCACCAAAATACTTGTAAACCCTAACTGGCTGCATATATAAAGCCACCAGGGGCACCCCCATGGGGCATCCTCCCTCACGTCATATTACATCCTCTCCCACAATATATTAGATCTAGTCTCTCCCTTCGCCTATGGCGGCTCCCATGTAAATCAATCTATGATCATATACTGGATTGACAGCAGGACGTAGCGATCCTCCACCGAGGGGACGTGAACCTGGGTACATCGTGTGCCAATCTCGCTTCCGGATTCTCCTACGTCGCCTTGCTCCCTCTACGTAAGCTACCCCCAGTAGCATCTGCCGTGTAATACCACGACAACAACAGAAACATCGCGGGACCAAATTACAAACATACACATATTACTATTACAATACCAAAAGATCAATACTTCAAGTTATTCAAAATTACAAACCAAACTTAAAAGTTTCAGCGGAAGAACAAAGTTTCAAACTCATATCCAGAATTGAGCTCAACAGATTATTATATAAAGTTTGTGCTGCTCGGCTCATCTGAACTACTATATAATTCTAAGAAACTACTCATACTCGTTGCCTTCTACTCCATAGTGTATCTCGTAGTCCACCCCTTCCACTCCTCCGGACAGGTCTGGTTCCTCATAGTATACATCCTCTTGTCCTTCAGTAGCGTACATTGGAGTGTCTTCTAACTCCTCAGAGTCTAAGAAGGGGATCAAAGGAAAGAGTGAGTAACAGCGTTACCCAGCAAGTTCATTATATGCAAGGTGGGAAGTTTGATTCTCTATCTACCACCTCGGACTATCAGTCCTTGGCACTATGCAGTTTTCGTAAACATTTTTTCAAAGGTTGATTTTAATATAAAAAACTATGCCCATCAGCCTTCATAGGTTTACTAGAAATTCACGGAGTTCCTTTCCTGCCGCGTTTGTAGTTCCTTCCTAGAACAAGGAGTAATAAGTTATAGTTCTTGCACTCTGCAGAGGTGCGTTGCTTTACCCATAAGAAATCAAATCCTTGTTGCACAACCGGACGTACTTTCCCATCCATAATTCCGTGATGTGGGGCCCAATAGATGATCCAAGCCAATCACTGCCCTAATCCGCGACCCCGCATGTCTCCTTGGTGTACTTCATGCCCACATATCAAATTACTTCAATGGTTAGTACAGACCGTTCATATGCCAGAACTACCGTGTGACGTTGAGGGTTCCCACTCATATGTTGCATATCTTCTACGAATTACAAATCACGCTACAAGGATAATAACCACGACCTGCGCATCCGGCTACATGCGAAAGGAAGAAGATCCATCTGACTTCTCCGTCCCATTTCAAATCTCATGGTTAACGCGTATTATACGGCGCTAGAACCGCTGATGTAATGGGTTATTAACTCCTATGTGATGAATCTTACTACAGATGGAATCCTAAGTTCCATTGCCAATCTTATATTTACCATCACTTAGGATGATAATAGCATTTTATTTATTTGAGAAAATAATATTTTCTTTCTTCTCTTTAGAACATAGGTGATAACACACAATTTGCAAATACTTTGATAAAAATCATCAAAGGACATGAGAAAGTGATGAACTTGCCTTGTGACTGCAAGGTAGTAAAGTCGGATGCTTGCGTGTTTTACCCGCATTATCAAAGTTTTAAAGTTTCTTTATTAATAAAAGAAAGTTAGTAGTTGATAATTACTAAATTCTTGTAAATATTATATTTAATATTTTTGTGGTAAAATACATTAATATAAGAGTTTAAAACTAATTTTTATTTAATTTTAACTCTTATTGATATTTTCTTAAAATTCTATTTAAGAATAAATGTTTCAATTTAGGGAATTTTATTCTATTAATCTAATAATATAATTTAGTATTTTTATAAAATACTATACCTATTTAGGATTGTAAAAGTGAATTTTATTTATTTATAGGTATTTTATTTATAAAATTTCATAAGCAATATATATCCTTAAGGATAGATGTTGTTGTTGTTCCCGAATGAGTCGATAAGCGAAGACCGTACAACCCTTTCTGTCACTGGGTTTCCTATGAGATCGCCGCTAGCCAAGTATCTCACCTCAAGCCTTGATCGATCTCAGGGGTATTGGGTACCTACAAGTCCAAAGATCAAGGCAAGAGACAAAGAAATAAAAGATACAAATCCCATATTCAAACAGTACACAATACTCTCATAGATTAGATGCACAAAATTGTTGCGAGGTTTCTATCCAACCCGCAGCCCGTGAGTACTACTCTCTCATAGTAATAATATTAAGGATATAAAACATTGTGCAAAATACTTAGATTAAAATCAAATATTCTGACAGTGGTCACCGAATCACAAGGATATATCAAGTACAAAGTAATGGCTATGGCTAATGGAGAGGATGAATGATGGAGGGGATGAACTATGGTGTGGATATCCTTTGGTGGTGTTGTGATGCAATCTGAGAATGGCGGCCCTATGCACGGCGGCTAGGACCTAAAAATATATAGGCGTCTTCACGAAAGTTGTAGGGTTTGACGAGACGAAGCCGCCGCCACATGGTACGGGCGGACCTGCCTATACAGTGGTCGTTATGGACCCTGACGCCTGGTGACTGCTCCAGGATTACTTGGTCATGTGGAAATCTTTATTTATGACTCCTGTTTTTGCCTTAAAAACATGATTTCCTGCACAATATAATTCAAAGAAATGTTTTGCATATCTTTACAATAATTAGTCATTAGTGTCAAATCAAGAGAGGTTATTGTCAATTGCTTGATGAAAAACAATGTTTAAACACGGAGAAAGATGGCTATTTTTGGAGCCATCAGTCATCTTGAAATTGAACTTCAATTATTATTTGAGTGTTGATCCATATTGAAAAAAACTATTTGCACTTTGTCTTGATCAACCTTGAATCATCTTATTTCTTCAACATGATTCCAATAGGCTCAATGCCCTTGGAGAATGCTTGTTCTTCTTTATTTATTCATCTTTCAACCTTGAAGCCAACACATGGTCCAAGAGATGTCAATGGATAATTTCTACAAGTGTTCAATGCAAACATTAGTCCATAGATATTATCATTAATTACCAAAACCACACATGAGGTACACGTGCTCTATCAATCTCTATACCTCTTCATCTTATATCCAATCATCATCATACTACAATAACTTGGCCTTCAAATCTATATTCACTCGGCGAACTCCTTGGGCACGAGTAAGAGCATCATCTGCATTATTCTTTGCAATTGTCATTGCAATGAACTCACTTAGTACATCATTTAAGGAAATTTATGAGTGATAATTCGATCTCCCCTTGACCGAGTTCAACCTTAATTGTTCATAAGGCAAGAGAGCTTGAACGAACCTTCTATTCATCCATTTTTCATTCAAATAAGTAGCTTCAAGGTCCACCATGGCAACAGAAAGAGTCTTGAGATGGTGATACATATCTTTGGGAGACTCTCCATATTGCATTGCAAAACCATCACACTAATTGTTGATCTCATCAAACTTGGAGCTTTGAATGCTTCATTCCCAACGAATAGATAATGCCAAGCTTCTTTGGTAGTGGAGAGTGGACGAATGTGCGCCATGTCCTTTGGAGCCAAATACTTTTGGATCATGGACAAGGTGGCCGCATTGAGTTGTTTGTCCACCACATCTCCGAGTTAACCTCATTGGATCAATTGGCTTGAACCTTCTTCACTAATTCTCCATTATTCAATGTAAGAGCTACTAAGATAAGAATGCATTAGAAATTGCCAATTAGCAAAACTATATGCATCTAGCATGGGTGGGGGCCTTGTGGAACTATATGAGGCAAGGAATGGGTGGATCCGGGGATACCATGATGGTGGGTGCACCGCCGAGTGATAACCTGTCCAGTTCTTCTATTGAAAAGTGGAAGCACCATCACTCTCCACGTGATCTTCCAAGTGCTTTTAGGTTGTCAGAACAAACACAGGGAGGGCGTGTGTCGCTTTGGGGGCAACACTAGGAGGAGCATCGGTGCAAGGAGTTGGGGTATCTTTCTTAGCTAGGAATCGAACAAACTTACTTCTTGTATCTTGGTAAAATTGGATGATTCCAATTTTGATTATCCATAGTGACCGCAACGCTAACTGTGGAATCACTCTTCTCTGATCCTTTGTCGGCCATACTCTCTTAGGCGGTAAAGCCTGAAATAAGAGACGACGCTCTAATACAATTGAAATGATCAGTATGGTCGACTAGAGAGGGGTGAATAGGCGACTAACAAATTTTAGTTATTTTTGAACATTAGTATTGACAAGAAAGCATATTGTCTAGATATGCAACTAGGTGGACAATCCTATATGGCAAGGTATAAACAAGCAAGTAAATAAACAACAACTAAAGGTAGGGAACGAGATAACTGCAATCAAGACATGAAGATGTATTCCCGTAGTTCCTTCCTTTTTAGAGGAAGTACATCTAGGTTGGAGGAGTGTGGTGCCACAATTGCCTGCCAACGCCACAAAGGCATCCCCTATTCTCTGGTGAACAACCACAAAGGTTAGTTCCCACTAAGCGGTGACCTTGAAGGCGACGATCGAAACCTTTAGACTAAGGTTGGGTCAATCTCCACAATTCAATTGGAGGTTCCCAACATGACCACAGAGCTTTACAACACCAAGCTCGAGCTCCAAGGCCATCCAATTTCTCATAGGGTTCCAAGAACTTAAGAGTTGCATGTTCCACAAAGAAATGAAAGGGAAAACAAAATTCCTTCAGTGAGAATGTAGATCTAGGTCTTGTCCCTCAATCCCTATAAGGGCATCAAGTTTGGCTGGATAGGAGAGGAGATTTAGGGCTTCAAAGCTAGCATTAGTGGAGGTGGGATAGTGGGGGCAAAGCAGCCAACACTTGAGGCCGGGCAAGAATATTTATAGCCTCCCCAGAATCGGGCTGTTGGGAAACTTTACCCCATAAATTCAGGCGCTAATTAAGGAAATTTCCTAAGCGGGGTAAGGATTTTTGGATGTTATTTTTAGGGTGATTTCTAGCCTCCCTTCTTAGGTTCGCACCACTCGTGCACCTTTGGGGACTTGGCCGAATTTCGATGGGCGAAAATATTGAAGATCCCTCATCCCCCGAAATTTGTGCACGCGCGGAAATTCTAGCCTAGTGGGGAGGGGGGTCTAGCCCCATGCAAGGCCTAGAAAAGGGTTTCCAACACACAAAATCTGGGTACTCTCGCTAAATATAATTTTCAGTTTTGGCGATCGATTACCATCTTCTGCTTCATAAGATATTACTCAAAACACTTAAGCACATGGTTAGACTTCATTTTTGTTGTTAACAAGCACCCAAAACCACTTAGGCGGGAAAATGTTCTTTTAGAAGGTTTAGTGGGTGCATTTGGATTTATGCAAGAAACATGATTTCATCCATACCTTCCAGTGAACAATCCCTCTTGATAGTACAAGTACCCTACGACTCAACAAAGAAAACCCATGGAAAACATCTTTGTTCTTTTCACTTTTGAAGGGGCAACTTAAAACACTTCACATAGTCAGATCATGCTTGTGTTGACAACAAACACCCAAAATACACTTACAGAGGGAAATGCCCTTTCAGACCCTCCACCAAATTCGCCTTCTGAACACTATCGGTCGCCCCAAAAGAGGAGGCTCTGCTTGTCCCGAAGAAAGAGAAGAAGGCAGCAATGCAACTGTAGGGCGCCTTTCTTTCCAGCGTGCCAACATGAATAAAACCTTGCTGCCACCGCCACCGAAGAAGGTGAAGCCTGAGCCGGCGGAGGAGTCGTGGGTGAAGTATCTATGAAAGCAGGTAGCGTTGTGCAACCTAGACGACTAGCCAAACTCGCCAGTCGATAGAGGACATACTGTCGGCGATAGACGAGTACACGAAATGGTGGTTGGCGTAGGACATGGCAAGTTCATCCACCTCGACACCGAGGAGTCTAACAACAGCCTCTCGTCATCCTTTTGGGACAATGGCGACGGCGGCTAACACATGACCAAGGAGTGGAGCCCCTTCGACTAATGCCACTAGAGCTAGGTTTAAGGTGTTCTTTTAATTTCGTTCAAATTTGTATGAAATCTTAAATCCTAAATGTTTGAATGAAATATTAATTTGAAATTTGTTGGTAAAATATATTGGAAGCGCAGGCAGCCTCCCGCTATTGCACTGTCCATGGATGTTGCTAGGGCACACGGCAGAGATGCTCTAGTGCATCAAACATTGAGATTCCAATCAGTACTATGTTCGTCACCTATTATAGGAGGTAGGCTAAATACCTAACGGTCAAACTGAATATCAAGCCATACTAACACAATTAACCACCATATAATAGCTGTAAAAAAGGCAACCCTATAATAGCTAAATGACATCTGAATACGATGCTCTAAAAAAACCATGCACACATACTTCTAATCACATTTAACAGAGCCTATTGGGGTGAGAAATTGAACACCACAAAACAAGCAACACACACAAAAGAAGATATAATAAGAGTAATACAATATAAAACTAAAATAGGTCATGCAAAATTTGAGATCACGGTAGTCATACACACATGATTTTCATGTAAAGACTCAGTATTCTTTTCATTTCTTTTTTAAACAAGGATAAACCATGAGTCATAAGACGTATAAAAAAGAAGACAACCTATTTCTTTCTGGGCACAGCAGGCGCACAACTATGTGCCTCCAACACCATACAAGCTTTTATCATTCCGTATTCCTTCTGGAAAATGAGGAAGAAAACCCTCAAACCTCTTCTCAGCAGGGAAAAACATCAGTCTACTCATGAAAACTCCCCACAAGCTGAAGGGAAAAGTCTCGATTCCTTAAGCTAGACAATCATCCCTTGACACTCAATGTAAGTACCAAAACTCATCATGTTACAGCTTGAGCCCCAAAAGTTCTCAGAGATGACAGCACCAGAAACTTTGTTTGATGAGATCTATCATTAGCCCCTACATTCCTCAAGCTTCTGCTGCAGCCTCACATTGTGCCTTAACTACAAAATAGTAGGAACTTATGTCACAACAAATGGTAGCTACACGGTAAAATATAACAAGTGTATTGTCATTCCTGATGTGGATTACCGAAAACTTATACGATGTGCACTACCACGTAAACGATACTCATTTGGTATCAAAACATCAACTGGCTCCCGTTCTTAAATTTTATCAAAAATCCCTGGACTTTCTCTTCAGCGTGAACCGACAACAGTCCCTTTTGCTAAATCCTGTATATCATTCAGCGTGCCTCATCCGGGGGAAATTGAAGATAGCACTTAATTTTTGCATGGCAAACTATACCATCAAATCAGTTTGCTGATATACATATCGCAGGCCACATTAAATCGGTTTAAAGAATAACTAAAGCTAGCATGGATGTTTTGGAAACTGTTTGGTAACTGAAGAACAGAGACCCAAAATCTAGTACTTATTGGAGACCAGTTAACTTAGTATAAGAAAAAAAACCTAAGCACAAGACTTGTGTTTGCAAAGCTAAATAATGTTGATGAACTAGAAAACTTACACAATCAGCAATCTCTTCCTGTTTCAAAGGTGGAACTATCTCGTCTTCTTTCCAGCCAAGAGATTTCAGGAAAGCCATTTCTTCTGGACTAGGTTCATCTTCACTAGGATATGGTTCCTCTTCCCTGGCTACAATGGGCTGAAAGAACAAACGGGCATCATCATAGCTGGAGTCTAACTTTGTGGAACCATCATTTATATCAGCAGGGATAATGGTTACAGCGGCTTCAGCCTTGTCTGCCCGAGGCATCATAGCTACATCTTTAGCATCACCAAAATCTGATGAAGAGATGGCTTCCTCGCTGTCAGCAGCAAAACCATGCAACCCCTCAGTAAAAAAATCACGAGGTTCCAAAAATGGCTTCATTTTCTCATTGTCAGAGAGGTGTAGCTGAGATCCATCACAATAATTTGCATCCTCACGGGAATTACTTCCAGTTTCGATACATTTGATTCCAGCGTTAAACAAGGACAGATCAAGAGAAGAGTTCTTCTGCTCATCGACTAAGCTAGATGAGGACTCTATACCAGTGCTAGAACCATTTAAAGACTTGCTCCGGAGCAACTCAAAGAATTTATGCTTGTCTTTTGCAATTGATTTCCTCTCACCAAACGAACCTTGTTGTAAATGCATAGGGAGGCCATTTGTGACACCTTTAAGCTTCTGGTTGGCAATAGGCCTTTTCTGTGGTTCCACTGAAGAAGATCGACCTAGAATAGGGCTCACGGGATTGCTAGTGCAGTCTTTGGCAGTATTTGCAGCACCATTCTGCTCACGGGTCAGGACCTGAAAGAACCCTGGTAGAGATGGCTTGGCAAGCTCAGATTTGACCGGAGTACGAACAGAGTTGCTAGAAGGCTGTGCTGACAGTTGTGGTGCGGTCTTGATAGCACCATTAGAATCCCCAGCTCTTGCACCTTTAATTTTAAACTTATCTGACAGACTAGATACCTGCAAAGCATTCTGAATGAATTAGTGCAAACCAAAGTGTTGTTTTTCCAGTACAAGACAACCACTCGACAAAAAAGTGGAACAGAAATGCCGCCAAAAGGAACACATTCAAAGTTTGAAAATATCTGCATCCTGATAAGGAGAGAGAGATAAGATTTATAAGCAAAAAAGATGCAACATACAACAAAATGCAGGCATGCCTGAAGAAACTATGTGGTCTTCTATTGGTTGCATGCTGATCAAGCAATATACAAAGGGGTAGCGTGCGGTTTTATGCCATCTTGTGGAATATCATATTTGTTTTTATAGTATCAACAGATGATAAAATAGTTAGCATATCCAGAAGAATATAATAAATTATAGATTAAGCCACTGCAATGCCAAACTAAGACAAAAATGGTCTACAGATAAGCAGTAATATTGACAACTAATCTAGAACGGAAAGGAACATCTTTTAACACAATTTTTTGTTTGTCCCCACTAAAATCCCAATAATATACTTATCTAATATAAGTTCAGGAGAACAAATAAGTAATCTACATGCACAGTAATCCAAATAGTTTCATGCAGGTGTTCATGAACCAAACAAATAAGAGAAGTTACGAAGTTCACACTACCAGCGAAGTGTTCCATCACAATAAACATGTGCTATGTAATGGAAATTTTATCTGTTTTAAGCTTTTTATAATTGTCTAGTCAAATACTCAAATGGGTAAAGCATCAAATTCGATAAAAAATATTCATAACTCAATGCTACAAAATTATAGGTCTCTGACCTAAGATTAACTTGAAACACTATACCTTGTAAATTAGTTCAGGTCTAAACTGCAGAGTCAAATAACAGATGTAGAAAATGTACAAGATGATAGATTTCTAACAGAAAATGCATGTTTTCCAATCTCCAACACATATGTTCAAACATAAACTATTATGCTGCAAAGACACCGCCAGTCATTAGCAATGCTCAGACGACTGCCAGCACCAGCTTCGTGGATACTTGCAGCTTGCAAAGAACACAAGCAATTGAACCAAACTATGGCCATATCTGGTAACTATTTTGATTATGATCACTACTAATATGTACAATTTAAGATCAGATGATTCAAGGGAGCAGATTCCTGCATAGAAACAAAATCATGCGCTTGATCCACTAACAGTCAAATTCATATGAAGTGTTAGGATGTAATTCCTTTGTTCATAGCTGTACTACTATTTAATTACGCAAAACATTACATTTGTGATTATTTTTTATGCCTTTAAAAGCCAAGTAACTTACCAGACTATGATTTACACACAACCATGGTAACCACAGAAGACACAAACAAGAAAACGAAAGTAGTAATCTCGCAAAAAAGCAATTAGCGCAAGTGCATACAGTTATTTTGTTTGATGAAGGCGTCAGAGGTCTTAGAATACACTGCCTCATATTTCTTTCTTCAATCTTCTGAGCATCAAATGAGAGCTGGAAAGATATTGCATACAAAACAAAAGTCAGATCAAGTGTATGGTATACAACATGATTTTATACCAAGGAGAAAAAATAACACGGATAGCATATTCATTATTCATTACACTACCTGGGGTGTGGTAGAAATTTGTAATGGTGTTTGCATTACTGTTTCAGCCATGCTTAATGCAGTCCCACAGTTTGACACTTCAAGCTGTCTACTGGAGCCAGCACGAGATAAAGCAGAAGAAACATGGTTACTGCTTGGCTCACTAAGTCCAGGAACTTCTGCTAGCACCGAGTTCCAGCCCTCCGGTGCAGTTACCAATGGTATGCTCTGAATTGGGGTGCTAATTCCAGGAGATGGAACTCTACCCATATCATGTTTTCCATTGTTGTCCTCAGCACTAAGGTGTGGAAATTCTCGCTCAAAGGAGATGTCACCAGCATCTTTTCTAGATAGATTACCATTGTCCGAATTTACCCCAGCTGCCCGGGTCAGCGTGTCTAGCTTTGGACGAATACGATTAAGCCTGTCGCTTTCAGGTCTACATGAGCTAAAGGACCCGAAGCCATCATGCAAGGGGTCATCTGGAAGACTCAACCTACTCTCCCTATCACTGAACTCAGAGTCTCTTACACAACCCCTGTCTCTGTTGCTCCTTCCAAAACTTGCGTAGCCTCTTGACTTCACTGTGCCATCCCGGTCAAGCCGTCTGGACACACTTGGGCCAGAACCCCTGCGTGAAGAGGTTTGTTGGGAGTTCCGTTCACGATCGCGGCCTGATGATTGGTTTCTTGATGAAGCACCCCTGTCTTGGTCATCTAAAGCATTCAAACAACACCTTAGCAAAACATACTAAAATTGCAAGCTCAAAAGAACAGTCAATACAAGTAGATCCATATATGATCAGCTAAACCATGCAGCGGTACACAAAACCAACCAAAGACGCATTAAAAATGACAATAATTGGTAAATGAACAATGGAACATTGATTCTTAATAATGCAAGAACAAAAAAATCACAAGTATAACTGCTACTATAGCATATAATAAAAGGCTGCAGTACTAATGTAATATACACTATACAGTATGATCGCTATCTTACATGAGGCCATGAGGGCCATAGTACTCAGCTCGCAACAAGCAAAAAAAAAAAATACTAGGCACATCAAATAAAGAAAATAATTCTAAAGTTCCCCCTCTTCGGCAAGCTATTGCTATAAGTAATGACAAGAGTATGCAGCCATGCAAGTCTCTATGCCTTGCATCCACTATTCCATTTGCCACACCCATGAGCAGCTAAGGCATCGCTCTTGCGCAGATGAAGCTTCGGACTTTGCCCTTGGCTCCTTACAAAGTTTAGTGTAGTAGTGTATACGGTTAAATCCCAGTGTGCCTCTCCTCCGAGTGGGTCCCAATCTACAAACCGAGGCTGTCTCCAAGCCGAAGTGGGTAATGTTAAATGGTATCTTGGACCCCTTGGTTTATGCACTTTTTATTGCAGCATTTGTGTGATCAAATGCAGTGAGATTGCAGAGACATGGTGAAGTGAAAAAAAGTTTTATTACTTGTGTATTTATGTTTATAAAGTATTAATTTTGTACAATTTATTCATGCTAGTCTGCTATATCAAAACAGGATACTGCAAGAAAAATCAAACCGTGTTTGTTTCTTATCCCACATACTATTGCTTCTGACCTAATATGGCTGTACTTATACTAGCACACTAGAATAAACAATTATCATAGCAAGCTCAGTGAACATCCATGTTCCACTGTATCAAGGACAGAAAATTATCTGTTTCTAAGAATGTTTTACCTGCCCCCTTCTGAGACTAGTGGTATCACTATGTCTATAATTGTATATAGAAAAGGGCATACATCCTATTGCCAAACATGCAGATAAAGTCAAGCCTACAATTCACAAAAACACAGGACCTGAGGATGGTCTCAATATATCAACTATGCATCGTGCCCCTCCAAGCCATTCTTGATAGGTGGTTCTGCCTAATCCTGCCGTACTTCCTAGCACATTTAGCACTGCAAGGACTGCTGAAGCATGCAACCTGGCTAACCAACAAGAACAAAGTTTCTGAACGCACTCCAGCACAATAGCCGGATAATTCACATTAAATGGTTTGGCGATAAAATAACATCTAATTTAAAACACTTACTGCAGTTAGTAAACAAACTGATAACCATCAGTCTAACAAGCACTGACACGAGGCTGGTGTATGCAATGTCTCCAACGCAAGATTCGTTAATGAATACCGCAAGTCCACGGTTACTTGTTAATAATGCAACAAATTACACTGGCTCCATGGTCCATGCAACATGTTAATAAAGCATTTCACAGTACAAACATTGCCCTTAAATCAGACTGGTGCTGACAATGGTGATAGGAAGACTGAAGAATGATCATTGATATAAGGCGAATGGTGAGCTTGCAGGCAGCACTTGCATACCAGAAGAAGTGCATTAACTTCAGCATGCATACATAAAGGAATCGCTAAGCATAAATAAGTCTAACCGCTGATAACAGCTGCTCTAAGTTTCTATCATTATCCACCAGAAACATCTCCAATGTGACTCTGTAATAACAAATAATCTCGCATTCGTTCTGTAAAGTATAAACAGCACTAACCAATAACCATTATATGCACCAAAATGTCAAGTTGGAAATGAAAGGCAGCTCACCTGCACGAGGCGAAGTTCCTGGCCGAAGGCCTGTGGTGGCCACTGTGGGCGTGGCAACCCCCCGCACCAGCCATTCTGGCTTCAACGAGGGCTCACCTCGGTCCATGCCAGTTGGCTCCGTTCACCATCGACGCCCCCCAGCAGTAGGATCCAGTCCGGCACAACAATGGAACACCACCACCACCACCGCCACTACTACCTCCCACTCATGGCCAATCACTCAAGGCGGTGCCAACACAGGATTCAACGGGGCATCCGCACGCACCCCGCTCGGGGGGAGCCGAGACCACCAAACCCTAGGCCCCCAAGCCAAACCCTAACCCCCTCACAGAAAAATCACTCTATACACACATGCCCCCCCTCAAAAAAAACAGACCCGGGAGGAAAAATCGCTCCCCTCCTATCGTACAGTTATCCTTATCGCGCCGCGGCGCCAAGATTGATCAAGCAGGAAGCAGGCCGCTTGGGATTGAGGGCCGCGGCGGGCGACCAGCGAGTCAGCGACCACTCGGCGTTCGGCGCCTAGATTTCTCGATGGGCCCGGTCGGGAAATCTGCGGAAGGCGGCGGCGGCGCTGGAGAGATTGGGAAATCTCGTGGGGATTCGTGGAATTCGGGGAGCTCCTCGCAAGGGATTCAGAGCGCCGATTTTTTCTAGAGGTTCTCTCTTTCTCGGAATTTTTTGTGGGTTTGTGAATTCCGTGGGGAGTGCGCGTGGGTTTGTGTGGTGTGCTTGTTCGTTCGTCTTGGCAGGGGCAGGCAGGAGGGAGAGAAACCCTATGCAAACTGTGACTTTCAGCGCCTTCCTCGCTCTTCCGGTCTTCCCTTTCTTTCTCGGATGACGGTTGATTTCCTATCTGGCTTTGCTTGCCCTTCTTTTTCTTCTACACATAAAATGTATCACGTTTTTTCTTCGGGGAAGAAAATTATATCACGTTGCACAGCTTGTTTTTTATGTTACGAAATTCCAAACACATCTATTAATAATTATCAACATCACTATAGACGGAGAGTTCTAAAAATAATAAAAATTATAAATAGTTCAATGAACAACCTAGCTCATGCCGTCCTTGCCTCCTATCACTAGAGCTAGGCAAAACTTGTAGTAGACAGACAGAAAGTCGGCATGCTAAGGCCTCAAAAGACCAACACATCAAAGGAACAACCATCGCCGAAGATGATAACTGTAGATCTGAAAAGACTGGCTTCAAACAATACCAACAAATACGGAAAACGACAGAATCTCAAGAGATTCGCCACACACACGACTTCACGCGCTCTCCGTCAACACTAGACATGCCGCCGGAGCGAGGATAGAGCGGGTAGGACATTATTCTAACTTCGATATATAGTCGTCGCCTCATCATCCCTAAGAAGAAACTGGAAAAGGACCTAAAAAGAAAACGAGAACCCTCCTGTTGGCGAGGTGCCGTGGTCCGACACTGCTCCACGGCCCTAAGGCCAACGGGGGCGGAGCGGACCGCCGGCGTCACCGGCGAGGGATGGAACCCTAGATGGTTTTGGACAAGCAGCCGCGGTGCTTGGCGTTGGGTACCCGTTCGGGATAACTTGTTTGATACTACTAGTATAGTATAATGCAGGTTTCTCGATAGACAAAATATAATGCAGGTTAGTCATATTCTAATTCAAACTTTTACAAGTATGGCCAAGTTTATATAGAAAAATATCATTATCAAAAAATAGTATTAACATATATTTTATGATGAATCCAATGATGTCGAATTCATATGGAGTAGTGCTTTTGTGAGAGCACATCTCATCCATGGGATAGTGGTGCACCAATTCTCAATAGTCATTCAATAGTCATATTTGGAAGTTTTAACATTAAAAATTGTTACTAATGTAACTAACATATCTACTACCCATAAGGTTGTTAAATCCATATTCAAATTGTCATACTCGGCTTTTTTTCCTGTCGAGTTCAAGCGGCTCACAATCCTCGAATCTTTCTTCTTTTTACTCTAAGTAGCATAATTAGGTCTATTTTTTATAAAGCAACTTTATATTAATTAACCAATCGTGCATACAATCTTTTACATCCAAATGGATACCTAGGCAGGTACAATGCCATACAAGACAACCTCACCTCTCTCTCACTGAAACATTTTTTTGCTAAAGCATGAGCAACACCATTGGTCTCCCTACATATCTTTACTACTCCCTCCGAATCATATTAAGTGTCGTGGATTTAGTACAAGATTTAGTATAAAGTTGTACTAAATTCATGACACTTATTGTTAATTGGAGGAAGTACTAGTTTATTAAACTCGTCAAGGAACTGTATTATCCTCTTTGTCAACTTGATAAAACCAGCAATTGTCGACCTATCCCGACAAGAAGAAGTACTAGTACAGATCTGCTTTGAGTACTAGCAACAATATAGTTCAAAGAAGACCTTTAGATGTGTGCGAGGCCAATAATATTTCGTCCCACTTCAAACCATGCCTCTGGAGTTTAATTGTCGATTTTGAATTGGTCGGCAACGGAAGTGATGTTTGAAGACATGGAAACGGTAACCATGTCATTATTCTTCATTTCATGCCAATGCATTGGTGGTCGGAAGTTCAATATATGGGACAAATAAATCATTTTTTGGTGTTAGGAAGGACTATATTTCCCCGTGTTTTGGGTACTTTGTTCGACCAAGTTAGTGGAATATGAAGATAAATCAATGGACACTTACGAGTATATTTCCATTATGTGCTTCTTACCAGGATATTATAAATGTAGAGAAAACAAATTTTATCTTATATGCGATTTAGAAAATACACACCTCGAGAGCTACGGAGTGAACTTTCTTTGAAAAAGTATCACCTTTTAGATATCACATATGCATTGTAATAAAAGGATGTCACATAGCATAGGAACAATAATAATTCAGGATCTCAGCCCTGGTTATAGGTTGTGGGAGTGTGCTTCTATACTTGTGTTTGTACTTGAGATTTCTCTTAAAAATAAGAAAGTTTATGGATGGCAAGAGCAAATATGATTTTTCCCACAACTTTTGGTAAGATTTAAGATTTTGGAATGCTCAAGTAAAAAACACCGCACCTCGTTTATTGGAAAAGAAAAAAAAACGATCTCCTCTTATGATGATTTTTATTTGATGCAGAACTAGGAGCGTTGAACACACCCAAACCCAGATGAACCGGCAAACCCTATTTTGACGCTTATTGCTTCAAATAGCTGGTTGAGGATTGAATGTAGCTCTAATTTGGGCCTGCTCGTGCAGTGTTTTTTCCTCATATTTTGTTTTGTTTTCTGTTTTTGTTTTATTTTTTCCTTTTTGTATTATTTTTTTTCTTTTTCCCTATTTCCCTTTTTATTTTTTGTTCACGGTTTCTTTTCCCCCTTTTTACTATTTTTGAATAAACATTTTTTAAAATTAAACTTATTTAAAATCTCAACTTTTACAAAATTTGAACATTTTCAAATCCTAACAATTTCAAAACTTGGATATTTTTAAAATCTAGAAATTTTCAAAATCTCAATTATTTCAAAATTTGTACATTCTTCAAATTCATGAATAAAAACAATATGACTTAAAAAACGTGAGAAAAGGAAAAAAGAAAAAGGAAAAAAGAAGGAGCACTCTACCTTGGCCGACCCAATTCGCTATAGTCTATGATGACTGTAAGTGCACAAATTGATTGTAGCTAATTTTGAATTAAGAGTATCGAACCCATAAAAAACTATTTGGTTAAGGTTTTTATGCTTCTCGTCACTATCTATCAAACGATAATTATAAGGTGTCCTTGATTTCAAGTAAATGGTGTTTGAAAGGTTTTTGGACTGAATACAGAAAAGTAAATAAAAATAAGTAAAAGTGAACAAGTAACAAAAGTAGTTGGAAAGGTGGTTGAACTCAATAGGGCTAAAACGTTTTCGAAGATATAGGATACACCATTAGCAATTATAATAGGATAACCTATTTCTTATGTGCGGAGAGAGTTTCAAAATAAGATTTTAACTACAAGACTTGTAAGAAGCCACTTTATTGAGCAAAGAATGAGGTCATCTCTAAATAACCACCGCGATGTCTGAGAGCAGTCACCCATACAGACCACCGCAATTAAGGGTCTTTCCATGGATATCATAATTAGCTTAGTAAATCTCTCTTTATTCCCCCTTCGACCGTACAAGTTGCTGGCCGTGCTTCTAGTCACAATAGTTTCAGGCACACTTTCAAACACGTCCAAATGATTTCTCCCTCTTCTTTAGATTTGAAGACAAATGATATATGGCCGACTATACATACCATCTAAAGGGAGAGACCAAACACACATCATAGATTAATGGATCATAGACACAAGTAATAGATCATCTTTATTTCATTTTATAATAGTACTAGGGTTTCTCTATCTCCTCAAGAACGAAGGAAACTACTCATATATGAAAGTAATCAACAACGTAATCATAATTAAATAAATGTATAAAGGTACTAGAATGAATATAGTGCAAATCATAATTAAATCTGGAAATAAAATCTAATGAACGAAAGATGGGAGTAGAGATGTTGATGATGATGCAGTGATTGATGTTGAAGGGGATGATGTGTTGTCTTCCAGTGATCTATGAAGCAGAAATGATTTGTCGATCTCCAAGTTCTTTTTTTAGATTTCTTTTTGGTGTGGTTTTTCGTGGCTAGAGGTTTATGTTAATGTCGGATATCAGATCCCTCTTCATGAGGTGGAAGTATTTAACGAGGCGGTAACTATGCAGCATCGTACGGGCAGAAGGTACAGGCGGGCTCCGCCCGTACCACATGTCATTACGTGCCCCGTAATCTTCTCAGCGCAAGCAATTCCTCCAGGTGCAAAGATAAATCAATTATATGATTTTTATTACTCCCTTCGTTCCAAAATAGATGTCTTAAATTGTCAAAATTTGAATGAATCTAGACACTATTTAGTATATAGATTCATCCAAAATTTAAAAAACCTAAGACATCTATTGTGGGACGGAGGAAGTACATAAAAATATCATTTTTCAATATAACATGATAGTCTTAGTTGATATGTTCTAATAGACTTAGTAAATTGGGATCCTATTGAAACAAGGATAAAAGGTGCACACAAGCACAGTAAAATACTAAAAACCCTACTTTACTTATGAAAAAACAAAAGGTAAAAATACTCCAATTTTGAACTTATCAGTCTACATGTGTCCTCGGGCAAATGAATGCTAAAACATATCCAACAACGACCCATAAATCGGATGGTCCGTTTTGTGGTACCCCGTGAATAGGCTAGAGTCCCATGTACTTGGTTTGTATGTTTGGGGTGGGTAGTGTACCCAACTACACCCATATAAAAAAATTGCACAAAAATAAGGAAAATAAAATTGACGATGACCATCGTGGGAAGGAGGATGCTCGTAGCGGGGATGGGTGGCATGGCATGCGGTGCGCCAGCTGGCGTCCGCCGCTCGTGGACGACCCGGCCTCGCAGTCGTTGTGCCCGGTTCTAAACCAGGACCTCGTCATCGCAAGCAGTGGGGGAGTTGAGCGACTAGCTAGGGTTTGTAAGGAGTTCGATTGTGGAAGTGGATTGTTTAGATGAGGATGATTTGGTCCTCATTAAAAAGGACCTAGAAGGTAGGTGCATGGAGACGCTTCTCCTCCTTATGTCACTTATGGACAGGCCCGGTGAGGACAGGAGAGGACACGCACAGACGCATGGGCTATATGCGTCGGTGCATTAATCCTAGATATGTTCGAGCATTTGATGTTGCGCTATTCATAAAAAAATATTGTTTTCTGTTGCGAACCTCTTAATATTTATATGAGCTTAGTGAATTCCTTCTTATCCTCGTTACCCATATGAATAGCATGCGAACACGTTATGTCACTTAATAATATGACCAACGATAGTTCCCTCTTTAGTCCCGGAGGCAAATATTACATGGTGCACTTCACATAATATCTAGAGAGAAAAGTAACACACGTTATGAACTAAAATTATAGATCATCTTTATTTTACATCATAATATTGCTAGGGTCTCTCCATCTCTCTCCAAGAACAAGGGAACTAATCATACTATACATGAAGGGGATCAACATTATGACAATAGATATAAGACTTTGGCGCTCCTGACCCCGCGTCGCTCCTGACCCGGGGCGACTCGGGGGAACCCTAGCCGTCGCCGTCGCCGGCGGGCTCCCCCCGCGAGTCTCCTTTCGCCGCCGCTGCCGCAGATCCCTCACGCGGTGGCGACTGGCGTCCTCGCCGCCGAAGGCTGGAGGAGGAAGCTGCAGTGGAGGCGTTTTGGCGGGTCGGGGCAACGGTGCGGCCTGCTCTAGGTCGCGGGCAGCGCATGGTGGCTCGACGGAGGCGGTGTGGGTGGCGTACGGAGGGGCCTCGCTGCGATGACGACCGTCTGCGGGTGCGCCATGTGGGCTAGATCTGGATCTCGGCCAGGTCGGCCCTCGGCAGGGGCGCCGTGGTAGGCAGCGTCCAAGGCGTGGTGCTGGGATCCTGCTGGGCGGCGGCTCTGGTGCTACTACGGTGGTTCACGATTTGGTTCTCTCCCTTTTTGCCTGCTCGATTCGTCCTCCGGAAACCGGCCGGCGGTGTGGGAATCGCTGTGTCGGATCTAATAAAGGTGGTGGTCCTTTGATTTCTTTCGCAAGAAGACGAAGATCTGCTTGATGTCTGCCCTCCTTGATCTGGTCTGGAGAGGCGGGTTCCGGAAGGCTCCGCCGACGAACTCTCATGGGCGTATTATGCCTGGAGATTGCTGGATCGGAAGGTATTCGGTCGCGCACACCTTATTATTCTAGCCGTTTGGTTTTAGCGGGAGCGTTGCGAAGCTCTGTTGTTTGTTCCCACCAAGTGCCATGCTTTGAGCCATGGTGATGTCAAATATGGAGAATGTCAGGAAAGCGGAAATTTGAGGGTAGCGATGGTGATTTTTGTTCTTGTGACGACGGAGATCTGGCTGCATGATCTGGTACTTGTTGCAGCGACAGTTGGTGCGGGAAAACAACACAGGGGAGTTCCCAGTCTTATCTTGCAGGGTGAAAATACAAGGTCTGACCTTAGCTGGTTGTGCCTGGCAATGACCTTGTTGAAGGCATTGTTTTGTGAGCAAGGATTTTCTCCAGGGTGAAAACCTATGACCTTTGGTCGGGCAACGACGGCGCTGGGCATTGTTTCCTTCTTGAAGGCGTTGTTATTGGAATGGAGGACTACTGTGTTGTTCTGATGGTGTCACTGTCGTTGCTTTGAGGATTAGTTCTCTGTAGCGGGATTTTCCTTTTTTTGTAATTTCTCTTTCTTTTTTCTGAGCTGTGTGCATCCGTAGAGCCGCTAGGGCATGCGTTGTTGCAGAGGCTGGGTGTAATTGATGTCCTTGTGATATTAATATATACTCTTTTCCAAAAAAAAAACATTATGACAATAATATGGATGAAAGTACAATTGAATGCAAGTGCAAATCCACAAGGGTTTGGATTACAACCAAGTAAACAAAGAGGGCCGATGTTAGAGACGGTGTTGATGATGATGATGATCGATGTGAAGCCCTTCAAGATCCAAGTCCCCTCTTCCTCTTGAGTGGTGGTGATGGTAGAGATATTCTGTGTGGCGGCTATGGAAGCGGCGGAGCGGCAGGGCTCCGCCCCTCAGGCGTGTGTGGATGTTGTCCCTGGATACTAGGGTTGCCCCTCTTTAAATAGACTTCTGGAGGCTCGCGAAGCGGTTCTGGGAAGACCCATACCAAAAATTCCCATGGCCCCTTCACAAATGATGTTCTATTTGAAAAAACGGAATCAACGTAGGATGGTACGGGCAGACAATATGACTGGACCGGCCATATGGATGGTCGTTAAGCTTGCAGATACTTTGATATTTTGGTCGCTATTTCTTCATACGAACTTTGATTTGTGTGTTCTTCGGCTCGTTGAATTCATATGGATGAGAGATACAACACCATGGCGTTGGATATTTATTTGAGTTGATAGGAAAATATCACTTTTCCAACTCCTGATATGGGTAAGTCGGGTGCTTGTAACTTCTCCATATTGCATCCTCTTGATTCATCTTCCATCCATTATCCATAATTATCCATAACACCTACACATAAACCAAATCCAAGGAAAATTGATAATATCTTAATAAAAACTATAAAAACGAATACTTGTGCAAAACTTCTATGAAAATGAATGGGGACTTCCGCATGCATAATATGCATAGTTATAGCTAGATGGAGTAGTATATAAGTGGCAATATGAATATTTTGATATGCCGTCGTAATTACACTCATCAAGATCCTCGATGAGAGGTCGATCGCGACGACTAGAGGCGGCGCACCAATCCTGGGCGACACCGAAAAGCCAGGCGCACGAGGCGGTGGTGGAGGCCAGGTAGAGTTAGCGGGAAGACATGAGGAACACCAAGATGGAGGCGTTCGTGTAGGCGCGCGGGCGGACGCAACGACGCAGGAGGTGAGGGAGTGGTAGGACGTAAAGAAGGCGACAACGCTGGAGCACGAGGGCACAAATGATGATCTTCATGTTGCTCTTAGTGAGGTTAGAAATTTTCTGCTGGACAGAGGTGTAGAGGTTATCAATTTTCTGCCGTGGTTCCATGGGGTATGGATTTTTCAGTTCAAGAACCCGGTTGCTAGGCAGAGATTTATTGATCATGGTCCATGGAATTTTGGGAATGGCACTCTTAGATTTATTCGGCACAATGAAGGTGTAGGGAACATAGCTCATCATGGTGCACGCAATGGATGGATAATGTTCATTGGAGTGCCTATGGATTATAGAAATATTGAATGTATCCGTGAGGCCATCAATACTTTTGGTGAATTTCATTATTGGCAGAGTAGAGATATTCAGAAGTGCAGAACACTAGTGTATGCGACCTTTCCATCAGACTCTTTGGTCCCTCGTAATGTGGTGTTTAGACAGCCGAAGGTGGGCAGGTAGAATGGTACCAGGCACTCCTGGACTGCTCCAGTGTTTATTCTATCAAGTGAATTTGCTGATATTCATCCTGATGATGAGGACCCAATGCCTCTGGATGGGAACCCTCATCTGATGCCAGGGAATCTAGTTCATAATGAGAATTTGTTTGTTATGCCTGAGTACCAGAAGTAGGATGGAACTTGCCTCCCCCACCTGTGTTCCAGCCTACAAATGTACCACCACAATAGCAGCCTCAGCTTGATCACCATCAGCAACAAGACTCGACTTCTATTCATAATTACTCTGGTATACCTGCTATTTTAGTTGGTCAGATGAATGTCCTATAATCATAGAGGAGGAATTGGTACAGGAAGCCACTCATGGCCCTGATGTTCTTGCTGATCCTAGGGCACATGTGGCATCAGAGAATGGAGTTGAGGCACACCACATTGATGGGCTTATAGATGATGCTGAAAATAATGTTGAGCAGCGTAATAATGGAATCGTAGATGAGGTTGACTCGGCAGATGCCCTGGAGATACCTATTGTTGAGGAAAATATAGTTGCCTCTGCTGGAGTAGTGCTACATGCAAATAATATAGATGTTGATACTCATATGGAGGTTGTTGAGATTGAATCTGAACAGGAGGTTGAAAGGATGGTTCCTGAGAACTCTACAAACACAACACACTCTGAATGGGCTTTGGTTCCAGTAGTTCCTCCTCCTAATCATGTTATTCTTCTGCACTTGATTGCTCATGGGTTCAGAGATCCTCCTATTGGAGCCACAACAGGCATTGCCCAGACTAAACGGTCATGGGATACAGCTTTCACTGACAATTCTTCTATGTTGTCATGGCCGAATGCCTCTCCCTCTTAGCGTCGTCAGATCTCTCCCTCCTCTAATAGAGTTGGTAAGGAACATGCGGTGAACTCTGATACTGTTCATTCCATGGTGTTTACTTCAGTTGAGGTGGTTAAGCAACCTGTTCGGCGTTCAAGGAAAAACAAATCCCCTATAGTCCTGGAAGAGGGTGATCGTAGAGTAACGTGTAGTGTTACAGCCAATAAGGGATATCGTGCTACCCCAATCCCAGAGCTCCAGCAGCGACCAAGAAAAAGATTTCGCATAGTAGTGCCTGTAAGTGATTTGCCTGGTACAAAAGGAAGGGAACAAAGAAAGAATCGTACAACAGTTAAAAATGCAACCCCAATTCCCATGTTGCAGCACATTGGTGGTTTATTGGATATGCAGCCTGAAGATATTACTGCGGCAAAGCTTTCGGCTGAGCAAAAGAGTGATGATCCAAATGTTTCCGATGTTTAGTCTCTTTATGTCTCCTCAGGGTAAATGTGCCCTCAATCACATTCTGTTTCATTGTGTGTCTACTTTTATTCTACGGGTTTTTGTTTCCTAGATCAGTAATTTAGGGTGGTTATGTCACCTTAATACTAGAAATTCTATGTTTGGTATTTATGGATAATCCACAATACATTCGTTCTTGGTCTGTATTGGGATGGAATATTAGGGGAATAAATGTTGAGGATAAACAGTTAAAAGTGCGTGAGAAAATAGAGGAAAGTAAGTGTGCCGTTTTATGTTTGCAAGAAACTAAAAAGGAGTCTTTTGATAGAAGATTCATCAGGGGGTTCTGCCCGAGACGTTTTGATCAGTTTGTTTGCTCTCCGTCAATAGGAGAAACTAGGGGTATCCTAGTAGTTTCGAATTCAGGTGTTTTTTCTAGGGAACTAATTGAGGTCAAATGTTTTGGTATTATCATTAAATTCACTTCAGTGCATTCTAGACAGCTGTGGACTTTAGTGAACGTTTATGGTCCTTGTCAGGGGATTGAACGCAATGAGTTTGTACAATGACTATTTCACTTAAACGTACCAGATGATGAGGACTGGTTATTCATGGGCGATTTTAATTTTATTCGATCAGAGGAAAATAGAAACCGACCAGGTGGTAATTTCAATGATATTTTTCTATTTAATGAAATCACTAGCCACCTCGGACTTACTGAGTTGCCTTTGAAAGGACGATCATTTACATGGTCTAATATGCACGATGAACCTCTCTTAGAGCAGCTCGATTGGTTTTTCACGTCAGTTAATTGGACTTCATCTTTTCCTAACACCATGGTACATCCACTAGCAAAGACTACTTCAGATCATGTGTCGTGCAAAGTCTCAATTTTCCAAGTTACAATTTATTTCGCTTTGAGAACTTCTGGGTCGATCAGCCGGGTTTCCTAGAGTGTGTTACACGGGCTTGGCAGCGGGATTATTGGGTTCCTAATAACACAACTCTATTGGTCAAAAAATTTAAAGGTCTAAGGGCAACACTGAAGAAATGGAAAACCAGTCTTTCCAGATTAAAGGACTTAATTGCACGTTGCAACTTAGTGATTCTTTTCTTTGACGGTCTGGAAGAGGAATGACAGCTCTCGGTTCTTGGAAGAAATTTTAGACTAGTAGTCAAAAATCATTAGGAACAGTTGTTAAAAGCGCAATATAGATATTGGAAGAGGTGCACAACTAGGTGGATGAAACTTGGTGAGGAGAACACCAAATACTTCCATGCTATGGCCACTGAAAGATTCAGAAGAAACAATATTTATTCGCTACTTGGTGATGATGGCCGCCAAGTTAGTAATCACGAGGAGATTGCAGGGATTGTTTGGAACTGTTATAGAGACAGAATGGGCACCTCTAATGCCATCAATATGAGATTTAATTTGCCATTCCTATTACACACTTTGGATGGTCTGTCTGAACTTGCAGCTCCTTTTACCATTGAGGAAATGAACAAAGTTGTCAAAATCATGCCCATAGATAAGGCACCTGGCCCGGATGGCTTTAATGAGTTGTTTCTTAAGAGGTGCTAGCCAATTATCAAACATGAATTTTATAATTTAGCGGATGATTTCTGTAGAGGGGTGGCTAAGCTTGAGCATGTTAATTCCTCTCACATTATTTTGGTTCCTAAAAAGGCTGTTCCTGAAAAGATAAATGATTACATGCATATATCTTTGACGAATTGCTGTCTAAAATTCCTCACCAAGATTGCCGCTGATAGATTTCAATTAGTCATCATGAAATGCATACACAAGAACCAATATGGGTTCATAAAGGGGAGAATTATTCATGATTGCCTGGCTTGGACCTTTGAGTACATTCATCAATGCAAAACATCCAAGAAGCCAATGGTAATTCTCAAATTAGACTTTGAAAAAGCCTTTGACACTATTGAACATGAGGTTATTTTCTAATTTTGGAAAAGAAAGGTTTCAGCAAAGAATGGATTGCTTGGGTTAAATTGTTGTTGCAATCTGGTACATCCTCTATACTTATTAATGGAGTACCTGGTAAACAGTTCAAGTGTAGGAGGGGAGTCAGACAAGGGGACCCATTGTCCCCCCTGCTGTTTGTTCTTGGGGAAGATTTGTTACAATCAGTAATTAATGACCTATTGAGAAGAGGATTACTAACACTGCCCATTGCCACGGGAGATCCTGACTTTCCAATTATACAATATGTAGACGATACATTGCTAATTCTGCATACGGATGCTGCTCAATTGACTGTGTTAAAGGAAGCTTTGCAAGATTTTAGTGCCTCGACTGGGCTTGCTATAATTTTCCACAAATCATGTATGTTGCCAATCAATCTATCTGATGGAGAAGTGCGGACTTTGGCTGATGATTTTAGGTGTGTGGTAGGATTTATGCCTTTTACATACCTTGGCTTACCATTAGGCACAACAAGACCAACTATCCATGACCTTTTGCCTCTAGTAACTAGAGTTGAACAAATATTGATAGCGAGCTCTTCTCTTTTAGCTTATGGTGGTCGTTTGCAGCTCATTCAGTCCTGCCTGAGTTCAATGTCGATATTTTTTATGCTCTTTAAGCATTCCTATTGGGATCATCTCACAACTAAATAGAATCATTTGACAATGTTTATGGCCAAATAAAATGGGGGAATGCACATACAGTCAATCATTGGCCTCGTGGGATTTAATATGTAAGCCCAAGCAAAATGGTGGACTGGGAATTCTAGGCTTCAAGATTCAGAATGAAGCTCTTCTTATTAAACATTTGCACAAACTCTTTAATAAAGAGAAAGTCCCCTGGGTTTAGATTGTTTGGAATTATTACCCAAACGGAATACCTCATGCAAATAAATTAATGGGATCATTTTGGTGGCATGACATCATGAAGCTGTTGGATGAGTATAGATCAGTTACTAACATAACAATTGGATCATGGGACATGACTATGTTCTGGGACGACAGGTGGAATGATATATGCCCACAAGAACAATTCCCTAGACTTTTCTCGCATGCCATTGATCCCCAACTGTCTGTCCATGAAGTTTTCAGAACTGAAGATAGATCTCAGCTTTTTCATCTACCCATGTCGAATGAAGCTTTTCAGGAGTTTCAGCACATGCAATCTGTTCTGGCATATACGGTGATTGATTCACAACAACATGACACTTAGTCCACAATCTGGCCAGGGGGAGCCTACACCGCCCATAGCTATTATACTAACTGTATAATAGAGTTCACTTGCAGTCAGGTTTACAAGTGGAAGAGCAGATGTATGTCGAGAATCAAAGTTTTTGCTTGGCCATTAATGACCGATCGATTGAACACTGGTGACATGAATGTAGATAATATTGATGTTTGTGTACTTTGCCCGTGCCATATATACGAATACTAGTTGCACCGCTTTTTTTATTGCAACTTTAGCAGAAGGATCTGGACCTATTTACAGGTGGACAGGAGTACAAGTTAGACCATAGAGGAGAAATTTGCTACATCTAGGAAGTCGTTTGGGCGTCCTTTCTGTTGGAGATATGCCCTAGAGGCAATAATAAAAGTAGTTATTATTATATCTTTGTGTTTATGATAAATGTTTATATTCATGCTATAGTTGTATTAACCAGAAACATTAATATTTGTGTGATTTATAAACTTGTTAGAGTCCCTAGTAAAGCCTATTTTTAATACTAGCTTGTTGGTTGATAAATGATCATGGTTTCCTAATCATAAACATTGAGATGTTATTAACAACAAGATCATATCATTAGGATAATGGTGTGATGGACATAATACTATAGATAATCTTAGCATAAAGATCAAGTCATTTCAATAGTTCGTTTGCTATAAGCTTTCAGATACATAGTAACCTAAATCCTTCAACCATGAGATCATGTTAATCACCATCATCGAATGGATTCTTTAATGACATCAAACACCACCTCGTAACTGGGTTGTTATAAAGGTGGCATTGAGTGTTTGGAAAGTATGTTTGAGGCACATGGATCAAGAATGGGATTTGTCCATCCATATGACAAATAGATATACTCTGGGCCCTCTTGGTGGAATGTCATCCAATTAGCTTGCAAGCATGTGACTGGCTCACAAGGGATCACATATCATAGGAACTAGTAAAAAATACTTATTAGTAACGATGTTAAACTAGGTATACAGAGATACCGACGATCAGACCTCGGATAAGTAAAATATCGTGATACAAAGGGAAATTGGTATCATATGTAAATGGTTCATTCGATCACGAAGTAATCGTATAAATATGTGGGAGCCATATGAATTTCTAGATTCCTCTATTGGTTATTGATCGGAGAAGAGTCTCGGTCATGTCTGCATAATTCACGAACCGTAGGGAGACACACTTAAGGATTTAATGTTGTTTAGTAGATATGGAATGTGAGTAAGAATACCGAATGTTTTTCGGAGTTTCGGATGGGATCCGTGATATCACGAGGAGATCTAGAATGGTCCGGAGAATAAGATTCATATAAGGAAAGTCCAATTCCGGAGTTCGGGAATGATTCCGGTGTTTTCACCGGAATATTCTAGAAGGGTCTAGAAGGTTCACCAAACCGGAAGGGGAAGGGTACATGAATGTGTCATGTTAAAGTGGAATGGTTGCATCATGTCCTAGGTCACTAGGCTAGGCATTTGAAAGAGAGAAATCAAACTCCAAAACTGAAAGTCAAAAGGCAAGTTTGAAAAGTCAAACTGGGACAACGTTTCCTAGTAGAGGGAGGAGAGGAAACCTCCTCTCCCTCCACTGCCGTCCAAGGAGAGGGAGTTGGGGGAGGATATAGCCCCCCTCCCCTAGCCTCCCATCCCTCTCATAAATAGAGGGGAGGGGGCTGCCCCTCAAGCACCACAACAAACCCTAGCCCCAAGCTTCTGCCGCCGTTGCCCAAGCCGCCACCGCCTCCGCGCCATCACCATCACCCTAGCCGCCAGCGGCCACCACCTCCTCCCTCGTCCTCTAAACCCTAGTCTCCGAGGAACCCCTCTACTCCATTCTACTCGCACCGGCTTAGGCGAAGTCCTGTGGGATCTCCCCTCTAAACTTCGACACCACGCCGTCGTGCTGCCAGAATCACGAGGAGAGTGTTACAACCTCCGCTACCTGCTGGAACAAGGAAGGGGAAGGTCTTCATCGAGTACCAAACGTGTGACCGACTGCGGGAGTGTTGGCGTGTTATTGACGCCTCGTTGGGAGACCCCAAGAGCAAGGTGTGATGAGCACAGCAGCAAGTTTTTCCTCAGTAAGAAACCGAAGTTATCGAACCAGTAGGAGGAAGAAAACGACTCAAAGGTGTTGCTAGCAACTTGGATACCTGCACAACACAAACTTAAGACTTTTCCCCAACGAACAGTGAGGTTGTCAATCTCACTGGTTTGCTGAAAACAAAGGATTAACTGTATGGTGTGGAAGGTAATAGTGGTTTGAAGAAAGTAAACAATAACAGTGGAAGATGTATCAATGGTAAAGATTGGACCGGGGTCCATAGTTCACTAGAGGTGTTCTCCTTAGATAAACAAACATGGCATGCTGGGTAAACAAATTACAGCGGGGCAATTGACAGGACTGAGCAAGGCATAACAATGCAATACTAGACATTCATGATCCTATGAGATTCGATTGGGCAATACAACAAGATATATAGATTGCCATCCAAATGCATCTATGAATAGAAATCCACCTTCAGGTTATCATCCTAACCCCCTCAAGTATTAAGTTGCAAGCAACGGATAACTGCTTTAAGCAAAGTGTGTAAGTTAAACAATCCACTTGTTACATGAAAAAGAGACCGTTGTTTTCTCCCTTATGGAAACAACACATCTACAACCTTAGAGATTTCTGTCACTTCCCTTAGATTAAATAGAGGCATGAACCCACCATCTAGCATAAATACCCCCTCTTGGAGTCACTAGAATCTACTTGTCCAAGATAGCTACTAGAAATGGAGAGCATGCAAGATCACAAACAACACAGGCATGATAGGATCAATAAGACAAAACCATTAATCAATCTAACATAGTAATATCAATATCCATCAGATACCCGCAAACACAACATGCATGATTACAAATAGATGATCTTTATCGTGAACGGAGCTCACAAGATCTAAACATGGTAGCACAAAGGAGGATATACAACCATCTAGCTACTACATGGACCTGTAGTCCAAGGTGGAACTACTCACGCTTCATACCGGAGGCTGGCATGATGAAGAAGAAGGCCTTCGGGATGATCTCCCCTCTGGCAGGGTGCCGGGAAGAGCTTTAGATCCCCCCGTTCTAGGGACGATGGTGGCGGCGGCTACGGACGGTTTCGTGGAATATTGATCGGGTACTTAGGGTTTTGGTATCGGGGGGTCTTTATAGGCGAAGAGGCGAGGCGTCAGGTGGTCACACCCCCGGTGTGACTAGGGATAAGACGCGCCAGGTGTGGCCCCGGTGCCTCCCTCCGTCTCAGACTGCCCGTGTTCGCCACGGTAAAATATTGACTTTGTCTTTTGTCCCGTCCAATTCCGGGAATATTGATTTTCTACCTTTCTGGAACCAAAAATAGAAGAAAACGGGCAACTAGCACTGTGGCATCTTGTTAATAGGTTAGTAACAGAAAACATATAAAAACACCTCAAAGTGTAGACAAAGCAAAGCAAAATAGATACTAAACAAGCATGGAACATCAAAAATTATATATACGTTTCCGACGTATCACGGAGTGCTGCCGGAACACGGCGCCATAAGGATCGTCTACATGATCTTGAGATCGGCAAGTGAACGACTACATCACCCACGAGAATTTTCTCTCGTTAACCGCTTTGGAATCTTCGAGGGTGAGTACTCTATCGACTCGTTGCTACAATCTAGTAGATAGATCTTGGCTTGTGTGTGTTCATGCGGTAGAATTTTTTTATTTTTTCATGCTACAAACCCCTATAGTGGTGTCAGAGCCGTGTCTATATGTAGGTCTGTTGCATGAGTAGAACACAATGGTCATTGTGAGCGGTGGTGCTTTTATTATCAATTGCTGCTTGTGTACTTTGCATCTTGAGGGATTATGGGATGAAGCATCCCGGGCTAACCTTACATGACATCGTTCGTGAGACTTTCTCCAGGCTCGACATGCAACTTGTATTGCATAAGTGTCTTTGCGGGTGTCTGTCTCTCCCATCATAGTGAAGATTCGGTTTACAACGGGCACTTGATATTTCATGCATCAACGTTGTGGTTCTTGTTATAAGTTAGAACGATACTTATAGAAAGCCCCAAACCACATAAATATGGAAAGAAAATTAGAGACATCTAACTTTGTTTTGTAGGGGTGTGCCATGATGTGATATGGCCATGATTGTGATTATATATGATGTATGCAATGATCCTTATTGTAAGTCGGCAACCGACATGAGCCTTATGGTTGTCTTTTAATTTTGTTAAGACCTGCGTGTCTATTAGTCAAAGTAGTTGTAATAGTTGATGCTGGTGGATGACAACCATGGAGCGGTGCCATTGACCGTGACTCCACGATGGCGATGATGGAGATCATGTTCGTGCTTGAAAATGGAGATCAGAAGCACAAGAAGAAAGGTCATATCATATCACATATTTTGAATTGCATGCGATGTTAATCCTTTTATGCATCTTGTATTGCTTAGATCGCGACGGTAGCATTATAAGATGACCCCCTCACAAAATATCAAGTTATAAAGTGTCCGTCCTTAGTAGGCACCGTTGCCAAGACTCGTTGTTTCGAAGCACCACGTGATGATCGGGTGTGTTAGATTCTGCAAGTGTATACAACGGGAGAAAGACAGATTTGCTCATGTGGAAACTAAGGTTATTTCTTGACGAGCCTAGCATGTACAAACATGGTCTCGGAACAAGAATCACCGAAAGATAAAACATGAGTCATATAGTATATATGATGAACATGTTGATTGTTCGCCTTTGAAGCTACATTATGTCTCGTGATGATCGGACTTGATGTAGTGGATTTGGTTCGTGTGATCACTAAAACAATGTGAGGGATATTGTTTAGAGTGGGAGTTCACCTAGATTAATTTAACTATTAATTAGAACTCAATTTGTCATAAACTTAGTCTAAACTATTGCAAATACTCCCTCCGTCTCATAGCATAAGGCTTATACTTTTTGGCGTGGTTATTAAGAGAGATCGGTAGAGAGAAATTTACTCTAAAACTTCCTAATTTACCCTTGCATACACATGGGAGGAAACCTCCATAATTCAATCCTGCCTCCTCGTTTCTTGCTCACGGTGGCCTCCTTTTTCCTTGCCCCCAACCTCACAATAAATTCTCGTATGGATGCCCAATCAAGCACCACAGTAACTGCTCCAGCCTTTTATTTCTCCTTTCGTTTCAACTTCTTGACCCGGTTTTTGTGGCTGAGGCAGACGAAAAGAAGGGCAAAGTAGGAAACTTGACGATCTAGTGGAGGGCGCGCCTTAAGCCTTGATGAAAAACTCAAAAAAAATACGCCCTAAGCGCCGAGACGGAGGGAGTATGTTGTAGATCAATGGCGGCCCCTACCATAAATTTTAATGCGTTCCTAGAGAAAGAAAAGTTAAAAAATAATGGAAACAACTTCGTGGATTGGTTCCGCAATTTGAGGATTGTCCTCAATGCTGGTCAGTTGACATATGTGCTGGATGCGCTGTTGGGTGACCAACCTGCAGAAAATGCTACCGATGATGAGAAAAATGTTTTTGTACTCGGAAGAATCAGTACTCCATAGTTCAGTGTGCTATCTTGTATGGATTGGAATCGGACCTCCAAAAGAGGTTTGAGAACTTTGACCCACATGATATTGTCCGTAAACTCAAAATGGTATTTGAGGCTCACACGACAGTTGAGAGTTATGAAGGTTCTCAAAAGTTCTTTAACTGCAAGATGGAGGAGGGCAACTCCATTAATGAGCATGTGCTTAAGATGTCTGGGCACGCCAATAAGCTCCAGAGCTTGGGAATAATAATTCCTAATGCTTTGGGGATTCACTTTGTCCTCCAATCACTACACCAAGTTACAAGAACTTTGTGATGAACTATAACATGCAGCGCATGGATAAGACGTTGCCAGAACTCTTCTCTATGTTGAAGTCTGCGGAAGTGGAGATCAAGAAAGAGCACCAAGTGTTGATGGTCAATAAGACCATCAATTTCAAGAAGCAAGACAAGTCTAAGAAAAAGGGAAACTTCAAGAAGGACGGTAAGAAAGCTACCGCGTCGGCGAAGAAGACCAAGGCTGGCCTAAGTGTGATACTCCTACAGATAAGCGTAGCATAAAGATTAAGTCATTTCAGTAGTTCGTTTGCTATAAGCTTTCAGATACATAGTAACCTAAATTCTTCAACCATGAGATCATGTTAATCACCATCACTGGATAGATGCTTTGATGACATCAAACACCACTTCGTAACTGGGTGGTTATAAAGGTGGCATTGAGTGTTCGAAAAGTATGTGTTGAGGCACATGGATCAAGAGTTGGATTTGTCCATCCATATGACATATAGATATACTCTGGTACCTCTCGGTAGAATGTCATTCAATTAGCTTGCAAGCATGTAACTGGCTCACAAGGGATCACATATCACATGAACGAGTAAAGAGTACTTATTGGTAATGAGGTTGAACTAGGTTTGCAGAGATACCGACGATTAGAACTCGGATAAGTAAAATATCATGAGACAAAGGGAAATTGGTATCGTATGTAAATGGTTCATTCGATCACGAAGTAATCGTAGAAATATGTGGGAGTGATACGTTGAAAACGTATCTATAATTTTTTATGTTACATGCTTGTTTAGTATCTACTTTGCTTTGCTTTGTCTACACTTTGCGGTGTTTTTATATGTTTTTCCGGACTAACCTATTAACAAGAAGCCACGGTGCCAGTTGCCTGTTTTCTTCTGTTTTTGGTTCTAGAAAAGGCAGAAAATCAATATTCTCAGAATTGGACGGGACAAAAGCCAAAGTAAATATTTTACCGTGGGGAACACTGAGCCAGAATACGAGACAGAGGGGATCCACCACAGGGCCACACCCCTGGCCGTGCGGCTAACCCTAGTGTAACTACCTCGGTGAACTACGCTCCTAGATACAAGCCTGGATGAGTGATAGCGGTTGAAATAGTACGGTGAGGCCCCAAAAGCCACTCACTGGTAGTCCTTTCAGACGTCCCAACCGCTACCCTCTCAACGGGACTCAGGCGGCGTGGTCGGCAGCGAAGGATCAACTACGTACACAAGTGGGTATGTCTAAGCCACCATACAAGAGTACATCACAACCATCCCATCTAGAAAGAAAGAAAATATAGCAACGCCATACGGCAAGATTCAAATGTCCTAGATAGATATATATTTTAGGATATCTCCTCCTCCAACACACATCGAGTATCATGCAGGCGGCAAGCGAGAATCCGATGCGGATAAGAAGCAAATCGGCATAAGATGCCATAGAAATAAGCACATCCCAACTACAGGTCTCACGGATCCCGTTCCGGAATCTCTACACCGAACGATCGTTGCCCACATCTTGGCTTCTTCCACCCGATGTCCCCCGAGAAGGTACCTTCATCCGAATCAAGAATTTATCGTGTGAGACCCTAAGGGTACTCGGCAAGTCTTAATGCCTCTAAAGGGGACACAACCTGGGTGACGAATTGCAGCAAAAGATAAACCCTAGCAATTCTACAGATAACGCTAACCATCCGCCTAACCAATGATGAGCGGATGTCCGTGAATTTAAGTACATGATTATAATGGTAATCCCATCCGATCCATCCTCCTCCTCGCTACCAACAAGGAAGGCGGACGAACAACCCCCATCCGTGGCAGTTTTATTAACCATTCCATGAGTGTTGCGCTATTTACTAGTCAAGTTACTTAGTCAAATTAAGGCGGTACTTTAGTTATGCTTGTCTATGATCGAAATGCTCCAAGTCGTCCATATCCGCGGACACGGCTTTCGAGAAAGTTTTACCGGCGGGGTGCACCAATAGCAACACACGCCGATCAACCTCGGAAAAACCAAATCAAAACCCAACGAGGCTTTCACGATGAACAATCACAGATTGAAATATTTCAGGGGCCACCCTTGAGTACACCATAACGAAGTAAGCAAGCTTCGAGACGGACTCAAGGTTTGCGTCAATGGCTGTAAGCGACAGCAGATCCCCAATCGGGGACTGTCGATACCGCGTAATCACTCCGCTTACCTAAACAGTACAGTGTGCTCCTCAATTTTAAATACTGTAAGTAGCATGGCATAGGTACAGGATAGTAAAACACCTCAAACTAGTTTGTCCCCAAGAAATAAGACGGAATCAAGCTCGCCTGTGGGGTCCCATATACCTCCGGATGTGGATAGCGATAAATCAAGGAACAGGAATCAAGTACTCGGGGTCTTACGGACACAAGTGAGCAGGAAAAACCAAATAGCGAGATGTTGCTCACGGTGCCACTTTCTTTAGTTATCCAGAACTACTCGGGTTAAGTTGTTTAAGTACCTCGTTATTCATCGGACTCTCACAAACCCTACACATGTTGTTCTACGACTCGCATGGCTCAAACAACTCCTATAGTAGTGGCTCATGGGGTGGAAACAAGCTTGGTGGGGTTTAAAAGTAAAGGCTATGCATACTTGGGATTGATTTAATGCAATCGCGACTCAATGATGCAAGAATGATAGAGGCAATAGGTATCAGTATGTATGCAAGCATGTGGTAGTGCTTGCCTGGTATCTCTGTTGAAGCAAAGGACGGTTCTGGGTGGTGCTCCTGGTTCTCTTGATATGACCCCTGCTCAGTGTCTATCCGAGAAAAACCAAACAAGCAAGGCCAACATGAATATAGAGCACAAGCATTGGAATTAAATGCGTCACAAAACAATCATGCCATGATGAATGATGCACAAGTTGCATGGCAATAAGTAGCATGGCATGGGTGAGGTGTGGAGGACAAGAAAATAACATTTGAATTGGGTTTTAGTCATATTTTGTTGCCATAATAGTTGCTGTTCATTATATTTTTATATGATGCATGCTGCATTTCAAGTCATGGATAGCATAAACAGAAAGGTCTCACGAGCTGATCATTTTATACTACTTATTTGCTTAATTTGGATTTACCAAACAAAAGTTATGAATTAAGGAAAATCCAGTGGCATTTGATGTAATTAACATAAGCTTGGAATTTTACTTGTGCAAAATACAAAATGGATGGCATATTTGGAATCCTCTCATTTTTCTGATATTCATACATATATTATTTGTCAAATTTGGATTTACCATTGCAAAGTTATTAAGAATCTGATTTGGATTTGAATTTGAAATCATTTAAACCATATTTGAATTAAAACAGAAACAGATTAATACTTTTTATACCCAGACAGACTCAGCCACAGACACTTACAGATGGGGCCAGGCGGACTCAGCAGTACACGCGCGAGAACAACATCTGTCACCGCGGCTGCTGCTTGCCCCAGAGGCTGACGGGTGGGGTCAGCGGGCTAGCAGGCCCACGTGGCAGCGGCTGGGTGGACTGGAGCCACGCGGCTGAGCCAGGGACCGCGGGTTAGGGGATAGAAAAGGGCAGGGGGTCGTCTGCTAAAAGGACTCGCGGGCGTGGAAGGGCTGCGGGTTGAGTCCTGGTTAAAACGAGAGCCTTTTTAGAAAAAGATTACCACCGCTGACAGTGGGGCCTCGAGGACTGCGGGTTGGAGCAAAAGAAACGCTGGGTTTTGTGCCAACGGCGCCTGTACATGTGCTTCTTCCTCTGCGACGAACAGAGCACGACGCTTGACAGAGAAAGGGACGCGCTGGGGTCGATCTCGCGACGCGACGCGGACGCGGGCGGAACCAGGCGGCCGGCTGCGGGCCGATGTTAGAGGTCGATCGCGTTAGCTAGGGTGTTGGCACTACCGAGCGCACGACGGCGATGACTACACCGCACCGAGGTGCTCGGCGTGACCCGTGCAACCAGGAAGCGAGCAAGGACGGGACGATGTCTGGGAGAGTCGTGGGCTCACCGCGGGCGTGCTGGCGTGGTCGGCGTGACGCGGGGAGCAGGCGATCACCGGCGAAGCTCGCGGACTGATGAGCTAGGGTTTCCTCGGGGCGGTCTGGCGAAGGCGGTCCGTCTCCTCCTCGATGGCGTGCGCAGGCGTGGTGCCGGGGCTCGCCTGTTCTTCGGCCACTGCAAAAGACTCCACCGGTAGATCGACGGGGGGTAGGAGGGTGTGGCGAGAGGAGTTGGGGATGATGGAGAAGGAGGCAGAGAGGAAGAGGCAGGCGGCACTGGGTGGATCTGGGAAGGCTAGGAGGGGGAGAGGATAAGAAGGGGAGGCGCAGTGGTTGCGTGGGAGAGGCAGATCGGCTCGCCACCTTTTTGCCCTCCTCACGTGCTCGGCGTGGTGGTGGCGTGGTCGAGGGGAGGTGAGAGGGGCAGTGTGGCCTGGGGTTCGTGAGGCAGGCAGAGGGTAGGGGGTGGTAGAGAGAGAGGAAAGAGGGGAGGAAAAGGGGCATGCTCGGCTAGGTTAGGGTTGGGGTGGTCTGGTCACGCGGTGTAGGGGAGAGGGGAGGCGGTGGTAGCTAGAAGGAGGAGGGCACTAGGTAGATAACTAGATAGTAGGGGAGAGGGTAGATGGTAGCTAGGTTTTGTTTAGAGGAAAAAGGTAGATGGTTTGGGGGTAGGTTTTGGGTTTGCTAGAGGGAGGTGTAGTTTAGGGTTTAGTTCTAGGATAGATGTTACTTAGGGTTTTGGTTGAGAGAGGAAGAGGAAGGAGATGGTGGTACTAACCTTGGTCAAACAAGCTTCATACTAGCCCTAGCAAGATCAAACAAGAAAAGAGGGAGAGGGGAGAAAGATGGTCATATGGTGATGGGGTGGTTCTAATGGTCCATGCATGATCCAACAAAGGACCAAGCAAGATCCAAAGAGAGGGGGGGTTTTAGCTTAGGGATGAAGAGGGAGAGGAGATAAGGAGAAACAAACTACAAGCCAACACATGATTTAAACCAAGAAAGAAGATCCAACTAGGATTCAAATAAAACCAAATACTAGATTAGGTGGCACTTGCATGGCCCATGCAAAATAATTAATGCCCAATGGTTATATTGTGATAACAACATTATTCCATGTGGCTTTAATCCTTGCATTCCCAAAAAGTGGGCAAAGGCCAAGCAAAAGATTATGGGTGGATCCAACCAACAACATGGGCTAGAGATAACTCAATAAAATGCCAAGCCCATATTATTGGATGGTGGAATTATAAGGTGGTGAAAGATAAGGTGGTGGAGTCAAAAGAGAGATGCCCCCAACTCAACTTGGGCATTTAACAATTTAGTAAGAACCAAATACAATATCAAGAGGCAACTACAATTAATCATGCACATGAGATAAGAACCAAACAAGAAAAAGGTTTTATATGATGCTCAAATGCAAGGGGACATGATGACATGAGCATGATGTGATGATGATGCAACAATTATATGTTGGAAGTGGCCCATTTTATTATTAAGACATGTAGCATTACAGGGGTTAGACAACTGGGATGCTACAACTCTCCCCCACTAAACAGGAATCTCGCCCCGAGATTCTAGGAAGAAGAAGAAGAAGAAGACACAAAGAGAGAAGGGTGGTTGGCACGTAGTTCATCTTCACGCTCCCATGTTGCTTCATCCACAGAATGGTGTGACCACTGCACCTTGCAAAACTTGATGGACTTGTTGCGAGTCCTTCGCTCATGGGTCTCAAGGATTTTGGTGGGGTGTTCTGATAAGAGAGATCTTCTTGGAGGTCGATTAACTCATGATCCACGGTCTTGGGGGTCTTTGAAGCACTTCTTGAGCCGAGATGTGGAAAACATCATGGACTTTGAGTTTTTCCTAAGAAGCTCCATTGCATAATCAACTTCTCCTCTTCTACCACGTATCTTGAAAGGACCGATGTATCTAGGAGCCAACTTTCCTTTGATACAAGGCGGTGTGTTCCTCTCATGGGGTGACACGAAGGTAGACGAGATCACCAGGAGCATATACCATATCTGTGCTTCTCATAGTTGCTCTTCCGACGACGAGCAATCTTCAGGTTCTCCAGAATGATATGCACCTTCTCCTCTGCCTGAGTCACAATATCAGGGCCAAACCAGATTCTTTCTCCTGCACCTGACCAACCAATGGGAGTTCTGCACTTGCGTCCATAGAGAGCCTCGAATGGTGCCATCTTCAGACTCTTTTGGAAGCTGTTGTTGTAGGAGAACTCAGCATATGGAAGACATTCCTCCCATTTCATGCCAAACGAGATGACGCAAGCTCTAAGCATGTCCTCGAGAATCTGATTGATTCTCTCCACTTGTCCTTGAGACTGAGGGTGGTAAGCAGTGCTGAAGTTCAACTTTGTTCCCAAAGCTTTTTGGAAACCCTCCCAGAACTTTGAGGTGAAGATGCTCCCACGATCTGAACTGATTTCAAGTGGAACCCCATACAAAGAGAAAATCCTGTTGATATAGAGCTCAGCCAACTGAAGTCCAGAAATTGTTTCTTTGACTGGGAAGAAGTGAGCCACTTTAGAAAGCCTGTCGATGACAACAAAGATTGCATTGTTGCCCTTCTGCGACCTTGGAAACCCAGTGATGAAGTCCATCTCAACTTTCTCCCATTTCCATTCCGGAGGTTTCAATGGCTGTAGGAGACCAAATGGTTTCTGATGGACAGCCTTGACTCTGCGGCAGACATCACATTCTGAGACGTACTTGGCACAATACCGTTTCAACCTGTGCCACCAAGATTGTGTTTTCAGGTCCATGTACATCTTTGTGCTGCCGGGATGGATAGAAAGGACGAATCATGTGCCTCCTTGAGAACTTGGTCTCTCGACCGGGTAGTTTGGAACAAACATCCGGTGATCAAAGAAGAGCGAGCCTTGATCATCGACATGAAAGGACTCATACTTCGGAGTGCCAAGCTTAGAGATGAGCTTTCTGGTGTGCGGATCACCAAGCTGACGAGAACGAATCTGTTCTTCCAAGAGAGGAGTAGCCAGAAGGTTCAGGAGATGCCCTTGTTCCACAATTTCGTGTTCACCGACGGAATTCCTCGCACAAGAGAGGTCTGCTCTTCCACCATGAGGTTGTTGACATAAGCTTTACGACTAAGCGATCCGCCATGACATTTGCTTTGCACGGAGTGTAGTTGATGGTCACATCGAAGTCATTGATTGCTTCAATCCATCTCCTTTGCGAAGGTTGAGATCCAGTTGAGTGAAGATATACTTCAAACTCTTGTGGTCCGAGAAGATCTCACAACGTTACCAAGCAAGTAGCGCCTCCATAGCTTCAAAGCAAAGACCACTTTGCTAGCTCAAGGTCATGTGTGGGATAGTTGACCTCATGTGTCTTCAACTGACGAGGCATAAGCAACCACTGTCTCTCTTGCATAAGGACCGCACCCAATCCTTGCAAAGAGGCATCGCAGAAGATCTGGAAAGGCTTAGATGTATCCGGAGGAACCAAGACGGTGGAAGTGAGCTTCTCTTTGAGTGTCTCAAAGCTTTCTTGACAAGCGAGAGTCCACAGTACTTCTTTCCTTTCTTGAGAAGATCGGTAAGAGGCTTTGCTATCTTGAGAAGTTACGCACAAAACGACGACAATAGCTAGCCAAGCCGAGAAACTCCGCACTTCCTTGACATTAGCGGGAGGAAGCCATTCAACTATTGTCTTCACGGTTTCGGTTGACGCAATGCCCTTGGCGAGATGACATGTCCCATATGTTACTTGTGCAACCAGAACTCACACTTTGAGAACTTTGCATACAAGCGGTTCTCACGAAGCTTGTTCAGGACGCACCGCAGATGCTCTTCATGCTCCTCCTTAGACTTGGAATAGACCAGAATGTCATCCAGATATACCACCACAAACTTGTCCAGGTACTTCATGAAAACGGAGTTCATCAGCCTCGAGAAGGTAGCAGGTGCATTGGTGAGACCGAAAGACATGACCGTGTACTCATACAGGCCATAGCGGGTGGTGAAAGCTGTCTTGGGCACATCCTCTTTGCGAATTTTGATTTGGTGATAACCACTTCTCAAGTCCAGCTTAGAGAACACCACAGCTCCTGCTAGGTGATCAAATAGATCATTTATCCGAGGGAGAGGATATTTGTTCTTGATGGTTTTAGCATTTAGAGCCCGGTAGTCAACACATAGCCTATCGGTTCTGTCACGCTTCTTCACAAAGATTGTTGGGCTACCCCAAGAAGAAGTGCTGTGTTGAATGAAACCCAATTTCTCTTGTTCATCAAGTTGTCGTTTGAGTTGACCAACTCGGAAGGACCCATTTTATATGGCCTCTTGGAGATAGGAGCCGTTCAGGTTCAAGCTCAATCACGAACTCAACCTCGATCCGGAGGCATACAGCAACTCTTCAGAAAGACATCCGGAACTCACAGACCATCGGTACCTTCCGAATAGCTTCCATAGCATCATTATTGAGCAGCCAAGGAATAGAGCTGGACAAAGGAGTCGACTTGGAGAAAAGACTATGTGGCCTTCAGGAATCTTCAAAGACACTGAGCGTTCAGCACAATCAATCACAGCTGCATTTGCTGTCAACCAATCCATGCCCAGGATGACATCAATGTCAGAGTCGCCCAGAACAATCAAAGAAGCCAAGAATGAAGAACCACCAATCTCAACTTGGTTGCCATGGCTGATTTTTGAAGCTGCCATTGTTGCTCCAGGAGAAAGAACCATTAACTTCTTTGGAAGAGGATCCATGACTAACTCATTCTCATTTGCAAACTTGTGAGACACAAATGAATGCGATGCACCAGAATCAAAGAGAACTCGTGCAAGAACTGAGTTAACTGAAAGCATACCCATGTCAACTCCAGGTGCGAGCTCAGCTTGAGAGGCGTTGACGCAGTTGGCACGCACAACCGCAGACCCGGGCTTAGTGTTGATGTTGAGAGCCAGGCGGTGGTGCACGAACCGAGGAGAGCTTGTTGCATCTTGGCGGGGTTGAGGAGAGCTTTGTTCTTCATTGGGCGTTCCATTGTTGATGTCCGGGATCTCCACGTGAAGCGAGCACCGGTGGACGTGGAGCGAGTAGCTGTGGACTCCGCCAGGCGCTCCAGGGTAAGGGTTGTTGTAGCCCCTGGGAGCCGCAGTGGTGAAGTTTGATGGCCTTGGCGCGTAAGTTGCAGATCTTGGTGGAGCCGGGAGCGACGGTGGGGTGTTAGGAACCCAGACACGCCGCTTAGAAGGAGCTGCCATTGCTGCCGAGCTTGATGCATCCCTGTTATGTTTCTTGGACTCCTCGAACATCTGCCTACTTGCCTCCTCTTGTAGTGCCATGTGCTGTAGCTCCAGGAAGGTTGCCGGTCTTGCATGTGTGATTGCATACTTGATCGACGCATTGAGCCCTTGCCTGAATCTTTTCTGCTTTTTCTTGTCATCAGATACCTCATCACCACTGTAGCGAGACAGGTTCATGAAGTTCCTGATATAGGTGTTGACGTTATCATTCCCCTGCTTCAGGTTGAGGAAAGCATCCTTCATCTTTTCCATCACAATCTCTGAGAGAAACTGTTCTTTGAAAGCTGCAGTGAACCTCTCCCAAGTTGGCTGGAACCCAGTGCAGCTTGCCTTCAAGTAGTTTTCCCACCATAGAGCTGCGTCTCCCTTGAGAAGGTGAGTAGCACACTTGACCCACTCCTGTTCTGGAACATCAGCAGTCTCGAGCAACCTTGAGATCTCGCGCAGCCAATCATCCGCGTCAAGAGGTCGGTCAGACACATCAAACTGCCGAGGGTTGAACTTGAGGAAGCTCTTGATGTCACCACGCTTGGGAGGTGGAGGAAGTGGAGCGAACTCATTCCTTCCGACGCCTCCTCAAAGCGTTCTTGGTTCTCTTGCATTGCCGCCAAAGCATTAGCTATGCTTGACAATGAGCCCAGCCCGAGGTATGTCCTCCTCATCCGGTGGGAGCCATCCTGTTATTGATATAAAACTCAAGTCAAGACTTATAATGGAAGATGATAATAATCCAAAATAGTACCAAGATGGAATTAACCAAGATTAAAGGATACAATTATCGAGATGATATTAAAATATCAACAAAGTTCATAGCACCTAAAAGATATTAAGCATATCGCACACGATCGAAAAGGAGTGTGGTACACAAACATATCAAAGAAAATTTTCCACAAATTTCGCATTAAAATACCAATAGATGCGCAAAATTACTTAACGAATCAAGATTAGTGACTCTACCGATCCAATATACAAAAGCGAATGATACAAGTAGTGGTATGGTCGCGACTCCATCCCGCACTCAAATCATTACTCCGCACATGAACAAGTGGAACACATATCCTAACCCCTTCTTCTCACGACGAAACCTAAAGATTGATAACTACGGAAACGAACACCCCAAACAAGATAGCGTCGGAATACAAAAGGAAGATAGATTGCGTCGGTTTACAAAAAGCCTGTCGGTATGGAGTGTACCAACAGTTGATAACCAAAGGCAGATAAGATAACAACTTGGATGCAACAGATAGACAAGGGATTACACACACACACACACAACCTATGGTACTACGGAAACCCAGAACACATGAATCCTAGTTTGAACTTTGAGAAGAGGATTGAAAACGTTGCACTTCCTTACCAGAAAAGGGTGGGTGGGAGGGTAAGAAGAAAAATGAAGCAGTCCTACTCTCGCGTCTTGTTTTTCCCTAATATACATAACTACTCAAAATATTTGCTAGACTGACAACGACCGTTTGGCTGAAACCACAAAGTCGGATGGCTCGATACCAATTGTAACTACCTCGTGAACTACTCTCCTAGATACAAGCTCGGATGAGTGATAGGTTGAAATAGTATGGGGCCCCAAAAGCCACTCACGGTAGTCCTTTCAGACGTCCCAACCGCTACCCTCTCAACGGGACTGTCAGACGGGCGTGGTCGGCGAAGGATCAACTACGTACACAAGTGGGTATGTACGCAAGCCACCATACAAGAGTACATCACAACCATCCCATCTAGAAAGAAAGAAAATATAGCAACGCCATACGGCAAGATTCAAATGTCCTAGATAGATCTATATTTTAGGATATCTCCTCATACAACACACATCAGAGTATCATGCGGAAGCAAAAAAGAATCCGGATAAGAAGCAAATCGGCATAAGATGCCATAGAAATAAGCACATCCCAACTACAGGTCTCACGGATCCCGCTCCGAATCTCTACACCGAACGATCGCTTCCCACATCTTGGCTTCTTCCACCCAAAGATCCGTCCCGAGAAGGTACTGCTCATCTGAATCAAGAATTTATCGTGAGACCCTAAGGGTACTCAAGAAGTCTTAATGCCTCTAAAGGGGACACAACTGGGTGACGAATTGCAGCAAAAGATAAACCCTAGAAATTCTACAGATAACGCTAACCATCCGCCTAACCAATGATAGACGGATGTCCGTGAATTTAAGTACAACAGCTTATAATGGTAATCCCATCCGATCCATCCTCCTCCTGCTACCAACAAGGAAGCGATTTAACAACCCCCATCCGTAGGCAGTTTTATTAACCATTCCATGAGTGTTGCGCTATTTACTAGTCAAGTTACTTAGTCAAATTAAGGCGGTACTTTAGTTATGCTTGTCTATGATCGAAACTGTGCTCCAAGTCGTCCATATCCGCTGGACACGGCTTTGAGAAAGTTTTACCGGCGGGTGCACCAATAGAAACACGCTCGATCAACCTCGGAAAAACCAAATCAAAACCCAACGAGGCTTTCACGATTGAACAATCACAAGATTGAGAAATATTTGAGGGGCCACCCTTGGAGTACACCATAGAAGTAAGCAAGCTTCGAGACGGACTCAAGGTTTGCGTCAATGGCTGTAAGCGACAGCAGATCCCCAATCGGGGACTGTCGATACCGCGTAATCACTCCGCTTACCTAAACAGTACAGTGTGCTCCTCGCACAATTTAAATACAGTAAGTAGCATGGCATAGGTACAGGATAGTAAAAACACCTCAAACTAGTTTGTGGCCCCAAGAAATAAGACGGAATCAAGCTCTGGCCCAGGGGGGTCCCATATACCTCCCGGATGTGGATAGCGCGATAAATCAAGGAACAGGAATCAAGTACTCGGGGTCTTACGGGACACAAGTGAGCAGGAAAAACCAAATAGCAGATGTTGCTCACCGGTGCCACTTTCTTTAGTTATCCCAGAACTACTCAGGTTAAGTTGTTTAAGTACCTCGTTATTCATCAGACTCTCACAAACCCTACACATGCTGTTCTACGACTCGCATGGCTCAAACAACTCCTATAGTAGTGGCTCATGGGGTGGGGGAAACAAGCTTGGTGGGGTTTAAAAGTAAAGGCTATGCATACTTGGGATTCAGTTTAATGCAATCGCGACTCAATGATGCAAGAATCAGATAGAGGCAATAGGTACTGTATGTATGCAAGCATGTGGTAGTGCTTGCCTGGTATCTCTGTTGAAGCAAAGGACGGTTCTGGGTGGTGCTCCTGGTTCTCTTGATATGACCCCTGCTCAGTGTCTATCCGAGAAAAACCAAACAAGCAAGGCCAACATGAATATAGAGCACAAGCATTGGAATTAAATGCGTCAAGCAAACAATCATGCCATGATGAATGATGCACAAGTTGCATGGCAATAAGTAGCATGGCATGGGTGAGGTGTGGAGGACAAGAAAATAACATTTGAATTGGGTTTTAGTCATATTTTGTTGCCATAATAGTTGCTGTTCATTATATTTTTATATGATGCATGCTGCATTTCAAGTCATGGATAGCATAAACAGAAAGGTCTCGTCGAGCTGATCATTTTAGACTACTTATTTGCTTAATTTGGATTTACCAAACAAAAGTTATGAATTAATGAAAATCCAGTGGCATTTGATGTAATTAACATAAGCTTGGAATTTTACTTGTGCAAAATACAAAATGGATGGCATATTTGGAATCCTCTCATTTTTCTGATATTCATACATATATTATTTGTCAAATTTGGATTTACCATTGCAAAGTTATTAAGAATCTGATTTGGATTTGAATTTGAAATCATTTAAACCATATTTGAATTAAAACAGAAACAGATTAATACTTTTTATACCCAGACAGACTCAGCCACAGACACTTACAGATGGGGCCAGGCGGACTCAAGATTACACGCGAGAACAACATCTGTCATCAAGGCTGCCCCCAGAGGTGGTGGGGTCATGAGCAGCCCACGTGGCAATGGGCCGGTGGACTGGAGCCACGCCAGGTGAGCCAGGACATGGGTTAGGGGATAGAAAAGGCAGGGGTCGCTAAAAGGACTCCGGGTGGAAGGCCGCGGGTTGAGTCTGTTAAACGAGCCTTTTAGAAAAAGATTACCACCACGTGACGGTGGGCCTCGAGGGGCTGGGTTGGAGCAAAGAAAGCGCCAGGGGTTTTGTGCAAGCCAGGCGCTGTGTACACTGCTTCTTCCTCTGGCCGACGAGCACGAGCACGCCATGACAGAGAAAAAGGGACGCGCCGAAGTCGATCTCGCATGACGCTTGTGATGGCGGAACCAGCGGCTTGGTCGGGCTGATGTTAGAGGGTCGATCGCGTGCTAGCTAGGGTGTTGGCGTAGCCGGAGCAGACGGCTGACTACACCGTGCCGAGGGTGCTCGACGCGTGACCCGTGCAACCAGGAAGCGAGCAAGGGCGGGGCGATGTCTAGAGGGTCGTGGGCTCACCGGCGGGCGTCTTTGGCGTGGTCGGCGTGGGAGCGGCGATCACCAGTGGCTTCATGACCGATGAGCTAGGGTTTCCTCGGGGCGGTCTGGCGAGCTGCGGTCTCTCTCCTCGATGGCGTCGCGTGTGGCGTGGGCCGCACTGTTCTCTCGGCCACTCGCGACACTCCACCGGGTAGATCGACGGGGGCAGGGGGTAGCTGGCGTGGGCGGCGAGAGGGAGTTGGGGAGGATGGAGAAGGAGGCAGAGAGGGGAGAGGCAGGGCGACGCTGGGGTGGATCTGGGGAAGGCTAGGAGGGGGTAGGGAGAGGATAAGAAGGGGGGAGGCGCAGGTGGTTGCGTGGGGGAGAGGCAGATCGGCTCGCCACCTTTTTGCCCTCCCTCACGTGCTCGGCGTGGCCAGGGTGGCGTGGTCGAGCTGGGGAGGTGAGAGGGGGCTGGCAGGTGGCCCTGGGGGGGTTCGGTGAGGCAGGCAGGTAGGGTAGGGCGCTGGTAGAGAGAGAGGAAAAGAGGGGAGGGAAAAGGGGGCATGCTCGGCTAGGTTAGGGTTGGGGTGGTACTGGTCACGTGTGGGGCAGGTAGGGAGAGGGGAGGGGCGAGCTGGTAGCTAGAAGGGAGGAGGGCACTAGGTAGATAACTAGAGAGGAGGGGAGAGGGTAGATGGTAGCTAGGTTTTGTTTAGAGGAAAAAGGTAGATGGTTTGGGGTAGGTTTGGGTTTGCTAGAGGGAGGTGTAGTTTAGGGTTTAGTTCTAGGATAGATGTTACTTAGGGTTTTGGTTGAGAGAGGAAGAGGAAGGAGATGGTGGTACTAACCTTGGTCAAACAAGCTTCATACTAGCCCTAGCAAGATCAAACAAGAAAAGAGGGAGAGGGGAGAAAGATGGTCATATGGTGATGGGGTGGTTCTAATGGTCCATGCATGATCCAACAAACGACCAAGCAAGATCCAAAGAGAGGGGGGGTTTTAGCTTAGGGATGAAGAGGGAGAGGAGATAAGGATAAACAAACTACAAGCCAACACATGATTTAAACCAAGAAAGAAGATCCAACTAGGATTCAAATAAAACCAAATACTAGATTAGGTGGCACTTGCATGGCCCATGCAACATAATTAATGCCCAATGGTTATATTGTGATAACAACATTATTCCATGTGGCTTTAATCCTTGCATTCCCAAAAAGTGGGCAAAGGCCAAGCAAAAGATTATGGGTGGATCCAACCAACAACATGGGCTAGAGATAACTCAATAAAATGCCAAGCCCATATTATTGGATGGTGGAATTATAAGGTGGTGAAAGATAAGGTGGTGGAGTCAAAGAGATGCCCAACTCAACTTGGGCATTTAACAATTTAGTAAGAACCAAATACAATATCAAGAGGCAACTACAATTAATCATGCACATGAGATAAGAACCAAACAAGAAAAAGGTTTTATATGATGCTCAAATGCAAGGGGACATGATGACATGAGCATGATGTGATGATGATGCAACAATTATATGTTGGAAGTGGCCCATTTTATTATTAAGACATGTAGCATTACAGGGGTTAGACAACTGGGATGCTACACCTAGCCCGCACATGGGGGTGAGGCCGCCCTGGGTGCCCCCTGTCTCGCCTCTTCGCCTATAAAGACCCCCCGATACCAAAACCCTAAGTGCCCGATCAATCTTACACGAAACTGTCCGTAGCTGCCCCACCGTCGTCCCTAGATCGGGGGGTCTGAAGCTCTTCCCGGCACCCTGCTAGAGGGGAGATCATCCTGAAGACCTTCTTCATCATCATGCCAACTTCCGGTATGAAGCGTGAGTAGTTCCACCTTGGACTACGGGTCCATGTAGTAGCTAGATGGTTGTATCTCCTCCTTTTTGCTACCATTTTTAGATCTTGTGACCTCCGTTCATGATCAAGATCATCTATTTGTAAATCATGCATGTTGTGTTTGCGGGGATCCGATGGATATTGGGATTACTATGTGAGATTGATTAATGGTTTTGTCTTATTGATTCTATCATGTCTGTGTTGTTTGTGATCTTGCATGCTCTCCGTTTCTAGTAGCTATCTTGGCCAAGTAGATGCTAGTGACTCCAAGGGGGGTATTTATGCTCGATAGTGGGTTCATGCCTCTATTTAATCTGAGGGAAGTGACAAAAATATCTAAGGTTCTAGATGTGATGTTGCTACTAGGGAGAAAACAACGGTCTCTTTTTCATGTAACAAGTGGATTGTTTACCTTACACACTTTGCTTAAAGCAGTTATCTGTTGCTTGCAACTTAATACTTGAGGGGGTTCGGATGATAACCTGAAGGTGGATTTCTAGTCATAGATGAGTTGGACGGCAGTCTATGTATCTTGTTGTATTGCCCAATCGAATCTCATAGGATCATGAATGTCTAGTATTGCATTGTTATGCCTTGCTCAGTCCTGTCAATTGCCCCGCTGTAATTTGTTTACCCAGCATGCCATGTTTGTTTATCTAAGGAGAACACCTCTAGTGAACTATGGACCCCGGTCCAATCTTTACCATTGATACATCTTCCACTGTTATTGTTTACTTTCTTCAAACCACTATTACCTTCCACACCATACAGTTAATCCTTTGTTTTCAGCAAACCAGTGAGATTGACAACCTCACTGTTCGTTGGGGAAAAGTCTTAAGTTTGTGTTGTGCAGGTATCCAAGTTGCTAGCAACACCTTTGAGTCGTTTCCTTCCTCCTACTGGTTCGATAATCTTGGTTTCTTACTGAGGGAAGAACTTTCTATTGTGCTCATCATACCTTCCTCTTGGGATCTCCCAATGAAGGTCAAAAATCAACCGATCCACCATCAAGCTTTTTCTAGCGCCGTTTCCAGGAGGCTAAGATAGCTTCACAAGGGGAGTCCTTCACAACCTTTCTCTTTACTTTGTTTTTGTTTTGCTTAGTTTATTTTGCTTGGTTTTGTTTGCCTATTTTTATCAAAAACTCCAAAAAAAATAGTTTAGTTTGGTTTGCTTTCGCTTATCAAAAACACAAAAAAATTAGTTCATGCTCTAGTTGCTGCTCCTATTGGCTTGCTCCACTTTTGCCAAAATGAACTCCGCTGAGAACACCAAGTTGTGTGACTTCACTAGCACAGACAACAATATTTCCTGAGTACACCTATTGCTCCACCTGCTCCTGATGCTACCTTTTATGAAATTAAGCCTGCTTTATTGAATCTTGTGATGAGAGAGCAATTTCTGGTGCTAGTTCTGATGATGCTGCTGCCCACTGTTGGAGATATGCCCTAGAGGCAATAATAAATGTAGTTATTATTATATATTTGTGTTTATGATAAATGTTTACATTCATGCTATAATAGTATTAACAAGGAAACATTAATACTTGTGTGATTTGTAAACTTAAATTGAAGTCCCTAGTAAAGCCTCTATATATTACTAGTTTGTTGGTTAATAAATGATTGTGGTTTCCCTATCATGAACATTGAGATGTTATTAACAACAAGATCATATCATTAGGAGAATGATATGGTGGACATACTCCTATAGATAATCATAGCATAAAGAGCAAGTCATTTTAATAGTTCAATTGCTATATGCTTTCTGATACATAGTAACCTAATTCCTTCGACCATGAGATCATGCATATCACCTTTACCGGATGGATGCTTTGATGACATCAAACACCACACCGTAACTGGGTGGCTTTAAAGGTGGAATTGAGTGTTCAGAAAGTATTGGTTGAGACACATGGATCAAGAGTGGGATTTGTCCATCCATATGAAAGATAGATATACTCTGGGCCCTCTCGGTGAAATGTCATCCAATTAGCTTGCAAGCATGTGACTGGCTCACAAGGGATCACATCTCACGGAGCGAGAAAGAGTACTTATCGATGTGAGGTTGAACTAGGTATGCAGAGATACCGACGATCATAACCTCGGATAAGTAAACTATCGTGAGACAAAGGGAAATGGGTATCGTATGTAAGTGGTTCATTCGATCGCAAAGTAATCGTAGAAATATGTGGGAGCCATATGAATTTCCAGATTCCTCTATTGGTTATTGTTTGGAGAAGTGTCTCGATAATGTCCGCATAATTCACGAACCGTAGGGAGACACACTTAAGGATTCAACGTTGTTTGAGTAGTTATGGAATGATGAGTAAGAGACCGAATGTTGTTCGGAGTATCGGATGGGATCCGGGATATCACGAGGAGATCCGGAATGGTCCGGAGAATAAGATTCATATAAGGAAAGTCCTGTTTCGGGGTTGGAGAATGGTTCCGGTGTTTTCATCGGGAATGTTCTAGAAGGTTCCAGAATGTCCGGCACTCCGGAGGGGAAGGGTACATGAATGTGTCATACCAAGTTGGAATGTGAAAGTACCGACTTGATACGACTAGAGGGGGGGTGAATAGGCGTCTACCCAATTTTAATTTGTTTCTCACTTTTAGGCTCAACGAGAAAGGAAGTTATCTAGAGATGCAACTAAGTGAACAATCTAAATGCAAGAAAACAAACACCAACAACAAAAACAGTAAATAGCAAGGAGTAAAGGAGGGGAACGAAGTAACCGAAGAGGGGACACGGAGATGTAATTCCCGTAGTTCACTCCCAAGGAGCTACGTCTATGTTGGTGAGGTGTCGGGGCCACACAAGGTCACCCGAGCACCACAAAGGCCTCACCTTCTTCTCTGGTGAGCTCCCCCACAAAGGAGGCCTCACAATCCACTAACCGGTGACCTTGAAGGCGCCAACCGAAACCTTTACACCAAGGTTGAGGGGGAGGCTCCACAACTAAATTGGAGGCCCTCAACGACACCTCGAAGCTTTACAACACACGCCTTAGCTCCGGGGATGCCCTACACCGTCTAGGGTTCCAAGAAACCCAAGAGCAACAAGATCCACAAAGGATGGGTGGGGAAATCAAATCTTCTTTGGTGGAAGTGTAGATCTAGGTCACCTCCCTCCTCTCAAAATATCAAGTCATTTGAGTGGCTAGAGAGAGAGATCTAGTGAGGTGAAGCTCAAGCATTAATGGAGGAGAGAAAAATTGAGAGAGAGTGGGAGGAAGAAGGGGTGCCTTAAATAGCCCCATGTTCTGACCCAGCGACCTCACCGGAAGTTCGTGAGAGGCCAAAGTTCCGCCACTGGTTCCAACGGTCATCGACCGTTGGCGCCGCTCGAGCGCAACGGAAGTTCGGTCAACAGACGGAAGTTCCGGTGAACTTCCGAGCAAGTTCGACCAAGTTCCGAAAAATAGCACACTTCGACACAGAAGGTTACTGAGCCGCCACCGGAACTTGGGGCGGAACATGCGGCGGAACTTTTGGGTCATGGCTTAATCGACCGAAGTTTCGCTGGCGGAAGTTCCGCTTCGGGCGGAAGTTCGCTCAGAACTTTAGCAGACAAGTTCGATGCAAGTTGGCAAATAGCACACCTCAAACAGAAGTTCTTGAGCCACCGGAACTTGGGGCGGAACTAGCGTCGGAACAAACTGTAGAACAGCCCGCAGAAAAAGTTTGAGCGGAACTTCCGGCCTATGACCGGAAGTTCCTGTGAGACACAAAAGGCTCCAACAGAACAGGAACATGCTCCCTCACGGGAAAATGGGATGGCTGTGGTGGTGCATATAGGTTTGTGCAAGAACAAGTGATTTCCCACAGCCTTCCAAAATGGACCCCCTCTTAATATATGGTGACCTAAAAACAACAACCGGAAAGAAACTAGGAGAAGACTAAAAGGCCACCGTCTTCAAAAGATCACAAGAGAGCATCCATCACAATAGAAGGAGACATCAACGACGTTTCCCCTGAAACTCAAGAGCACAATTAAAAACACGGTTGGTATTGTCATTTAACACCAAAAACATCATGGGAAGATATAGTCCTTTCAATCTTCCCCTTTTTGGTGTTAGATGACAATCCCACAGATTTGCAGAGAATCAAAGCAATCTTTGCAATGGACGGGGCAAGCTCCCCCTGTATGTGTGCAAGGTAGAGATAAGACCTCTAAGGACAGGACTAGCACACTGTGGCATCCCGCAAAACCACTACTAGAAAATCGCGTTGTTTTTGTGCATTGCATCGTCATCATCATGCATTGTTTGTCTGCATTATTTTGAAAAGCCTAGTTTTGATTTATACAAATACCCCTCTTATTTTCAAACACAAAACCCCGATCGCATCGGAGATTTTATTTGTCTAAAAACTGTTTGCAAAACGGCCTTGTTTTAAATTAGACCGGACAAAACAAGCACACAAACTAAAACAGCCCCTCCCCTAAATCCTAGTCCCACCCAATCTATTCCTACCCACCAATCCCTGGCTGCCACCTCACCCCTTCCCCTTCTTCCTACCCACTCTGCCACCTCAGCAATCCTTACCTTTTCCCCCTCTCCTTTTCTCACCCTAGCTCCTATCTACCCTCCCTCTCCTCTCTCTCTCTGCCCCGGGTCCCACACCCACTCACTCAGCCGGCCCCACCCCCTGGACAGACCCACACCCCCCCAGACCGAGTCACCCCTGGCCCGCGTGACCCCACCCCTCCACCGACACCTCCCTCTCTCTCCCGCAGCACGCGTCCCCGACGCGCCCCCAACCTCCCAACCTTCTTCCTCTCTCCCGGGCCACCCTCTCCCTCCGACGGCTCGCCCGCGTACCAGCAACAGCGCCCGGCCTTCTCCTCTCTCCGGCGCCTCTCCGCCCGCCACGCCTTGACCGCCGCCTCCCCGCGCCAGCTCCGTCCCTCCATGGCCTTCCTCCGCCGCCCGCCTTGCGCTCCTCCGCTCACGCGTCCCCATGCCTCCCAGCTCAGCTCCGTCAGCTCCCCGTCGCCGACCCTCGATCGCCTCGAGTCCCTGCTCGCCACCTCCAGCTCTGCGCGACCCGCCTCCTCGGCGTCCCTCCGCGAGCCGCCGCCGTCTGCTGGCCGGCCACCGCCTTGCGTCCCTCTCGCATCCTCCGCCGCTCCGTCCTCGCCAGATCCTTCGCCCATGGCCGTAACCTCCTCCTCGGCGCGTCGTCGCCCGCCCTCGCGCCAGGCCCTCCACCGACTCCCTCGGCCGCCCTGCCGCGTCCGCCCCGCGTCCTCGGCCGCCCGCTTCCGCCATCTCCTGAGCAGCAGCTCGCCGGCCTTGCCCTCCTCTGCCGCCAAGTTCGTTGTCGCCTGGCGCCTCTGACCGCCGGCGCTTGCCTCTGTCCCTGTCGAGCTGCCATCGCCACCGGGTCCCACCTCGTTGGCAGCGCAGCAGCCTCCTGTTCTTCTAGTCCGGTTCCCAACCGTGTGCTGTTTGTTTTTCCCTAAGTGCAGTAGTACACCGGGCTGCTCCATGGCGAGTGTCGTTTTGGTGATGCTAGTGAAGTGGTGTGGTTTATCTCGGCATATACCAATGCGGCTACGAAGTCGACGAGATGGTGTTCATGTGTTGCCGCAAACCAAGACCTTCCGGCGGATGAGAACGAGATTCGACAAGATCTCCTACACGGACCCCAAGTTCATCTCAATCCGGAGATCGATCCCGGCGCGCCCGAATCCCGTCGAACACCAAGACCCGTTCCCGGAGTCCGATTGTCGAACCCGTGGAACCCCGAAACCCCAAGATCTACGCCGCGAAACGCCAAGGCCTCCGACATGGAACACCAAGATCTACGGACGTCGAGACCCCCGGACCCGAAGGCCGATCCCGTACCCGGTGCCGCGCCAAGATCTCCGGAAAACCCAGGTACCGGACAAGTTCGCCATCGACCTCGAGAACTCCTACACGGAACGTCAAGGTCGCCTCACGGAATCCGAAGCGCGGAACCGACAAGATCGTCGCGACGACAAGAACGACAACGACCAGGGCAAGTCCGATGCGCCCCCGGCACCAACCCAAGTCCTGCTTCCCGGATGCGACAAGATCTACCCCGATCCGAAGACCCTAACCCCGGAGCCCGAGAACGTTCCGTCGAACCCTGAGACCGAACCCCGAACCCCGGAACCCCAAGATCTGCCGAACCCTAATGTGTGACCTCTTATCCGAGAACCCTATTTCATAATATAATAACATACTTGCATGCATATTTGTCTGTGGTTTGGGGGGGGCCTTATGCCGACTCACCTAATAATTAAATATGGGGCCCATATGTGGGCAAATCTAGTCTCATATTGGCCTCATTTAAATTTGTGTAGCGAACCCGGTGCTATCTCCTGCCATGTTAATCAACGTTTAAATTGCGGGGTAGCTAAACAACATGAACCACCTAATTAATTGTCGGGACCTCGGTTCCGCTTAATCTGGCCTAATTGCATCGCACTTCTGCCATGTCATACATCATACATGCATCATGCCGATCTTCTGCCGTTGTATTAAATAGTGCATCCGGTGTTTATTCTAGTGTTTTGCTTCTTCACGGATAAGGCCGTTGAGTTGATGTGAGCTTCTCCCCGATCTTCGGATGAACCCTTCGGCAATGTTTTCAGGCGAGCATCTCCCTCTTTCTACCTATCTTACTTTTATAGTATTTATTCCCTCCTGTTGATCTATTGCTATCTGTGTTGCGATGCTCTAGTTTTCGTACCCGTGATATCCCCTGCAGCCGTATATTGCCTTGGACACATCCTAGTACCTGTTGTTTGGTAGATAGTTGGACTTGCGCGTCGTAGTCGCTTGCTCAAGTGATGTTGCGTGTCGATTACCAGATTGTTGATGTATTGCCGCATGTTGATGTTGGAGATGGTCATAGTTTTACTTATCGTTCCTTTAATTCCTGTTTAACAACTAAAATTGAAGTAAGCGAGGCATCGGTGGGTGATAGAAAATATTTGGTTTCGAGCCCACTTGTGTCCCGTAGGACCCCGAGTACTTGATACTGTTCCTTGATTTATCGCTATCCACATCCGGGTATATGGGACCCCCTGAGCGAGCTTGATTCGTCTTATTTCTTGGGGCCACAAACTAGTTTGAGGTTTTATTTACTATCCGTACTTATGCCATGCTACTTTTGTATTTACGATTGTGCGAGGAGCACCTTTGCATCTGTTAGGTAAGCGAAATGTTTTCGCGGTATCGACAAGCCAGCCACACTTTGGGTTCCCGATCGTTTACCATTGTCGCAAACCTTGAGTCCGTCTCGAGTTACCGTGGCTATGGTCTACTCAATGGGGTGGCCCCCTGAAATATTTCTGAATCCTGTGATTGCTTATTCGTGAAAGCCTCGTTGGGTTTTGATTTGTTTTTTCCGAGGTTGATCGAGCGTGTGTTGCTATTGGTGCACCCCGGCCGGGTAAAACTTTCCGAAAGCCGTGTCCGCGGATATGGACGACTTGGAGCACAGTATCTCGACCATAGACAAGCATAACTAAAGTTTATTGCTATAAATTTGACTATATAATGACTAGTAATCAGCTTCACTATAATGGAATGGCTAAATAATACTGCCCACAATTGCTTGTTTGGAGTGTCGTTTGCGACCATTGTACCTGACTAGTAAGTATTGCAACTACAACGGAATGGCTAAATAAATGTACCAACAACTGCTGGGTTTTGGGTTATCTCATGCTAATTGTATCTGATTAGTAAGTGCTGCAACTATAACGGAATGATTAACTAAAAGTACCCACTGCTTACTTTATCAGGACGATTATCTAAACCTGACTAGTAAAGTGCCGCAACTATAACTGAATAAGTAAAAGCGCCAAGCTGTGAGTTCCTCGGTTGACTTCCTCGTTTGGTTTCGAGGGGGAAACACCAGGATGGGTTTGTTTGTTGTTAGTATCAGGTTAGTTCCGAATAGGACTTTCTTACCCCTCTCTGATAGTCGCCAGCTGTATCGAGTCTCTATAGGTTGTTTAGTGCATGCTGCCGCTGCCGGTCAGTCCACCATATCTATGTAGGCGAGGACCTTGAATTCTAGCCTCGCTGTGTCTTGGCCTCGATCGACGCTCCTTCTTTTTCCTTTGCCCTTTCGGCACCCTTTTGTTAAGCAGGTTTGAGATCGGCCGTTAGCGAGGTTACCCTTCGGCTTGGCGGCAGGGTTATGGACGCCATTGGTTATTCTTGAGGCTCTTAGCCCCATTTGCATCTTGTCCGTGATCGGACGCTCGTCTTTCAAGGTGATTTGGATCTTTGTACCGTATACTGTATTCTTGACTCATGGAGTCGCTATATATATATCTGCTCGTGGGTCCCATCGAGGACTGTTGTGTAATGTTATTACTTCGTTTTCCACCCGCACGAAAGTGCCTGGTGGGCACCTTTGAATCGTTTCTATGCGGGTTTGGCGGGTTTCGCTAAAACTTGCATCGGGACGATTCTGAGGGTGTTACACACACATACACGGAGGCTCCCCCTAACAATTGCAAAGACAACACAAGTGCAAGGTACAAAAAGGGATAGATATCATACCAGAACCAACTAAATGAGGTGGAGACAAAAGGAGTAATAATAACAATAAGAGCAATGAGGCTCCTCCACCATATGCAACAGCTCATAAGTTGACAACAAGATACCACACTCACGACATTGTACAAGATACCACATAGTCTCAAACATAGCATACCACATGGTCCACAAGCACACATAAGTTCACGGACATAAAACCACAAGCACACAAATAAACCAGAGAGTTCGCGAGCAAGAAAAGATCAAAGGCAAGAACAGGCTCGCGACTCAACCCATGCAAATCCCGTAGGCAACCTAATAGACATCTTTCTCCCCCTTTGGCATCGAGACAACAAAAAGGAAGAGAAGATCAAGCTACTCGTCGCAGCCACGAGAGGGAGAGGGGGCAGAACCAGGGACCCAATGACCCCACTCAGACGGACCAGTGACCTCCTCCTCAGACTCATCCTCAGACCAGTTGCAGTTGTCGCGAATCCAGTCCTCCTTGGGAACAGTGACAGAGCTAGTGACCAGTGAGCAAGGAATGTTGAGGGCTGCCATGATGGCCTTCTGGCGCTGAATATTGTGACGCTGATCAACATAAGCCTGATACTCGCGGTCCTGCAGAAAGCAGAAATTTTTCTTCACTTTCCCAAGCAGCTTCTTTGCCCAAGACGGCTGCCTCCGGAGAGAAGGACCACCAGCACTAGGGCCACCAGGAGCAGAGGAGGGACAACTAGCAACATCTCGAGCCTTCTTGAGAGCAGCTTCTTTTTCTTCCTGAGCACGAGGCTTCTGGTGCTTACTCACACGGAGCTTTTTCTCTTCATGAATGGTGATGTTGTCTTGAGGGAAGGGGTTGCCAGTCTTCTCAAGCCACTTGTGATTGATGAGAGTCTGAATGTAAGGAGCATAGATGCAGGAGCGCTTTTCAATGAGAGCCGCCCACATCTCTGAGTAGATGAAGTGCATAATATCCATTGACCTGTCAGTGTCCCGGCGAAGATAGGTCTGATGCATGAGATCAACCTGATACCCATGAAACTGATCAAAGTTGCCAGCCTTGGGAGAGATGGTGTTCAGGTACACCCTGCGCATGATGTCAAAAACTGGCAGCAGATGATTCACAAACCCAACAGTTCCCCACCCTTCAATGTAGAGAGGCGCCAGGACCTCAGGATCAGCAGCTTCAGGACCATGAACACGCCAACCATTTGTCCCGCGGCCAGGCTGAATGGGATAGCCAAGAAGCTCAGCAAACTCAACCCAAGTGGCGGTAACAAACACGTCCCTGGTCATGCACTTCATCACACCTTCAGTAGAGGACTGCATGTGAAGAAACAAAGTTGAGTAAAACTGAGCAATAGCGGTCACATCAAAGTTCTGACGGTGCTCCATGAGGGGAATCAGCCCAAACTTCTGGCAGATATCAAGATCCTCTCCAAAGTAAACTTGCGTCTCTTCCATATGAGTCACATTGATGTACTTTTGAGGAGCAACCACAAACTTCTTCTTCGAGGCATAAATTTCTTCATAAATCTGCTCCTAACGGCAGGTGTGAAAATGAGGGTCCAAGCAAAGACGATCACGAGGCACGAGGTAGGGATCCGTATACGAATGCGAGTAAGATTTACGAGACCACTTGGAAATCTTGGCTTTGGTCATGTCCGGCCAAAGAAGTGGCCTTCGAGCAAGAGCAGGCCTCTTCCTGCAGCGGCGGCGATGGCAAGCAATGACCTTCTAATGAGTAGTCTGAGCGGTCGGACGCACAACCTTAGCATCTTCCTCATCAATCTCAGGAGGAATGTCAGAGGATGGTCGGCGGGCACGCTTGCCTTGGCGGGTATCATCTTGCCCTGAGAAGAAAGCACAAGAGTATGGAGGGAAGGTGGGATAAGTGCACAAGTTCGAAAGAGGAAACAAAAGAAATAGATTGGAAAAATACAAACAGAAAAAGTTGCATTGTCGCCGGAACTTCCGGTGAAAATGGTCCACCGGAAGTTCCGGTCGTGGCTCACCGGAAGTTCCGGTGAGGCCACGAACTGACGGTTCCAAACAGGAGTTCACTAGATGTAGATCTAAAAGCCACAAGTGCTCAGATTTTTCTAGGATGTATTGGACCAATCTACTCAAACATGATACCCTAGGCCTACCAAGATCTTCCAACAAGTTCTAGCCAAAGAACTAGCCTAGACAAGGTGTGCCCTAACTCAGGCCATGGTGAGAGCTAGATCTCCATTAATGGAGGGAGTTGAGGGCAAATACCGGAGTCCATGGCGGGAGATCGAGGTGGGGAAGGATCCCACGGAGCAGATCTGCGGAGGAGAGGTTGGAGACGAAGGGGCCGGAGCACCTTCATGGAGAGTTCCTGGACGGCGGCGCTCCAAATAGAAGATGGGTCTTGGGGGAAAAAAGGAAGAAGATCCCGTTTTCCCCCAGAGCCCACCTTATATAGGACAGGGAGCACCACCGGAAGTTCCGGTCAGGGACCGGAAGTTCCGGGTCAGACTGACCGGAAGTTCCGCTGATGCCAGGAAGACCATCTCAGGTTAGGAAGACAACAAGGAAGAACTTGTGCAGGGAATAGAGAGGGCTTGAGGTAAGGAAATGCTTAGGATAGATAGCTCAAACTGTGAAGAACCAAAACCAACAAAAACCAAGAACAACAAAAAGGTCAAAGACACAAATAAAAAACGAGTCGGTGGTCGAAGCCACCTTATATAAGAGTAAATGGCTTGACACCGCGAAGATATATCTTGGGTTCATTACCAACACTCATCATGAAGCTCAAATGGTCTCCTTTAGAGACTATAGAGTATGAAAACTTTAATGTGCGGATAATAGGGATAGTGTTTGTTCATAAGAGGAACTACACCCCCCCTAAATCCATGCCTACATCCAAACAAGATACACATTGAGACACGGGTAGGTGTGCAAGGGCTCAAGCAACATTGCTCGAATCAATGATATTTAGCTCATGCCTTAACTCTCGGAACCTTGCTTCATCAAGAGGCTTCGTGAATAGATCCGAAAGATTTGCCTTGGTGGGAACATACTCCAAAGAAATGTCTCCTCTAGCAACATGGTCCCGAATGAAATGATGATGAATCTCAATGTGCTTGGTCCGGTTGTGTTGCACGGGATTGTGAGCAATAGCAATGGCACTCTCATTGTCGCAAAGAAGAGGCACCTTGTCAAAAGATAGTCCAAGATCCTTCAAAGTTTTCTTCATCCATAGCAATTGAGCACAGCAGCTTGCGACAGAGATGTACTCAGCTTCGGCATTAGACATAGACACACAGTTTTGCTTCTTCGAGGACCAACAAACCAAAGATCTTCCGAGAAACTAACAAGCTCCGGAGGTTGACTTTCTTCCCACTTTGTCACCAGCCCAGTCCGAGTCCGTGTAACCAATGATATCAAAGCTGGCTCCCTTGGGGTACCACAACCCAAAGTTTGGGGTATGAACTAAATATCGAAAGATCCTCTTGATAGACACCATGTGACTTTCCTTTGGTGCGGCTTGAAATCTTGCACACATACCCACACTCAACATAATATCCGGTCGAGATGCACAAAGATAGAGCAAAGAACCAATCATCGATCGATAGAGTTTTTGATCCACCTCCTTACCCTTGGGATCGAGATCAAGATTAACCTTAGTTGGCATGGGAGACTTGGCACCTTTGACTTGATCAAACTTGAACTTCTTGAGCATGTCTTTGGATGTACTTGGTTTGGTTGATGAAAGTCCCTTTCCTCAATTGCTTGACTTCAAATCCAAGGAAAAACTTCAACTCCCCCATCATGGACATCTCGAAGTGGTCGGTCATGAGCTTGGAAAAATCCTCATTAAAAGTTTTGTTAATAGACCCAAAGATAATGTCATCAAAATAGATTTGGCATACGAACAAGTGGCCTCCAAATTTCTTAGTAAAAAGAGTGGGATCAATGAGGCCCACTTCGAAGCCACGGTCTAACAAGAGCTCCCTAAGGCAATCATACCACGCACGTGGGGCTTTCTTGAGGCCATAGAGTGCCTTATTGAGCTTGTAGACATGGTTCGGAAAAAGTGGATCCTCAAAACCCGGAGGTTGCTTGACGTATACCAACTCTTTCAAAGGACCATTAAGAAAAGCACTCTTAACATCCATTTGATGCAATTTAAAGTTATGATGGGTAGCGAAGGCAAGAATCATACGAATGGATTCAAGGCGAGCAACGGGGGCGTAAGTCTCACCATAGTCGATGCCCTCAACTTGTGAGTATCCTTGGGCAAATAACCTTGCCTTGTTGCGCACGACAATTCCATTCGCATCACACTTGTTCTTGAAGACCCACTTGGTTCCAATGACGTTTTGACGGTCTTTAGGTTGCTCAACCAATGTCCAAACATTGTTCCTCTTGAAGTTGTGAAGTTCCTCGTTCATAGCATCAAGCCAATCATCATCTTCAAGAGCTTCGAAGACTTTCTGTGGTTCCACAAGAGAGATAAATGCATGGTGAGAGCAAAAGGAAGCTAGTTGCCTCCTAGTAGTGGAACCTTTATTGAAATCTCCATAGACATTATCAAGGATACGGCCATCTCGAACAAGCTTGGCGAGACGATAGGCTTGACGACGGGCTTGTGCTTCAATTCGAGATTCTTGAGCTACCACTTGGTCATTTCCCACAATTGAGCCGCCCCCTTGACTATAAGCACGAACACGAGGGTCATCTTCATCAATTTCCACTTCGGGTGAGTCATCACTTGGAGAGAATCCTTGAGGATCATTGACTTTCTCTTGATCTTGACGAGCTTGACCTTGGGGAGAACCGTGACCTTGAGGAGGAGCCCCATCTTGGGAGGTTGATGAGGTTGATGAAGAGCTTGTCCGTGGGAGGTGCCTTGAGGAGGAGCCCCATCGTGGGGAGGTTGATGTTGTTGATGAAGAGTTTGTTCTTTAGAGCTTGGAGAGTCATGAGCATGGGAAGCTTCGTAAGATCTTGAGGGAGCTTGTGCCAAGAAAGTAGGTCCTTGAGGTGCAAGTTGATCTTGTGAGAGTGAGGGCTCCACTTGAGTAGAGCTTGGTCCTTCTCCTTCGTCCATAAGGGGATCCTCAATGGGGAGGTGGAAACCCACACCCATTCTTCCTATGGCCTTGGGAGGAATTTCATCACTTGGATCACAAACACCATCTTGCCTAACAAGAGACTCATGATTTTCATCAAACTTCACGTTGCTCGTCTCTTCAACTCTTCCATTGGCTTTGTTGTAGACTCTATAAGCATGGGACTGATTTGAGTAACCAACGAAAATTCCTTCTTGAGCCTTGGATTCAAACTTGGACAACCGAACTCCTTTCTTGAGAATGTAGCACTTGCAACCAAACACCCGAAAGTAGCTAACATTAGGCTTTTTCCCGGTGAGAAGTTCATAGGGGGTCTTGTTCTTATTCTTGCGGAGATAAAGCCGGTTGGTTGCATGGCAAGCGATGGAGATGGCCTCGGCCCAAAAGTTGTATGGAGACTTGAACTCAGCTAGCATAGACCTAGCCGCATCCATCAATGTGCGATCCTTTCTTTCGGCAACTCCGTTTTGTTGAGGGGTGTAGGGAGTGGAGTATTGATGCTTGATTCCTTCATCACTGAGAAACTCATCCAAGGTATAGTTTTTGAACTCGGTGCCATTGTCACTTCGAATTGAGAGAATAGTTGCATTGTGCTTCCGTTGAACCTCATTAGCAAAGTCAATGACGGTTTGTTGAGTCTCACTCTTGTATTTGAAAAAGAACACCCAAGTGTATCTTGAGAAATCATCCACAATAACCAAGCAATACTTCTTGCCTCCAAGGCTATCATGAGAGGGAGGACCAAAGAGATCCATATGCAAGAGCTCCAAACACCTCTCGGTAGTGATTTGATTGAGCGCTTTGTGAGGAGTTTCATGCATCTTCCCTTCAATACAAGCCCTGCAAACACGATCTTTGGCAAAAGAAACATCGTTAATCCCAAGGATGTGGCCCTCAGAGTGAAGTCTTTGCAAAGTCCTCATGTTAACATGGGCTAGGCGGCGATGCCACAACCAGCCCTTGTCGGATTTAGCATAGAGACATAGAGCATGAGGAGTAGTGGTCCCTGAAAAGTCCACCACATACAAGTCATGTTCTACATATCCTACAAAAGCCACCTTGAGAGACTTGCTCCACATGAGGACCACAGAATGAGAATTAAAGAAAGAAGAAAGACCCATAAGAGCAAGAGCACGAACAGAGAGTAAGTTGTAACCAAGAGTTTTGACAAGCATGACGTCAACCAAGGATACATCCGGGGTTACCACCACTTTGCTAAAACCCAAAACCTGAGAGCTTGTTTTGTCACCGTAGGAGACCATGGTGTTGGCAATATTGGGTCTCAATTCGGTCATGATAGACTTGCTTCCGGTCATATGACTCGTGGCACCACTATCAAGCACCCATTTTGATCCGCCGGAAGCATAGTCCTACAAGAAAATCAAGCCTTGGTTTTAGGTACCCATTTTGCAATGGGTCCCCTTTTGTTAGTGACAAGAACCTTTGGCAGCCAAATGGCCCAATGATAATCATGCGTGTAAGATGTTCCCACATATCTAGCATATACATGACCATCATAATATTTGCAAAGAATATAAGAGGGATTGTTCTTTCCGGCAAAGTTGTCACTTTGCAAGAGGGTTAGGCCATTTGGTACTCCTTGGGCCATGCCCTTGTTCTTTTTCTTCTTGTTGTTCTTCTTCTTCTTCTTCTTCTTCTTAGTCTTGGCAAGTTGATCCTTCAAAACCTTGACTTCCTCTATGAGATGCTCATGCTTGCAACAAGGGTTAGGAGAGCTAGACAAGTCTATAATTTGCACAGCGGAAGACTTAGAAATATCACAAGTTAATTGAGTTTGAAGTTGTTCATGAGCTTCAAAAAGATTTGCGAATTTACTCTCCAAGGCTTTGTGTTCCTCTTTGAGTTTCTCAAGATCCTTTTGAGTCCTATCATGACCACCCACAAACTCAGCATTTTCTTTCTTGAGAACCTTAATCAAAGCAAGAGCATGGTCACGTTCTTTAATTGTAGAGGTCAAAGTGTTGTTATGATCATATACAAGCTTAGACACATTTTCTTCGAGATTAATTCTCATATTTTGTTCATCCTCAAGACTTTGAGTGAGAGAGGCAATTTCATCGGCGGCATCTCTTTCATTTTTACTTAGCAAGTCAAGAAGTTCTTCCTTTTCATCTAAGGCATCTCTAGCATTTTCAAGTTGTGCAAGTAAGGACTCAAAGCAGTTTTTAGTTTCTTCATCTAAGGTAGCAACAAATTCACACATGTCAATCATCTCTTTCTTCACCTCTAGACCAACAAGATCAAGAGAGGAAGGCTCACTAGAGATAGGTTGAGGAGTGGGTTTCGATGATACCTCGGTGGCCTTGGCCATGAAGCACTTTTGGTTGGAGGAGATGACATTTTCATTTGGCGAGTCGAAGAGGGATAGACGTGGAGTTGAGGTAGTGGCAATAGAAGCAACCCCCACAATCTCTCCACCATGAACTTCATCATCATTATCTTCATCCATGCCCGAAAGATATTCTTCATGGACCACAATTGCTCGTTCCTTGTTAGTGGCGTTCTTGACGGTGTAGTTCTTGTTCAAGGGATGAGGAGGTCTTGACTTGACCTTGCGAATGATACGACCACCATTGTCTTCACGGTTATCAAAGGGACACTTGGCCACGAAGTGACTCTTGTCGTTGCAATTGTAGCATGACCTTGCTTTGGGAGACTTGTTGGGCGAGTTGAATCTTGAGTTGTCCCTTGATCTTGACTTGAATCCGGACTTGTTCCAAAAGGCCCTTGAAGCGAGAGCAAGATGTTCGTTGAAGGCACATTTGAGATCTCTTGAGACCACTCACTTGATGTATCATCATCATCAACTTCAATAGCCTTGGCCTTCAAAGCAAGGTTCACTTTTGTTGATCCAATGGCTCTAGCTCGAGCGGACTCCGCATTCTTCTTAGCAATAGTCATGGCAATTACTTCACTCAAGACTTCTTGGGAGGTCATTAAGTGAAAGTTGGTTCTTCCCTTGATAGAGTTGAGCTTTTGTTCTTCAAATGGGAGAAGATCTTGAATGAACTTCCTCTTCATAAACTTGTCATCAACATAGTGAGCCCCAAGGTCCCTCATAGTGGAACAAAGGACCTTAAGGCGCCTATACATGTCTTCAAGGGTTTCATCATCTTGCATTGCGAAACCATCGCACTCGTTGTTGATCTCATCAAACTTGGAGCTTTGGATGCTAGCATTCCCAACAAAGAGCTCGGTGAGTTGATCCCAAGCTCCCTTGGCAGTATCAAATTGGCGAATGTGAGCAAAATACTTTGGAGTCAAGGCCTTTTGAATCATTCCCAAAGCTGTGGCATTGAGTTGCTTGTCCACCACTTCACCTCGTGTCAACTTCTTTGGGTCAAATGGAGAGAATCCATCCTCCACAATCCTCATTAACTCAATGGATTAGATGGAAATATGTGAGCGCATTAGATATTGCCAATTAGCGAAATTTGACGTATCTAGCATGGGTGGTGCTCCTTGAGGTATAATGTGTGGCATGGGGATGGGTGGATCCGGAGTGTACTTCGGCGGTGGCGGTACCGTCGAGTAGTCCTTTCCTCCATTTTCCTCTTTGGAAGTTGGGTTCTCGGGCTCCTCGATGTTCTCACTTGGAACCTTGGTAGAGGTTTGAGCAACAAAACCAAGTCCCAAGTGAGTGGTGGCAGCCGCGGGAGTTACCCCAGGGGCGGACACCGTAACGATGGGAGGAACCTCGTTGGGTTGGGGTGTGTCAATAGAAACCATGGGGTTTGGCTTGAGAGACTGCAAGAGAGTCATCATTTCCTCGAACTTGGACATCATGGATGACTCCAATTGCTTGAGGTCATCCATAGTGGCCAAGTTCTTGGATTTTTCGGTTTCACTACCCCCTTCGTCGGCCATAGTCTCTTAGGCGGTAAAGCCCGAAATAAGAGCCTGGGCTCTGATACCAATTGAAAGTACCGACTTGATACGACTAGAGGGGGGTGAATAGGCGTCTACCCAATTTTAATTTGTTTCTCACTTTTAGGCTCAACGAGAAAGGAAGTTATCTAGAGATGCAACTAAGTGAACAATCTAAATGCAAGAAAACAAACACCAACAACAAAAACAGTAAATAGCAAGGAGTAAAGGAGGGGAACGAAGTAAACGGAGAGGGGACACAGAGATGTAATTCCCGTAGTTCACTCCCAAGGAGCTACGTCTACGTTGGAGAGGTGTCGGGGCCACACAAGGTCACCCGAGCGCCACAAAGGCCTCACCTTATTCTCCGGTGAGCTCCCCCACAAAGGAGGCCTCACAATCCACTAACCGGTGACCTTGAAGGCGCCAACCGAAAGCTTTGCACCAAGGTTGAGGGGGAGTCTCCACAACTCAATTGGAGGCCCTCAACGACACCTCGAAGCTTTACAACACACGCCTTAGCTCCGGGGATGCCCTACACCGTCTAGGGTTCCAAGAAACCCAAGAGCAACAAGATCCACAAAGGATGGGTGGGGAAATCAAATCTTCTTTCGTGGAAGTGTAGATCTAGGTCACCTCCCTCACCTCTCAAAAGATCAAGTCATTTGAGTGGCTAGAGAGAGAGATCTAGTGAGGTGAAGCTCAAGCATTAATGGAGGAGAGAGAAAAATTCGAGAGAGAGTGGGAGGAAGAAGGGGGTGCCTTAAATAGGCCCCCCCGCGCTGAACCGTTACAGCCCCCGCGACCTCACCGGAAGTTCCGGTGAGAGGCCGGAAGTTCCGCCTAGCCTGGATCCAACGGTCATCAGACCATTGACGCCCGCTCCAGAAGCGCAACCGGAAGTTCCGGTCAAATCATACCGGAAGTTCCGGTGAACTTCCGAGCAAGTTCCGACCAAGTTCTGGCAAATATCACACTTCGACACAAAAGGTTACTGAGCCGCCACCGGAACTTGGGGCGGAACATGAGGCGGAACTTTTGGGTCGCGAAGCGAATCTGACCGGAAGTTCTAGCTTCTGGCGGAAGTTCCGCTCAGGAACTTTTAGCAGGACAAGTTCCGATGCAAGTTCCGGCAAATAGCACACCTCCAAACAGAAGGTTACTGAGCCGCCACCGGAACTTGGGGCGGAACTAGCGTCGGAACAAACTGTAGAACAGCCCGCAGAAAAAGTTTGAGCGGAACTTCCGGCCTATGACCGGAAGTTCCTGTGAGACACAAAAGGCTCCAACAGAACAGGAACATGCTCCCTCACGGGAAAATGGGATGGCTGTGGTGGTGCATATAGGTTTGTGCAAGAACAAGTGATTTCCTGACCTTCCAAAATGGACCCCCTCTTAATATATGGTGACCTAAAAACAACAACCGGAAAGAAACTAGGAGAAGACTAAAAGGCCACCGTCTTCAAAAGATCACAAGAGAGCATCCATCACAATAGAAGGAGACATCAACGACGTTTCCCCTGAAACTCAAGAGCACAATTAAAAACACGGTTGGTATTGTCATTTAACACCAAAAACATCATGGGAAGATATAGTCCTTTCAATCTTCCCCTTTTTGGTGTTAGATGACAATCCCACAGATTTGCAGAGAATCAAAGCAATCTTTGCAATGGACGGGGCAAGCTCCCCCTGTATGTGTGCAAGGTAGAGATAAGACCTCTAAGGACAGGACTAGCACACTGTGGCATCCCGCAAAACCACTACTAGAAAATCGCGTTGTTTTTGTGCATTGCATCGTCATCATCATGCATTGTTTGTCTGCATTATTTTGTCACCAAACAGAAGGTTACTGAGCCGCCACCGGAACTTGGGGCGGAACTAGCGTCGGAACAAACTGTAGAATAGCCCGCAGAAAAAGTTTGAGCGGAACTTCCGGCCTATGATCGGAAGTTCCGGTGAGACACAAAAGGCTCCAACAGAACAGGAACACACTCTCTCACGGGAAAATGGGATGGCTGTGGCGGTGCATATAGGTATGTGCAAGAACAAGTGATTTCCCACAGCCTTCCAAAATGGACCCCCTCTGAAAGGGCATGTATGCCCCCATGTGTGGTTTTGGTAATTAATGACAATCTCTATGGACTAATGTGTGAATTGAGTTTCACTTGTAGGTTTGTCCATTGGCATCGCTTGGGCCATGTGTTGGTCTCAAGGTTGGAAGATGAAGAAATGTCCAAGGGCTTTGTGCCCATTGGAATCATGGAGAAAGAAGGAGCTTGAAGGTCGACCAAGGCATGTGCAAAGAGTTGCATCAAGATGGATCAACTTCAAGTAAGGATGAAGAAGGACGAGCTCAAGATGCGCCATCTCTAGAAGATCTCATGCTTGAAGCTTGCCATCCTCGTGCTCATGGAATGATGAAGACAAGTTCAAAGAAGAGGTTTCCCCATGGAGTATGGGGGAGCATTTTGAAAGTCTTCATCAAGAAAGAGCGAGCAAGAGCAAACAAGAAAAGGTGTTCCCTCTATAGAAGAACAAGACGGTCTACATCAAGTTCAAGTGGGACGCTCAAGGCAAAGGTATGTTGATAGGGCTTCTCTTTTGCCGGTCTCGTGTTGTTAGTTGGGAGACCGGGTTTAGGATAGATAGCCGTACTATCAAGAGGGGCTCTCAAGCGGGTGTCTCGTTTGCATCGTTCGGAGAGAGCTCAAACCTTTGCATTCATATCATCATCTTTCTTGGTTATTATTTGGTTCTTGTCCATGAGAGGATCTAGAGCTTGTGGTCACCATCATTACAAGCTCTAGCTCATCATCTAAGGATTTAACTTGCATATCTTATTGAGGTTTTTGATCTTGTGAGTTTTCTGGCTCCACACCTTGGGGGATAGATCACATATATATTCTATTCGTCGTTATCTTTCCAACAAAATTGGTTTCATCTTGTTTGGAGTTCGGATGCAAAAGTTATTGCATTTATGGTTTTCTGCTTTCTGGAATTTCCCTGACCGGAAGTACCGGCTTCCCACCGGAAGTTCTGCTAGGGCATCTTTGCCGCCGAAAGTTCCGGTGGAAGTTCCGGGTCTTCTTCCGCTCACGCTCAGTAACCTTCTGTTTTGAAGCGTTCTATTTACCGGAACTTGCATCGGAAGTTCACCGGAACTTCTGGTCTGTTTTGACCGGAACATTCGGTTGCGCTTCTGGAGCGGGCGTCAACGGTCGGATGACCGTTGGAGCCAGGCTGGGCGGAACTTCCGCCCAGAGCCAGAAGTTCTGGCCATGATTTGTTTTTTCAGTTTCTCGCTCCGCAGTTTTCGACCGATGGCTGGGTGCCACCGTAACTTCCGGCCTCCCACCGGAAGTTCAGGCCTGGTGTCGCGAATGCCCATAACGGGCAGATCTGGGAGCCCTTTAAAAGGGTCTCCTCTCCCCCTTTGTGGGCACTAGCTTTTCTTCTTGGTTCTTGGCTTTCTCTCTCTCCTCCATTGTCAACCTTGAAGAAGCTTTCCCTCTCCCTTTCCCCTCCTATGATTCTTGCATCTTTTTGAGGGATTTGAGAGAGGATATCTAGATCTACAATCCCCCCAAGTCAAATCCCTTCTTTGTGAAGGAATCATTGGGATCTAGATCTTGGAGAGTTTTGTGTTCTCCTCTTGTGTTCTTCCTCCCTTATTCCCCCAATAGCTTTTGTAGCTTTGTTGGAATTTGGGAGAGAAGGACTTGCCCTTGCATTTGGTGCATAGATTTGAGTTCTACTCTTGTGTTATTCCCTCCTTATTCCCCCAATAGCTTTTGTAGCTTTGTTGGAATTTGGGGGAGAAGGACTTGCCCTTGCATTTGGTGCATAGGTTTGAGTTCTCCTCGGAGATTCGGCGAGTTCAAGCTTGTGAGCTTGTTTCTCTTGGGTTACTTGGAACCCTAGACGGTTGTGTGGTTGGATTGTTGACCTTTTGTGGTCTTGTAGCCTTTTGTGGCGTTGTTGGCCTTTTGTGGCATTGTTGGCCTTTTGTGGCTTTGTTGTTGAGAGCCTCCAATTGAGTTGTGGAGTTAGCCTCAATCTTGTACGGGTTCGGTGACCGCCCTCAAGGGTCCCATAGTGGAGCAAGTGCCTGCCTTTTGTGGTGCGCACTTGGGAGAATAGGGTGAGCCTTTTGTGGAGTCGGTGAGTTGCGTGCTTCCGCATCCGGGGTGAGGCCTTGTGTGGCGTTGGGTGAGCATCGAGCCACCACACCTCGAGGTGAGCCATTTGTGGCGTTCGGAGAGCATTGCGCCATCGCACCTCTCCAACGGAGACGTAGCTTCTTTGGAAGTGAACTTCGGGAAACAAATCTTCGTCTCCGCGTCCATCGGTTATCTCTCAACCGAACCCTTTACTTATGCACTTTACATTGTGATAGCCATCATGCTTGAATTATTTATACCTTGCTATCACCTTGTTGCTTGTATTGCTTAGCATAGGTTGTTGGTGCACCTAGGTGAACTTAGTGGCTAGGTTTTGTGCTCATTAAATTTAACGTGTTTTATTCCGCATTTACTTGAGCCTAAACCGTAATAATTTTAAAAGCCTATTCACCCCCCTCTAGGCGACTACCTTTGTACTTTCACCCTCTTAATAGTACGGTGACCTAAAAACAACAACCGGAAAGAAACTAGGAGAAGACTAAAAGGCCACCGTCTTCAAAAGATCACAAGAGAGCATCCATCACAATAGAAGGAGACATCAACGACGTTTCCCCTGAAACTCAAGAGCACAATTAAAAACACGGTTGGGATTGTCATTTAACACCAAAAACATCATGGGAAGATATAGTCCTTTCAGAATGATTGCATCATGTACTAGGTGTCATCGCTGAACAAAATAAAGGGTTTAATCAAATCCTAGTTTGAAAAGTCAAACGCCAATTTGAAAAAGTCAAACGACTATTTTGGAAGGTGGAGGGGAACTAGGAAACCTACTTGGGGAGGAGTTGCTCCCCTCCACCGCTGGCCTCCTTGAGAAACCGAGTTGGGGAGGGACTCCCCTCCCCTGGCGTGCCCCCTCCACCTATATAAGGAGGGGCAGGGCTGCCCCTCCTAATACCCAACACATCCACCCTGCAAACCCTAGCCCCGGCGCCGACACCTCCTGCTGCCGCCGCCGCCTAGCTAACCCTAGCCACCGGCCAAGCCTCCTCCTTGGTGTGTCTAAACCCTAAATCATAGAGGGCTCTCTCATAGTCCACCATACTCGCTCCGGCTTAAAGCCTGAGATCTCCCTCTACTTAGGTACCACGTTGTCTAGGAATCACGAGGAGTTCTACAACCTCCGCCTCTTTGGAACAAGGAGAGGAAGGTCTTCGAGAGTACCAACGATGTGACCGATCTGGGAGCGCTACGAACGCATTGGAAGGATCGTCTATGCAATATTGAGATCAGGAAGAGTACGACTACATCACCCACGAGAATCCACTCTCGTTAAACACTTTGGAATCTTCGAGGGTGAGTTATTCCATCGACTCGTTGCTACAATCTAGTAGATAGATCTTGGCTTGTTTGTTTGTATGCGATAGAATTTTTTTGTTTTCCATGCTACGAACCCCTACAGTGGTATCAGAGCCGTGTCTATATGTAGATCTGTTGCACGAGTAGAACACAATGGTCATTGTGGGCGTTGATGCTTTTATTGTCGATTGCTTCTTGTGTACTTTGCATCTTGCGGGATGTTGGGATGAAGCGGCCCGGGCTAACCTTACATGACATCGTTCATGAGACTTGCTCCACGCTTGACATGCAACTTCTATTGCATAAGTGGCTTTGTGTGTGCCTGTTTCTCCCAGCATAGTTAAGATTCAATTTACAACGGGTGATTGTCAATACTAGTATCAATGTTGTGGTTCTTGTTCGTAAGTTAGAACGACACTTAATGAAAGCCCCAAACCACATAAAACATGCAAAGAAAGTAGAGGCGTCTAACTTTGTTTTGCAGGGGTGTGTTGTGATGTGATATGGCCATGATTGTGATTATATTTGATGTATGCAATGTTCCTTATTGTAATTTGGCAACCGGCAGGAGCCATATGGTTGTCTTTAATTTTGTTAAGACACGCGTGTCTATTCAAAGTAGTTGTAATAGTTGAAGCCGGTGGACGACAACCATGGAGAAGCATCATTGACCTTGATGCAATGCCGGTGATGATGGAGATCATGTTCGTGCTTGAATATGGAGATCGGAAGCACAAAGAAGAAAGGCCATATCATATCACATATTATGAATTGCATGTGATGTTAATCCTTTATGCATCTTGTATTGCTTAGTTAACAACGGTAGCATTATAAGATGATCCCTCATGCACATGAATTTCAAGTCATAAAGTGTTCACCCTTAGTTAGCACCGTTGCTAAAGCTTGTTGTTTCGAAGCACCACGTGATGATCATGTGTGTTAGATTCCGCAAGTATATACAACGTGAGCAAGCCAGATTTGCTCATGCGGAAGCTAAGGTTTGATCTTGACGAGCCTAGCATGTACAGACATGGTCTCGGAACACGGATCACCGAAAGGTAAAGCATGAATCATATAGTAGATATGATGAACATGTCGATTGTTCGCCATTGAAACTATATCAACTCTCGTGATGATCGGTGTTGATGTGGTGGATTTTGTTCATGTGATCACTAAAACAATGTGAGGGATATTGTTTTGAGTGGGAGTTCACCTAGATTAATTTAACTATTAATTAGAACTCAGTTTGTCATAAACTTAGTCTAAACTATTGCAAATATGTTGTAGATCAATGGCGGCCCCTACCATCAATTTTAATGCGTTCCTAGAGAAAGAAAAGTTGAAAAACAATGGAAGCAACTTCGCGGGTTGGTTCCGCAATTTGAGGATTGTCCTCACAGCTGGTAATTTGACCTATGTGTTGGATGCACCGCTGGGTGACCCACCTGCAGCTACTGCTACCGATGAAGTAAAGAATGTTTACCTCGCTCGGAAGACTCAGTACTCCACAGTTCAGTGTGCTATCTTGTATGGTTTAGAATCGGAGCTTCAGAAAAGGTTTGAGAATTCAGACCCACATGATATTGTCCGTGATCTCAAATTGATCTTTGAGACTCACGCGGAAATTGAGAGCTATGAGGCTTCTGAAAAGTTCTTTAACTGCAAGATGGAAGAGGGCAGCTCCGTCAGTGAGCATGTGCTTAAGATGTCTGGGCACGCAAACAAACTTCAAAGCTTGGGTATAGTGATTCCTAATGCTTTGGGGATTTACCGTGTCCTCCAATTACTACCACCAAGTTACAAGAACTTTGTGATGAACTACAATATGCAAAACATGAACAAGCAGTTGCTAGAACTCTTTGCCATGTTGAAATCTGCAGAAGTGGAGATCAAGAAAGAGCACCAAGTGTTGATGGTCAATAAGACCACCAAATTCAAGAAAGGCAAGTCTAAGCAAAAGGTACACTTCAAGAAGGGTGGTAAGAAAGTTACCACGCCGACGAAGAAGACCAAGGCTGGACCTAAGCCTGATACTGAGTGCTTTTACTGCAAGGGAGAAGGTCACTGGAAGCGGAATTGCCCAAAGTACTTGGCGGATTTGAAGAACGGCAACATCAAGAAGAAAGGTATATCCGATATACATTTTACTGATGTGTATCTCACTAGTACTCGTAGTAGTGCCTGGGTATTTGATACTGGTTCGGTTGCTCATATTTGTAACTCGAAACAGTCTGAGAATAACGGAAGCTAGCGAAGAACAAGGTGACGATCGGCGTGGGAAATGGATCAAAGGTTGATGTGATCGCGGCACGCTACCCTTCATCTACCATCAGGATTAGTTTTATACTTAAATAATTGTTATTTGGTGCCTGCGTTAAGCATGAACATTATATCGGGATCTTGTTTATTGCGAGACGGTTACTTGTTTAAATCCGAGAATAATGGTTGTTCGATTTATATGAGTAATATGTTTTATGCACATGCACCTTTGATATATGGTCTATTCTTATTGAATCTCGATAGTGGAAATACACATATTAATAACATTGAGGCTAAACGTTTGAAATCGAGCGATAACTCGACCTATATGTAATTGTCGTCTTGGTCACATTGGAGTGAAGCGTATGAAGAAACTCCATTCCGATGGACTTCTTGAATCACTTGATTTCGAATCACTTGAAAGATGCGAAGCATGTCTGATGGGAAAAATGACTAAGACTCCATTTTCTGGTATGATGGAGCGAGCTACGGACTTATTGGAAATCAAACATACCGATGTGTGTGGTCCAATGAGTGTAGCATCGCGCGGTGGTTATCGTTATGTTCTTACCTTCACGGATGACTTGAGTAGATATGGGTATATCTATTTCATGAAACATAAGTCCGAAACTTTCGAGAAGTTTAAGGAATTTCAAAGTGAGATGGAGAATCAACGTAACAAGAAGATTAAATTTCTACGTTCTGATCGTGGAGGTGAATATCTAAGTTACGAGTTTGGCGAGCATTTGAAGAAATGCGGAATACTTTCACAATTGACACCACCGGGAACACCACAGCGTAATGGTGTGTCCGAACGTCGTAATCGAACTTTCTTAGATATGGTTCGTTCTATGATGTCACTTACAGATTTACCGCTATCATTTTGGGGTTATGCATTAGAAACAGCCGCATTCACTTTAAATAGGGCACCATCTAAATCCGTTGAAACGACACCGTATGAATTATGGTTTGGGAAGAAACCTAAATTGTCGTTCCTTAAAGTTTGGGGTTGCGAAGCCTATGTAAAGAAGTTACAGCCGGACAAGCTTGAACCCAAAGCGGAAAAATGCGTCTTCATAGGATACCTGAAGGAAACTACTGGGTATACCTTCTATCATAGATCCGAAGGCAAAATCTTCGTTGCTAAGAATGGATCCTTTCTAGAGAAGGAATTTCTCTCGAAAGAAGTGATTGGAAGGAAAGTAGAACTCGACGAGGTTGTTGAACCTTCTCTCGAAATTGCGAGTAGCGCAGCACCGGAAGAAGTTCCTGTGGTGCCTGCACCTATAAGAGAGGAAGCTAATGATGATGATCATGAAACTTTGGTTGTAGTTGCTACAGAGCCTCGCAGGTCAACGAGAACTCGTACCACTCCTGATTGGTATGATCCCGTTATGAGTGTCATGTTGGTGGACAACACCGATGACCCTGCGACATATGAGGAAGCAATGATGAGCCCAGATTCCAATAAATGGCAAGAAGCCATGAAATCCGAGATTGGATCCATGTACGAAAACCAAGTATGGACTTTGGTGTACTTACCGGATGGCCGGAAGGCTGTCGAGAACAAATGGATTTTCAAGAAGAAAACAGATGCTGATGGTAATGTTACTGTCTATAAAGCTCGACTTGTCGCAAAAGGGTTTCGACAAATTCAAGGAGTTGACTACGATGAGACTTTCTCACCAGTAGCGAAGCTAAAGGCTGTGAGGATTATGTTAGCAATCACTGCATATTATGATTATGAGATATGGTAGATGGATGTCAAAACAGCATTCCTCAATGGAGACATTGATGAAGAGTTGCATATGATGCAACCCAAAGGTTTTGTCGATCCTAAAGATGCTAACAAGGTATGCAAACTTCAACGGTCCATCTATGGATTGAAGCAAGCATCCCGAAGTTGGAATCAACGTTTTGATAAGGTGATCAAAAGTTTTGGTTTTATACAAACTTATGGAGAAGATTGTATTTACAAGAAAGTGAGTGGGAGCTCTGTAGCATTCTTAATACTATATGTAGATGACATATTGTTGATTGGGAATGATGTAGACCTTCTTAATAGTGTCAAGGAATATTTGAATAATAGTTTTTCAATGAAGGATCTTGGCGAAGCAGCTTACATATTAGGCATAAAGATCTATAGAGATAGATTGAGACGCCTAATATCATTGTCACAAAGTACATATTTGGACAAAGTTCTAAAGAGGTTTGGAATGGAAGATAGCAATAAAGGGTTCTTGCCCATGTTGCCCAATACGACCTTGAGTAAAACTCAAAGTCCGACAACGGCAGAAGATAGAGAAAAGATGAGTAAGACTCCCTATGCCTCAGCCATAGGATCTCTAATGTATGCCATGCTATGTACTAGACCCGACATTGCATATCTTAGTTTAACTAGCAGATATCAAAGTGATCCAGTGGATCATTGGACATGATCAAAACATCCTTAAGTACTTAAGAAGAACGAAGGATATGGTTCTTTCTTATGGAGGTGATGAACAGCTCGTTGTTAATGGTTACACCGATGCTAGTTGGAACACCGATCCGGATGATTCTAAATCACAATTTGGATACGTATTTACTTTGAATGGTGCAGTAGTTAGCTGGAGGAGTGCAAAGCAAAGCGTTGTGGCGAGATCTTCAACTGAATCGGAATACATGGCTGCTTAGAAGGCTTCACAAGAAGCGATATGGATGAAAGAGTTCATTATAGAGCTGGGTGTGGTTCCTAGTGCGCTGGACCCAATGTCTATCTACTGTGATAACATTGGGCACCATAGCCAATGCGCAAGAACCAAGGTCACACAAGAAGCTGAAGCACATCAAGCTGAGTTTTCACGCTATTCAAGAACATGTCCAAGATGGGGACATAAAGATTTACAAAGTACACACAGATCTGAATGTGGCGGATCCGTTGACTATACCTCTCCCGAGGGTAAAACATGACCAGCACCAAACTGCCATGGGTGTTCGGTATATTACCATGTAATCTAGATTAGATGACTCTAGTGCAAGTGGGAGACTGTTGGAGATATGCCCTAGAGGCAATAATAAATGTAGTTATTATTATATCTTTGTGTTTATGATAAATGTTTACATTCATGCTATAATAGTATTAACAAGGAAACATTAATACTTGTGTGATTTGTAAACTTAAATTGAAGTCCCTAGTAAAGCCTCTATATATTACTAGCTTGTTGGTTAATAAATGATTGTGGTTTCCCTATCATGAACATTGAGATGTTATTAACAACAAGATCATATCATTAGGAGAATGGTATGGTGGACATACTCCTATAGATAAGCATAGCATAAAGATCAAGTCATTTTAATAGTTCAATTGCTATATGCTTTCTGATACATAGTAACCTATTCCTTCGACCATGAGATCAAGCATATCACCTTTACCGAATGGATGCTTTGATGACATCAAACACCACACCGTAACTGGGTGGCTATAAAGGTGGCATTGAGTGTTCGGAAAGTATTGGTTGAGACACATGGATCAAGAGTGGGATTTGTCCATCCATATGACGGATAGATATACTCTGGGCCCTCTCGGTGAAATGTCATCCAATTAGCTTGCAAGCATGTGACTGGCTCACAAGGTGTTAAACCCCTCCTTTATAAAGGATAGGATTCCTGTGACTGCAATGCTAGTCCCTGGATCAATGCTAGCATCCACAGTTTAAGATGAAGTACACAGATACAAAGGTCGTTTATTACATTCATTCCAGAGATAAAACATAGTCTTTTACAACTCAGGGCCATAGGCCTAATACAAGAGTTTTTAGGAATAAGTAAATAAACACAAGTCTTCATCTTCATGTGCCACAGGCAAGCATGTTGAGTGTAGACTCATGACTCCTAATCATCATCGGAGTAACCTGCAACATCACAAGTTACAGCCACAGAGGGTCAATACTTTGGAATAGTATTGGCAAGTGATACCTTAGTATATTTTAAGTGGACTATATTACTATATGCATTTTGGCTAGTGTAGCTTGGCTTGCTTTGCTTGAAAATAAACTTTTCCTATTAGTTGAAATCACTAAGTTTTTCTTTGTCAAACATTCCCAAAGAATCCACCAATAGACATTGGGGTCCTTCACCCTTGTTCACCCTCAAATTTTACTTAGAAGTTGGAGTGATGAGATTCTTGTGGCTTCCATGTCTTGATGCTCAAAATGTCCATTTCCTTGGACAAGGCTAAGTACTTAGGTTTTCCATCTGCAGAGGTTGTGCACTTTCCCCACGGACTTGGTTTCCCAAGACAGGACCTTTCGTAAGCCTTTCCTTAGTCAAATGGACGCTCCATCCTATCATCCCATCTACCACCAACTGTCCAAATGACTAAGTTCTAGCTACCTATATGATCAAGGCAGAGCCCATATTGCCAAGTGGTTGCACTGTAAGCTTTCTCAACACTTGGCCTCCAAATCCCTTTGTGCCTGGGTGGCTTACCACAAGTGAGATACACAACCCAAGTCCATGGCCTTGTGTAACCACTCAACATAACCCATACTTTCCTTTCCACCCAGGAGGTTCATTTGACTTAGTGGTTTTATTAGGAAAGTATAAGTCTCATGACTTAGAAATATTTTCTTCATTGTGAGTGTAGTTTTTCACCAACCCTTGTTTTGCTATAAGCTAGGCTAAGCAAAGTATGGCAACTTATCTTAGGGATAATTCCTTAGCAATTCTACTAGACTACATAGGATTTCCCTTCCTTTTGTATTAGACAAAATATTATGCAATAATATAATAAAATATCTAATGCTAGTTCAAAACATAGGACAAATATATTCATGTAAATATCACTTGCCTTGGTAGTGTGGAGAGTAGCACTCTTCACAATCACAATCACAATCAAAATCTACACAAGAAATCAAAACATACAATTACATACATTTAAATACAACCAAAAATAATATGAATGCATGCATGCAAGAATTTACCATGTATTAAATTTTGAAAATTCTACCAAGTGTGTTCATTACTACAGAAACATAACATGTCACAAGTTTGTCAAATAAACTTATTTGGCCATAATAAAATTTTATAAAGATAATTCTATATCTAAAATAGCCCTAAAATTGTTCCACAAATAAAAACTTTTTAACTGTTACTATATGCTAAACAAATGGGATATTCAGAAAGGCCTTGTTTCACTGAATCCAACGGTATAAAGTTTGTAAAAATCCAACGTGGCATTTGAAAGTTATGAACATTTGAAGTTTGAATCTAAATCAGGTTTTAAATTCTGTTTTTAGTTTAAACCGTGCCGCAGCGTTATTATCGGCGCATGCCGGTTCGCACCGGATCACCCTTCTGAGCCGTTGGATCTAACTAACGTTGCGCGGCTCAGATCTGTCCATACCCCTTCGTTAAGTGAAGTGTTTCACGCGAGATTCAGATCTAACGCTAAGATTCTCCTAACCAAAAGCGGCGCTACCGGCGGTGACAAAGGCGCGTCGATCAGTGGCGGTGCGTTCTAGGTCGCCCGGAAGGAAGGAGATGCTTACCGAACCGCAGGAGGCTGGCGATGCTCAAGGTGGCAATGGCTTGGAAAGGCGTTGGGTTCGCCGGGATTTCGTCGGAGTTTGCGAATGCATCGCCACGGTCGATCGTCGACGTTGGCGAGTTCCTCGTCGCTAAGACAAAACAGTCTTGTCGGATCGCAAGACGATGTGGATTCTAGGCGTATTAGTCGGAGGGCAAGGCGGTGGCTACTTACGGAGGAGGTCGCGGAGTTCTTGCAGAGACGGTGGCGGCCGATCGTTAGCGTTAAAGCTAGGGGTCATGCGCGAAGCAAACGGAAGTGTCGAGAGGCACAGAGGTTCATCGAACAAGATAGCGTGAACGCGAGACGGGGAACTCGAGACTCACCGAATTCGGCGCGATCGCCGGAGACAATGGGGTTGCAGAGAGAAATGCGCGCAGCCTGGGGGCGTTCTGTGCTTGGGGTTTGGGGGAAAAGAGAGAGGGGACAAAGGGGGTTTATATAGCCTGGCTAAGCGCGAGAATTACTCGGCCATTGATTCGAATTGATGCCGCGATTATCACTCAGGAAACGGCAGAGTTGATTGGGGACGAACAGGTCGTGCGGGTGGAGACGACGCTGGCGTGGAGATGGCCCGCTTGTCAGCGAGGTGCGCAAAGTGCGGGTGGGGTCTGCTTGTCAGCGGCTCAGCGCGTGTGAAAAGAAAAGGAGATCCCCGGGTGGGCTTACTGGGCTCGTTCTCATTGGGCGATTCGGCGCGTGGCCTTTTTCTTTTGAAGTACTCTTTTCTTTTTCTAAATTCATTTTCTGGTATGAATTTTAATATGAATTCAAATCCTTTTGAAGTCAAACTGCTTTGGGATTTTTGCAGGGTTTTTGTGGATTCAAAAATAGTCATAAAACTAAGTGGTTACTTTGCAAGGCTTGTCCAGCTTGGTTTCTAAAATAATTAGGGATTTGTTCCTGTTTGCAAGTAATAGAAAGAGATTTTGAAAACTACTTCTAAATTTGAAATCTTGGGGTTTTAAAAGTTTTACCCAAACTTTCCATCAATGGAGATAAACAACAAGTATTTAACCATTCAAAATTCAAAGGGTGATGTTTATTTGGGACAAATTGACCACATGAAATCATAGCTCATATTCTATCACTAAGTGATTTTTGAGAAAAACCCTAAATGAATGAATGATGCAAAGTGATATGAATGAGTTTTGAAACTATGATTTTTTTGGGATGTTACAAATCTAACCCCCTTAAGATGAATCTCGCCCTCGAGATTCGGATTGGCTAGCAAATAGGTGAGGGTGGTCTTTCCGAAGATCATCTTCTCTTTCCCATGTTGCTTCCTCTTCGGAGTGATGGTTCCATTGTACTTTACAAAATTTGATAGTCTTGGTCCTGGTGACTCTTTCTGCGGTCTCTAAAATCTTAACAGGCTTTTCTTCATAAGTGAGATCACTTTCTAGTTGAACCTCTTCCAAAGGTATGGTATCCTTCAAGGAAGACTCTTCCATTTCTGGGTGACATTTCTTAAGCTGACTCACATGAAATACGTTATGGACTGCTGACAGAGATTCTGGCAACTCAACTTCATATGCCACTTCTCCTTTGCGACTTAGAATCCTGAATGGCCCAACATATCTTGGTGCCAACTTTCCTTTGACTCCAAATCTTTTCACTCCACGGAGTGGTGATACTCTGAGATAAGCTCTATCCCCAACTTCGTAGGTGACTTCTCTACGTTTAGAATCCGTAGCTTTTACTTGGATCTGTGCTATCTTCAACCTGTCTTTAACCAATTTGACTTTTTCTTCGGCATTTTTGATAAGATCAGGTACGAATAGGCTTCTTTCTCCCACACCGTTCCATAACAATGGGGTGGTACACTTTCTTCCGTAGAGTAACTCAAACGGTGCCATTCCAATACTAGATTGATGACTATTGTTGTAAGAGAACTCTGCGTAAGGCAAACTTTCATCCCAACTTGCTCCATAGTCTAAAGCACATGCCCTCAACATATCTTCCAGAATTTGGTTGGTCCTTTCTGTTGTCCATCATTTGAGGATGAAAGGCGATCAATTCCAATCTCGTTCCTAAGGATTCATGAAGCTGTCTCCAAAAGTGAGAAGTGAACTGAGTTCCTCTATCCGACACAATACTTTTGGGCACTCCGTGAAGGCATACGATTCTGCTCATGTATATTTTTGCTAACTTGGCACTTGTATAAGTTGTCTTCACGGGTATAAAATGAGCCACTTTAGTTAGGCGATCCACTACTACCCATATGGAATCATACCCTGACCTGGTCCTTGGTAATCCGGTAATGAAATCCATACCAATATTTTCCCATTTCCATTCAGGAATAGGCAGTGGTTGAAGTAGACCTGCTGGTTTTTGGTGTTCCGCCTTGACTCTGCTACACACATCACACAAAGCAATATGTTCGGCGATGTCCCTTTTGAGATTGTTCCACCAAAATCTTTCTTTCATATCCATGTACATTTTGGTGTTTCCTGGGTGAATAGAATATGGAGAGTTGTGACCTTCTTGTAAGATCAGTTTCCGCAACTCTGGGTCTTGTGGAACACATATACGTTTCCCGTGCCATAAGGTTCCTTGTTCATCAATACGGAAACTCTTAGCCTTCCCTAGACTAATATTTTCCTTGATCTTTTCAATTTCCTTATCGGTCTTCTGAGCTTCTTGGATCCTGTTCAAAAGAGTGGGTTGAACGTCTAATGACATGAGATGTCCTTCTGGTACAATTTCTAATCTGAGTTCCTTGAATTGTTTACACAGATCCTCTGGCAATTCTCCTTTGGTAAGACCATTTACAAACGTCTTACGACTTAAAGCATCGGCTACCACATTTGCTTTACCGGGGTGGTATTGCAAACTCAAGTCATAATCCTTAATAAGTTCTAGCCATCTTCTTTGTCTCATGTTGATCTCCTTCTGGGTGAAGATATACTTCAAGCTCTTATGATCGGTGAATACTTCACACCGCTTACCTAAAAGGTAGTGTCTCCATGTTCTGAGTGCATGGACGTGAGGCTAACTCAAATCATGAGTAGGATAATTTACTTCATGAGTTTTGAGTTGTCTCAAGCATAAGCTACGACTCTACCATCTTGCATAAGTACAAAGACCCAAGCCTTGATGAGAAGCATCACAATATACTTGGAAATCTTTTTCCAAATCTGTAACATAGAACTGGTCTTGTCACAAGTCTCTTCTTCAACTCTTGAAGTCGACTTCAACCTTCAAATTCAAACAAATTTCTTGTCCTTCTTTAGCAATTCCGTCATCGGCTTAGCAACTTTCGAGAAATTTTCAATGAACCTTCTGTAGTAACCTGCTAAGCCAAGGAAACTACGAACTTCCTTCACATTTTTGGGTGATTCCCAATCATCACAGTTGAAACTTTGGGGATCAATCACACCATCCTTTGTCATAACATGACCAAGAAATCCAACTTTCTCTAACCAGAACTCACACTTGCTGAATTTGGCATAAAGCTTATGCTCTCTTAACTTTTCAAGTATTAAGCGCAAATGTCTTTCATGTTCTTCCTTGCTCTTGGAGTAGACTAGGATATCGTCGATAAAAACGACAACGAACTTGTCAAGGAATTCCATGAACACTTTGTTCATCATATTCATGAAGTATGCTGGAGCGTTGGTTAAACCAAAAGGCATCACAGTGTACTCATACAATCCATACCTTGTGGTGAATGCCGTCTTAGGTATGTCTTGCTCTCTTATCTTAAGTTGAAAATAGCCTGACCGAAGATCAATCTTCGAGAAAACACACGCCCCTTCTAATTGATCAAACAAGTCGTTGATTCTTGGCAAAGGATATTTGTTCTTAATAGTAACCTCGTTGAGAGAACGGTAGTCAATACACAATCTTTGTGTTCTATCTTTCTTCTCCACAAACAATACTGGGGCTCCCCAGGATGAAGAACTTGGTTGTATAAAACCTTTCTGTAACTGTTCTCCTAGTTGTTTCTTGAGTTCTTTCAATTCATCCACTGACATTTTGTATGGTCTCTTAGCTATTGGTCCAGAACCTGGTACCAAATCTATTAAAAACTCCACATCTCTATCTGGTGGCATTCCTGGTAATTCTTCCGGAAATACATCCGGATACTCACACACAATTGGCACACTGTCCATGCTAACCCCCTTAAGAGAATTTAGCTTATTTCCTTTGGATTCAAAGTTTGACTTAAATTTTATTCTTTTTCCTTCTGGGGTTGTGAGTGTAACTGTACGATTGGCACAATCTAATACTCCTTCATACTTAGCCATCCAATCCATTCCCAAAATTACATCTAGTCCTTGGGAATCTAGGATTATCAAGCTTACTGGGAACTTATGCTTACCAAACTCTATGATAAGATCCCGGCATCCAAGGCTTGCTATCATGTCTCCCCCTGGAGAACTAACCTTTATTGGACACCCAATGTTTTCTGATGCAAACCCATTTCTATCAACAAATGCCTTCGATATGAATGAATGAGATGCACCAGTATCAAAGAGTACAAATGCTGAAATTGAATTGAGTCTGAACTTACCAGCAACGGCATCAGGTTCCTCATAGACCTCCTCCACATTGATGTGGTTAACCTGTCCTTTCTGGAAAGGATTTGGCTTGTTAGGTCCTTCAACTTTCTTTTCAGGGCACTCATTAGCATAATGCCCCAGCTTCTTGCATTTGAAGCACTCAACTTTGATGTCTTTTTAACATCGACTTCCACTTCCACTACCATTTCCACTGTGGTGGCTCTTATGTCCACCCTTGTGGTTCTTGTACTTATCATTGTCATGACTACGGTGATGCTTGTTGTCATGACGGTTGTGGTTGTGGTGCTTGTTGAATTTCCCATGTTTATGGGATCCTGAGCTGCCACTCTCATCATAATGAGATCGCTTGTGAGACGATCCCGAGCCGTGTTTGTCGGAGTGTTTCCTCTTCCTACTCTCGACTTGCTTCATTTTACTTTCCAAAATAGCAGCCTTGTCACACAAAGACTGATAAGTTGGAACATATGCTACAGATAACTGTAGGTTCAGCTCATCATTCAAGCCTTCCAAGAACTTTTCCTTTCTCTTGGCATCAGTATCAACCTCATCCGGTGCATAGCGTGCCAGATTGTTGAATTCTTCACGATTACGCCACATCATGGTGCGCTGCTTGTTCAAGTTGTGAAACTCCTTCTTTTTCGACTCATTATCCCGGATGAGATATGAGCGCGAAACCCATCTTCAAATATGTCCCATGTCACTTCATCAATGGGAGTGGTGATTTGGAAGTTATCCCACCATCGGCGGCTGGTCCTTCCAATGGATGTCTGCGAATCGACTTTTTTCGCATCGGTGCCCATCGTCACTAAGTCTTTGTTCACAGAACGCAACCAGTCATTGGCTGCCATGGGATCAGTCGTCCCCGAAAATTTTGCTGGCCTTAGTCGCAGAAATCTGGTGAGCATATCGAAACCCGGTGGGTTGTTGTTGTTGTTATTGTTGTTGTTGTTGTTGTTGTTGTTGTTGTTATTATTGTTGGGATTGTTATTGTTGTTGTTATTCTGATTCTGGATGAATGTCGTCATCATTTGCATAAGTTGCGTTTGCGCATTCATCATCTGTTGCATTTCCGGGGTGATGTTATTGGGGTTGGGGTTTTGCTTGTGACGGGAGGCATCTGTGGTTGTTCAAATAGATAAGAATGAGATACCCATAGATGTTTCATGCATCATTCATCACAAGCAAAACATAACAAGCAACATAAGAATATAAGTTCAACATCCACATAACAAACTCATGAAATAAAACACACAAGTGGCAAGCCATCCACATGTCGGATGGTCCAATAATAAGTTTGCAACATCAAGTATGAATATGAAAGTAAAAACGAGTAACAAGTCTACTCGTCAGCATCTATCTCCTCCTCGACGAAGGTAAGACCTGCGTTCTCCATCGCGGTCTTGTTCTTCTCAATCGTAGTGGTCAAAGAATCAACCTTGGTCTTGAGAGCCCTCTTCTGGGAGCGAAGCCTCTCAATAACCATCTGCTTGCTCAAGCTCAAGTCCTTGGACTTGTTCCTCGTCATGTCCCGGATCCTCTTGTTCCTATCCCGGACGCTTTCTCTTGACTCTTGAACTTGCGGTCCTGGGCCTCGAACTTTGTCTCCATTTCCTTGATCATCTCATCTGCTGCGCAAAAAGCTTGTCCTTCTCGAAGCTGCACAAGCTTCGTCATTACCTAGCATGACGCTCGTCTGTCCGTATCTACGTGTCCGAGCAGAGTCTCTAAGTCCGAAGATAAAGGCGTATCGGCTCCGCGGTGCTCCTCGAGTCGTCCTCGAAGTCGATGGACTCTCCGTCAACATCACGTCTTCCGAAGACGTGAAAGTGAGTACCCCTAACCTGTTCGGTGGCCTAACGTCCGTCTATCAGTCCTGCATGACTACCTCCATGCCTCTCTCCCTGTCATCGTGCATCAACTTGAAGACGATGGCCTCTGTAGTAGGCTCAGTCTGGCGTCCTGGCTGGGTCACCTTGAAGCCCCAGAGGTCCTTCCTCTCGAACTTGGTGAGTGGGTACACCGTGATGGTAGGAAGAGGGAGATCAAGTAGAGTGGTAAGCTCAATGATACGGGGACCAAAACGAGTAACCCGAAACTCCTCAACGGTGCTGACGGCAACATGCATCTATTTATAAGATTGGAAAGTTAGAACATAGCAATTCAAGGTAAATCAAGACTAACATTCATACATACCCATGAAACAGAATCGTCACACAAGGCATGCTTACATAAGTTCATTACATCACTCAAGGTCCAAACTTATTTAAAATATCCTTTGAAAAATAAGGTGATAAGTGGTGGTCCAACTAACGAAGTGACCTTACAATCCAATCTCGCGGGATCTATTGTTAAACACAATGTTCCTAGAGGCAATCCACCAATCTTGCTCTCTTGATTCTATCACTAAGTCTATAACATCTCCCCTTATTTCTTGGTTGGTGTCTTCCAACTCTTGAGTAAGCTCCTTCTCTTTCTCTAAGTCCTTTTGGAGGTTGAGCATTCTGCACTTGACTCTAGCACTTAGTTCCTTGATAGTCCTCCAAGCCGCATCCTGGCCGACTCAAAGAATGTGGTGTGCATTGTGGTGTTGGTGTACATGCAGAATCCCCTTTCTTTGTGGTTGTCTTCCTTGTTTTTGTACAAGTGAAGTTGCACCCACCAATACTCCACTCCTTCATCCATCACTGGAAATCCCTTGTACACGGCTTCACCATGTGCATCCATTGCCTCCATGAGGTCCTTGAGAATATTGGGAAACTCAGTTTCACATTCCAAGGTCATGGTCATGAGTGGTCCCTTCTTCACGGCTTCGTTGATGGAATTCATCTACAAGGAAGTTAAAAGAGATTAGGAAAAGTTTTACGAGAAGAATAGACAAGTGTAGAAGTAGTTTGAAAAACTTATTCCTTAGTGGTTTTCCAATCCTAGGGTCATAATCCTACAGGCAACACAGTGCTCTGATACCATCTGTTAAACCCCTCCTTTATAAAGGATAGGATTCCTGTGATTGCAATGCTAGTCCCTGGATCAATGCTAGCATCCACAGTTTAAGATGAAGTACACAGATACAAAGGTCGTTTATTACATTCATTCCAGAGATAAAACATAGTCTTTTACAACTCAGGGCCATAGGCCTAATACAAGAGTTTTTAGGAATAAGTAAATAAACACAAGTCTTCATCTTCATGTGCCACAGGCAAGCATGTTGAGTGTAGACTCATGACTCCTAATCATCATCGGAGTAACCTGCAACATCACAAGTTACAGCCACAGAGGGTCAATACTTTGGAATAGTATTGGCAAGTGATACCTTAGTATATTTTAAGTGGACTATATTACTATATGCATTTTGGCTAGTGTAGCTTGGCTTGCTTTGCTTGAAAATAAACTTTTCCTATTAGTTGAAATCACTAAGTTTTTCTTTGTCAAACATTCCCAAAGAATCCACCAATAGACATTGGGGTCCTTCACCCTTGTTCACCCTCAAATTTTTACTTAGAAGTTGGAGTGATGAGATTCTTGTGGCTTCCATGTCTTGATGCTCAAAATGTCCATTTCCTTGGACAAGGCTAAGTACTTAGGTTTTCCATCTGCAGAGGTTGTGCACTTTCCCCACCAGACTTGGTTTCCCAAGACAGGACCTTTCAGAAGCCTTTCCTTAGTCAAATGGACGCGCTCCATCCTATCATCCCATCTACCACCAACTGTCCAAATGACTAAGTTCTAGCTACCTATATGATCAAGGCAGAGCCCATATTGCCAAGTGGTTGCACTGTAAGCTTTCTCAACACTTGGCCTCCAAATCCCTTTGTGCCTGGGTGGCTTACCACAAGTGAGATACACAACCCAAGTCCATGGCCTTGTGTAACCACTCAACATAACCCATACTTTCCTTTCCACCCAGGAGGTTCATTTGACTTAGTGGTTTTATTAGGAAAGTATAAGTCTCATGACTTAGAAATATTTTCTTCATTGTGAGTGTAGTTTTTCACCAACCCTTGTTTTGCTATAAGCTAGGCTAAGCAAAGTATGGCAACTTATCTTAGGGATAATTCCTTAGCAATTCTACTAGACTACATAGGATTTCCCTTCCTTTTGTATTAGACAAAATATTATGCAATAATATAATAAAATATCTAATGCTAGTTCAAAACATAGGACAAATATATTCATGTAAATATCACTTGCCTTGGTAGTGTGGAGAGTAGCACTCTTCACAATCACAATCACAATCAAAATCTACACAAGAAATCAAAACATACAATTACATACATTTAAATACAACCAAAAATAATATGAATGCATGCATGCAAGAATTTACCATGTATTAAATTTTGAAAATTCTACCAAGTGTGTTCATGACTACAGAAACATAACATGTCACAAGTTTGTCAAATAAACTTATTTGGCCATAATAAAATTTTATAAAGATAATTCTATATCTAAAATAGCCCTAAACTTGTTCCACAAATAAAACCTTTTTAACTGTTACTATATGCTAAACAAATGGGATATTCAGAAAGGCCTTGTTTCACTGAATCCAACGGTATAAAGTTTGTAAAAATCCAACGTGGCATTTGAAAGTTATGAGCATTTGAAGTTTGAATCTAAATCAGGTTTTAAATTCTGTTTTTAGTTTAAACCGTGCCACGCGTCGCGTTATTACTGGCGCGTACCGGTTCGCACCGGATCACCCTTCTGAGCCGTTGGATCTAACTAACGTTGCGCGGCTCAGATCTGTCCATACCCCTTCGTTAAGTGAAGTGTTTCTACGCGTAGGATTCAGATCTAACGGCTAAGATTCTCCTAACCAAAAACGAGCGGCGCTACCGGCGGTAAAGCGGCGTCGATCGGTGATGCTTGGCGTTCTAGGTCGCCCGGGGAAGGAAGGAGATGCTTACCAGAACCGCAGGAGGCTGCTGATGCTCAAGGTGGCAATGGCTTGGAAAGGGGCGTTCGGGTTCGTCGGGGATTTCTCGTCGGAGTTTGCGAATCGCGCCCGCCACGGTCGTCGACGTTGGCGAGGTTCCTCGTCGCGCTAAGACAAAACAGGGGTACTGTCAGATGCGCAAGACGATGTGGATTCTAGGCGTATTAGTCGGAGGGCAAGGGGCGGTGGCTACTTACGGAGGGAGGTCGCTGGAGTTCTTGCAGGAGACGGTGGCGGCCAGTCGTTGACGTTGCCAAAGCTAGGGGTCATGCGAAGGCAAACGGGAAGTGTCAGAAGAGGCACAGAGGTTCACTGAACAAGATAGCGTGAACGCGAGACTGGGGGGAACTCGAGACTCACCGGAATTCGCCGGCGCAGTCGTCGGAGACGGCGGGGTTGCAGAGAGAAATGCGCTGACTGGGGCGTTCGTGCTTGGGGTTTGGGGAAAAGAGAGAGGAGGGTTTATATAGCCGGCTAAGCGAGAATTACTCGGCCATTGATTCGAATTGATGCCGCGATTATCACTCAGGAAACGGCAGAGTTGATTGGGGACGAACAGGTCGTGCGGGTGGAGACGACGCTGGCGTGGAGATGGCCCGCTTGTCAGCGAGGTGCGCAAAGTGCGGGTGGGGTCTGCTTGTCAGCGGCTCAGCGCGTGTGAAAAGAAAAGGAGATCCCCGGGTGGGCTTACTGGGCTCGTTCCTCTGCTGGGCCAGATTCTGGCCGCGTGGCCTTTTTCTTTTGAAGTACTCTTTTCTTTTTCTAAATTCATTTTCTGGTATGAATTTTAATATGAATTCAAATCCTTTTGAAGTCAAACTGCTTTGGGATTTTTGCAGGGTTTTTGTGGATTCAAAAATAGTCATAAAACTAAGTGGTTACTTTGCAAGGCTTGTCCAGCTTGGTTTCTAAAATAATTAGGGATTTGTTCCTGTTTGCAAGTAATAGAAAGAGATTTTGAAAACTACTTCTAAATTTGAAATCTTGGGGTTTTAAAAGTTTTACCCAAACTTTCCATCAATGGAGATAAACAACAAGTATTTAACCATTCAAAATTCAAAGGGTGATGTTTATTTGGGACAAATTGACCACATGAAATCATAGCTCATATTCTATCACTAAGTGATTTTTGAGAAAAACCCTAAATGAATGAATGATGCAAAGTGATATGAATGAGTTTTGAAACTATGATTTTTTTGGGATGTTACACAAGGGATCACATATCACGGGAACGAGAAAAGAGTACTTATCAGTAACGAGGTTGAACTAGGTATGCAAAGATATCGACGATCATAACCTCGGATAAGTAAACTATCGTGAGACAAAGGGAAATGGGTATCGTATGTAAGTGGTTCATTCGATCGCAAAGTAATCGTAGAAATATGTGGGAGCCATATGAATTTCCAGATTCCTCTATTGGTTATTGTTTGGAGAAGTGTCTGGATCATGTCCGCATAGTTCACGAACCGTAGGGAGACACACTTAAGGATTCGACGTTGTTTGAGTAGTTATGGAATGATGAGTAAGAGATGGAATGTTGTTCGGAGTCTTGGATGGGATCCGGGATATCACGAGGAGATCCGGAATGGTCCGGAGAATAAGATTCATATAAGGAAAGTCCTGTTTCGGGGTTGGAGAATGGTTCTGGTGTTTTCATCAGGAATGTTCTAGAAGGTTCTGGAATGTCAGGCACTCCGGAGGGGAAGGGTACATGAATGTGTCATACCAAGTTGGAATGATTGCATCATGTACTAGGTGTCATCGCTGAACAATATAAAGGGTTTAATCAAATCCTAGTTTGAAAAGTCAAACGCCAATTTGAAAAATTCAAATGGCTATTTTGGAAGGTGGAGGGGAAGTAGGAAACCTACTTGGGGAGGAGTTCCTCCCCTCCACCGTCGGCCCCCTTGGGAAACCGAGTTGCCCTCCCCTGGCGCGCCCCCTCCACCTATATAAGGAGGGGCAGGGCTGCCCCTCCTAGTACCCAACACCTCCACCCCGCAAACCCTAGCCCCGGCGCCGCCACCTCCTGCTGCTGCCGCCGCCGCTGCCTAGGGCAAGCCGCCGCCGCCTAGATAACCCTAGTCGTCGGCCAAGACTCCTCCTTGGTGTGTCTAAACCCTATATCACCGAGGGCTCTCTCATAGTCCACCATACTCGCTCCGGCTTAAGGCGAAGTCCTGCGAGATCTCCCCTCTACTTCAGGTACCACGCCGTTGTGCTGCCGGAATCGTGAGGAGAGTGCTACAACCTCCGCTGCCTGCTGGAACAAGGGAGAGGAAGGTCTTCGTAGAGTACCGAACGATGTGCGAGCATCAAGGAGCACCTTGGCCGGAAGGATCGTCTCATAATCTTGAGATCGGGAAGAGTACGACTACATCACCCACGAGAATCCACTCTCGTTAAACACTTTGGAATCTTCGGTGAGTTATTCCATCGACTGTTGCTACAATCTAGTAGATAGATCTTGGCTTGTTTGTTTGTATGCGATAGAAATTTTTTGTTTTCCATGCTACGAACCCCTACAAAGTGGTATCAGAATGTGTCTATATGTAGATCTTTGCAGAGTAGAACACAATGGTCATTGTGGGCGTTGATGCTTTTATTGTCGATTGCTTATTGTGTACTTTGCATCTTGCGGGATGTTGGGATGAAGCGGCCCGGGCTAACCTTACATGACATCGTTCATGAGACTTGCTCCACGCTTGACATGCAACTTGTATTGCATAAGTGGCTTTGTGGGTGCCTGTTTCTCCCAGCATAGTTAAGATTCAATTTACAACGAGTGATTGTCAATACTAGTATCAATGTTGTGGTTCTTGTTCGTAAGTTAGAACGACACTTAATGAAAGCCCCAAACCACGTAAAACATGCAAAGAAAGTAGAGGCGTCTAACTTTGTTTTGCAGGGGTGTGTTGTGATGTGATATGGCCATGATTGTGATTATATATGATGTATGCAATGTTCCTTATTGTAAGTCGGCAACCGGCAGGAGCCATATGGTTGTCTTTTAATTCGGTTAAGGCCTGCGTGTCTATTATTCAAAGTAGTTGTAATAGTTGATGCTGGTGGACAACAACCATGAAGCGGCACCATTGACCTTGACGCCATGCCGCTGATGATGGAGATCATGTTCGTGCTTGAAGATGGATATCGGAAGCACAAGAAGAAAGGACATATCATATCACATATTTTGAATTACATGTGATGTTAATCCTTTTATGCATCTTGTATTGCTTAGTTCGCGACGGTAGCATTATAAGATGATATCTCTCACAAATTTCAAGTTATAAAGTGTTCATCCTTAGTAGGCACCGTTGCTAAAGCTCGTTGTTTCGAAGAACCACGTGATGATCGGGTGTGTTAGATTCTGTGAGTGTATACTGTTAGGAATATGCAACATATATTCCTCTGGGGCCAAAGGCCACAATATATAGTACAGGTACAGGGCAAATATGCAGGAAGCCCCCTAACATGTGGGGGAAATACAATATACATATATATACATCTAACACCCCCCCTCAAACTCATGGTGGATCCACAACACTGAGTTTGGAGAGTAAGAAATCATCTTGGTCTGTGCCTTCGTAAAGAAATCCGCCAACCGAAGTCCAAGGCACATCTTGCGCAACAACTGAGCACCGAGCACGTGTATAGAAAGCATCAACACCAATATGCTTGGTAAGCTCATGCTTGATCCGGATCACGTGCAACACTAATAGCACCTCTTTATCAGATGTAATCGGAGTGGGTGTGGTAATAGAGACCCCAAAATCCATAGTAACCACCGTAACAGGTCACCTCAAGATCAACAAGGCCATAGCACGCAACTCAGCCTCAACACTCGAGCGGAACCGCTGCATTTCTTCGTCTTCCAAGCAATGAGCGAACCACCAAGAAACACACGATGAAGCGTAAAGTGAACGACGATCCGAAGGATCACTACCCACGAAGCGTCCGAATAGCACCGGAGAGAGGCTGGAGCGAACGAGAAAGAAAAGGCGACAGTGATCGTCTGCGAAGATAACGAAGAACACGGAGAAGATGACTATAGTGAGCAGTGGTGGAGCAGACAAACCGACTCGAATATGAACAGGATAAGAGATGTCGGGGAGTGATAGCAAGATAAACTAGACTCCCAACAAGATGACGATAACGTCGGATCGAAGGGATCACCATCGAGGTTGAAGCTTAACATTAAGCTCCATAGGGGTCTCAACAGGCGCTCATCCCCAAGAGCAAGACGAGCAAGAAGATCCTGAATATACTTTTCCGAGAGATGTAAAAGCCATCAGTGGAGGAAACCTCAATCCCAAGAAAATTTCGAGGACCAAGATCGTCATAAGAAATCACGAAGACGAGCCTTAACAAAGGCGATATACTGAGATCATCACCAAGAATGATCATGTCATCAACATAGAGAAGAAGAAGAGTCGTCCACGAGGAGAAGTGTGAACAAACAAATTTGGATCATGAGCACTAGGGAGAAACCAGCAGCATCACTCTGAAGCAAAGCGCTCAAACTGGCACGAGGAGCCTTTGAGGCCATAAAGAGACCGTCAAGACGACAAACCATCCTCGAACAGAATACCTGTGGAGGCTGCATATAAACCTCCTCACTCAATTCACCATTAAGAAAGGCGTTACGAACATCAAGTCGAGACACGCAGACGATGTGAGCAAAGCAACGACAAGAAGAAGAGTACGGTGGTCATATGAGCCACAGAGCAAAGGTCTCATCGTAGTCACGACCATGCTCCTGAAAACCACGAGCCACAAGACGCGCTTTATAGCGCTCAAGAGATCCATCGAGCGGGTCTTAATCTTATAGACCCACTTACACGTAATAGGACGAACAGGGAGGGAGAAACAAGATCCCAGTGCCGGTCGCTCAAGCGCAGCAATCTCCTCAGCCATGGCCAGCTGCCATTCAGGATGATGCTCGGCATCCCGATAAGAAGTCGGCTCAGAGGCAACAGAAAGACCATCTTGACTAGGAGAACGGTTGGGGCAATGACGAGCAAGGTGCGAGTAGAGGGAAGATCATCAGAGGAAGACGACGCAGGAGACGGCGATGAAGAAGAGGGAATAGTAGAGGAAGACTCCGGAGAACGAGGAGAACTAGGAGAACTAGACGGAGCAGAAGAGGACGGTGTCGAAGAAGAGACAGTAGGGGGAGAAGATCCTGAAGAAGACACAAGAGGGGTAGAAGGAGGTGTGTCAGGAAAGAGAAGAAAAGAGATATCTTCCACCGGGTAAGTACCAGCGGTGGGACGAGGATAGAACGGACGCGTCTCATCAAAAGTAACATCACGAGAGATACGCATCCGACGACCAACAGGGTCCCAACAGCGATAACCCTTATGCTCATCACTGTAGCCGAGGAAGACACACTCAACAGACTGAGCGGTCAGTTTGGAGCGTTCGCGAGGAGCAAGGAGAACATAGCAAACACAACCAAACAAGCGAAGCATGGAGTAATCTGGAGACTGTCCAGAGAGGCGCTCAAGAGGGATACCACCCTGCAAGGCAGCAGAAGGCTGAATATTGATAAGGTAAGCCGACGTAGCGACAGCCTCAGCCCAGAAATGCGGCGGGAGAGAAGAAGCAATCATCATAGCGCGAGTGGTCTCAAGAAGATGGCGATGCTTACGCTCAGCAACGCCATTCTGGGCATGTGCACCAGGACAGGAGAATCGAGCAAGAGTGCCTCGCTTCAAGAAGAACACCTCGCAACATCCGGGAGATATACTCACCACAGGTAATCAGCACGAAACACACGGATGGGGTAGAATATTGAGTACGAACCATGGCCGCAAAAGCGGCGATATATGGAGAGCACCTCACTAAGGGAGCGCATAAAATACAACCAAGTGTACCGAGAAAAATCATCGATGAATAAAATATAGTAGCGATGGCCCCCTTTCGAAGCGAAGGGAGCCGGACCCCAAACATCGGAATGAACTAAATCAAAAGGTCATTGAGATACGACGCTAGTAGGATAGGAAGCTGAATCTTTACCCAACCTACACTACGACAATGCAAAGACCCATCTCCGAGATGCAGACCCTTAAGGCCACGATGAACTAATGATGACAGGCGAGAATCACAGAGGTGACCAAGACGATGATGCCACTGCTGAAAAGAGCTGGTAGTAGAGGCGACAACCGGAGAAGAACTGGCAGAAGAAGTGGCAGTGGAAGGAACACGAAGCCAGTCTAACTCCCAAAGACCAAGAGTCACGGTGCGAGGCCAGCTCCAACTAGAGCACGGTGCGACGGTCTGAACAACACAAGAATCAAAGATCAAGAATGACGCGACAACCAGAGTCGAGTAAGCTAGCAGAGAATAGATTCATCTTAAGAAGAGGGACATGAGAAATATCAGGAACAAAAAAAGAAGAAGTAGAAAGGGTGCCCCGACTAGAAACAGGGAGAGAGGTACCATCAGCCGTAAAAACACGGACAGGAGAAGGGAGAGAACGAAGAGCGGATGTAAAAGAAGACTCGGGGTCATATGAAAAGAAGCTCCGAATCCAGATACCACGGAGACGTACTGACTGTAGAAGGTGGTGGTCGCGATCAGGAAGAATCGATCCAGAACCAGCGGTGCCCTTGAAGAAGAGCCTATAGCAGCAAGCGCATCCGCGAAGACTCTGATAATGTCCGATCGAGAGAGCCACCGAAGACCCGGAAGGAGCCGATCGCCCACGAGCCTGGTGCTGCCGACGTAAACTGGGTCCGTGTATAACAGGTGGCCCAAGTGTGACCATCCTGTTGCGAAGAAGAGCGTGTGAAGAGAACCACGGCGACCACGACCACGAAACTGGTCTTGACTCGGACCACGAGGTCAGTCAAGCTGACCACGACCACGACCGAAGGAGTGGGTAGTATCGGCGGCAGCGGTACAGGGGACCGCGGCTGAGGCGAGGGAGCAGACGACAAAGGAGCACCACGAGTAGCAAGCGCAGATGGAACCGCAAGAAGACCAGCACCACGGAGACGGGTCTCCTCAGCCCGAAGCTCAGACAACACCTCAGAGAGCGGAACACGACCACGAGCATTCAACTGAACGCCGGCTCAAACTCTGGCCGAGGAGTAAACTCATAGATGCGGTGAAACTCCAAGTCCGAGCGCACAATCTGGCAGCACGAGCATGTGCCACAAACGGCAGTACGTAGAGAATCAAGCTGACGCCAAATAGCAGCACTCTGAGTATAAAACTCATCAATAGTGGAATCACCCTGCTGAAGAGCATGCTCCTGGCGAACCACAGACAGGTAAAGAGCATCCCCAGACGGCTGATAGCGCTGACGAAGATGGGCCCACTGAGCAGAATGAGGGAGACTCATGAACTCAGAAAGACATCGAGGCGAACACTAGAGGTGAGAACAGCAGCAGCACGAGCATCCTCATCGACCCACTGAGTGTAGGCAGTCAGAGCGTGACGATAGGACTCGAGATCAGCAGAATATTGCTTGAACTTCAGGTCATAGGCAGCAACAGCAATATCATCAGTGCTCTGAGCAGCATCCTTGGCCTCCTGAGAAGCATCAGCAGCAAGCACAATCGGCGTCGAGGCGGAAGGAGCCACAGGAGCGGGGCACGGCGACGGAGACCTCGCCAGAGCACACCCCAAAGACGGAGACCGCGCATGTGAACGCGCATAAAGGCAGCAAAATCAGGATAATTCGCGCCATCGAAAATCACCGGGCAGCGAGGAATCGCAACGTAGCCCGATGCGGAAGACATATCTCTCTCTCTTTTTTTTTTTTTACAGATCGGATAGATCTAGAGACAGCCGTGGCAGATGGATCACGTGGCGGGCAGCGAAGGGCCACAGGCGAAGCGTCGAGGAGCGTGGGTCTGTCAGCGTGTGGACGTGCTACACGCGTGGAGGAGCGGGCCCGCGTACGGGCGTCTGGAGCTGGTCGGGCGGCTGGTACTCCACGCGCGGTCGGGTGGTCGGGCGGCTGGTACTCCACGCGCGGTCGGGCGGCTGGTACTCCACGCGCCAGGTGAGTAGCAGTACTAGATGTTGCCAGGTGAGTAGCTGTACTAGAGAACGGGAGCAAAGTAGCGGCGGTGCAGGCGAGCAGAGACAGGAACAAAGTAAGGGATTTCAATGGGAGCGATCTGGGAGCAGTCAGTGGCGGATGAAGAGACGAACTCGATCCAGACTAGGAGACAGATCCGATCCGAGATCCAATCTGAGAAATAGAACGCGAATTTCACGTACGCGGCCAGAACGGGAACCGGCAGTGGCCGGGGCGAGCTGACGGCGGCGACGGTCACAAGTAGAGGACCGGTGGGCACAGAAACCCTAAACCTGGCTCTGATACCATGTTAGGAATATGCAACATATATTCCTCTGGGGCCAAAGGCCACAATATATAGTACAGGTACAGGGCAAATATGCAGGAAGCCCCCTAACATGTGGGGGAAATACAATATACATATATATACATCTAACATATACAACGGGAGCAAGCCAGATTTGCTCATGCAAAAGCTAAGGTTTGATCTTGACGAGCCTAGCATGTACAGACATGGTCTCGGAACACGGATCACTGAAAGGTAAAGCATGAGTCATATAGTAGATATGATGAACATGTTGATTGTTAACCATTGAAGCTACATCAACTCTCGTGATGATCGGTTTTGATATGGTGGATTTGGTTTGTGTGATCACTCAAACAATGTGAGGGATATTGTTTTGAGTGGGAGTTCACCTATATTAATTTAACTATTAATTAGAACTCAATTTGTCATAAACTTAGTCTAAACTATTGCAAATATGTTGTAGATCAATGGCGGCCGCTACCATCAATTTTAATGTGTTCCTAGAGAAATAAAAGTTGAAAAACAATGGAAGCAACTTCGCGGATTTGTTCCGCAATTTGAGGATTGTCCTCAATGCTGGTAATTTGACCTATGTGTTGGATGCACCGCTGGGTGACCCACCTGCAGCTGATGCTACCGATGAGGTAAATAATGTTTTCCTCGCTCGGAAGAATCAGTACTCCACAGTTCAGTGTGTTATCTTGTATGGTTTGGAATCGGAGCTTCAGAAACGTTTTGAAAACCATGACCCACATGATACTGTACGTGAACTCAAAATGATATTTGAAGCTCATGAGGCAGTTGAAAGTTATAAGGCTTTTGAAAAGTTCTTTAACTGCAAGATGGAAGATGGTAGCTCCGTCAGTGAGCACGTGCTTAAGATGTCTGGGCACGCACGCAAGCAAGCTTCAAAGCTTGGGTATAGTGATTCCTAATGCTTTGGGGATTCACCGTGTCCTCCAATCACTACCACCAAGTTACAAGAACTTTGTGATGAACTACAATATGCAAAACATGGACAAGTCGTTGCCCGAACTCTTCTCCATGTTAAAGTTTGCGGAAGTGGAGATCAAGAAAGAGCACGAAGTGTTGTTGGTCAATAAGACCACCAAATTCAAGAAGCAAGGCAAGTCTATTAAAAAGGGAAACTTCAATAAGGGCGGTAAGAAATTTACCGCCCCGACGAAGAAGACCAAGGCTGGGCCTAAGGATGATACTGAGTGCTTTTACTGCAAGGGAGAAGGTCACTGGAAGCGGACTTGCCCTAAGTACTTGGCGGATTTGAAGAACGACAACATCAAGAAGAAAGGTATATCCGATATACATGTTATTGTTGTGTATCTCACTAGTACTCATAGTAGTGCCTGGGTATTTGATACTGGTTCCGTTGCTCATATTTGTAACTCGAAACAGGTGTTGCAGAATAGACGGAAACTAGTGAAGAACGAGGTGACGATGCGCGTTGGAAATGGATCAATGGTTGATGTGATCGCGGTCAGCACGCTACCTCTTCATCTACCATCGAGATTAGTTTTATACTTAAATAATTGTTATTTGGTGCATGCGTTGAGCATGAACATTATATCAGGATCATGTTTATTGCGAGACGGTTACTTGTTTAAATCCGAGAATAATGGTTGTTCGATTTATATGAGTAATATGTTTTATGCACATGCACCTTTGATAGATGGTCTATTCTTATTGAATCTCGATTGTAGTAATACACATATTAATAACATTGAAGCTAAACGTTTGAAATTGAGCGATAACTCGACCTATATGTGGCACTGTCGTCTTGGTCACATTGGAGTGAAGCGTATGAAGAAACTCCATTCTGATGGACTTCTTGAATCACTTGATTTCGAATCACTTGAAAGATGCGAAGCATGTCTGATGGGTAAAATGACCAAGACTCCATTTTCTGGTATGATGGAGCGAGCTATGGACTTATTGGAAATCATACATACCGATGTGTGTGGTCAAATGAGTGTAGCATCACGCGGTGGTTATCGTTATATTCTTACCTTCACGGATGACTTGAGTAGATATGGGTACATCTATTTCATGAAACACTAGTCCGAAACTTTCGAGAAGTTTAAGGAATTTCAAAGTGAGGTAGAGAATCAACATAACAAGAAGATTAAATTTCTATGATCTGATCGTGGATGTGAATATCTAAGTTACGAGTTTGGCGAGCATTTGAGGAAATGTGGAATACTTTCACAATTGACACCGCCGGGAACACCACAACATAATGGTGTGTCCGAACATCGTAATCGAACTCTCTTAGATATGGTTCGTTCTATGATGTCACTTACAGATTTGCCGCTATCGTTTTGGGGTTATGCATTAGAAACAACCGCATTCACTTTAAATAGGGCACCATATAAATCCGTTGAAACGACACCGTATGAATTATGGTTTGGGAAGAAACCTAAATTATCGTTCCTTAAAGTTTGGGGTTGTGAAGCTTATGTAAAGAAGTTACAGCCCGACAAGGTTGAACCCAAAGCAGAAAAATGCGTCTTCATAGGATACCCGAAGGAAACTATTGGGTATACCTTCTATCATAGATCCGAGGGCAAAATCTTTGTTGCCAAGAATGGATCCTTTCTAGAGAAGGAGTTTCTCTCGAAATAAGTGACTGGAAGGAAAGTAGAACTCGACGAGGTTATCGAACCTTCTCTCGAACTTGAGAGTAGCACATCATCGGAAGTAGTTCCTGTGGCACCTACACCAATAAGAGAGGAAGCTAATGATGTTTATCATGAAACTTCGGCTGAAGTAACTACGGAACCTCGCAGGTCAATGAGAACTCGTACCACTCCTAATTGGTATGATCCTGTTATGAGTGTCATGTTGGTGGACAACACCGATGACCCTGCGACATATGAGGAAGCGATGATGAGCCCAGATTCCAATAAATGGCAAGAAGCCATGAAATCCGAGATTGGATCCATGTACGAAAACCAAGTATGGACTTTGGTGTACTTACCGGATGGCCGGAAGGCTGTCGAGAACAAATGGATTTTCAAGAAGAAAACAAATGCTGATGGTAATATTACTGTCTATAAAGCTCGACTTGTCACAAAAGGGTTTCGATAAATTCAAGGAGTTGACTACGATGAGACTTTCTCACCAGTAGCGAAGCTAAAGTCTGTGAGGATTTTGTTTGCAATCGCTGCATATGATGATTATGGGATATGGTAGATGGATGTCAAAACGGCGTTCCTCAATGTTGACATTGATGAAGAGTTATATATGGTACAACCCAAAGGTTTTGTCGATCCTAAAGATGCTAACAAGGTATGCAAACTTCAATGGTCCATTTATGGATTGAAGCAAGCATCCCGAAGTTGGAATCAACGTTTTGATAAGGTAATCAAAAGCTTTGGTTTTATATAAACTTATGGAGAAGCTTGTATTTACAAGAAAGTGAGTGGGAGCTCTGTAGCATTCTTAATACTATAAGTAGATGACATATTGTTGATTGGGAATGATGTAGACCTTCTTAATAGTGTCAAGGATTATTTGAATAATAGTTTTTCAATGAAAGATCTTGACGAAGTAGCTTACATATTAGGCATACAAATTTATAGAGATAGATCGAGACGCCTAATATCATTGTCATAGAGTACATATTTGGACAAAGTTCTAAAGAGGTTTGGAATGGAATATAGCAATAAAGGGTTCTTGCCCATGTTGCCCAATACGACCTTGAGTAAAACTCAAAGTCCTGCAACGGCAGAAGATAGAGAAAGGATGGGTAAGACTCCCTATGCCTCAACCATAGGATCTCTTATGTATGCCATGCTATGTACTAGACCCGACATTGCATATGATTTTAGTTTGACTGGCAGATATCAAAGTGATTCCAGGAGTGGATCATTGGACAGTGGTCAAAAACATCCTTAAGTACTTGAGAAGAACTAAGGATATGGTTCGTTCTTATGGAGGTGATGAATAGCTCGTTGTTAATGGTTACACCGATGCTAGTTGGAACAGTGATCCGGATGATTCTAAATCTCAATCTGGATACATATTTACTTTGAATGGTGTAGCAGTTAGCTGGAGGAGTGCAAATAAAAGCGTTGTGGCGATATCTTCAACTGAATCGGAATACATAGCTGCTTCGGACCACTTCCCTCTTCCTCGGATCGACCAGATAATCGATTCGACTGCAGGTTGTGTGAAGCTCTCCTTCCTCGACGCCTACTCAGGCTATAACCAGATTCGACTCAATGTCGAAGATCAAGAGAAAACGGCGTTCATCACACCGTTCGGAGTATTCTGCTACAACACAATGCCCTTCGGGCTAAAGAACGCGGGTGCCACGTACCAGCGATGCATGCAGGCCTGCCTCAAGGACCAGATCGGTCGCAACGTCCAAGTCTATGTCGACGACATAGTCATAAAAACCAAGGAGGCAAGAACACTTATCGACGATCTCCGCGAGACGTTCGACAACCTTGATCGCTACAGGATCAAGCTCAATCCATAAAAGTGCGCCTTCGGCGTCTCCTCGGGTCAGCTGCTCGGGTACTTCATCTCTCAACGAGGGATCGAAGCGAACCCAAAGAAAATCAAAGCTATCATGACAATGGAGAAGCCGAAAAACCTCAAGGGCGTTCAGCAGCTCGCAGGGCGAGTAGCGGCACTAAGCAGGTTCATCAGCCGCATGGGCGAGAAGGCCCTACCATTTTACCACTCTGCGCAAGGCGCATAAGTTCGAGTGGACACGAAGCCAATGACGCATTCGAAAGCCTCAAGCGGCTCCTCTCCACCTCGCCCGTTTTGGTCACGCCAAAAGAGCGCGAGCCTATTCATTGTAGACATAGCATCCACACACCGGTGGTCAAGATACTCGTGGTCGAACGACCAAGAAGGCAAGACCCACGGGTACAACGCCCAATTTACTACCTCACGAGGTTCTCACTCCAACAAAACAGCGGTACCGCACTACCGTAAGTCGCCTACGACGTGTTCATGACGGCTCGACGACCGAGCCACTACTTCCGTGAGCATCGTGATGGTCGTCAACGAGGCACCCCGAACAGCATCCTAATAACCCGAGGCCACAGACGCGTGGCCCCGCATGGGGCATCGAACTATCACCTTTGGACATCGTCACGAGAAACGACACGCAATCAAATATCAAGTCCTTCCGGACTTCTGGTGCACCTTGGATGGAGCTGCAGGCTCGACACCCCGCACATGTCTGTCTTGAAAATGCATTTTGACGGCTCCAAACGCCGGGCCGAGGGGAGTCATCGACCTCCCGCAAGGTGACAAGATGAAGTACGTCCTTCGGATGAAATTCAGAGCCTCCAACAACGAGGCCGAGTACGAAGCCCTCATCCATGGCATGAAGATGGCAAAAATATGTGGGGCAACGCGCCTGGTCATCTACGGTGACTCCAACCTTGTCGTACAACAGACGATGAATGAGTGTGACGCACACGCCGAAAACATGATCGCGTACCGCGCGCTATACAACGCACTCGAAGGAGAATTTGACGGCTGCGAACTTCGGCACGTTGGAAGAGAGAGCAACGAGGAGGCCGATAGACTCGCCAATATTGGCTCCACTTGTGCAAAGGTACCACCAGGTGTGTTCCTCGAACAGATCTGCGTGCCATCCATCAAGCGGAAATTCCCCAAGGGTTCACCCGAAGAAGCAGAACACTCGGGGGCTACGCTACCCGAAGGTCATGAAGGACCCGAAAAGTTGGATACTGAAGTTGCCATGGTCAACCTGATGCAGGTCATGGCAGTCGAAGAAAGCTGGACACGTCCATACCTCCAGTTCCTGATAAACGGAGAATTGCCAGACAACCCGACAGATGCCAGGTGCGTATCTCGTCGGTCAAAAGCCTTCACCATCATCAACGGCGAGCTGTACAAACGCAGCATTACGGGTGTACTACAACGGTGCGTCACCATCAACGACGACAAGGCCATACTCCAAGATATCCAGGAGGGCATCTGCGGCCACCACGCAGGTAGCTGCTCCCTCGTCGCCAAAGCTCTGCGAGCAGGATTCTACTGGCCAACGACCATGAGCGACGCGAAGGACATCGTCCGAAGATGCAACGGGTGCCAACGGTTCGCCGACAAACCGCACGCACCTGGGTCCGAACTTCGACCCATACCCATAGCCTGGCCTTTTGCCCAATGGGGCCTTGACATGATCGGCAAACTACCAAAATCCTCGAAGGGAGGACACGTCTTCCTCCTGGTCGCAGTCGACAAATTCACCAAGTGGATCGAAGCCATGCCAGTCACCAACCAGAAGGGCAAAACCGCCATCAAGTTCTTCGAATCCATTGTCTACAGGTTTGGCGTACCGCACAGCATCATCACCGACAACGGATCGAACTTCATCTCCGAAGAATTCCAGGACTTCTGCGAAGGCCTCGGGATCAATATCACGTATGCCTCAGTGGCACACCCGCAAACAAATGGGCAAGTGGAAAAGGCCAACGGCCTAATCGGCGTCGGCATCAAGAAGCGCCTCATGAGCTCACTCGAGCAAAAAAGCTGGAAACTGGACGAAAGAGCTACCGTCTGTCCTGTGGAGCTTACGGACTACGCCAAACAGCTCCACCGGCTACACACCGTTCTTCATGGTACACGGAGCTGAGGCAGTGCTACCAGCCGAAGTACGCCATCAGGCTCCACGAGTTGTCGCGTATGTGGCATCCCGCAAAACCACTACTAGAAAATCGCGTTGTTTTTGTGCATCGCATCGTCATCATCATGCATTGTTTGTCCGAACTATTTCGAAAAGCCTAGTTTTGCTTTGTACAAATACCCCTCTTATTTTCAAATGCAAAACCCCGATCGCATCGGAGATTTTATTTACCTAAAAAACTATTTGCAAAGTGGCCTTGTTTTAAAATAGACAAGACAAAACAAACACACATCCTAAACTAGCCCCCTCTAAATCCTATCCCCACCCAAATCTATCCTACCCACCAACCGCAGGCCGCTACCTCACCCTCTCACCCTTTTCCTACCCACATGCCACCTCACCGATCCACCAGCCCACCCTCTCTCCTTTTCTCACCCTCAGCCTCTCTACCCTCCCTCTCTGCACTGGGCCCACCTCTCTCGTCCCACCCACCTTGACGCACCCTATCCCACCTGTCCCCCCCCGGCAGGTCCACCCCCTGACCCGCGTGACCCCACCCCCACCGACACCTCCCTCTATCCTCCCCCACGCGTTCCTCTCTTCTCCCCGCTCCCGCCTCCAAGCGCCTCCCTCCCAGGCGGCCTTCCTCCCTCCCTCCCCGCCTCGCCACGGCCTCACGCCACCGCCCTGCTGACCCCGTCCTGGCCCAGGCTCTCCTCCGGCCGCCCTGGTTCCCCTCGTCTCCGCCGTGTGGCCCTCGCGTCCCGGCCAACCTCCTCGCCTCTGCTTCCCGGCCGCCCCTCTCCGCGCTTGCCTCCCGCCCGGCTGACCGCCTCTCTTCGCGCCTCGCGTCCTCTGCCTCCAGCGCCGTGGCCTCCCTCTCCTCCTCCTCCTGCGCCTCCGTCGTGGCCTCTCCACCTCGCCTCCGCTCTCCCCTCTGCGGGCCCTGCCGCCCGCCTCTCTGCCGCCCTTCCTCGGCCGAGCTAGCCTCCCTCCTCCTCTCGGGCTCCTCCCAAGCGACGCCCCGAGCTTCCTCCGGCCCACGAGCCGACCCCTGACGCCCTTGTGGCCATACTGCGCCTCTTGTTGGAGATATGCCCAAGAGACAATAATAAAGTGGTTATTATCATATCTTCACACTTATGATAAATGTTTACATACCATGCTATAATTGTATTAACCGGAAACATTAATACTTGTGTGATTTGTAAACTAAAATAAGAGTCCCTAGTAAAGCCTCTTGTAAAACTAGCTTGTTGGTTAATATATGATCATGGTTTCCTGATCATGAACATAGAGATGTTATTAACAACAGGATCATATCATTAGGAGAATGATGTGATGGACATACTCCTATAGATAAGCGTAGCATAAAGATCAAGTCATTTAAATAGTTCAATTGCTATATGCTTTCTGATACATAGTAACCTAATTCCTTCGACCATGAGATCATGCATATCACCTTTACCGGATGGATGCTTTGATGACATAAAACACCACACCGTGGCGGGTGGCTATAAAGGTGGCATTGAGTGTTCGGAAAGTATTGGTTGAAACACATGGATCAAGAGTGGGATTTGTCCATCCATATGACGGATAGATATACTCTGGGCCCTCTCGGTAGAATGTCATCCAATTATCTTGCAAGCATGTGACTGGGTCACAAGGGATCACATATCAGGAACGAAAAGAGTACTTATCGGTGCGAGGTTGAACTAGGTATGCGAGATACCAAGCGATCATAACCTCGGATAAGTAAACTATTGTGAGACAAAGGGAAATTGGTATCGTATGTAAGTGGTTCATTCGATCGCAAAGTAATCGTAGAAATATGTGAGCCATATGAATTTCCATTCCTCTATTGGTTATTGTTCGGAGAAGTGTCTCGATCATGTCCGCATAATTCACGAACCGTAGGGAGACACACTTAAGGATTCGACGTTGTTTGAGTAGTTATGGTATTATGAGAAAGAGACCGAATGTTGTTGAGTCTCGGATGGGATCTGGGATATCACGAGGTGATCCGGAATGGTCGAGAATAAGATTCATATAAGGAAAGTCCGTTTGAGTTCGGGAATGATTAGTGTTTTCATCGGGAATGTTCTAGAAGGTTCGGATTGTCCGGCACTCCGGGGGAGGTACATGAATGTGTCATTACATATTGAATGATTGCATCATGTTCTAAGTGTTCTTGCTGTTCCAAAACTGAAAAGTCAAACTGCCATTTGAAAGTCAAACGGCTAAAACAGAAAGCGTGGAAAACAGAAAGCGTGGGAAGCAGAAACGTGGGAAACATGCAAGAGGTGGTTGGAACCGACTTGGGAGGAGTCCTCAAGCCGGAGCGCCAACCAAGGCCGACTTGGGAGGACTCCTCCCTTGGCCGCCCCTCCCACCTATAAAAGGAGGGGCAGGGCCTCCTCCTCTAGACACACAAGTTCCTATCCTCTAATCTCCGGTTTAGAGCCGTTTTGGTTTAGAGCTTCTAATTGCTCTAGCCTTCCATTTAGAGCCTTCTAATTGGTGTGTCTAAACCCTAGACCACTAATAGCTCTCTCATACTCCACCATACTCGCTCGGCTTAAGCGAAGCCTGCGGGATCTCCCTCTACTTAGGTACCACGCCGTTGTCTTTAGGAATCGCGAGAAGTGCTACAACCTCCGCTTCGCTGGAACAAGGAGAGGAAGGTCTTCGTCAGTACGAACGATGTGTTGACTGAGCGCTGAACGGAGCATGGCCGGAAGGATCGTCTACGCGATCTTGAGATCGGAAAGAGTACGACTACATCACCCACGAGAATCTGCTCTCGTTAACCGCTTTGGAATCTTCGAGGGTAAGTTATTCCATCGACTCGTTGCTACAATCTAGTAGATAGATCTTGGCTTGTTTGTTTGTATGTGATAGAAAATTTTGTTTTCCATGCTACGAACCCCTACAGTGGTATCAGAGCCAGGTTTATATGTAGATCTGTTGCACGAGTAGAACACAATGGTCATTGTGGGCGTTGATGCTTTTATTGTCGATTGCTTCTTGTGTACTTTGCATCTTGCGGTATGTTGGGATGAAGCGGCCCGGGCTAACCTTACATGACATCGTTCATGAGACTTGCTCCACGCTTGACATGCAACTTGTATTGCATAAGTGGCTTTGTGAGTGCCTGTTTCTCCTAGCATAGTTAAGATCCAATTTACAACGGGTGATTAACAATACTAGTATCAATGTTGTGGTTCTTGTTCGTAAGTTAGAACGACACTTATTGAAAGCCCCAAACCACGTAAAATATGCAAAGAAAGTAGAGGCGTCTAACTTTGTTTTGCAGGGGTGTGCTGTGATGTGATATGGCCATGATTGTGATTATATATGATGTATGCAATGTTCCTTATTGTAAGTTGGCAACCGGCTGGAGCCATATGGTTGTCTTTAATTTATGTTAAGACCCGCGTGTCTATTCAAAGTAGTTGTAATAGTTGAAGCCGGTGGACGACAACCATGGAGAAGCGTCATTGACCTTGATGCAATGCCGATGATGATGGAGATCATGTTCGTGCTTGAAGATGGAGATCGGAAGCACAAAGAAGAAAGGCCATATCATATCACATATTATTGAATTGCATGTGATGTTAATCATTATGCATCTTGTATTGCTTAGTAGGCGGTAGCATTATAAGATGATCCCTCATGCACATGAATTTCAAGTCATAAAGTGTTCACCCTTAGTTAGCACCGTTGCTAAAGCTTGTTGTTTCAAAGCACCACGTGATGATCGGGTGTGTTAGATTCTGCAAGTGTATACAACGTGAGCAAGCCAGATTTGCTCATGCAGAAACTAAGGTTTGATCTTTACGAGCCTAGCATGTACAGACATGGCCTCAGGAGCACGGATTACCGAAAGGTAGAGCATGAGTCATATAGTAGATATGATGAACATGTTGATTGTTCGCCATTGAAGCTATATCAACTCTCGTGATGATCGGTTTTGATGTGGTGGATTTGGTTCGTGTGATCACTAAAACAATGTGAGGGATATTGTTTTGAGTGGGAGTTCACCTAGATTAATTTAATTATTAATTAGAAATCAATTTATCATAAACTAAATCAAAGTGAAATTGCATAGTTGTTGTAGTCATTGGCATCCGTTTACCACCTTGCGCTTAGTTATAATTGAGATAATAGAACTATAGAATTCTGGTTAGTTACTTTACGAACTGGTATCGTATTGTTTTGAAGTGTTAATCTAAAGTTTAAAAGTCCTATTGAAAACTTTCAAGAAGTTCGGTTACTCCATGAAGTTTAATAATTAGTATTAAATCAAGAGTAACAATTCCAAGTGTTAGTGTATAAGTATCATGTTTGTTTCCATGATTCTTGATATTCAAAGGATTGTCTTAATATCAAGGTTATCTAGGATCTGAAGAGTTGTTTGAAACCATGATGTGTGGAAGATATTGTGATATCTGAAGCGAAGTTTTAGTTGCAACATGATAGAGTATAATATGGCTAAAGTCATGTTCTCATATTTGATGAGAATTTGCAAAAGGTTGGAGACACTAGTTGTCCTAATCGTCCAAAAGGATTTGGAGAGCAACATTATACTCATGATTCACCGTTATAATTTAAAAGTAGCTTGATCATGGATAAATCCATGATGAGGGTGAATATTTGATGTAGGTAAAATGTTTACTACACCAAGAGATTACTAAAGAAAGGAATTTGAAAGAACACCAAACATTAGATAATGGTGATCTACTTCAAAGTGCAAATCCAAAGACATTGGTATTTAACTATACATGCTTTGGACTATGTGTCATATGTATGACTCCACTATTGATGTTGATAGATTCTTTCAAATAGAAAAGGAAATACTGAAAGAGAATCTCATAAATATATGGCAGAAAGGAAAAGACTAGAATTGTTTAGCTTAAGTATATAGAAGATATACATGTTATGGCTATATTCTTTGCTTATTAAATAATGTGGTTCTCAAGTATTTGATACTGAATTTGTTGGTGTGAATTGTCATACAAAACAACACAATTCATGAACTACAATGGCCTAAGTAACTAGCAAAAGAATATGTGATGATGTTCATCGAAAACAAATAAAGGGTTATTGTGTTGCTCATTAAACATCAAAGCTTGCCTTCAAAGATTTGTTTTATCAGGTATTATGAGAACAAAAGGATTGTTCAAATAATTGCCGTAATCCATAAAAGATGGATGATTCACAAATCTCATTGGAGAAATCACATCCATAAAACTAGTGCTAAAAATGTCGAAAGACAAATTGATTAAAATATCGCTTAGGAAGTGACATCGCCGTTTAAATTATATTGGAAAGAAAACATGAAGAAACTCCATGTGGATGGAATTTTGGAGTCTATTTGATTTTGATCAAATGACGCTTGTGAAACTTTTCTAGAGATAATTAAAACTTCGTTCATAGACCAAAAGGGAACGAATGACTAGCTTATTGGAACTTGTACATTTGTACGAAGTCCATTATGTGTAGTCAAGAGCGATGGATTTTAACTTCATTTGCTTTTTCCGAAATTTTGAGTGAATATATGAATATTTACTTAATAAGGATGAAGTATGAAACATTTGAAAAGTTCAAAGACTTTCAAGATGAAGTGCAAAATCATTGTAACAAGAATATAAACAGTTTATGATAAAGATCATAAAGGAAGATATTTGAGTTACGAGTTTAGCATAATACCTAAGATTTAAGGAATCGTTCGTGGATTTGCATTTCCCGAAACACCATAAGGGTATGGAGCGTTCGAGGTATGTAATTAAACCTTGTTTGACATGGTAAGATCAAAGGTATAATTCATAAAACTGCCATTATATTTTAAAGATTAAAAGCTTTAGAGACTACCGTTTTTCCACTGAAAAGAGCTCCATCATAATCCGTTGAAATGACACCATATAAAGTTATGGTTTGGGATAAAACCCAAGTTGTCCTTTCTTAAACATTGGTATGCTTTGCATAAGAAATATGTTTGCAACCAAAGTCGGATGAACCTGTCTTTGTATGTTATTTTGAATAACTGTTCCTCCATAACACCAGAGACAAAAGTGTTTGTCGCTTAGAACGTCAAGTTTCTTTGGGAAGGAATTTTTCGTGAAAAATTAAGTGGGAGGACAATAGAACTTTGATAAGGTTAAAAGAACCTTAGCTATATGTGCAGAGTTGCGCAGCATCGAAAAGTGTTCCGGAGGCAGCAACAAAGCTCATGGCTCACGTACCTCAAAGGTTGTGGTCACGGAGATCTAAGTTCCTATTGAAACAAGTAGATCGGGTAAACAATCAAATACCAAGATTTGAGGGTTGAATCATTATTTGAGAATAATGAACCGACTATATGCAAAGAAGCGATGATGGGCCCTGACTCCGTCAAATGGCTTGAAGCCATAAAATCCGTGATAGTTCCATACACGAGAAATCAAGTTTTGAACTTGAAGGACCCTCGAGAAAGGTGTAAGACCTTACAGTTGTGTCTAGATCTATAAAGAAATAGACATGGATGTTTTACATCTATGAAATAGTCGACATGTTGGGAAAGAGTTCACAAAATGTTCAAAGGTTGACTATGACAAGATTTGATCTTTCATAGTGATATTTAGTCTAGACGGATTAATGTAGCAACCACTACATATAATTTGTTATATGGTAGTTGAATAAACAAAACAAGTTCTTCTAATAGAATCGTTACCTAGGACATGTACATAACACGGTCCATAGGGTTTTGTTAATTCAAAAGGATGCTAAAAGCATATGCAAACTTCAATGGTTAAAGTGAGCATCGCGGTGTTGGAATCTTCACTGTGATGAAACTATTAAAGGAGTTTAAAAGTTCATCAGAGACGATGGAGATGCTTGCATTTGCAAGAAATTAAGTGGGAGCGCTAAGACATGTTTCTAATACATTATGTGGAAGACATATTGTTGATTGGAAATAATGTATCTTTTATTAACACATATTAAGAATTTCATCCCGATGAAAGACTTAGGCAAAACCCAAATATTTGGCATCAATAGACGCTAATATGGTTGTGCCAGAAGTACATAGACGAGATATTGAATGAGTTCAATATAGAAACTACAAGAAAGGTTCTTGTCTCACAGAAAGGATTGGAAGAGTTCAAATGTTGATGATATATTCAAGTGTATTGACATTTGGTAAAGTGAAACAAATAATCAAGTATAGATTGATACTTGATGTATGAAATCACAAAGAGTATTTATATCAATCATACTGTGATATGTACAAATCCAGATATGTCCTATGCTCTAAATGTTGTGAGCATATACCAGAATGATTCGTAAGATGATCATTGGACAATAGTAAGGATATTCTTATGATCTTTTGGAAGAACTAAGAGTATAATATTTGTGGAAGTGACAAATAGATGGTTAGTTCATTGTAAAAGTACTACATTGATACTAGTTTTGTCACAAAGTACAAATTAAGTTTATCTCAATCTAAACTAAGGGTGGCACAATATAATGGAAAGTGAGTTCCATAATGGATTTGGATGAGTTCCAAAGTTAAGACATTGTGAGATACTACAACAAAAGGCTAAGTATATGACCGCTATTTTAGCGACAAAGAGGGCATTTGTGTCAAGTAGTTTGTTATCAAACTAGGTGTAGTTCACAGTGGGATAATACTATGAAGATATATTGTGCGACAATATTATCAACATGTTTTAACCCCAAAGAGCTAAAGGTCACACCGAAAGACCAAACTTATACAAAGCCATCTCATTAGAGAATGAGTGATGCGAGAGGCAAAGACATGCAATTACACACGGACACGAAGTGTCGGATCCGAGATCGATTGACCACTAGAAATCGTGTACATACAACACGGAAAGCCATAGGTGGTGAATACACAAAGGTTTGAAACTAGATTATTGACTCTAGTGCAAGTGGGAGACTGTTGGAGATATGCCCAAGAGACAATAATAAAGTGGTTATTATCATATCTTCACACTTATGATAAATGTTTACATACCATGCTATAATTGTATTAACGGAAACATTAATACTTGTGTGATTTGTAAACTAAAATAAGAGTCCCTAGTAAAGCCTCTTGTAAAACTAGCTTGTTGGTTAATATATGATCATGGTTTCGATCATGAACATAGAGATGTTATTAACAACATCATATCATTAGGAGAATGATGTGATGGACATACTCCTATATATAAGCGTAGCATAAAGATCAAGTCATTTAAATAGTTCAATTGCTATATGCTTTCTGATACATAGTAACCTAATTCCTTCGACCATGAGATCATGCATATCACCTTTACCGGATGGATGCTTTGATGACATCAAACACCACACCGTGGCGGGTGGCTATAAAGGTGGCATTGAGTGTTCGGAAAGTATTGGTTGAAACACATGGATCAAGAGTGGGATTTGTCCATCCATATGACGGATAGATATACTCTGGGCCCTCTCGATGGAATGTCATCCAATTAGCTTGCAAGCATGTGACTGGCTCACAAGGGATCACATATCACGGGAAGAAAAGAGTACTTATCGTGCGAGGTTGAACTAGGTATGCAGAGATCTGACGATCATAACCTCGGATAAGTAAACTATCGTGAGACAAAGGGAAATTGGTATCGTATGTAAGTGGTTCATTCGATGTAAGTAATCATAGAAATATGTAGCCATATGAATTTCAGATTCCTCTATTGGTTATTGTTCGGAGAAGTGTCTCGATCATGTCGCATAATTCACGAACCGTAGGGAGACACACTTAAGAATTGACGTTGTTTGAGTAGTTATGGTATTATGAGAAAGAGACCGAATGTTGTTGAGTCTCGGATGGGATCTGGATATCAGGTGATCCGGAATGGTCAGGAGAATAAGATTCATATAAGGAAAGTCTCGTTTGAGTTCGGAATGATTAGGTGTTTTCATCGGGAATGTTCTAGAAGGTTCGGATTGTCCGGCACTCCGGGAGGGTACATGAATGTGTCATTACATATTGAATGATTGCATCATGTACTAAGTGTTCTTGCTGTTCCAAAACTGAAAAGTCAAACTGCCAGTTTGAAAGTCAAACGGCTAAACAGAAACTGTGGAAAAGCGAGCTGTGGGAAACAGCAACTGTGGAAACATGCAAGAGGTGGTTGGAACCGACTTGGGGAGAGTCTCTCAAGCCTGCGGCCAACCAAGGCCGACTTGGGAGGACTCCTCCCTTGGCCGCCTCCCACCTATAAAAGGAGGCGGGGCCTCCTCCTCTAGACACACAAGTTCCTATCCTCTAATCTCCGGTTTAGAGCCGTTTTGGTTTAGAGCTTCTAATTGCTCTAGACTTCCGTTTAGAGCCTTCTAATTGGTGTGTCTAAACCCTAGACCACTAATAGCTCTCTCTCATACTCCACCATACTCGCTCCGGCTTAATGAAGCCTGGGATCTCCCTCTACTTAGGTACCACGCCGTTGTCTTCGGAATCGCGAGGAGAGTGCTACAACCTCACGATTCTTTGGAACAAGGAGAGGAAGGTCTTCGTCAGTACCGAATGTGTGGATCATGAGCGCTGCCGGAAGGATCGTCTACGCGATCTTGAGATCGGAAAGAGTACGACTACATCACCCACGAGAATCTGCTCTCGTTAACCGCTTTGGAATCTTCGAGGGTAAGTTATTCCATCGACTCGTTGCTACAATCTAGTAGATATATCTTGGCTTGTTTGTTTGTATGCGATAGAAAATTTTGTTTTCCATGCTACGAACCCCTACACCTCTGCCCTGTACCTCCGAGCGGCGGCCGCGTTAGCCCTCCGCCTCGCTAGGCCAGCCCTCCCGTCCGTCTGCGTTGAGGCACCACTGGCATGGTGGCCCCGCTCGGGCAGCCGCCGCGACGTCGTCGGTGTTAGATGCGGCGGTAAGGGTGCTCTGGGGACGTTGCTTCCGATCGTGGGTTCCAGCCAAACGCCAGGCCGTGGGCATTCCAAGATCTGCGACGGGGATTCCGAACATCCCAACAAGGAACTCCAAGGACCCTCGTCAAGGAAAACCAAGCTCTCCTCGCGGACCCGAAGATGCCAAGTCCCGTTCCGACGTCCGAAGACCGTACCAACCGGTGGCACTCGACGAACCTCCGGCAAGATCTTCGACATGGACAAGATCTACCGCTGACCCAACCAAGATTCGAAGGCCGATCCCGCCGACGCCAAGTGCTCCAACGACATCGAACCGTCAAGACAAGTTCATCCGCGGTCAAGACCGACAATTGCAAATGATAACCCAAGAGAGACATGAGGCCCCAACAAGATCTGCTTCATGGATCCGCGACCGATCCGGCACGCCAAGTACTCCCTCGAGGACGCCGAGTACTTCACCCCGAACACCGAGACCCTGGACGACTAGTTATCCTTCCCGGAAACATTGACGCTCGTGCGACAAGATCTACTACCCCGGTCCGAAGACCCTAAACCCCGGAGTCCGAGAACGATCCCGTCGAACCCCGAGACCCGACCCCGAACCCCGTCGAACCCTAACCAAGATCGTCGAACCCTAATGTGTGAACCTTTTCCCGAGCCCCTATTTTATAAATGCTAAATAGAAAACTTGTTGCATATCAAATTGTTCATGCATGCATCCTTGTCATGTGGTTTGGGGGCCTTATGCCGATTCACCTAATAATTAAATATGGGGCCCATATGCGGGCAAATCTAGTCTCATAGTGGCCTCATTTAAATTTGTGTAGCGAACCGGTAACTTATCTTGCCCTATCATTACAACATTTAATTTGCGGGGTATCTAAACAACTAGAACCATATATTTAATTGTCGGGACCCCGGTTCCACTTAATATGACCTAATTGCATCGCATCTTTGCCATGTCATACATCATACATGCATCATGCCGATCTTTTGCCGTAGTATTAAATATTGCATCCGGTGTTTCTTCTAGTGTTTTGCTTCTCCACGGATAAGGCCGTTGAGTTGATGCGAGTGCCGACCCGATCTTCGGTTGAACCTTCGGCAGTGTTTTCAGGCGAGCACCTCCCCCTTTCTACCCATCTTACTTTTATAGTATTTATTCCCTCCTGTTGATCTATTGCTATCTGTGTTGCGATGCTCTAGTTTTCGTACCCGTGATATCCCTTGCAGCCGTATATTGCCTTGGACACATCCTATTACCTGTTGTTTGGTAGATAGTTGGACTTGCGCGTCGTAGACGCTTGCTCAAGTGCTGTTGCGTGTCGTCCAGTGCCACAGTTGTTGGTGTATTGCCGCATGTTGATGTTGGAGATGATCATGGCGTTACTTATCGTTCACTTTAATTCCTGTTTAACAACTAAAATTGAAGTAAGTAAGCAGAGGCATCGGTGGGTGATAGATAATATTTGGTTTCCGAACGCCCACTTGTGTCCCGTAGGACCCCGAGTACTTGATACCTGTTCCTTGATTTATCGCGCTATCCACATCCGGGAGGATTATGGGACCCCCCTGAGCCAGAGCTTGACTCCGTCTTATTTCTTGGGGCCACAAACTAGTTTGAGGTTTTATTTACTATTCTGTACCTATGCCATGCTACTACTGTATTTACGATTGTGCGAGGAGCACACTGTACTGTTTAGGATCGTGGCACGATTCATGATGTCGACAAGCCCAGTTTGGGTTCCCGATCGTTCCTGGCCGTCCCCAACCTTGAGTCCGTCTCTCGGGCCGACGGCCGTTCTTGGTCTACTTTAAGGGTGGCCCCTGAAATATTTCTGAATCTGTGATTGCTTTGTCGTGAAAGCCTCGTTGGGTTTTGATTTGGTTTTTCCGAGGTTGATCGGCGTGTGTTGCTATTGGTGCACCCGGCGGGTAAAACTTTCAAAGCCGTGTCATGGTTATGGACGACTTGGAGCCGATATCTCGATCATAGACAAGCATAACTAAAGTAGTGCTATAAATTTGACTTTATAATGACTAGTAATCAGCTTCACTATAATGGAATGGCTAAATAATCGCCCACAATTGCTTGTTTGGAGTGTCTCTTGCGACCATTGTACTGACTAGTAAGTATTGCAACTTCTAGCGGAATGGCTAAATAAAAGTACCAACAAGCTGCTTTGGGTTTTGGGTTTATCTCATGCCATCTGATGTCGATTAGTAATTGTTGCAACTTCTAGCGGAATGAATAACTAAAAGGGCCTTTGCTTCTTTTATCGGACGATTATCTATACGACTAGTAATTGCTGCAACGATAATCGAATGAGTAAAGCGCCAGCGGTGTGAGTTCCTCGGTTGACTTCCTCGTTTGGTTTCGAGGGGAAACACAGTGGGTTTGTTTGATGGTAGAATCAGGTTGGTTCGGATAGGTCCTTCTTACCCCTCTCGATTGACGCGGTTGTATCGAGTCTCTATAGGTTGTTTAGTGCATCTTTGCCGCCGCTTCAATCCACCATACCTTTGTAGGCGAGGACCGCGAATTCTATCCTCGCTGTGTCTTGGCCTCAAGATCGACGCTCCTCTTTTTCCTTTTCCTTTGTCGGCACCCTTTGTTTAAGGTTTTGAGATCGGCGTCGTTAGCAAGGTTACCCTTCCGCTTGGCAGGAGTTATGGACGCCATTGGTTATTCTTCGTGGCTCTTAGCCCCATTTGCATCTTGTCCGTAGTCGGACTGTGTCAATTTCAAGGTGATTTGGATCTTCGTCTTGTATATCTGTATTCTTGACTCATTGAGTCGTTATATATATCTGCTCATGGGTCCCATCGAGGACTGTTGTGTAATGTTATTACTTCATTTTCCACCCGCACGAAAGTGCCTGGTGGGCACCTTTGAATCGTTTCTATGCGGGTTTGGCGGGTTTCGCTAAAACTTGCATAGGGCCGATTCTGAGGGTGTTACAGAGTGGTATCAGAGCTCAGAAGTTGCGATACCCCACAAGTCCAGCCTGTAGGATAACCTAGCTAACGGCCGAAGTAGAGTGTCAAAACTATTTGTCAAAATCGGTTGGATAGTTCTGATTAGGTCTGATTTTACTCCTTACCCCTCTGCTATTCTCCTCTTATCTCGACGTGTTTTGAATCCGCTCTCTTCTCTCTCTTCGAGTCCAGGAATTCTCGTGGTTGGGTTTCCGTCGTACCTTCAGGGTTTCGCTTCCCCCTCTTATCACGGTGATGCTACATCTGGTCTTCATGCTATCCGAGGAATCCTTCGTCTACTGTGGTACCATTCTTTGTTCCTTGTTTGTGCCTTCCGGTGTTTTCCGACGCGACGACATCATCTACGCCAGATCCGAGTAGTCGCATCACTCCTTTGTTCGAACCTCGCTTGTCGAGATCTTGATCGACTCGAGAATGGTTGCACCCTTTTCTACTGATTGTGCAGAGTAATAGTTTGGGTGCGTGATGGATTGGCCCCCATGCCGACTACCCCTTCTATTCGCTTTTGTACATTGAACTGGATGAGAATGCATCGGTTCCCTCTTTCTTCCGGAGTTAGAGGTGGCTTTATTGTTGATACCTCTACCTTCGACCTTTTGTTCCCGGAGTGTTCTCTCGACAACCGCGGACAACGACCTCTTGTTAGTGGTGTCGCGAGGATCTACACAAAGCGAGAAGATGCAGATCGCCGACCTTCCTTCCGGTACCATGAGGCGGATCTCGAGGGCGAGATCCATTGTTAGTGGTGTCGAATTGTGGCATCCCGCAAAACCACTACTAGAAAATCGCGTTGTTTTTGTGCATCGCATCGTCATCATCATGCATTGTTTGTCTGAACTATTTCGAAAAGCCTAGTTTTGCTTTGTACAAATACCCCTCTTATTTTAAAATGCAAAACCCCGATCGCATCGGAGATTTTATTTACCTAAAAAACTATTTGCAAAGTGGCCTTGTTTTAAAATAGACAAGACAAAACAAACACACATCCTAAACCAGCCCCCTCTAAATCCTATCCCCACCCAAATCTATCCTACCCACCAACCGCAGGCCGCTACCTCACCCTCTCACCCTTTTCCTACCCACATGCCACCTCACCGATCCACCAGCCCACCCTCTCTCCTTTTCTCACCCTCAGCCTCTCTACCCTCCCTCTCTGCAGCCGGGCCCCACCCTCTCTGGTCCCACCTACCGACGCACACCCACCCCGCGGGCCCCATCCCACCTGTCCCCACCCGGCAGGTCCACCCCCCTGACCCGCGTGACCCCACCCCCACCGACACCTCCCTCTCTCCTCCCCCACGCGTTCCTCTCTTCTCCCCGCTCCCGCCTCCCCGCCTCCAAGCGCCGCCCCTCCCCTCCCCGGCCGGCCTTCCCTCCCCTCCCCTCCAGCGTCGGCCGCTGCCGCCGCCTGGCACATCTCCTCCGGCGCCGCCCCGCTCGGGCCTCCCCCGACCCGACGCGCTCCTTCCTCCCAGGCTTCCTCCGCCGCCTGCCCTCACGCCACCGCCCGCCGCTGACCTCGCCTGCCGCTGCCCGAGCCCGACCATCTCCTCCGGCCCTAGCCCTCGTCTCCCGTGCGGCCTCGCGTCCCGGCCAACCTCCTCGCCTGCTTCCCTGGCGGCGAGCTGCCTCCGCCGCCAGGCTCGCCGACCGCCTCTTCCGCGCCTCGCGTCCTTGCCTCCGGCCGCCGCTGCCTCCTCCTCCTGCGCCTCCGTCCGTGGCCTCTCCACTCGCCTCCGCCCGCCTCCTTCGCCCGCTGCCGCGCCCGCCCGCCTCTGCACCGCCTTCCTCGCCCGAGCCGCCTCCTCCTCCTCGGGCTCCTCCCAAGCGACGCCGAAGCTTCCTCGGCCCTGCCGCCGGAGCGACGACCCGACGCTGGCCAAGCAGTTTACGCCTCAGGCGCCTCGCCTGTACCGAGCGGCGGCCGCGTTAGCCCTCCGCCTCGCTAGGACAGCCCTCCCGTCCGTCTGCGTTGAGGCACCACTGGCATGGTGGCCCTTTCGGCTGGCAGCCGCGACGTCGTCGGTGTTAGATGCGGCGGTAAGGGTGCTCTGGGGACGTTTCTTCCGGTCGTGGGTTCCAGCCAAACGCCAGGCCATGGGCATTCCAAGATCTACGACGGGGATTCCGAACATCCCAACAAGGAACTCCAAGGACCCTCGTCAAGGAAAACCAAGCTCTCCTCGCGGACCCGAAGATGCCAAGTCCCGTTCCGACGTCCGAAGACCGTACCAACCGGTGGCACTCGACGAACCTCCGGCAATATCTTCGACATGGACAAGATCTACCGCTGACCCAACCAAGATTCGAAGGCCGATCCCGCTGACGCCAAGCGCTCCAACGACATCGAACCGTCAAGACAAGTTCATCCGCGGTCAAGACCGACAATTGCACATGATAACCCAAGAGAGACATGAGGCCCCGACAAGATCTGCTTCATGGATCCGCGACCGATCCGGCACGCCAAGTACTCTCTCGAGGACGCCGAGTACTTCACCCCGAACACCGAGACCCTGGACGACTAGTTACCCTTCCCGGAAACATTGACGCTCGTGCGACAAGATCTACTACCCCGGTCCGAAGACCCTAAACCCCGGAGTCCGAGAACGATCCCGTCGAACCCCGAGACCCGACCCCGAACCCCGTCGAACCCTAACCAAGATCGTCGAACCCTAATGTGTGAACCTTTTCCCGAGCCCCTATTTTATAAATGCTAAATAGAAAACTTGTTGCATATCAAATTGTTCATGCATGCATCCTTGTCATGTGGTTTGGGGGCCTTATGCCGATTCACCTAATAATTAAATATGGGGCCCATATGCGGGCAAATCTAGTCTCATAGTGGCCTCATTTAAATTTGTGTAGCGAACCGGTAACTTATCTTGCCCTATCATTACAACATTTAATTTGCGGGGTATCTAAACAACTAGAACCATATATTTAATTGTCGGGACCCCGGTTCCACTTAATATGACCTAATTGCATCGCATCTTTGCCATGTCATACATCATACATGCATCATGCCGATCTTTTGCCGTAGTATTAAATATTGCATCCGGTGTTTCTTCTAGTGTTTTGCTTCTCCACGGATAAGGCCGTTGAGTTGATGCGAGTGCCGACCCGATCTTCGGTTGAACCTTCGGCAGTGTTTTCAGGCGAGCACCTCCCCCTTTCTACCCATCTTACTTTTATAGTATTTATTCCCTCCTGTTGATCTATTGCTATCGTGTTGCGATGCTCTAGTTTTCGTACCGTGATATCCCTTGCACCGTATATTGCCTTGGACACATCCTATTACCGTTGTTTGGTAGATAGTTGGACTTGCGTCGTGAGACGCTTGCTCAATCTTTGCGTGTATGGTCGCCCATTACGCTTGTTGGTGTATTGCCGCATGTTGATGTTGGAGATGATCATGGCGTTACTTATCGTTCACTTTAATTCCTGTTTAACAACTAAAATTGAAGTAAGTAAGCAGAGGCATCGGTGGGTGATAGATAATATTTGGTTTCCGAACGCCCACTTGTGTCCCGTAGGACCCCGAGTACTTGATACCTATTCCTTGATTTATCGCGCTATCCACATCCGGGAGGATTATGGGACCCCCCTGAGCCAGAGCTTGATTCCGTCTTATTTCTTGGGCCACAAACTAGTTTGAGGTTTTATTTACTATTCTGTACCTATGCCATGCTACTATCAGATTCTGATTGTGCGAGGAGCACACTGCATCTGTTTAGGATCGTGGCACGATTCATGATGTCGACAAGCCCAGTTTTGGGTTCCCGATCGTTCTGGCCCCACAACCTTGAGTCCGTCTCGAGCTTCGCTATGGTTCTACTTTAAGGGTGGCCCCGAAATATTTCTGAATCCTGTGATTGCTTTGTCGTGAAAGCCTCGTTGGTTTTGATTTGGTTTTTCCGAGGTTGATCGGCGTGTTGCTATTGGTGCACCCGGCCGGGTAAAACTTTACGAAAGCCGTGTCCGCGGTTATGGACGACTTGGAGCACGATCTCGATCATAGACAAGCATAACTAAAGTAGTGCTATAAATTTGACTTTATAATGACTAGTAATCAACTTCACTATAATGGAATGGCTAAATAATACGCCCACAATTGCTTGTTTGGAGTGTCGCTTGCGACCATTGTACTGACTAGTAAGTATTGCAACTACAACGGAATGGCTAAATAAAAGTACCAACAACACTGGGTTTTGGGTTTATCTCATGCCATCTCAGATTCGATTAGTAATTGTTGCAACTACAACGGAATGAATAACTAAAGGGCCCATCGCTTCTTTTATCGGACGATTATCTATACACGACTAGTAATTGCTGCAACGATAATCGAATGAGTAAAAGCGCCAACGGTGTGAGTTCCTCGGTTGACTTCGCTTGGTTTCGAGGGGAAACACCAGGGTGGGTTTGTTTGATGGTAGAATCAGGTTGGTTCGGATAGGTCCTTCTTACCCTCTCTAATTGACGCCAGGTTGTATCGAGTCTCTATAGGTTGTTTAGTGCATCTTTGCCGCCGCTTGATCCACCATACCTTTGTAGCGAGGACCGCGAATTCTAGCCTCGCTGTCTTGGCCTCGATCTTGACGCCTCTTTTCCTTTTCCTTTGTCGGCACCCTTTTGTTTAAGCAGGTTTTGAGATCAACGTCGTTAGCAAGGTTACCCTTCCGCTTGGCACAGGCAGGGTTATGGACGCCATTGGTTATTCTTCGAGGCTCTTAGCCCCATTTGCATCTTGTCCGTAGTCGGACCGTGTCAATTTCAAGGTGATTTGGATCTTCGCATTGTATATCTCGTATTCTTGACTCATTGAGTCGTGTTATATATATCGCTACGTGGGTCCCATCGAGGACTGTTGTGTAATGTTATTACTGCTTTCCACTTGCGAAAGTGCTGGGGCACCTTTGAATCGTTTCTATGCGGGTTTGGCGGGTTTCGCTAAAACTTGCATAGGGCCGATTCTGAGGGTGTTACAGCGTACAGCGAAGCCGAATCCACGGCTGCACTTGAAGACGCCGTCGACACACTCGATGAAGCGCGGGATATAGCAGCCGCTCGATCAGCGGTGTACCAGCAGAGTCTCCGCAACTATCACAGCCGCCGGCTGCGCCCAAGGTCCTTCGTCGAAGGAGACCTCGTCTTGCAACTCAAGCAAAAGCGACCGAACAAACTCGATTCACCATGGGAAGGACCCTACGCCGTCACCGAGGTCATCCCAGGTGGCGCCTATCGCCTCAAGCACGTGGAGTCTGGAGTCGCATACTCCAACCCATGGAACGTCTCACACCTGCGACGATTCTACCCGTAGCAACCTACCCCCCTTTTTTTTACTTTTAATAAGGCTTTCAGTCAAGGCTACTCAGCCGAACCATGTACATCCTCCATTACGATATAAATAAAGCTAAGTGCTCCGCCCCAACCTTCGGTTGACTATTTTCTGCAACTTTACTACATGCTACATATGCACTCGGGGGCTCCCCCCACCTCACGATTTCATCGACTGAGGACAAAACGTGTACACCCGAGTAGCTGACCATGTTAGGCAAACGAAAAGGGCACGTACTCAATCAAAGCACTGCGTGATCACAAACAAGCAAACCTTTACAACAAAGGGCATATAAACGCCCAGCCGCAATATACAAATTTTACATCTATCTGTTTATTTTCAGGTCCTACCTATTCTGAAGAATAACCTGAGCACGCTGCTCAAACAAATCTACACTGTTGACATCTTGCCTTACAGCGTAATGCGGACGCATGTTCCACTCGCCACCATCCGGTCGAGGAGGTGGCCCGCCGCCACTGAGCCAAATCTACGGGGCGGTGCACCCTCACAAGAGACAAGGCAGCCTTCACCCCTGCGACGAGCTACTGCCGCACCAGCTCCTTGACATTGTTGGCACTCCGAAACTTTGTCAGAAGACCTGCAAGGGTTGTTGGCACGGCATCCAACGGAAACATGACGTGCAGCACCGAGGAAAGTGATGTACTGACCGCGGAGCACCCGCGAAACTGGTAGACACGATCCTGCACGTCGCCGAGAACCATGGCGCGATCACGATCCATCCAGAAGAAGCCGCCGGCCTCCATGTCCTGTTGAGTCAAGCAATTGACTCGAACAGCGATATGCTCCTTTTCTTCCCTCTGAGCAAGATTGGCACCTGCGACAACCGCACAAAACAAGAATAAGGCCAGCAGACTCACCAAGAACCGAGCTATGCATCGAAAGAAGGATCAACTTACATTGCACCGCTCGGATAGCCGACCAGCTCCACCATCAAATACTCCTCCTGCTGCACCAGTGCATCTTGGATTTCCAAACGTCGCACGACACAGAACCCAAGCAAATCTCTCTCCAAGCTGCGCACGCGATCTCGAAGAAAAGCGAGCTGCGAGGAATCATCCAATGATGGTCGCAAGGGCCTTTCGGAATGAAGTGTCAACTGGGTCAGCACCTGAAGGAACCTATAGCCGCAGAAAAAAGAAGGCACACAGACATTCAGCCTAGGATAAGAGCACAACTCGGAGGAATTCATTAAAATATATAAGGCCACTACGTGGCACAAGGATGGTACTACAAAAGATATTTACAACAAAAATAGACTACAAACTACCCTACGTCTACTATGCCTAAGGCGGAGGGCACTGAGTCGCCTCAGAACCAGACTGCCTAGCTTTGGCCTCGCCCTGCTGCCGCAATGCGTACTCAGACAACAAGTCAATGAGCTTGGGCCCATATCGTCTGCACCGAGAGGAGTAGGAGGCGAAGGCTACCACGGATCCATCCGCAGCCGTCGGCATCCGAGAAGTAATCTGGGGCAGGTCCAGCTCTGCCCCAGCCGCCATGGCCATCGCCAGCCCGACGGACGCGCCGATGCCCTTCTGCTTGCGCTTGTACGCTGCAGGCGCTTCGGCTGACAGAGCCTCTTCCAAGGCATCCACATCTTCAAGGGATGCGCCCTTCGGGAAGAGCTCCTAGTAGAAGCGACCAAGGACCTCTTTCGCCTTGGCAAGAGAGTTGACGACAGTGCTGCAGCGGTCTTCGACCGCCATGGGCATCATCTAGAGCACTCCGTGCTCCAGAGCATCTGTCGAACTCGATGCTCATGCATCCGAGACAAAAAGAAGAAAAACATGAAGAAAGGCAGCATAAAAAGAAGATCCATAGAAAAAGTAACAAGTCCACAAGCTTGTACTCACCCGAAATAGCCTTGGCAGCAGCCATGAGCTTATCTGCCACCCCTCTTTCACGAGCAGCAGCAACGGTGGACAGCTGCTCCTCACGATCTGCAGCCTCCTTCGCCGGGCCGCTTTCGTCGGCTCCAGCTCAAGGCGCTCTTCGCACAAGCCGCCTTACGCTCCGACACAAGGCTCTTCTTCAGAGCGTCGACCTCACGAAGAGAGTCATTATGCTCCTCTGCATTTTCAACAAGAAAGTGTCAAAGAACAGGACCAGGATAAACAAGAAAAGTACTACAAGGCAGACGAATACCTTGAAGCTACCGCAGTTTCGCCCCCAGCGTCAGGCGTTCCTCCACTAGCCGTTTTGCCTCTTGGACAAAAGGCTACAGCAAAAGGCAATAGCAGTAAGAACAGGACTTGGGGGCTACGCCCAACACAAGGAAGCAAAAACAACATCAGCATACGAAGACACCCGGGGGCTCCCCCCGTAACATAAATCAGAAAAACTTACGTGCTCCGAAGGCGAACCCACATGCCCGCCTACGAAATTCTGAGGCGCAACCACCAGCCTCTCCTGCACAGGAGGAACTGGAGCAGCGTCACCCGAAGTCGCCACATTATGAGGAGGAGGCGACGCAATGTTCGACTCCCCCATCATCTCCCGCGCACCATCACTAGAGCCGTCGGAGGATTGCCTGCATACGAACCAATCAACGCAAATGCAAAAATAACAAGGGAACAAAGGACAACAACGGCAACAAGAAAACTTACGAGCCCAACGCGCTCAGGTCGAAGATAGGAGAAGATCTTCGGGCCCTCTTCTCCTCTTTCTTCTCTTCCTTCTTCTCCTCCTTCTTTTCTTCCTTCTTCCGCTTTGCTGGCGGGGGCGGAGCAACAGCCCGCACAGGAATGGCAGGAAGGGGAGAGGAAGAACCCCCATGAACATCATCATGATGCTCAAGGACTAGAGGATTTCTGGGCGTCGGAGGAGTCGAGGCATCTAACGACTCGCTAGAGCTCCGTGATCGCTTGCGCGAATGGTCCTCACTCGATTCGTCGGCATCCTCCACTGGGGATCGCGCTGACGGTAGCTCGGACACGGAATCCACCACTTCATTATCCGGGGCATTCGGATACCTTTCAGGCAACGGTGGTGCCATGCCCGGCACTTTGAAGCTCTGTAAAAGGAAAAGGAACTTTGTTAGCAAACAAAGGAAAAAGTACACAGCTGACAAAAACAAAAGGGGAGCACTACGTGCGCAAATCTACACCTTCGGTACGACCAACGTCGAAGAAAAGGGAGGAGTCAGCGACTTCCCCGGGATTTCTTCGTCGGCCTTGAACTTCAACAGCGCGCGAAGAGACTTGTCAAGTTCCACCTCGGATATTTTCTCACTCGAAACCCTCGTCGGATCACGACGCCCAGAGTAAAGAAACATCGGGTGCGCCCTCGCTTGGAGAGGATGCACTCGACGCTCAAGAAACGTCCGGATGATGTCGACACCGTTCACCTCCTTCTCAGGAATCAGTTGGAGATCCTCCACCCGACGGTACAGGGCCTCTATCTCCGCCACCTCACCGTCTAAGATTTGGTTTTTCCAGGATCTTTTCTTCTCAATCAATTGGGAGGGGTCAAAAGGAACGAGACCAAAATCTTGCCCAGACAGTACGGAGTTACGGATGTAAAACCATTTCCTCCGCCAGTACTGGACAGATTCGGACATGGAAAAGGAAAAGAATTGCACATTGGGACTGAGGGAGATGATGAAACCCCCAATGGGATACACACCATCCAAACCAGACTGCCTCTTCACGGAATAAAGCTTAGGAAGAGGCCAAAGTGCTGACTCAATGCCCAGCCAACACTCGCAAAGGGTGATAAAACAAGCAATGTGGAGAAGAGAATTGGGAGATGATGATGCAATCGAACCCCATAGAAGAAGATCATCCACAAAGGAAGTCATGGATCGGATACGAAACCCACGCAAGACGAAGGCAAGAAACATAACCCGTACCCGGATGGGGACGGGATTACCTCATTGCCGGGGAGTTTGACGCCGTCAGATCCCCGCTAGCTTATGGAGATCGCTCTCCCGCGTCTCTGATCGCCGCCAGCCACCATCGGTGACGCGAGCAGCGGCGGTGCTCTTCTTGCCTCCGACGGCGCTGGTCCAACCGCATATGAGGACTTCTTTGTTTTCCCCATGGCGCTACGGCGGTGGTGGCGTTGCCAACGAAGAAAGACAAAGGAAATGTGGAGGAAACTCTCAGCGCGCAGCAAGAATAGCTCAAGAACGAGGAGGCAGTGAATAGATGAACTGCTGCGGTGAAAGATAAACCACGATTTCACCAGGGATTATAACAGCTGAAAGGGCATGTATGCCCCCATGTGTGGTTTTGGTAATTAATGACAATCTCTATGGACTAATGTGTAAATTGAGTTTCACTTGTAGGTTTGTCCATTGGCATCGCTTGGGCCATGTGTTGGTCTCAAGGTTGGAATATGAAGAAATGTCCAAGGGCTTTGTGCCCATTGGAATCATGAAGAAAGAAGGAGCTTGAAGGTCGATCAAGGCATGTGCAAAGAGTTGCATCAAGATGGATCAACCTCAAGTAAGGATGAAGAAGGACGAGCTCAAGATGCGCCATCTCTAGAAGATCTCATGCTTGAATCTTGCCATCCTCGTGCTCATGGAATGATGAAGACAAGTTCAAAGAAGAGGTTTCCCCATGGAGTATGGGGAGCATTTTTCTTCATCAAGCAAGAGCGAGCAAGAGCAAACAAGAAAGGTGTTCCCACTATAGAAGAACAAGACGGTCTACATCAAGTTCAAGTGGGACGCTCAAGGCAAAGGTATGTTGATAGGGCTTCTCTTTTGCCGGTCTCGTGTTGTTAGTTGGGAGACCGGGTTTAGGATAGATAGCCGTACTATCAAGAGGGGCTCTCAAGTGGGTGTCTCGTTTGCATCGTTCGGAGAGAGCTCAAACCTTTGCATTCATAGCATCATATTTCTTGGTTGTTATTTGGTTCTTGTCCATGAGAGGATCTAGAGCTTGTGGTCATCATCATAACAATCTCTAGTTCATCATCTAAGGATTTCACTTGCATATCTTATTGCGGTTTTTGATCTTGCGAGTTTTCCGGCTCCACACCTTGGGGGATACTTCACATATATATTTATGATATTTTCTCCCAAGGTGATACCCAATATTTTCAGGCTCCACACCTTGTTGGATTCTATTCGTCGTTATCTTTCCAACAAAATTGGTTTCATCCCGTTTGGAGTTCGGATGCAAAAGTTATTGCGTTTCTGGTTTTCTGGTTTCTGGAATTTCCCTGACCGGAAGTTCCGGCTTCCCACCGGAAGTTCCGCTCAAACTTCTTTCTGCGGGCTGTTCTACAGTTTGTTCCGACGCTAGTTCCGCCCAAGTTCCGGTGGCGGTTCAGTAACCTTCTGTTTTGAAGTGTGCTATTTGCCGGAACTTGGCCGGAACTTGCATCGGAACTTGTCCTGGCAAAAGTTCTTGAGCGGAACTTCCGCCTGAAGGCCGGAACTTCCGGTTAGACTCGCTTTGCGACTCATAAGTTCCGCCCCTTGTTCCGACCCAAGTTCCGGTGAAGGCTCGGAACCTTCGCTTTGAAGCGTTCTATTTGCGGAACTTTGTCGAACTTGTCGGAAGTTCACCGAACTTCCGGTTTTGACCGGAACTTCCGGTTGCGCTTCTGGAGCAGGCGTCAACGGTCTGATGACCGTTGGAGCCAGGCTGGGCGGAACTTCCGCCCCAGAGCCGGAAGTTCCGGCCATGATTCGTTTTTTCAGTTTCTCGCTCTGCAGTTTTCGTCCGTTGACTGGGTGCTATCGAAACTTCCGGCCTCCCACCGGAAGTTCCGGCCAGGTGTCGCGAATGCCCATAACGGGCAGATCTGGGAGCCCTTTAAAAGGGGCTCCTCTTCCCCTTCATGGGCACCAGCTTTTCTTCTTGGTTCTTGGCTTTCTCTCTCTCCTCCATTGTCAACCTTGAAGAAGCTTTCCCTCTCCCTTTCCCCTCCTATGATTCTTGCATCTTTTTGAGGGATTTGAGAGAGGAGATCTTGATCTACAATCCCCCCAAGTCAAATCCCTTCTTTGTGAAGGAATCATTGGGATCTAGATCTTGGAGAGTTTTGTGTTCTCCTCTTGTGTTCTTCCTCTCTTATTCCCCCAATAGCTTTTGTAGCTTTGTTGGAATTTGGGGGAGAAGGACTTGCCTTTGCATTTGGTGCATAGGTTTGAGTTCTCCTCGGAGATTCGACGAGTTCAAGCTTGTGAGCTTGTTTCTCTTGGGTTCCTTGGAACCCTAGACGGTTGTGTGGTTGGATTGTTGACCTTTTGTGGTCTTGTTGACCTTTTGTGGTCTTGTAGCCTTTTGTGGCGTTGTTGGCCTTTTGTGGCATTGTTGGCCTGTTGTGGCTTTGTTGTTGGGAGCCTCCAATTGAGTTGTGGAGTTAGCCCCAATCTTGTACGGGTTCGGTGACCGCCCTCAAGCGTCCCATAGTGGAGCAAGTGCCCGCCTTTTGTGGTGCGCACTTGGGAGAATAGGGTGAGCCTTTTGTGGCGTCGGTGAGTTGCGTGCTTCCGCATCCGGGGTGAGGCCTTGTGTGGCGTTGGGTGAGCATCGAGCCACCACACCTCGAGGTGAGCCATTTGTGGCGTTCGGAGAGCATTGCGCCATCGCACCTCTCCAACGGAGACGTAGCTTCTTTGGAAGTGAACTTCGGGAAACAAATCTTCGTCTCCGCGTCCATCGGTTATCTCTCAACCGAACCCTTTACTTATGCACTTTACATTGTGATAGCCATCGGGCTTGAAGTATTTATACCTTGCTATCACCTTGTTTCTTGTATTGCTTAGCATAGGTTGTTGGTGCACCTAGGTGAACTTAGTGGCTAGGTTTTGTGCTCAATAAATTAAACGTTAGTTTTATTCCGCATTTACTTGAGCCTAATCCGTAATAATTTTAAAAGCCTATTCACCCCCCCTCTAGGCGACTTCCTTTGTACTTTCAACAGCGAAGACGACGCACGCTGGCCGTCCATCGAGAAGACCTAACGCCAACGGTAGATCTGGTCGTACACGTGTCAGCACCAAAACGAACCGTCGATACCACGCCGTCCACTACGTGCGGAAATCGAGGAGACGCCGTAATCATCTCCACGCCGCGCGTGACCGGTCAATTCAAAGTCAGCAAGTGGGACCCACGCCCGTCGATCAAGTCATCTCTGGCGTAGCGACGCTGAGGTCATCGATCGTAGCGCAGCGTCATCAAAAGCTATACTAGCACCACTTCGGCTCCACAGCTAAAAGTACTCACTCGAATCTATGATTCGACTAAATACTTGGGGGCTACTCCTATCAGGAGCGCTGGCCGCGCACCCGACAGACAAATGAGGACAAAATTACTTCTCTGAGTCCTACGTCGAGTCTACGACTCCACTACGGACTCGGGGGCTACTCCCATAGGGAGGATGGATTTAAGCATCCGAAAATTTTCGAGTCCTGCGAACCTAAATGATTGAAACAATGCTTGAACTAAAAGTCTCCGTTCGAGTCTACGACTCGAACAGACACTTGGGGGCTACTCCCGTAGGGAGCGCTGGTCGCGCACCCTATGAAATCTTCGACTGCGATCTTTCGGATCAGCACGCAAAAACTTTTTGGCAACTCTGCCCCAACAAAACGCTGAGTGAGCGACAATCTCCTTGGCCACCCGAAGCACCTTCGAGGTGATAAATGTTCGGATGCTGCGTCTGTGACACAAAGATAAGACCTACAGATATCATCTGATGGTCTGGCAACGCACCTGACTGCGCTCTGCTAGTATGAATCCGTACCAACAGGTACGATGAAAAATCCCGACGGACGCGTTGGGTACAACCAATTAAAATCACTGGAATTCACTCCTATAAGTCCTCCGCGGCCTGGGTTGAATTACGCCAGCATATGTTCCAGGCCCGGGTTAAGGGACCCGAACCTGAAGAAGATTGTGTTGTTTCGTCCTAAGACAGTTAACTGACCCTGATCCGTCGGGTGAGTCAGGCACACGCATCAACAATCCCTACACACATATACTATTAACATATAGCTGCTCCCGAAGGATGGAAGAGTCTTCAGCCGAATCTACGATTCGACTGATCACTCGGGGGCTACTGACATGGTTATACCTTAAGGGTACGTAACTTCAGCATACCTAGTCCAGCCTAAGGAAGATCCACAGCAGACATACGCTGGCCCATAAAGATTTTCGGGTGGCCAAGGCCCATGACGTCTTCGGATCCTTGGAGAGCAAGACAAGAGGAGATAAGAAATTCAAAGGGGTAAAACCCTAGAACTTGTAACCGACTAGGACTACGCCCGGGACCTGCCTAAGTCTATATAAAGGCCAGGAGGGCACACACTAGATCTCTCGACTCATACTTTCGCACATGCATCCACGCCAGATCGAATCTGCGCACCCTGTAACCTTCGGTTCCGCCGTAATCAAGAGCAGACAAGCAGGAGCAGGGTTTTCCCTCCGGGGGCCTGGACCTAGGTAAATCTCGTGTCCCCTGGTTGCTTGTCTGTTAACCGTGCCACGGTCTCCAGCATCCCCATCTTCTCCAAAACCCAAGTCCATAACAATGGGCATTGACGAGATTAAACCTCGTCACCAAGTGCTTGTTGAGTTGAATAACCGCTTCGCTAAAAAAATCTACTCAATTATTATGGTGCATTGCTTGTATTGATCCAAAGAACTCATTTGCTAATTTTTATGAAGACAAACTTGTTGAACTCGCTGAGATATATGTTGATGACTTCTCCATGTATAAGATTTCGTTTGTCCTTAGAAACCAACTTGAGAAATTCATTGCTGATGCGAGAGGTGATTTAGATTTTGTGAGTTGTCATGACCTTGGTAATCTTGCTATGAAGATAGTTCAGATTGATAGACACTTGGTTTTTCCTTTGGTGTATTGTCTCATTGAGTTGGCATTGATTTACCGGTTGCAACAATATCAGTGGAAAAAGCTTTCTTAGCTATGCACATTATTAAGACCGAGTTAAGGAATAAAATGGGTGATGATTGGATGAATTATAGCATGATTTGCTATATTAGGCGAGATGTATTTCACTCTATTAGTGATGGTGATATTGTGTATCGTTTTCAAGCATATTGTTCACATAGAGGATTTTTACCTCTTCGTTTTGGTACGTTCTCATATTAATCATTTCATTTCATATTTATGCCTTTTCTTATGAAATATTTTTTGTTTTTTGAAGGTAATGGTTCTTCTACCACTGATAAAGTTATGGGAGGCTCAGATGAACTAATCCAGAGATTTGGTACTCTTTTTATATTACCATTTCTAGTTTATATTCATCTCGTATGGTGAATTTAAAAATATATGCTAGATTTGCTATCGTATCAAATTTTCCGTCTTATTACAAGGAAAATAATAATAATTTTTTATACGCTTAGTTTTTGCCTCGGAGCTTGATCCATTTCTGGCTCCGCCACCGACCGATGAGACCGGCTCCTCCAGCCATGCTAGTGCAATGGACGACAAGGAGTAGACGCCGCCGTCATACGACATAGGACGACCAACAACTTTTTTTCAGATGTCCAAGTTTTAGTTTTTTTTTTCAAAATCATGTAATGGCTATCCTTTTATCAATGGGAAATATCTATTTTTTGTCACTTACATGCGGGCCTAACCGAGCCTCGAATTTAAGCCGATCAATCCACTTTCGGTCTATTTGCGTGACACAGCTGGGCCGAGTTTTCGTGTCCTCGTCTCTTTTTTTTTGAGCCTCGGTCCGTTTGGAACATTCGGCCCAGCTTTTGGCCCATGGCGAACATAAAGAGAGAGCAATAATTAGCACAAACCATGTAAAAAAAACAGATAATTAGCATCCAGTCCAGAGCCTAATGACATCATTTTAAAAAGGTCCCTGAATCCGAGTGGTCACTGCGAAAAGAATCCAGAAAACACCAAATACCCCGTCGTCGCCCCTTCCCCCTCCCCGGCCCATCCAATTCCTCCAATCTTCTCTTCCTGCCCTCGCCGCCGCGGCGGCTGTTCCGACGCCAGCGACATTCATCCAATCCTCCGCGACGAAGACGTCCCATACTCCCATGTCATCTTCCACCGAACCACATCACGCTGGAGGCGCTCTCCTCTCGTAGATACCGCGCCCCTCGTCTGCTCCACTGGACTGCCGCGGAGTGGAGATCCATTCGCACCTTGGATTGATATCTTTCGTTGGTGATGAACCCTAACTTACCTCAATCGTTCCGAGTGTTTTTTTCTTCCGCGATGTTTTATTTCCTTTTTGTGATTAATCTAATTCTAATTGACGGATATTGGGTATCCAGCCCATCTAGTCTACTGACTGTGGTCTTCTGTTTGCTGTGTGGTGTAGTACTGATAGCAGCTTGTGTTCCAGAATTTTGGGGCTGAGATTCCTCACGCCCCGTGTTCGGTCCCTTAGTTTAACTGGTCTTTGGACGAGCTCATTGTATAGTATTACTGTACATGTTAACTGCTCTCTGTTTACACTCAATTTGTCTATATTGTCTGTAAGCAAACATGATATATAGACATATAGTGCTGTTACTGCTGTAGCCTAGTATCAAGTATATACCAGACGCAAGCTTCTAATTACTGTTTGTCTGTCAAGATTTCAGTATTCTGTGTTAGAATGTCATATTGGTGTGGTTAATTTTCAGTATCAGCAACGCACTGCCATTTCCACATTGTATATACATGCCTCAGTTCGTTCAACCCCTGCTCCAACTGCCAACCAAACATTCCTGAATTTGTCACTGGAGATAGGAACATTCTTTCTGAATAATGTTGGGCTAGTTAGTACAGTTTATTTCATAGTGTCCATCAAATAAGAGTTTCCCTTAAGATGAAAGTTCTGGTCATAAAGCAGCTAAGCCTGTCTAATATCTAAGTAAAAGCATCATTCTTTGAGCTATTTCCAGTTACTGTTGAGCTTGGCTTTCTGGCCACCTCAACATCTTATTATGTGATTTGATTCTACTATTCCTAGAACTATCCCTTAATGCTATTTGCATGACCAAACATATGCAATTGTTTGTACATGATCAGATTGCATTATAATGAATGAGTCAAAGAAACACAACCCCTAGTGAAAATCCCCTAAAATACGCTCCATTAGAAACAATTGCATATGTTTTTGTGATTAATCTAATCTAAGTCCTCCTAATTGACTGATATTGGGTACTCCAGCCCAGCTAGTCTACTAACTGTGGTCTTGTGATTGCTGTGTGGTGTAGTACCGATAGCAGTTTGTGTTCCTGAATTTTGGGGCTGAGATTCCTCACGCCCCGTGTTTGGTCCCTTGGTTTAACTGGTCTTTGGACGAGCTCATTGTATATCACATGTTAACTGCTCTTTGTCTTCACTCAATTTGTCTATATCGTCTGTAAGTAAACATGATATTTAGCCATATAGTGCTGTAGCCTAGTATCAAGTATATATCAGATGCAAGCTTCTAATTACTGTTTGTCTGTCAAGATTTTGGTATTCTGTGGTAGAATGTTGTATTGGTGTGGTTATTTTTCAGTATCAACAATGCACTGCCATGTCCACATTGTATATAACATGCCTCAAGTTCGTTCAACCCCTACTCCAACTGCCAACCAAACACTCCCGAATCTGTCACTGGAGATACGACCATTCTCCTTGAATGATGGTGGGCTAATTTGTACAGTTTATTTCATAGTGTCCATCAAATAAGAGTTTCCCTTAAGATAAATGATCTGGTCATAACGCAGCTAAGCCTGTCTAATATCTAAGTAAAAGCATCATTCTTTGAGCTACTTCCAGCTACTGTTGAGCTTGGCTTTCTGGTCACCTCAACATCTTATTATGTGATTTGTTTTTACTATTCCTAAAACTATCCCTGAATGCTATTTGGATGACCAAACATATGGAGTTGTTTGTACATGTTCAGATTGCATTCTCCTGGTTGCATGGAGTTACTACCTGATACATTCTGTTGGGTTTTATTACTAAAGAAATGAATGAGTCGAAGAAACACGATCCTTAGTGAAAATCCCCTAAAATACACTCCATTAGAAACATTTATGCAACTCCATGTAAAAGAATGGTGAGATAGGGACATTTTAACCTTGCTGTCAAACAGAATTTTCATCTTTATTTAGCAATTGATAAGTTGAATTTGGGCAATTAACTCTTAGTTGTTTTATATGTTAGATACTTTAATTATTGTGTACCATCCAGTTGGAGAAATTAGGACAATGTCTGAAGCAAAGTTTATGTACATTAAGATAATAGCTGACACTGACTATTCTTGCATAGTCTTACTAGATAATTCCTAACTTGTAACGGCTGTATGAGATTGTTTACTATGCTTAACTGTAAATTAGACTATCTGTTCATCTTTGCTGGCTTAGTTCCATCCAGTTGGAGAAGTTAGGCCAGTTTTTAATGCGAGATATATGTATATTGAGATGTTAATAGCCGCCATGGGCTACTCTTGCAGAGCTTTACTAGACCATATCGAACTTGTCCTTGTTGTATGACATTGTTTGATATGCTTTGCTGAGAAATTACACAACCTGTTTATATTCGCTTACTCTCTTTAACATTCTTTACTCCTTTCGTTTTAAACCATCTAATTTGTACCAAGTCTCTGGCACTTCCATGCTTCCATAACTACTGATGCATTCATTCTCAGTTTTGATGATTTTATTTGAACTTTAGACTGTATTTTTTGCCCATATCGTTCAAATCTTTTGTTTGAACTTGATATTTATGCTACCAGTTCAAACATTTTCATGCTTCCTCACTATAAAAGTGGTGAAATTACATAAAACACCCATGACCTACATGCTCAATCACTTGAAAATTACTTCATTTTTGCCATGCTAGGCACACAATAAATATGAAAATTAGCTTGTAGAGATATGGTAGGGTCACATGATTTTTGAGAATGGAGATTACTAGTAGTGTTATAAGCAAAAGGGTACGGAATAGAACCCAGAAGATTGTAGAACAGTTCATTTTCCTTCTTTCTTATATCAAATTCTATAGGTCATGGGAAAAAGTGCAGCTTCATTTGTTGTTGTCGTGATTTTCATAGCAAACTAGTACCAACCAGCATTGCATGTTTCCACAGAAACATATTGATAAATATAATTTCCTTGTTATCAATTTATCATGATCTGTAACTGAAAATATATGTACTTTCATATTATTCTAGATCCCTTTTCCCAGTTTTGTGAAGAAAATGGCAAGAACTCCAGGAGACCGTAACCTATCGAGGCGGCGACTTAGGTCATTTTCTTCTACTGTACCTTCCTACTACAAGAAAGCAAAGAAGGCAGCCAAGCAAAATGAGGTGCAATTAACCTCGGAGGAAAAGGATTGGAAACATGCCACGTGCCCAATATGCTTAGAGCGTCCACATGATGCTGTCCTCCTCTTGTGTTCTTCCCACAACAAAGGTTGTCGACCGTACATGTGTGGTACCAACTATCACCAGTCTAATTGTCTTGAACAGTTTAAAAATGCTTATCTGAAGGAGAAACCGGCACATGAAGTATCAAGTGCAGTGACAGCTGGTAGCAAGAGGCCAAAGGATATGGAGCTTGCATGCCCTATCTGCCGCGGGGAAGTGAAAGGGTGGACGGTGGTTGAGTCAGCCCGGCAATTTCTCAACCGCAAGAGGAGAACTTGCACCCATGAGGATTGCTCGTTCATTGGATCATATAAGAAACTCTGCAAGCATGTGAAGGCCAAACATCCTTCATCCAAACCCCGTGAAGTTGACCCAGCACGTTTAGCCGAGTGGAAGGAGCTTGAAAGTGAAAAGGAGAGGCAGGATGCAATCAGCATAGTCACAGGCTTGAATCCTGGAGCCATGATTATGGGGGACTACCTTATTGATCCCAATAGTGGCAGCAGCGACTTTGATATGGAAAGCTCTGATTGGAGTGATAGTTCTGACTGTTACTCTTCTGATGGTGGCGATATTATGATTTCTGAAGGTGCTGGTATCAGAACATTACGGAGGGCAGTTCGCAGAGCTTATAGGAGAAATGAGGCAAGAGCAAGGCGAAATGTCCCAATTGTAGGAGCTGGTGATTCTGGCATTCAGTGTATTGGTTTAACCATCTCTAGAAGCAGTGGAAGGCGTCGCATAACCAACCGCAGGGAGCTGCTGGTTGGTTCTGCTCGGAGGCGGGCAAGATCTACAATTGACAGCTGAGATATGGGAGCATTCCGTGGATGCGCACATTATCCATCTTCCAGGAGGACAGACAGCAGTGAAGATGTTTTGGTGGCACCAATATTCATGGACTTCCTTTAGTCTGTTTATTTTCTTGTCCGGTCACATAGAGGGTGATGTTTAATGGAGTTTTTTGTGCTTTGTTAGGCCACCTTTCTTTCCTTTTTTCTGATGAATGCACTGCTAGATTTGTGAATGGGAGTTTCTTTTGTCGAAGTAAATTAGAAGCAGGGGTATGTTATATAGACTAAAAGGATGGTGTTTAGCTGTTGGCATGATTGTGCTAGAAAAACACAATCCAACTCATGGTCACTTCTGTTCAAAGTTTTATGTCTATAATTATATGGTTCTGCTTGTCCAGTGGATCTAATTGCTGGACCTTGAATGAATTTGGAGGTTTCATGCCGTGGTTCTGTTGGTGTTAACAAATCTGTTGATCGTAGCTTCGCAGGCAGTTCTGCCAGTAATGGGTATTCCATCCCATATCACTCTCACCAGTCATCATGTCTAATCTGCATCATGATCAGGATCACAAGAAGAGAAATGGTAACACCGTTTTGTCTGGAACATGAACTATCTACACCGTTTTGTCTGGAACATGAGTAGCTTAACTATCTACATCGTTTTGTCTGGAACATGAGTAGCTTAACTATTTACATAATACTCGACAGTACTTGATAGCAGCAGGACTAACAGGGCTAAGAGCTGGATCATATATCCATGGAGACAGCCGCTGGCACTCAAGATATGCCGATGGTCTTCCCGAGCAGCCACATGACTAGCGAGAACTCGATCATGAAGAGCGCGTGTAGCCAGGTCCGGTCGACGACGAAGCCGAACACGGTGATGCCGGCACGGTTGTTCTCCAGGTAGGTTACTGAAAACGCCATGACAAGCTACAGTGCTTAGTACTTTGGCTGGCACGAACGATAGGATGCGCAATACGAGATTTGGGTGGCGTGCGATGTTTACCTAGAGCCTGCCTCTTCTGGTAGGAGATGTGGGTGGCGTGGAAAGACGTGAACTTGGAGGAGGTGTCGAGGCTGTCCTCGCTCGGGGAGTTCTCGTCGTCGTCCGACTCGTCGCCGGAGGAGGTGCTCGGGGGTACCTGCTGCTGCGGCTGCAGGTACGGCTTGCCGGGCGTCCTGGGGTTCTCCTGGTCGAAGTCCTGGGTGTTGATGGTGGCGTCGGCGTGCCAGGCCGCGGCGATGCTGGTGATGGCCTGCGTCTTGTGCGTGATCTTGGCCGCGCTGTGCAGGCAGATGAGCAGGCCGGCGACGAGGCTCAGGGAGCAGAGCTGCATGCACAAGAGCCGGTTATAATAGCTATCATGTCGAATTAAGAAAATGGATGCTGAGACGAGTATGTATATGACACACGTACCGCGAGCTCGCCGGCGGTGGCGATGTTGACCTGCGCGTGGGGCCTGGTGGCGCCGAGGAGAGCGGAGAACTGACTGGCCGTGACGAGGAGGAGGCAGTAGAGTATGAACTTCCGGTAGCGGTGGCTGATCCTCCGGAGCTGGTCACGGATGCGGCGGTGCTGCCTGAGCACCTCCGTGACGTCGGCGCACTGGCCGAAGTCGCGCGCGAAGCCCGTCATCCTGAGGATCTGCAGGTAGCATATGATCCGGAAGAGCACGCAGACCATGAAAAACATGGCGGTGCGGTACATCCAGGACGCCGTCTCCAGCGCGCACGCCGCGGCCAGCCACCACCAGCGCGCGGACGGGAAGGGGCGGTGCGCGCAGTACCAGAAGACCTTGTAGGCGGCGTCGGCGAGGAAGCATGGGAGCACGAAGCAGGCGAGGACGCGGAAGGATCCCGCGAGCTGCACGATGTAGCCCGCGCGGACGTCCTGGGAGTCGTGGCGGAGGCGGTCCAGGTAGAGGAGCCGCCTGAGTCCCGCGCGGCGGACGAGGGAGGTGAGCGTGAGGTAGGCGAGCGCGGCTGAGAGCGTGAGCGAGGCCTGCACCTGCGTGTCGTAGGCTCGGCGCGGCAGGGCGACGCAGGCCGCCACGGGGACGGCCACGGCGAGGAGCGCGAAGACGAGCCAGGAGGCCGCGGCGCTGCCGCCGTCGGAGTGGTCGACGCACATCCAGCGGAGGCAGGTCCGGAAGCTGCCGAGCTCGTCGCGCGCGTGCGACATGGACCGCTGGTACGAGCCCCTGCGCCGCAGCAGCGGGACCGACGACACGGGCCCCGCGGCGGCCGTCGGCGACGATGGCGCGTCCCCGGCCATCTATCGCTGCGGGGGTTCCTCGATCGGCCTCGTGATCCTACGTTCTCGGGCGCCTTTCTCTCCTCGTATGTCCTGGTTTTACTGGCCGCCCTGGCGTCTAGGGAGGAGGAAAATGCCGTAATGCGCCAGCAGGAGAACTTTCCTTGGGATTGAAGAATGGAAACGGGGAGAGGATTTACTCGCGTATATATATATCGTGTTGCTAGCCGAGGCCAACAAATCTCCCTCCAGTTTGGAAATGTTTGTGGCAGCGGATCTGCAGTGAATGGTACATGTTTTGCCATATTTCTTTCCCGTTTCTCTTCCTTATTTCTAATTACCAGCACATAGCCAGTACCCTAGTACTATAGACAGCAGGTTTCATGGTTCCGATATCTTTACTCATGAGATTATCATGAGTGTGTGACGGTAATGTCCGATACGGAAAGCAGTATATCTCGTGCCAGACGCTTTTGGTTGGATTGGAAGGCGGACAGCGAACGGTATCACAGGTTCAGAGCAACAGAGGTTCTGACAAAGTAAACTAGTGTGGGAAAGAGACCGGAGAGTAGGGGCACAGCTTGGCTTGCACACTCTGCGCCGGAAAACGACCCATCGCTCCATCCGTAACCACAAACCAACACGAAGGAAGAACATGCGCCCCATGCCTCGTCTTGGCGAACATGACCACTTTGTGAGCAACCGAGGCAGAGTACGGCTCATCTTGGGCTCGGATTGAACCAGCCAAACTGTTCATGTTCTCCACCGGGACCGCATAGCACGAGGTTTCTTTCCGTGAATGCTCGGCGAGAAAGGTCGCGCCTGTCTTGGTTCAGGCCCATAGCCTCCATCGGGCAGGCCTAAATTTCCTTTTCCGGACGGAAGTGGCTGAGCTAGACAGTATCGACAAGATCCGGCGAAGCCAGCGGTTGGGCCCGAATCCCATAATCTCTTCACATTCCCGTTGCCAAACTGGATCCGGTCCTGTACAAACAACTATTCCATCCGTTTCAAAATAAATATAAAATGTTGTGGAAGCTGCGAAACGCCTACTGCTTCAACAACGTCCGTATGCAACACACGATGATGAGGCTCGCATCTATGGTTGTGGAGGAGTATGACTTACTTCAGTGTATTAGGGATCGCGAGAGTAGGAGCCCAAACTATAGCGCGAGAGAAGACTTTAGAACTCTGGGTCTGATCCCTTGTGGCTGTATAAGAGATCAGCTCTTGTAAATAACCTTCTGCCTTTTATAAAATTAAGGTATGTATTCGTGTACTTTTGAAAAAAAATGTTTTAGATTTGCGAAGAAAATATCTTTAGTTTTATTTTAGTATGTAGATTCACTAAATTTTTTAAAGCGGAGGGAGTACTACTCGACTAGATTAGAGCATCTCCGCTCGGGTTCCAGAAGGCCGTTTTCAGGGCAAATTTTTTATCCAGCGGTGAAAAATGCCCAGTCGTGTTCTTAGGACGCTGATTTCGTCTGAATTTGGCCAAACTTTTGTCCGACGTTTTCAGGCCGATCCCGGGATGCCGGGAACGTCTTGAAAACAACAGACGCAGCGGAATCACCAAAAAAATAGCTCCGCTTGTGGCCATGTTCTATCAGCGACTTGAAACCGAGTCGTCATCATCCCCTTGCCTCGGCTCCCGAGACGGACCTTCGGGCAATGATTGCCCGTCTCGTCGGCTACGCGTCACCATAATGGCGCGCCACCACGAGCTCGCCTTCCCGTCGTTTCCCATTTTCCCGCCCACGCCGCTACACCCCTCCCACCTTCGCAGCCCATTTTGGCTATAAAAGACGATGCCCTCGTCGGCTCACAGCACACACTCTCAGGCCTCCATATTCCCCCGACCACGAACTCCAACTCCAACGAGTAGAAGCTCTCGACGAAAGCCATGGCGGAGAGGTACCCAGGCGACCCCGCGGCGGTGAACGGCTTCGGCCGATGTACCATCCAGCCGTGGGATGCCTGGATGTTGCAGGACGCCAGTTACATGACGTCGCCCGACTTCCGGTGCCCGCCGAATTGGAAGCTCGGCGCCGACGGCGTGCCGGTGCCGCCGATGCCTGAGGATGGCGAGATGGTCGAGGAGATCCAGGCCGCCATCGCGGCGATGGAGGATCCATACCTCGCCGAAGACCTCGGTAACCTTGTTTACTAGGGGCAGTTCTTCGCTGAGCGCCGGCTCCGGGAGCTCACCACCCATGAAGTCCCGCCTGGCTTGCCGCCGAAGCGCAACAATGCGGCGTCTCGCCATCGCTGGTGGAGTGCACCGGGACGGACGCTCATCGCCGTCCTGGACCATATCGTCCCTGGCAACCGCCTAAGGCTAGGCTTTCCTCGCTTGTTGTTTCCCACGGCAAGGGCGAGGTGCGCCCCTCCGGCGAATTGGCTGCCCAGGAGGCGAGACAGCCTCAGTTCGTCGTCCTCCGCCTCCTCGGCCTCCCGCTCATTTGGCTCTGCGCCAACACATTCGCCGCGAGCCAGCGGCGAGGCTCTATATCCCATGAAGCGGGAGGCCGAGACACCAATGCGCTCGCCGCCGAGGACGAGGTCACGAAGCCTGCGCGCCATTGCCTCTGAATGGACGGCTTCGCCTGCGCCATCCGAAGCCTGAGCTGGTGGACTGGGAAGTCCATGTCGACAAGGACGCCTTTGCTATCAGGATGGCGATGGCGCACTCTTTCAACGATGTACCGCCGATGCCGAAGTCGGACGCCCTCGCCTGGTCAAGGGCAGACTGGGAGCACGAGGAGGCCAACCGAATTCGGCGCCACCAAGAGGAGGCCGAGCGCGAGGCCGCCCGTAGATCTCGCCAGGAGCTCGCCTACCAGGGTGTGCTGCTCGTCGTCCTCGTCGACGCCGGCCCCTCGTCCCAGCCTTGGTGTTATAGCAATGCCGGCCAAGGAAGCCCGTGCCTACCTGTAGCCACCGAGCAATGACGACGACGTCAAGCGGACCCCGACTACACGGTGTTCTACCGTAACCTCGACACGTGAGCGGTGATGACGGCCACACTATTGGTGTGGAACGCTTCTTTGGAAACCCCAAGAGCAAGGTGTGAAGAGCACATCAGCAAGCCTTCCCTCAGTAAGAAACCGAGGTTATCGAACCAGTAGGAGGAAGGAAACATCTCAAAGGTGTTGCAAGCAACGTGGAAACCTGCACAACACAAACTCAAGACTTTGCGCCAACGAACAATGATGTTTTCAAGCTCACCGGTTTGATGTAACAAAGGATTAACTGTATGGTGTGGAAGGTGATGGTGGTTTGCATCAAGTAAACAGTAACAGTGGAAGATGTATCAATGGTAAAGATTGGACCGGGATCCATAGTTCACTAGAGGTGTTCTCCTTAGGTAAACAAACATGGCACGCAGGGTAAACAAATTACAGTAGGGCAATTGATAGGACTGAGCAAGGCATAACAATGCAATACTAGAAAAAAAGATCCTATGAGATTCGATTGGGCAATACAACAATATATATAGACCATCATCCAACTACATCTATGAATAGAAGTCCACCTTCAGGTTATCATCCGAACCCCCTCCAGTAGTAAGATGCAAGCAACAGACAACTCCGTTAAGCAAAGTATGTAAGGTAAACAATCCACTTGTTCCATGAACAAGAGACCGTTGTTTTCTCCCTAGTGGCAACAACACATCTACAACCGAAGATATTTATGTCACTTCCCTTGGAAACTAGAGGCATGAACCCACTATCGAGCATAAATACCCCCTCTTGGAGTTACTAGCAACTACTTGGCCAAGATAAGTACTAACAACCGAGAGCATGCAAGATCACAAACAACACAGACATGATAGAATCAAATAGACAAAACCATTAATCAATCCGACATAGTAATCTCAATATCCATCGGATCCCCGCAAACACAACATGCATGATTACAAATAGATTAGATCCTGATCATGAACGGAGATCACAAGATCTATACATAAAATCACAAGGAGGAGATACAACCATCTAGCTACTACATGGACCCGTAGTCCAAGGTGGAACAACTCACGCTTCATACCGGAGGCTGACATGATGAAGAAGAAGGCCTCCGGGATGATCTCCCCTCCGGCAGGGTGCCGGGAAGAGCTTCAGATCCCCTGATCTAGGGATGATGGTGGCGGTGGCTACAGACGGTTTCGTGGAATATTGATCGGGTGTTTAGGGTTTTGGCATCGGGGCGACTTTGTAGGCAAAGAGGCGAGGCAGGGGCCACCAAGGCGACTGCACCCCCCAGGCGCGAGGTGGGCCCACCCATGCAGCTAGGGGGTGTGTCCCCCTGGCGAGCCTCCCCCGTCTCGTATTCTGGCTTCGTGTTGCCCACGGTAAAATATTGACTTTGGCTTTTGTCCTGTCGAATTCCGAGAATATTGATTTTCAGCCCTCATTGCCCCTATCATAAGTATCTTGAAGTGATTAAGGTTAAAGTGAACAAACTATGGAGTATATGCTTGACAAAGTATAAGTTGGCAATCTCATGTGCCTTGAATACGAGGGCTGCACCTCATGCTACTCAACTTTAGTCACATGTATGTTCTTGTCATAGTAAGTACATGTGTATCATGGAGAACCGCCAACGGGGTACCCCTTGCACAATGTACAGGATCTATCCCATAACCAAAATGACAAGGCAAGCAGACAATGAGCATCTCAGCAATCTTTTTATTTACTATATGCATAGATTTTTATTGAGGATGCTTCACAGATTGCTCATTATGGTGATGAAGTGTGCAATCAAGTTCGTGAGGGCTTTAATAACTAAGTTTTCACATAACAAAATACTTTTTAATTGGGAGATAGCTGAAAACAAGAATATAATTGGAATGGTGTAACACACCATGCATAGGAGTTTATAGTGGACACTTTAGAATAACTTGGTTTCTTGGGAGTTGGAAGCATGAGTAGAGCTTACTCATACAAGTGGAGGCTAGCAAAAGACTGGGAGCAACCAACTAACAAAGCAATAATGGTCATAATCATGTAGAATGATAAAACATTACTAATCAAAGCATAGAGTGGTACTACAAGTCAAGGACTAAATGATCATAGAGGCTATGGTGACTTGTTCATAGTCATAACATGGTGCGAGCATGTACCAAGTCAACCCAAACAAAACATCAAAGGAGAATACCACAATATTATGCTTTTGTATGCTAAAACTGCGGTGACCCAGCATACCACTGCATGTGTAGTACACTATAGTCGTTGACATGACATCCACAGAACACCGTTCCGTAAATATCACATCCCTCAGAGTGGTACAATAGAAACTTTGCGGGTCCATATTACAAAGGTACACACATTATTATTATTATTATAATACCGGAAGTTCAAGACTTCCAAAAGATCCAACTTACAAACCAAAATATAAGATGTTCAGCGGAAATTTAAAAGTAACAACTCCGACTAGGAGTGGGGCTCAACAACTTATTTTATAGAGTTCATGTTGCTCGGCTCCGTTAGTTACTACTAACTAGACCCTTAAGTGGACTCGTTCTCATCGACACCATAGCGAATCTCGTAGTACACGCCTTCAACTCCTCCGGATAGATCAGGTTCCTCGTAGAGCACGTCTTCTTGGCATTCGGCTGCATACATTGGCACGTCTTCGGGATCCTCAGAGTCTAAGCAAGGGATCAAAGGAAAGAATGAGTAACAGCGTTACCCAACAAGTTCATTATATGCAAGGTGGGAAGTTTGATGCTCTAACTACCACCTCGGATTATAAATCCTTGGCAATATGTAGTTTTTGTAAATCTTTCTTCAAAGATTGATTTTATTCTGAAAGACTATGACAATCAGCCTTCACAGGTTGACTAGAACTTTCATGGAGTTCCTTTCCTGCTGCGTTCGTAGCTCCTTCCCGGAACAGGGAGTAACAAGTTATAGTTCTTACACTCTGCAGAGGTGCGTTACTTTACCCATGAGAGATCAACTCCTTGTTGCACAACCGGGCGTAATTTCCCGTCCACAATTCCATGATGTGGGGCCCAGTAGTTGGTCCAAGCCAATCATCGCCTTGCGACCCAAGATGCCTCCTTGGTGTACACCATGCCCACATAATGAATTACGGCAATGGTTTGTACAAACCGTTAGATGCCAGAACTATCGTGGGACATTGAGGGTTCCCACCCATATGCTGCATATCCTCTACGAAATACCAATTAATATGCATGCTATGAGGATAACAGCCACGGCCTGCACATCCGGCTTCATGCGAGAGGAAGAAGATACAGCTGACTTCTCTGTCCCATTCCAAATCTCATGGCTAACGCGTAATATACGGCGCTAGAATCACTGATGTCAGGGGTTATTAAGTCCCTATTTGATCATCATTGTTGCAATTAGAACTCTAAGTTCTATTGCTCCATTATATCACCACTTAGGATGATATCTATGATTTCTTTGTTTATGAAGATAATATTTTCTTTCTTTTATAGCACATATGATAACACACAATTTGCAAATACTTTGATAAAGAGTCTTCAAAGGACATGAGCAAGTGACAAACTTGCCTTGTGATGGCAAGGTAGTGAAGTCTGATGCTTGCACTGGACCTTGAGCTTCTAGTTCTACAAAAACATCACTATTGCCCGGTAAGGACAATATTTAAAGAAGCAAAATGATTATGCAAGTAATGTAATGCATTATTTAAATTCATATGCATTTATCCCAAAAAAATCTCTTTTGAGTAATAAGGGATTTATAAATATTTCTTTTTAATATTTATAACATGTATTGAGTTATTTTATTTTATTTCCCTTTATTTGACTTTTATTGATTTAATAATTCCTTTAGGAATTAATAATTATACCTTGATTTTATTACTAAATATTTATTTAGTATTTTTCAAAAATACTGTAATATTAATAAATAATGAAAGTGATTTTTATTTATTTTTATCACCTTTCAATAATTTTGTAAAATTCCATAAGGAATATTTAAATTACAAAATTCTTATAAAAATTTGAATATCCAAAATTTGATATCTTATTTTATTTGGACAGAATGGATTATTGTGAATCCAAAAATATTTTAGTTATAATTTTTGGACTATTATTTTATTTTCTATAATTTTATTGAGGTTAGGGGTATTTTGGTCTTTTCCAATTGATCCAAAGATTTATTAAATAACCTCGGATGGCCCCTTGGGCTTAATGGGCCAAGGTGGACCAATAGGGCAGGGTCAAATGACTACCCCGAAGGGTTTTGGCCCACCCAGCCCACTCTGCCTCCTTCTCTCCCTCGACCTCATCTCCTCCTCCTCTGATCCCGTGGCCGGCGATGCCACCACCGTCGTTCCTCGCTGCCGCCTACCGCTCGGCCGCCATGGTGCGAGGGTTGTCTCGACACTGCTCGTTCATCCCACTTGGATTTGACTATGGGGCTTCCCCGTGGCCAGGTCCATCCCATTCCCGAACCCTAGGGTTGGGAAAAGGTATTGCCGCCATCGCGATCCCACCTGCAGTGGTGTGCTGCTGCGGCCGCCGCCGTGGCAGGTACAGGTTGCAGCGCCCTTCTGGGTGCTCCCTGTGCTGCCGCGGTTCATCGGCCACACTGCTTCCTCTTCGATTCGTCAGCGAGGACCTCGGGTAAGTGGTCTCTGTGGTCCTTGTTCATGCTATTGTCCTGATTCTCTCTATGCGTACCTAGTGGCTTCTCATGCCAAGTGATTATATGCTGATTGGGTTAATCTCTGGATTAGGGTTCTTGCTCTGATTAGGGTTCATCACCCCCTGTTGATCATATCTATGATGCTTTAAATCTAGTGTTGATCATATTTGCTCATGGGAAAAGTTTGTTTGCTATGATTGATGATTAATAGTAGCTTTGTTGCTACTAATTGCCTGTCAGATTAATTCTAGTGGTAATCCACCATGATCCATGCTAGTGTATCAATGAAATCCTTGATTGGATTATGTTGTTGATCTAAGAGTTTATTCTCTTGTCGATTGCTTATCTTGTGAGTTGCTATTGCAATTATCTGCTATTTGTCTGAAATTATACTCACTGAATCAAATCATTACTTGCAATGATTTCTGTGGATGTATAAATGAATTTAAGGTTGATTCCTGGCACTTGGCTTCGGGAAAATGATATGTAGTGGTTGTCCCTTTTTATCTATGAAATCTAAGTAAAGATTGGTTTTAGCTCATTAAGAACTTGTCCTTGTGATATCATTGTATTCTGGCACACAATTGATTGAGTTTTTATTTCTGGGCTTAGCTTGATTATGCTTGTGATTAAAACTGATAAGATGATATGTAAGCTTTCTTATCTTTCCTATGATGTTGGTCTGACGCTCTAGGATGTAATTCCTAGTTAGTTGGGAAATAGTTTGTTTGAAACTTATAGGATTAGAGGTGCTGCTCCTTTTTAGAGATGTGCCCTGATCTGATGATATCAAATGAATGATCTAAGTTGCAAAAGTAACACTGAACCCAATGATGTTGGTCTGAGGGTTCAGTGTTTGTGGTTGAGCTTGATTTCTTATCTTATACTTGATATCTCTAGGATAGATTCACCTCCTCTGGGTGAGTATTGAGAGATTACTTCATAAAACAACACATGCTTTGGTTTAGATAATATGATGAAATCATGTGATGGTTTTATGAGGCTCACCACAAAATTTGATGTTGGTGTAGTAGATTGCTGATGATCTTGTTCTTGATCTACTTTTTATGGCTCCTGAGCTTGCTCTTGAGTATCCCTGCTCCTCCTAGCTCTTGGGCTTGACCTTGCTGTCCACCAAATTCATCCTTCTCCTTATGTCACCATCCTGGTGATGTTTGGGTTAATCTGGGTGGTTGGTTTGGCTGTTGTTCTTGGTTTACTTGATGTTCAACCTGGCTATGTTGTGGTGTGGTGTGGTGTGGTGATGCACTGAGGTGCTTCCCACGGCTGTGCTCTGGTTTTGTTTGATCTAGTTGTGCTTGTGAAGTCGACAGCACACCCTTTGCATGCTTGTGTGTGTGCAGCCTGTGTGCCTGCTATGCACATATGGATAGGTTCAGAAAATTTGAACTTACTATTACCAATCTACTTTTACCTTGGCTGGTGAATTGGTCCCTTTTGGCTGTCATTTGCATTCTGGCTGGGAATTTATGAAAGATGAAATCTTTCATAATGGTGAAACTTTCATCTCCTTAACATTTCTCAATGATGAGATTGTCAAGTGCACCTCACTGACATATCTGAGAGAAATATATACTAACACTAATCTTGTTTTATTTCTGTTTAATCTTTGTTTTGCAGGTTCAAAGATAAAGATGAAGATTTAGTATAGGTTTTAGATATAGGATAGTTAGTAGATGTAATTTTCCTAGTCCTTTGTAATTTTTCTTTTATAATTCTTGTAATCTTTATTTTATTCAATTGTAATAAAGATTATATTATTATTAATAAAGAATATTCTTATTATTTATTCTGTTGTAACTTGTTTATGTCTTTATAATATGAAAATGAATTTCATAATTTCTGTTGTTTTGAGATTTAAGTTATACTACCTATATCTTAATTAATTTAAGATTCAAATCTTATATCTAAATCATTTAAATTATTATTCAAACACTTAAGTTTTTAAATTCAAACCCATTTCAAAACACACATAATTCTTTTAAGATCACATCAAAGTTTATAACAATCCTCCTTTAAGTCTAAACCTAATCTTAAAGTAAGAAAGAAACATTGATCACTTAAGGTTTTATTTGGCGAAAATTTTACCCACCTTTTCACAAATAGATGCATGCAACAATACATAATCCTAAATCTACCCTTCGTTAGGTTCGTAAATGCTGGGATGTTACAAAAACAACACATGATTTTTTTCAAGGCACACTAAGCAATCCCAATTGTTTGGAACAAGACATGATACAACTGTAGGGGTTCGTAGCATGGAAAACAAAAATTTTCTATCGCATACAAACAAACAAGCCAAGATCTATCTACTAGATTGTATCAACGAGTCGATGGTATAACTTACCCTCGAAGATTCCAAAGCGTTTAACGAGATCGGATTCTCGTGGGTGATGTAGTCGTACTCTTCCCGATCTCAAGATCGTGTAGACGATCCTTCCAGCGCCACGTTAAAGCAGCGCTCCTTGATCGGTCACACGTTCGGTACTCGACGAAGACCTTCCTCTCCCTTGTTCCAAAGGCGGAGGTTGTAGCACTCTCCTCGCGATTCCGGCAAAGACAATGCGTGGTACCTGAAGTAGAGGGAGATCATGAGGCTTCGCCTTAAGCGGTGCAGTATGGTGGAGCTTATGAGAGAGGCTATTAGTGGTCTAGTAATTAGACACACCAATTAGAAGGCTCTAAACCAATTAGAAGGCTCTAAACCGTGGCTAAAGCAATTAGAAGCTCTAAACCAAAACGGCTCTAAACCGGAGATCTAGAGTAGAAAGTTATGTGTCTATGGAGGAGCCCCGCCTCCTTATATGGGAGGGGTCCTTGGCGCTAGGGAGGGAGGGAGTCCTCCCAACTCGGCCTAGGGATGGGCCGGCTGGAGGAGTCCAACTCCTCCTCCGTTGGTTCCAACTCCTCTTGCTTGTTTCCCACAGTTTCTTGTTTTGGCAGTTTGACTTTCAAACAGGACATTTGACTTTTCTGTTTTAGGATTCAATTTAATCCTTTATTTGGGACAGCAAGAACACTTAGTACATGATGCAATCATTCAATGAGCAATGACACATTCATGTACCCTTCCCCGAGTCTTGGGACAATCCGGAACCTTCTAGAACATTCAGATGAAAACAGGAATCATTCCCGAACTCCAAACGGGACTTTCCTTATATGAATCTTATTCTTCGGACCATTCCGGATCACCTCGTGATATCCGGATCCCATCCGAGACTCGAACAACATTCGGTCTCTTTCTCATAATACCATAACTACTCAAACAACGTCGAATCCTTAAGTGTGTCTCCCTACGGTCGTGAATTATGCGGACATGATCGAGACACTTCTAACACAATAACCAATAGAGGAATCTGGAAATTCATATGGCTCCCACATATTTCTACGATTACTTTGCGATCGAATGAACCACTTACATACGATACCAATTTCCCTTTGTCTCACGATATGTTACTTACCCAAGGTTATGATCGTCGGTATCTCAGCATACCTAGTTCAACCTCGTTACTGATAAGTACTCTTTTCTCGTTCCCGTGATATGTGATCCCTTGTGACCAAGTCACATGCTTGCAAGCTAATTGGATGACATTCCACCGAGAGGGCCCAGAGTATATCTATCCGTCATGTGGATGGACAAATCCCACTCTTGATCCATGTGTTTCAACCAATACTTTCCGAACACTTAATGCCACCTTTATAGCCACCCAGTTACGGTGTGGTGTTTGATGTCATCAAATCCATCCGTAAAGGTGATATGCATGATCTCATGGTCGAAGGAATTAGGTTACTATGTATCAGAAAGCATATAGCAATTGAACTAATGAAATGACTTGATCTTTATGCTACGCTTATCTATAGGAGTATGTCCACCATATCATTCTCCTAACGATATGATCTTGTTGTTGATAACATCTCAATGTTCATGATAGGGAAACCACAATCATTAATCAACCAACAAGCTAGTGAAGTATAGAGGCTATACTAGGGACTTCAAATTAAGTTTACAAATCACACAAGTATTAATGGTTTCCTTGTTAATACTATTATAGCATGAATGTAAACATTTATCATAAACACAAAGATATAATAATAACTACATTTATTATTGCCTCTAGGGCATATCTCCAGCCTCCCACTTGCACTAGAGTCATCTAATCTAGATTACATGGTAATATACCGAACACCCATGGCAGTTTGGTGTTGGTCATGTTTTGCCCTCGGAGAGGTTTAGTCAACGGATCCGCCACATTTAGATCTGTGTACTTTGCAAATCTTTATATCCCCATCCCGGATATGTTCTCGAATAGCGTGAAAACGCAGCTTGATATGCTTGACTTCTTGTGTGACCTTGGTTCTTGCGCATTGGCTATGGCGCCCATGTTATCACAAGAGATAGACATTGGGTCCAGCGCACTTGGAACCACACCCACTGTAATGAACTCTTTCATCCATATCGCTTCTTGTGAAGCCTCCGGCGACCATGTATTCCGATTCGGTTGAAGATCTCGCGACAACGCTTTGTTTTGCACTCCTCCAGCTAACTGTTGCACCATTCAAAATAAATACGTATCCGGATTGTGATTTAGAATCATCCGGATCGGTGTTCCAACTAGCATCGGTGTAACCATTAACAACGAGCTGTTCATCACCTCCATAAGAAAGAACCATATCCTTAGTTCTTCTCAAGTACTTAAGGATGTTTTTGACCATTGTCCAATGATCCACTCTGGATAACTTTGATATCTTCTAGTTAAACTAACGGCATATGCAATGTCGGGTCTAGTACATAGCATGGCATACATTAGAGATCCTATGGCTGAGGCATAGGAGTCTTACTCATCCTTTCTCTATCTTCTTCCGATGTTGGACTTTGAGTTTTACTCAAGGTCGATTAGCAACATGGGCAAGAACCCTTTCTTGCTTTCTTCCATTCCAAATCTCTTTAGAACTTTGTCCAAATATGTACTCTGTGACAATGATATTTGGCGTTCGATCTATCTCTATAAATCTTTATGCCTAATATGTAAGCTGCTCGCCAAGATCCTTCATTGAAAAACTATTATTCAAATATTCCTTGACACTATTAAGAAGGTCTACATCATTCCCAATCAACAATATGTCATCCACATAGTATTAAGAATGCTACTGAGCTCCCACTCACTTTCTTGTAAATACAAGCTTCTCCATAAGTTTGTATAAAACCAAAACTTTGATTACCTTATCAAAACGTTGATTCCAACCGGATGCTTGCTTCAATCCATAGATGGACCGTTGAAGTTTGCATACCTTGTTAGCATCTATAGGATCGACAAAACCTTTGGGTTGCATCATATACAACTCTTCATCAATGTCTCCATTGAGGAATCTTTTGACATCCATCCGCCATATCTCATAATCATAATATGCGATTGCTAACATAATCCTCACAGACTTTAGCTTCTCTTGGTGAGAAAGTCTCATCGTAGTCAACTCCTTGAATTTGTCGAAACCCTTTTGCGACAAGTCGAGCTTTATAAACGATAACATTACCATCGACATCTGTTTCTTCTTGAAAATCCATTTGTTCTCGATGACCTTCCGGCCATCCGGTAAGTCCACCAAAGTCCATACTTGGTTTTCGTACATGGATCCAATCTCGGATTTCATGGCTTCTTGCCATTTATTGGAATCTGGGCTCATCATCGCTTCCTCATATGTCTCGGGGTCATCGGTGTTGTCCACCACCATGACATTCATAACGGAATCATACCAATCTAGAGTGGTACGAGTTCTCGTTGACCTCCGAGGCTCTGTAGCAACTTCAACCGAAGTTTCATGATCATCATCATTAGCTTCCTCCCTTATTGGTGCAGGCACCACAGGAACTTCTTCCGGTGCTGCGCTACTCACAATTTCGAGAGAAGGTTCAACAACCTCGTCGAGTTCTACTTTCCTTCCAGTCACTTCTTTCGAGAGAAATTCCTTCTCTAGAAAGGATCCATTCTTAGCAACGAATGTTTTGCCTTCGGATCTATGATAGAAGGTATACCCAATAGTTTCCTTCGGGTATCCTATGAAGACGCATTTTTCCGCTTTGGGTTCAAGCTTGTCCGGCTGTAACTTCTTTACATAGGCTTCGCATCCCCAAACTTTAAGGAACAATTTAGGTTTCTTCCCAAACCATAATTCATACTGTCGTTTCAACGGATTTAGACGGTGCCCTATTTAAAGTGAATGCTGTTTCTAATGCATAACCCCAAAATGATAGCGGTAAACTGTAAGTGACATCATAACGAACCATATCTAAGAGAGTTCGATGACGTCGGACACACCATTACTGTTGTGGTGTTCCGGCGGTGTCAATTGTGAAAGTATTCCGCACTTCTTTAAATGCTCGCCAAACTCGTAACTTAGATATTCACCTCCACGATCAGAACGTAGAAATTTAATCTTCTTGTTACGTTGATTCTCTACCTCACTTTGAAACTCCTTAAACTTCTCGAAAGTTTCGGACTTATGTTTCATGAAATAGATATATCCATATCTACTCAAGTCATCCGTGAAGGTAAGAACATAACGATAACCACCGCGCGACGCTACACTCATTGGACCACACACATCGGTATGTATGATTTCCAATAAGTCCGTAGCTCGCTCCATCATACCAGAAAATGGAGTCTTAGTCATTTTTCCCATCAGACATGCTTCGCATCTTTCAAGTGATTCAAAATCAAGTGATTCAAGAAGTCCATCGGAATGGAGTTTCTTCATACGTTTCACTCCGATGTGACCAAGACGACAGTGCCACATATAGGTCGAATTATCGCTTGATTTCAAACGTTTAGCCTCAATGTTGTTGATATGTGTATTTCCACTATCGAGATTCAATAAGAATAGACCATCTATCAAAGGTGCATGTGCATAAAACATATTACTCATATAAATAGAACAACCATTATTCTCAGATTTAAACAAGTAACCGTCTCGCAATAAACAAGATCCCGATATAATGTTCATGCTCAACGCAGGCACCAAATAACAATTATTTAAGTATAAAACTAATCCCGATGGTAGATGAAGGGGTAGCGTGCCGACCGCGATCACATCAACCTTTGATCCGTTTCCCACGCCGTCGTCACCTCGTTCTTCGCTAGCTTCCGTTTATTCTGCAAAGACTTTTTGAGTTACAAATATGAGCAACCGAACCAAGATCAAATACCTGCACTACTACGAGTACTAGTGAGATACACATCAATAACATGTATATCGATATACCTTTCTTCTTGATGTTGCCGTTCTTGAGATCCGCCAAGTACTTTGGGCAATTCCGCCCAAAGTGACCTTCTCCCTTGCGGTAAAAGCACTGGTTTCAGGCTTAGGTCCAGCCTGGTCTTCTTCGTCGCGTGGTAGCTTTCTTACCACCCTTCTTGAAGTGTCCTTTGCTTAGACTTGCCTTTCTTGAATTTGGTGGTCTTATTGACCAACAACACTTGGTGCTCTTTCTTGATCTCCACTGCAGATTTCAACATGGCAAAGAGTTCGCAACGTCTTGTTCATGTTACGCATGTTGTAGTTCATCACAAAGTTCTTGTAACTTGGTGGTAGTGATTGGAGGACACGGTAAATCCCCAAAGCATTAGGAATCACTATACCCAAGCTTTGAAGTTTGTTTGCGTGCGGACATCTTAAGCACATGCTCACCGACGAGCCTCTTCCATCTTGCGGTTAAAGAACTTTTCGGAAGCCTCATAGCTTTCAATTGCCGCATGAGTCTCAAAAATCAATTTGAGATCCTCGACAATATCATATGGGTCGACTCTTCAAACCTTTTCAAGCTCCGATTCTAAACCATACAAGATAGCACATCGAACTATGGAGTCTTGATTCTTCCGAGCGAGGTAAACATTCTTTACTTCATCGGAAGCATCACCGCAGTGGGTCACCAATGGTGCATCCAAAGACATAGGTCAAATTACCATGTGAGGACAATCCTCAAATGCGGAACCAATCCATGAAGTTGCTTCCATTGTTTTTCAACTTTTCTTTCTCTAGGAACGCATTAAAATTGATGGTAGGGGCTGCCATTGATCTACAACATATTTGCAATAGTTTAGACTAAGTTAATGACAAATTGAGTTCAAATTAATTAATGAAATTAAACTAGGTGAACTCCCACTCAAAACAATATCCCTCACATTGTTTTAGTGATCACACGAACCAAATCCACCACATCAACACCGATCATCACGAGAGTTGATATAGTTTCAATGGCGAACAATCATCATGTTCATCATATCTACTATACGATTCATGCTTTACCTTTCGGTAATCCGTGTTCGAGACCATGTCCGTATACATGCTAGGCTCGTCAAGATCAAACCTTAGTTTCGCATGAGCAAATCTGGCTTGCTCACGTTGTATACACTTGCAGAATCTAGCACACCGATCATCACGTGGTGCTTGAAACAACAAGCTTTAGCGGTGCTGCTAACTAAGGGTGAACACTTTATGATTTGAAATTGATGTGCATGAGGGATCATCTTATAATGCTACCGTCTACTAAGCAATACAAGATGCATAAAGGATTAACATCACATGCAATTCAATATATATGTGATATGATATGGCCTTTCTTCTTCGTGCCTCCGATCTCCATCTTCAAGCACGAACATGATCTCCATCATTACGGCATTGCATCAAGGTCAATGACGCTTCTCCATGGTTGTCGCCCACGGCTTCAACTATTACAACTACTTTGAATAGACACGCGGGTCTTAACATAATTTAAAGACAACCATATGGCTCCGCGGTTGTCGACTTACAATAAGGAACATTGCATACATCAAATATAATCACAATCATGGCCATATCACATCATCGCACACCCCGCAAAACAAAGTTAGACGCTTCTACTTTCTTTGCATATTTTACGTGGTTTGGGGCTTTCAATAAGTGTCGTTCTAACTTACGAACAAGAACCACAACATTGATACTAGCATTGTTGATCACCCGTTGTAAATTGGATCTTAACTATGCTAGGAGAAACATGCACCCAAAGCCACTTATGCAATACAAGTTACATGTCAAGCGTGGAGCAAGTCTCATGAACGATGTCATGTAAGGTTAGCCCGGCCGCTTCATCCCAACATACCGCAAGATGCAAAGTACACAAAAGTAATCTACAATAAAAGCATCAACGCCCACAATGACCATTGTGTTCTACTCGCAATGATCTACATATAGACACGGCTCGATACATTGTAGGGGTTCGAGTAGCATGGAAAACAAAACTTTTCTATCGCATACAAACAAACAAGCCAAGATCTATCTACTAGATTGTAGCAACGAGTCGATGGTATAACTTACCCTCGAAGATTCCAAAGCGTTTAACGAGATCGGATTCTCGTGGGTGATGTAGTCGATTTCCCGATCTCAAGATCGTAGACGATCCTTCCAGGCCACGTTCCAAGCGCTCCCGCATGGTCACACGTTCGGTACTCGACGAAGACCTTCCTCTCCCTTGTTCCAAAGAAAATGAGGTTGTAGCACTCTCCTCGCGATTCCCAAAGACAACTGGCGTGGTACCGGAAGTAGAGGGAGATCCTGAGGCTTCGCCTTAAGCCGGCAAGTATGGTGGAGCTTATGAGAGGCTATTAGTGGTCTAGTAATTAGACACACCAATTAGAAGGCTCTAAACCAATTAGAAGGCTCTAAACCTGGCTAAAGCAATTAGAAGCTCTAAACCAAAACGGCTCTAAATCGGAGATCTAGAGTAGAAAGTTATGTGTCTATGGAGGAGACCTGCCTCCTCCTTATATGGGAGGGGTCCTTGGCGCGCCAGGAGGGAGGAGTCCTCCCAACTCGGCCTAGGTGGCACCGGCTGGAGGAGTCCAACTCCTCCTCCGGTTGGTTCAACTCCTCTTGCTTGTTTCCCACAGTTTCTTGTTTTGGCGTTTGACTTTCAAACTGGACATTTGACTTTTCTGTTTAGGATTCAATTTAATCCTTTATTTGGGACAGAAAGAACACTTAGTACATGATGCAATCATTCAATGAGCAATGACACATTCATGTACCCTTCCCCGAGTCTTGGACAATCCGAACCTTCTAGAACATTCCCGATGAAAACACGGAATCATTCCCGAACTCAAACGGACTTTCCTTATATGAATCTTATTCTCGGACCATTCCGGATCACCTCGTGATATCCCGGATCCCATCCGAGACTCGAACAACATTCGGTCTCTTTCTCATAATACCATAACTACTCAAACAACGTGAATCCTTAAGTGTGTCTCCCTACGGTTCGTGAATTATGCGGACATGATCGAGACACTTCTCTGAACAATAACCAATAGAGGAATCTGGAAATTCATATGGCTCCCACATATTTCTACGATTACTTTGCGATCGAATGAACCACTTACATACGATACCAATTTCCCTTTGTCTCACGATATGTTACTTACCCGAGGTTATGATCGTGGTATCTCCGCATACCTAGTTCAACCTCGCATCTTGATAAGTACTCTTTTCTCGTTCCCGTGATATGTGATCCCTTGTGAACAAGTCACATGCTTGCAAGCTAATTGGATGACATTCCACCGAGAGGGCCCAGAGTATATCTATCCGTCATGTGGATGGACAAATCCCACTCTTGATCCATGTGTTTCAACCAATACTTTCCGAACACTTAATGCCACCGTTATAGCCACCCGCCACGGTGTGGTGTTCGATGTCATCAAAGCATCCATCCGGTAAAGGTGATATGCATGATCTCATGGTCGAAGGAATTAGGTTACTATGTATCAGAAAGCATATAGCAATTGAACTAATGAAATGACTTGATCTTTATGCTACGCTTATCTATAGGAGTATGTCCACCATATCATTCTCCTAACGATATGATCTTGTTGTTGATAACATCTCAATGTTCATGATAGGGAAACCACAATCATTAATCAACCAACAAGCTAGTGAAGTATAGAGGCTATACTAGGGACTTCAAATTAAGTTTACAAATCACACAAGTATTAATGGTTTCCTTGTTAATACTATTATAGCATGAATGTAAACATTTATCATAAACACAAAGATATAATAATAACTACATTTATTATTGCCTCTAGGGAATATCTCCAACAACAACAATAATCACTAAGCATAAGGTCAAAACAACATCTAGCATGTCATGCTAAAGTTTAAGTCATAGTCAATGAAAGCTCCTCTTGCACTTTCAAGCAAGAACTTTCTACTCCTTTCCAAAACCAATCAACTTATTTGAAACAATACATCGAGAACGGGGGTCCGAACTACTTTATTTAAGAAAACTAAACAACTAATCAAACCAAACAAAAACTAAGATGCTCCAAGAATAACACAACAGTGCATGAAACAATAAAAATAAAGTGTCTAGAAAGACCTGAGCTTTTTATTAATGAAGAAGGGGATGCCTTGGGCATCCCCAAGCTTGTACGCTTATAACTCTTGGATATTTCTTGGTGTGACACCGGGGTGGCATCCCCAAGCTTGAGCTTTTGTCCATTCTTCATCTCATTACATCATTCTCTCTCTACACCTAAAATTTTTCCTTCATACAAAACTTCACACAATCTTCATTAGCAACATTAGTGTATTCAAAAGATAATAAACCTTTGGGTTTAGCCTTAGAACATCAAAACTTTTCACTAAAAACACAATCTACTGTATCAACTCCTTCAAAAAGCTCAATTTCCTAAAAAGAACCCAAAAAGGAAACAATAAGAAGCAAATGCAAATAATGGCAGAAATCTGTCAAAACAGACCATCAGGTAGAAACCGATTTTTAAAAAAATCTTCTGTTGCTCAAATCAAAAAGTGTTGAACTAACGAAAGTTAGATAACACACTGGGGGATTTATGCGTAAATTTTCAGCTCAATCATACTTACAGAGACTCCTCAAGAATATTTATGGTGGAGGACAAAAATATATTTCGGGACAACAATTCCCCAAATCTTACTTTCCTCTCATTAGAGGTCATTCTTGGCACAAAAAGAAAACAAAAAGGATAACGAGAGTTCATTACTGAAGTAATAACTTCCAAGACTCAATAAAATTCTTGGGTTATCTCCCAACAAGTACTTTTCTTTAACGCCTTTAAGTTAGGCATAAGAAGCAAGAAATCAAGTATTTTCAAATGGAGAAGCATTAACATCAAACCTTGCTTTCAAAGGAGGAGAAAAAAGCAACTTCTCTCTCCTCATGGGGAAGTGTTTAATACCTTTCTTGAATGGAAATTGATATTTAGTGGTGCCTTCTTTCATATCAATGATGACACCAACAGTTCTAAGAAAAGGTCTTTCCAACGTAATAGGACAAGAACCATTGTATTCAACATACAAAACATAGAAATCAACAGGGACATAAGCATTGTTAACCATAATGATAACATCATTAATATTCCCCAGGAGTTTCTTCTTAGCATTATCATCAAGTGGGACATCCAAATAACAATCTTCCAAAGATGGCAAATCAAGTATTTCATAAATCTTCCTAGGCATAATAGAGACACTAGAACCAAGATCACATGAAGCTTTGAGATCAAAGTCATTCACTTGCATATTAATAATGGGTTCCCAACTATCTTCTACTTTCCTAGGAATAGAAGCTTTGTGTTTTAACTTCTCTTCCTTAATTTTAACAAGAGCATTTGTAATGTGTTTGGTGAAAGCAACATTCATATCACTAGCATCAGGACTTCTAGCAAGCTTTTGCAGGAACATAATCACTTCAGAAATATTGCAACCATCTATATCAAAATCAAACTTAGCATCACTAGTAGTAGACTCATTGGCCTTAGGCATTGTAGGAGGAGGAATAGGGACTTCTTTTGGTTTAGTGGTATCCATTCTAGTGATGGTGCACACACTATTGTTTCTATCAATTTCAGCTTCCCTTTCCCACTTAGGATGAAGTTGAGCTAACAGTCTAACATTTTCATCAATAGTAACTTGTATGGCATGAGTAGCAGCAAAGGTATTTTCCATGGTTTCAGGTTTAGCAGCCATTTTATTATCAAGGAGGACTGTGCTTCAGACAAAGAGGAAATATTTTTCTCAACAGTTAAAAGTTTTTCCTCCACAGTCTTGTTGAAAGCGGTTTGTTTACTAATAAAGTCTTTGAGCATAACTTCAAGTTCAGAGGGGGCACTTCTAGCATTGTTGTAGGAGTTTCCATAGGAATTGCCATTATTAGGAGGATAAGGCCTGTAATTATTGTTGCTGCCAAAATTATTCCTATAGGCATGGTTGTTTCTAATGAAGTTCACATCAACTTGCTCTTCTTGAGCAACCAAAGAGGCGAAGGTAACACTGTTTGGATCTAAATGGGTTTTCCCATTAACAAGCATATCCATAATAACATCAATTTTATCACTCAAAGAGGAGGTTTCTTCAACAGAATTTACCTTCTTACCATGTGGATCTCTCTCAGTGTGACATTCAGAGTAATTAACCATCATATTATCAAGGAGTTTTGTTGCAGCACCCAAAGTGATGCCCATAAAGGTACCTCCAGCAGCTGAATCCAACAGGTTCCTTGAAGAGAAGTTCAAACCTGCATAAAAATTCTGGATAATCATCCAAGCAGTAAGTCCATGAATGGGACAATTCTTAACCAAAGATTTCATTCTTTCCCAAGCTTGAGCAACATGTTCATTATCAAGTTGTTTAAATTTCATAATGTCACTTCTCATAGATATAATCTTAGCAGGGGGTAGTACTTTCTAATAAAATCATCCTTGCACTTAATCCAAGAATCAATACTATTTCTAGGCAAGGATAGATGCCATTCTTTAGCTTTTCCTCTCAAGGAGAAAGGAAACAGCTTGAGCTTAATAATATCTCCATCTACATCCTTATACTTTTGCATCTCACAAAGTTCAACAAAGCTATTGAGATGGGCAGCAACATCATTAGAACTAGCACCATAAATTTGCTCACTCATCACAAGATTCAACAAAGAAGGCTTAATTTCATAAAAGGTAGCATCAGGATCAGGTGGAGCAATAGGAGTGCTAAGGAAATTATTGTTCTTTGTGCTAGTGAAGTCACACAACTTGGTGTTCTCAGCAGAGTTCATTTTGGCAGAGTGGAGCAGGCCAAACACAGCAGCAACAACTAGAGCAGGAACTATTTTTTTGTGTTTTTGATAAGAGAAAGAAAATCAAACTAAACTAATTTTTTGGAGTTTTTGATAAAAAGAGGCAAACAAAACCAAGCAAAAGAAATTAAGCAAATTAAAACAAAGTAAAGAGAAAGGTTGCGGAGGACTCCCGTTGTGAAGACGTCCTTAGCCTCCCCGACAACGGCGCGAGAAAAGCTTGATGACGACCACACTATTGACGCGGAATGCTTCCTTGGAAACCCCAAGAGCAAGGTGTGAAGAGCACAACAACAAGTCCTCAGTAAGAAACCGAGGTTATCGAACCAGTAGGAGGAAGGAAACGTCTCAAAAGTGTTGCAAACAACGTGGAAACCTGCACAACACAAACTCAAGACTTTGCCCCAATGAACAGTGAGGTTGTCAAGCTCACCGGTTTGCTGTAACAAAGGATTAAACGTATGGTGTGAAAGGTAATGGCTTGCAGCAAGTAAACAGGTAACAGTGGAAGATGTATCAATGGTAAAGATTGGACCGGGGTCCATAGTTCACTAGAGGTGTTCTCCTTAGATAAACAAACATGGAACACAGGATAAACAAATTACAGCAGGGAAATTGACAGGACTGAGCAAGGCATAACAATGCAATACTAGAGAAAAAGATCCTATGAGATTTGATTGGGCAATACAACAATATACATAGACCGCCATCCAACTACATATATGACTAGAAGTCCACCTTCAGGTTATCATCCGAACCCCCTCTAGTATTAAGTTGTAAGCAACAGATAACTGCTTTAAGCAAAGTGTGTAAGGTAAACAATCCACTTGTTCCATGAACAAGAGACCATTGTTTTCTCCCTAGTGACAACAACACATCTACAACCAAAGAGATTTCTATCACTTCCCTTGGAAACTAGAGGCATGAACCCACTATCGAGCATAAATACCCCCTCTTGGAGTCACTAGCAACTACTTGGCTAAGATAACTACTAACAACGGAGAGCATGCAAGATCACAAACAACACATACATGATAGAATCAAATAGACAAAACCATTAATCAATCTGACATAGTAATCTCAATATCCATCGGATCCCCGCAAACACAACAAGCATGATTACAAATATATTAGATCTTGATCATGAACGGAGCTCACAAGATCTATACATGAAAGCACAAGGAGGAGATACAACCATCTAGCTACTACATGGACCCGTAGTCCAAGGTGGAACTACTCACGCTTCATACCGGAGGCTGGCATGATGAAGAAGAAGGCATCCGGGATGATCTCCCCTCCGGCAGGGTGCCGGGAAGAGCTTCGGATCCCCCGATCTAGGAACGATGATGGCGACGGCTATAGAATGTTTCATGGAATATTGATCTGGTGTTTAGGGTTTTGGCATCGGGGGGACTTTATAGGCGAAGAGGCGAGGCAGGGGGGCCACCAAGGCACCCCAAAGGCGGTGGGCCCACCACGCTGTGGCAGGTGTGGCCTTGGTGAACCTCCTCCGTCTCGTATTCTGGCTTTGTGTTGCCCACGGTAAAATAATGACTTTGGCTTTTGTCCCGTCCAATTCCGAGAATATTGATTTTCTGTCTTTCTGGAACCAAAAACAAAATAAAACAAGCAACTGGCACTGTGGCAACTTGTTAATAGGTTAGTTCCAGCAACCATATAAAACACCTCAAAATATAGACAAAGCAAAGCAAAGTAGATACTAAACAAGCATGGAACGTCAAAAATTATATATGCGTCTGGCGGCGCCGGCATCGACATCGGTTATTTCTAAGTTTTTTTAGGCTAATGAAGTCAAAATTCAGGTGTTCGCCCGAATTTGATGTAATATGTATGAAATCTCCCAATATTAATGAAATCGTCTATATTTGCTTGAATTTTGTCGAGTTTGAAAATTTGTCCAAACCTGAGAACTTGACCTAGGAACGCGAGTGATAAACTGTTCGTTCCCAGACCAAAAGTTACTTCCGTCTGACGCTATTTAGCGCCGTATTTTGGCCTGGAAACACCAAACGAGTGGAGGTGCTCTTATCTTAGATGCATCAGATTGACTCCGTGTACATTGCGACATGGTCACCCATAAGGTTCCTCTCAATTCAAATATTCGTCTCACGAAATATCTAGATGCAAATTTGGATTCGAGTCCGAGAGAATGAGGATGAGAAACAGAAGGGGATGGAACAAGGAGCTGTGTTCACTGTGATCCAACAGAATAGCCCTTACAACCATCAGACCTGTTTAAGTTGTCACTTGTCCCAAAGCGGGTCGATACAGCGCTGGTTGGGCTTGATAGGCCTCCTAGGCATTTCTTGCTTCTACAACACTATAGCCATCACGATGAAGAGGTACCTTTGACACCACCACCACTTCCTCCTCCTCCTCCTCCTCCTCCTCCTCCTCCTCGAGAACCAGCTTGTCCCCAAGCTAAGGCAGCTCGGAAGCGGCTCTGTAGCTTCATACAATACTCGTAAGTCACGGAATCAACCATGCCAGTAGACCATTTGGTTAGTACCTACCCAATCACTTTGTTTGACTTCTTGAGCCAATGACGCGACAAGATCTTAAGAGAAAAAACCCAACTCATCGGTTTCATCAGAAAGTTTTGGATAAACCGGAGTACCTTCTGGTAATGCAGGTGGAAGGAGTGAGACATGAAAAGCTGGGTGCACCGACGAATCCTCAAGGAAAATCAGTTTTATAGGCCACGTCGCTCACTTTCTTAATCACTTAAAGGGGACAAAATATTAAAGAGCAGCTTGTGACTAACACGCGGGGAATTAGAAGACCGATTGTATGGTTACAGCTTCAGAAATATTTTGTCACCAACATTGAACTGATGTAAATTGCGCTTAATATATTCTTGCTTATTCATAATTTATTGTGCCTAGAGCAAATGTTGTCGAAACAGATCATGAACCGGACATTTTTTAGCCAACAAAGATTATAGATGAGGTATAATACAAGTTCGCAGCGATTCGAGGCCCCAATGTCGTGGTTCGTGTCCATATAGATTTCCGACATTTTTAAGTAAGACGCAACACATATGTCGAAAGATTTTTGCCACCAATTTAGGATGAACAAGGAGTTGTTCATAAAGATTGCGTTTGGCATCCGAGAGTATGATGACTATCTCGTATGCAAGGAAGACTGCACCAGACTGTGGGGATGCTCGTTGATTCAGAAATGCACGACATCCCTATGTTGTCTTGTGTATGGAGCTCCACCAGATACGAAAGCGAGCGTCCAAGAGCATATGGCTGAGATCACATGATTTGAGAGCGTCTTCAGGTTTTGTCAGGCAGTCGGGGCAGTATTTTGGTCAGTTTGTTTGAGAGAACCAAATGCAAATTTATAAATATGATTCTAGCACAAAATACAGCTAGAGGATTTCCTGAGATACTTGGTAGCATCGATGTATGCACTGGGGTTGAAAGAATTTCCAATTCGCTTAGAAAGACTTGTACGGAGGTCATATCGGAGATTGCAGTATACTTGAAGTAGTGGAAGATCGTGATCTTGGGATATGGCACTTTTTTTTGGCATGACGGGAACTCATAATGATATCAACATGTTGCGCGTTTTTTGGTGTTTGCTAGGATAATGGAGGGTCAATCTCCATCCGTCAACTATGAGATCCATAGTCACGCATACAAAAAAGGATACTACCTAGCCGATGGTATCTATCCTTCTTGGTCTACATTTGTGAAGATGATTCCCGCCTGATACGGGGAAGAAGGCTTGGTTTGCTAAGTTATGACATGAGGATTGCCGAAAGGATGTCGAGCGGGATTTTGTTGTGCTCTAGCAAGATTTTGCAATTGTTCGTTACCCTGTTCTCACCTGATTAGAGTCTCGGATGTGGAAAGTTGAATTGATGTGTGAATATACACAACATGATCATCAAGAGTGAGCGGGTAAAACCAGTGGTTGATGACCAGCCATATGATCTCCATGGACCTCTAGCTCAACTAGATGAGGTACCGGCCGCCAAGTTTGTCGTCTTCATCGCTATGCATCAAGAAATTCGTGATTCACAAGTTCATGTTGAGATCCATAGTGATTTAGTGGAGCATTTGTGTGTTTTCAAGAGAAATGCCACCTGATCCATTGACATGTTTGGTTGCTATATTTTCTAAGTCTTATATAAATAATGCAATTTGTCTGTTTTAAATTGTTGTGTGAATCTGTTTTTATTTAAAAGTATGTAATATGGGCTGAAAATTTAAAAGTATGCAATATATTATATTTTGTCCAAATTCTGTTTTGGCCCGACGGTTTTAAACACGCCATTATAGGACCATGCATGCAATATATTATATTTTGTCCAAATTCTGTTTTGGACCGACGGTTTTAAACACGCCGTTAACGGCTGTTCCTATGGCATATTCAGCCCATATGACAACAACTGCCGGCGCTTCCTATGGCAATGTGCCCGGCTGTGCTGCTGACTGTTGAACAACCCCTGCCGGCAGGCCGGTCCCAAGGCTGCTCCACAAACGAGGAAGAAGACTAGAGTCGAAGGCACACAAAAATTACACAAGAATTGACACAGGGAACAAGGATCTTTATTGACATGTCTCTGCTAAAGTCACGTACAATGATTGTTCCTCTATTTATAGACTAAAGGAGGATAGGATACCCACATGGGCTAACCCTAGCCTGGTAGAGGCCACAACGAATGGGCCTCTACCGGTCCAGTTTCCCAACACTCCCCCTGAGTATCTTATCTGTATAACCATGGCTCAAAACTCCGAAAAACTCAGTGAGAAAAATATGAAGAAACGCACATGGTATACTTCTTGCTATGTTGCACGAATTGCCTCATTAAAAACCTCATGTGAGAAACTTCATAAAAACTCACTAAGGGAAAAAAGAGTACAATTCACTTAACTATAAAGTTAAGCACTCAATCATCGGGATCAAGATTTCAACGATGAGTTTGTGAAGATTCTCCCCCTGAACCTTGCATCTCCCTAAGTCTCATCATGCTAATCCCACGGAAACATCTCTCAAAAGAAGATGCTTGCAATGATTTAGTGAACAAATCAGCGAGATTTTCATATGACTTGGTATGCAAGACTTTTACTTCGTTCAACTTTTGCAGTTCATGTGCATAGAAGAACTTGGGGTTTATATGCTTTGTGAGATTGCTCTTCACGTAATCCGTATGGACTTGTGCAACACAAGCAGCATTATCTTTATAGATAATTGTTGGGGTTTGTACGGTGTTCAGTCCACATGACATCTGGATGTGGCTGACTACTCGTCGAAGCCATACACATTCTCGCGATGCTTCATATAATGCTATGATTTCCGAGTGGTTCGTCGAAGTTGACACAAGAGTTTGCTTAGACGATTTCCAGGAAATCGATGTTCCACCACAAAGGAAAATATATCCAGTCTGTGACTTGGATGTGTGCGGGTCCGAAAGGTACCCATCATCTACATAGCCTACAACAGATAGGTCTTGGTTCTTTTGGTAAAACAATCCAAGGTCTTTGGTCCCTTGTATGTACCTAAAGATGTCCTTAACGCCTTTCCAATGCCTCTTGGTAGGCTCAGAACTATACCTAGCAAGAAGATTAACGACGAATGCAATATCCGGCCGTGTACAATTTGCGAGGTACATAAGTGCGCCAACTGCACTTAAGTAGGGGAATTCCGGTCCCAGAATTTCCTCCCCCTCTTCTTTAGTCCTGAACGGATTCCTTGTCTTGCTGCAAAGATCTTCCGACCATCGGGGTCTTAGAAGAATATGCCTTTTCAAACCCAAATCGTTCCAACACCTTCTGGGTGTAGGCCGACTGGTGAACTAGAATCCCAGCAGGGGAATGCTCAAGTTGCAGACCCAGGCATAACTTAGTTTTGCCTAAGTCTTTCATCTCGATTACATCGGTAGGAACTCGCTTCCTCAATATCGTCAGTGTCGATTATATTCAAATCATCCACGTACACCGAGATAATACAGAAACCATCCTGAGATCTCCGTATAAAAACACATGGGCAATCTTCATTGCTCGCGTAGCCCTTCTGATGAAGGAAATCGCTTAAACGATTATACCACATCCTACCTGACTGTTTTAGTCCATACAACGACTTCTTAAGCTGAACACTGTATAAGCTCTTGTTTGCTCTATCCTGGTTCGGGGCAGGGATACCTTCTGGTACTTTCATGTATATGTCCGAATCCAAGTTACCATATAGGTAAGTGGTGAGAACATCCATCAGATTCGTTTTTAAGTCCATGTTTACCGCCATTGAGATCAAGTATCTAAAGGTAATTCCATCCATGACCGGGGAGTAAGTTTCCTCAAAGTAGACACCTGGTCGCTGAGTGAAACCTTGAGCAACGAGCCTTGCTTTGTACCTTACTACTTCATTATTCTCGTTTCTCTTTCGAACAAAAACCCACTTATGGCCAATGGGGCGAATGTGGGGAGGAGTTAGACAAGCAGTTCCAAATACCTCTCTTTTGTTTAATGATAATAATTCAGCAGTGATTGCCTTCTACCAATCTTTCCAATCCGACCTTTTCTTACAATTAGCGAGCATGTTAGGCTCAGGGTCAAGATCTATGATTGAGGCAATTTTCTTGGCAAAATTAACGTCGACATTTGCCATGGCTCGGTTGTATGACTCGCCCAAATTAACATAGTTAATGGCCATTTCGTCATGGAGTGCATTAGGCACATCCTCTTGCTCCACCGGATTTCCCAATCCATGGGCTAGGTCCTTTATTTTTCCCGCTCTGATGTGTGCGCACACAACTTCGCCGGGTATTTCCGATATAGGAAAATTCAAGTCCAGAATTTCGTGCACTGAAATATCCGTACTTGTGTCAGGTCTCAACTGGCTCCCCTCAACAGGGGTAGACTGTAATAAATCTCTCTTATCCTTTTTCTTCGGGCGTCCCCGGGTACTTGGGATTTGAGAAACCAGATTCCGCGTCCTCTTAGGCCTTGGAACATGAGCGGGTATACCATCATTTTTCTTCGGTATTTCAACCCTTTCCGGTGCATTGCATGCATGCACATGCGACTTTGTCACAGTCTTTAAATCACTAAAATGATCAGATAGTTGATTCGCTAAGGAGTGCAATTCTAGTATCTTTTGGACTTCTCGATTAGACTCAATAGTGCGCGGGTCATGATCGTGCATCCCCGTGGATTTCCACATGATTTCTCGACTTTTGTCATCCAGGGGTTGATTACCTCCCCCCAAAGTCAGAAAAAGATCCTCGTAAAAAATGCAGTCAGCAAAACGGGCTGTGTGACAGTCACGTGTCAAGGGGTCCAAGAACCTGATTATGGACATAGTCTCATAACCAACGTATATCCCCGACTTACGGAGCGGTCCCATTGCTGATCGCTGGGGTGGTGGTATAGGTACATATACCTGGCAGCCGAACCTACGTAGGTGGGAAATTTTTTGTGCCGACCCTTGCACAAGTTGAATAGGAGAGTGGATATTGTAGGCGGATGGTCGAAAGTTGATGAGACTAGAAGCGTGTAACACCGCGTGTCCTCAACATGTAGTTGGAAAATTACAACTCTGAAGGAGTGGTCGGGCAATGAATTTAATTCTTTTAATCAATGCCTCCGCAAGTCCATTTTGTGTGTGGACATGCGGTACAGAGTGCTCATGTTTGATTCCTGTTTCCATGCAATAATCATCGAATGCCTTTGAAGTAAATTCTCCGGCATTGTCCATTCGAACAGACTTTAAACGATAATCAGGGAATTTATTCCTTATTTGTATGATCTGAGAGATTAACTTTGCAAAAGCATGGTTCCTTGTTGACAACAGTCAAACATTGGACCATTTAGAGAAAGCATCGATGAGCACCATGAAGTACCAAAACGGCCCTGAGAGGGGCTGAATTGTACCACATATGTCCCCTTGTATACGTTCCAAGAATGCGGGGAGTTCATCCTTCACCTTTAGGGGAGACAGTCTAATGATCAATTTCCCCGTAGCGCATGCGGAGCACACGAAATCATCGGGATTCAGGAAATTTTTCACATTAACATTATGACCATTCGAGTTGTTAATTAAATTTCTCATCATCCTAAGACCTGGGTGGCCTAACCTATCATGCCAAAGGCAGAATAGTTCAGAGCTTCTAAAGACAGTCTTAAGGGTAGTGTAAATAGGTGGTGCTACTATCTTAGTGTAGTACATCCCAGTAGCTAATGAAGGGAGTCTTTCGACAACATGTTTACCATTTTCGTCGCGCTTGGTAATGAGTAGGAACTCCTGACGAGGTTTAATCTCGTCAATGCCCATTGTTATGGACTTGGGTTTTGGAGAAGATGGGGATGTTGGAGATCGCGGAACGGTTAGCAAACAAGCAACACGGGGACAAGAGGTTTACCCAGGTTCAGGACCCCGGAGGGAAAACCCGAATCCTGCTTGTCTTCTCTTGATTACGATGGAACCAAAAGTTACAGGGGTGCGCAGATGTAACCTGGCGTGGAGGTGTGTATGCGGTGGTGTGCGAGAGAATGTAAGAGAGCCTCCTCGTCGTGACCTCCTGGCCCTTATATAGAGATAGGCAGGTCCCAGGCACAGATCGAGTCGGTTACAGGTTTTAGGGTTTACCCCTTTGAATTTCCTATCTACTCTAGTCTTGCTCTCCAAGGATACGAAGGCGTCATGGGCCTTGGCCACCCGAAAATCTTCATGGGCCGGCGTATATTCGTCGTGAGACTTCTTTGGGCCGGACTAGGTATGCTGAGGTCGTGTACCCGTGGGGTATAACCATGTCAGTAGCCCCCGAGTGTTCAGTCGAATCGTAGATTCGGCTGAGGACTTTTCAATCCTTCGGGTGCAACTCTGTATTTCAAGAGAATGTATATGGATTGTTGATGCGTGTGCCTGACTCTCCCGACTGATCAGGGCCAGTTAACTGTCTTAGGACAAAACAACATGATCTTCTTCAGGTGCGAGTCCCTCGACTCGAATCCAGAACATATGCTGGCGTAATTCGACTCAGACCGCGGAGGACTTACATGAGTGGAATTCCGGTGAATTTAAATGATGTACCCAATGCATCCGTCGGGATTTTTCATCGCGCCTGCTGGCACGGATTCATACTAGCAGAGCGCAGTCATGTGCGTTGTCAGGCCATCAGATGATATCTGTAGGTCTTATCTTTGCGTCGCAGACACAACATCCGAATGTTTATCACCGCAGAGGTGTTTCGGGTGGCCAAGGGGAATGTTGCTCACTTAGAATTAATTGGTGCAGAGTTGCCAAAAAAGTTTTGCATGCTGATCCGTAGGATCGCAGTCGAAGAATTCATAGGGTGCGCGACCAGCGCTCCCTATGGGAGTAGCCCCCGAGTGTCTGTTCGAATCGTAGACTCGAGCAGAGACTTTAATTCAGCCGTTGTTTGCTTCAGGTCCGTAGGACACAATTATTCGAATGCTTGAATCAATCCTCCCTATGGGAGTAGCCCCCCGAGTCCGTAGTGGAGTCGTAGACTCGGCGTAGGACTCGAAGATCTTGTGTGTGCGCGACCAGCGCTCCAGTTTGGAGTAGCCCCCGAGTGTCCGGCGGAGTCGTAGACTCGGGCAAAGACTCGAGTCTTGTATCGTGCAGGTGTAGTAGAAAATCTCGTGGGCGTACCGCTGACCCGGAAATACATCGGGTGCGCGACCAGAGCTCCTGATTAAAAAAGTAGCCCCGAGTCCTTAGTCGAATCGTTGATTCGAGTGAGGAATCGAAGCATGCCACTCGAAGATCTTGTATGTGCGCGATCAGCACTCCAGTTTGGAGTAGCCCCCGAGTGTCTGGCGGAGTCGTAGACTCAGGAAGAGACTCGAGTCTTGTGTTGTGCAGCTGTAGTTGACAATCTCGTAGGCGTACCACTGACCCGAAAGTACATCGGGTGCGTGACCAGCGCTCCTGATAGGAGTAGCCCCCGAGTGTCTAGTCGAGTCGCAGACTCGTGTGTGGACTCATGCGAGGAGAAACCACTGACCCGGAAGTGCTTCGAGTCAGCGTCTCACACATAAGGAGCCAGGAGTCAACATAGCGGAGTGATGCGGCATTTTAGCCAGAAGGACTCGATGTTGCGGATGAAGTCGACGCTGTTTCTTCTGTCGGGTGCGCGGCTAGCGCCGCTTTTGTCGATGATTGATGTGGTCATCCGAGGAATGCTTCGACTCGGGTCTTGGCGTCTGTTGACGTGACTGGCGCTGTTCGACTCCGTTGGAGGACCCGATAGAATAGCTCAGCGCATTTGACATCCTTGTAAGCTGCATAAAACATAAAGAATTGTAAAGTACTTATATCTTATAAGGAATATTTTCCTTTCGGCTTGTATAGCAAGATTCTGTTGCCGATCGAGTCGAAACTTTTGCACTGTATGCTAGGCCTTTTCGTTAGCCTGATTACCCTTAGTCTCAGTACCTTGCCGAGGCACTCGGAGTTCAAGGATTCAACGGTCAGGCAGAATCAGCTACTCGGGCTGTCGCGTTCGAGGTGCTCGAGTGCGTGGAGCCAATGTCACATTAGGTTACTTGAAGAGGGCGCAACCCTCGAATGTTTGGAGTGCGAGTTAAAAAAGAAATCATCTCTAAGTAGAGGGAAACTTAGCTTTGTTGGTAGTTGTCGTGGACGAAGTTAATGCGGTAGCGAGTCACGCGGCGGACGTAGTCGATGCGGCGGACCACGGTCGTAGGAGCAACGGGTTCCTGGGGTCGACGGCAGCAACGAGTTCCGCATCCGAAGATTGTCGCAGTCGAAGACCGCAGCAGGTCACCGGAGTCGAAGGATCCCCCGGGTCGTCGGAGCAGAAGCCGATGCGGCCGGTCGCCACAATCGGAGATCATATCGGGTCTCCGCATCCGAAGGATGCAGTGGGTCATCGCACCCGAAGGGCGCGTCGTCTCGTCGGAGTCGAAGATCGTAGCGGGTCGCTGGAGTCGAAGGAGCCCCCGATTCGCGGTTGCTGAAGCTGATGCGACCGGTCACCGCAATCGAAGATCGCATCAGGTCGTCGCAGTCGAAAACCGCAACAGGTCGATGGTCGCGAGTCATGTGGCCAAGTGGGCGTATCCCCCGAGCGTGGAGTTGATGTGGTCGAGGCGGCGTCCGAGAGTCAACGTGGTGAACCGGAGTCAATGCGGCAGCGGGTCTCCGAAACCGATGGCGGCGGCAGTTTGCCGCAATCGAAGATCGCGTCGGGTCGTCGCATCCGAAAAATACAGCGGGTCGCCGTAGCTGAAGGCCGCAGCGGGGCGTGCGGCGGATTTGGCACAGCCCCCGGGTGTAGATTCAACGCGGTCGATGTAGTAGAGGAGACGTGGTGGATGTAGCCATGTGATCCGCACTCGGTTTGTCTCTGTTTTATACTGCTTTTTTCGATGACTGTAATTATACCCATGAAAAGAGCCAGGGTCTTCGATTGGTCCCTCTTTCTTTTTGCCTTTTCTACTTTGCTTGACCGCTGCGACTTGTCCATGTCGGGTGATGTGAGTACGTAAACCATGGCTTTTCCCTGATGGATAATTAGTCCTTTCCGATCGAATCTGAGTTGTAGTCAGACTATGTAGTCTAATCCAAGGTGGAGTACGACTCATGTGTTTGGGTCCTTTTCTTTTCTTTCCTCTTCCGTAGATGTTAAAAGTAGAAGCACGTTCCATGGATATTCCTCTAGATCGCTTTTTTCTTTCTTTCTGTGAATTGATGCCATGACACATTATTTCTCTTTGAATCTCGTTTTGAACGTGAACAACCTCTGCCTTAATTCCTGTGCACGAAGACAGTACTGATGTCGAGTCCCACTCTCGTGTTTGTGAAGATGAAATTGGCTGCGATGGAGACGTTGATAACGAAGCTTTGTGCCTGCGCTGACGCAGATGAGTCGACCAGATGAGATCTGACCATTGACGACGATGAGGAGGCCAAAACAGATCTGCTCCGCAGGAGACGACGAATCATAGATTGCAGCGAATGGAACTGTCACAATCGCACAATCAGCGCCCCCAGTTTCTATAGACGGCGCCAATTGACGAGGTTTAATCTCGTAAATGCCCATTGTTATGGACTTGAGTTTTGGAGAAGATGGGGATGCTGGAGATCACGGAACGGTTAGAAAACAAGCAACACGGGGACACGAGGTTTACCCAGGTTCAGCCCCCAGAGAGAAAATCCTACTCCTGCTTGTCTGCTCTTGATTACGACGGAACCGAAAGTTAAAGGGGTGCACAGATGCAATCTGGCGTAGAGGTGTGTATGCGGTGGTGTGCGAGAGATTGTAAGAGAGCCTCCTCGTCGTGCCCTCCTGGCCCTTATATAGAGATAGGCAGGTCGAGCATGATCGAGTCGATTCTGAGTTTTAGGATTTACCCTTTTGAATTTCCTATCTACTCTAGTCTTGCTCTCCAAGGATCCGAAGGCGTCATGGGCCTTGGACACCCGAAAATCTTCATGGGCCGGCGTATATTCGTCGTGGGACTTCCTTGGGCCGGACTAGGTATGCTGAGGTCGTGTACCCGCGGGGTATAACCATGTCAACTCCTTTCCATTCTCATGGCGGATTCTGCAAAGAAACCATCAATCTCGGCTGTTGTCTTAAGATCGTTGAGCTTCTCTTTGTTGGCTATCATCATCAAGGCAGCATAAATGTCTAGCTGGGGCGGAGGGGGCACGACGTGCTCAACCTCCATGGGCACAATGGCGTTCGTGGGAACCGCCAAAGGTGTTGTCACGTGTGCTACGTCCTGCGCCACTACGGGAGCGACGTTGTGCACGGGCGCCGCTCCGGGCGCCAGTGGTGCCTCAACCTGGACGAGGTGCGCCTCGCGCGCCTTCTTGTTGGTCTTGAATGCGTCCACGACGTGCTTAGGGACCAAACACTGCCTGGAGAAATGAGTCTTGGTTCCACAGCGGAAGAAGTCCTGGGGCCTTGCCTCCCCCTTGTCCGCCTTGCGTTGCTTGGCCGGGTTGGAGGAGTTGGGGCCCTTCTTGCCTCGCCTCTTGTGGATGGGCTTGCGCACCTTGTAGGCGCTGGCATTAGCCTTATGACTTGGGCCCCCCGCGAAGGGTTGCGTGGAGAAGTTCTTTTTGAGAACATTATCCTGTGCCTCGGCCACCTGGAGAGCATCAATAAGCACTGCATATTCCGTGAATCATTCCTGGCGATAGTTTCGCGAGGACTGGATGTTGTCCGGGTGGAATGTGGAGAGAGTCTTGTCTATCTTCTGCTGATCTGTGGTACTAGTTCCACATAGCTGAATAATGGTACAAATCCGGTGTAACGCGGAGTTGTACTCTCTCACGGTCTTGAAGTCCGCAAACCTCAGACGAATCCAATCTGCTTCCGCATGTGGCTGAATGGTCTACTTAAGCCTAGAGAACGGCTTGTTAAGGACGGTCCAAAGGGCAGAAGCACTCCGTTCTGCCATGTACTCATTTTTGAGAGTCTCACACATGTGATGGCGGAGGAAATTCAGTGCTTTGGCGATGTCCGTCGGGATGGTGGTGCTGGGGTCGTCTGGGTCCCCGCAATCAGCGCACCCTTGATGCATCGGCCCTCGAGGACGATCTCAACGTCCGAGGCCCAAGTCAGGTAGTTCAGCCCATCCTGGGTCAACTCAGGAACTCGCGGTTGACGATTCCGGTTATCTATAATTTATGCAAAGTGTGTAAGATTACAGTAGATAATCGGTTGCATAAATGCGATAATCGATACAATTATTCAAATATGACAGCGTTCCAAAATTTAAATTAAAAAATGTACAAGCTAACTATGTAATAACAAGAATTAAAATTATAAAAACATTTAATTACTCAGAAGACATAGTACAAAAACATGTACAAAGAAATGATATGCTGAGCGCGTTCAAAACGTGAAAAAGGGCATTAAAAAATACTTTTCGAGACTATTTTAATTATTCTCTGCGTATTGCCATGTTTTTATGTTTAGTTTCGGCAAATGGACCGAAATAAGCGGGTCGCATCCCAACATGTACGCGTGTAGTGGCCATTCTTTTTTTTCCCAGGCTGAAAAACAGCCTGACAGCTCGGCCTCCATATGGCCGGCCCGTTCCACCAAGTCCTAGCCCGCGGGCGGACAGAGCTAGGGCTTCCCTAGCTCCCTAGTGAAGCGGCGGCGGCGTGGAACGCGGCCGGCATGCGCGGAGAGCACAGCCATGCAGGCCTAGGCAGCAACTGCGAGGCGAGCCCAGCAAGAGCTGGCGCGCCGCCAGCCTGCAGTGCGCACGAGCGGCTGCTCGCAGCAGCATGCGCCAGCCTTGCGCGCGGCTGGCCAACAGCAGCCTTGCAGCACTCTAGCAGTGGCATACGCGCACGCAGTAGCACGCATGCAGCACGTACGCCGGTAGCAGCGCGGCTAGTGCCGTCTGGCGCCAATTGCGGCAGCGCAACCAGTGGTGTGCGGTGCCGGCGCGCGAAGTAGCACGGCGATGCGTCGCGGTGCCGATCTTGGCGCAGCAAGACGACCAACGGGTTCGTACAGCGGTTGCTGCGCGCGCAGCAACATTGCCAGTAGGGCCACGGTGACGGCGCGCGGAGACTGCAACGGCCAGCTAGGCCAAATCGTGGGCACAACGTCTTGGCCATCGGGGCCAGGGTCGGGTCATAGCCGCGGCCGTGGCGCAGCGGGCGTGGGGGGCTGCAGCGCAGCTAGGCACGGCGCGACGGCGCCGCGCGGCGGTATGGCAGGTCGTAGCGGTGGCCTGTGTGCATGTGTGGCGTGGTGCGGCCAGCAGGGCCACGGCGGCCGGCGTACGTGCGCGGCTTCATGGCCATCGAGGCCATGGCAACTTCATAGTCAACGGAAAAAAACAGGTCAGATGAACGTGATCTAGTAATAAAATCGCCTAGATCGACACAGCGTGATCAGCCGAATCACGTGTATACCATGCTATAGTACAGTCAACAAGATCCTGATCCGAGAGTGAATAAATCGATATTGGTCGGCGACAACAAGTCGGCTCGACTTCCAGGAGGAAAATCCGCACCATAGATGAGATCTAAAAAACGGGCTGAACGCAAAGATTGAAAGGAAATCGAACAACGAATCCATTTTTGCGGTCAATTTCGAATTACCTTCAACGAAAGCTTGCGTGATGCAGACTCGACGGTGGCTTGACGGAGGCTCGACGGGGAGACACATGCTGATAACGTGTTAAACAACCCTTGTCGGCTGGCCTATCGCGAGACTGCTTCACAAACGAGGAAGAAGACTAGAGTCGAAGGCACACAAGAATTACACAAGAATTGACACAGAAAACAAGAAACTTTATTGATATGTCTATGATAAAATCACGTACAATAATTGCTCCTCTATTTATAGACTAAAGAAGATAGGATACCCACATAAGCTAACCCTAGACTGATAGAGACCACACTGAATAGACCTCTACCGACTTAGTTTTCCAACATCGACTACAAATAAGCGGCGGTGGAGACAGTCTAACTAGTCACTTGCCCCAAAACGGGCTGACATAGCGCTTGTTGGGCTCGATGGGCCTCGTAGGCCTTTCTTGCAAGTTTGGAGTTGCCGCCACACCAAACTTGGCGTACATTGCGACATGGCCAATTCCCATCGCGACCCATATGGCGGAGCCGTGCCGTGAGCAAACAGCTCGATAGTAGCTTGGAGGATGCCGCGTTGTGACCAGTGTGCCCCTGTACGATGATCATGAGTCACGACTTTTAAAACGAGTGAACATCACGCAGGAGCATACGTAGGCGAATACGTAGCACCGTACCGAGATGCATACGGCATACCGCCACGTTCGTTCTGTGCCTCCTGTAGCTAGCAGGTAGTGCCACTTGGTACGTACGTACTACAGTGCGTTACTACTGGACAAAATGGAAGTAGAAATCTGTTATGTGATTGAAGGAGTGACAGTGAGAACCGTTGCCTCCGTGTGTACTTCTCCGTTCGAAAATAACTGACTTGAATTATACACGTATCTACATACTAAAACATGTCTAAGTATATATAAATTTAGATACAAATCTAAATTACTTATTTTCTGATGATACACTACTTACAAGAGCATCTCCACCGCCCCCCAAACGAGATTCGGGGTGTCGGGCATAAGCGGTTGCACCGACAGCTCCCAACTAGGTGCCGACGACACCAAGGGAGGCCTCATTATTCGCCCAACACTTCCGTGTCGGGCCATACCCATAGAGGGTGAACCCGGGGCGCAGGCAACCGACACCTCGTCGCATCTGACGAACCCCCTCCTTCCTTCCTCTTTCCCTCCCCAGAGTTAGCGGCACAACGGCCAGTCAACATTGTTAAAAACCGACCCACCTACTCTCTCTCCACTCTACCCACTCTCACCCAGCCGCCACCTGCTGTCGCTGAACCCCAGATCCATGGAAGGTCGCAGCTGTGATGGTCCCTCCAACGGCATGGGGTCGAGGGATCCTCTTCGACACGACAGTGAGGACCCATCTTGCGGACCACCGCCCGCCCATTCAGCTGGGATGTCCTTAGTGAAGTCTTCCTACCGAGATAAATCGCATGCGAGCCATCAACGAGGCTCACTTGGAGCGCCTACACCTGGTGCGTGCGAGCCCGCCGACGTGGTTGTCCGTGTCCGCCTCAAAGAAGCTCAAGAGGAGTTTAACATGCAAAAAAAGACCGTCCGCTGTCTCTCGAGGAGTGGCCTCCTTCTATCGCGACACTCACTTAAAGAGGTCGCCTTCCACCCCGTCGCCAAAGATTCTATAAAAGAACCATATTTTGGTTGTGCTTCAACTCATCTGAGGGCCTATGCTCCGATAACGATAAATAGCCATGTCATCCGCTACCTCGACATCTGAGGGTCTACGCTCCGACGACGATGAACATCGCCGCTGATCTAGGATTAGGGTAATAGAACCTTGTAGTGCTACTTTAATTTGTTACCGTAGTCCACCATGCAAATTATTTTTAATGAATTGATATTTAGGGATATTTTGGGGTCCAAATTGGTGTGGAAGGATCCTAGTACTAAAATACCGACGCAGCGGGACACACTTTGAGAGGCGCCGGTGAAGATGCTTTAACGATGAGCTAAGAACATCTCCACTACTCAGGACGCCGATCCGGACGTTGAATTTAGGTCCGGACGCCGAAAATCGGCCCAGTCGCGTATCCAGGAACCTATTTTCGTCCGGATTTGGTCAAATTTTGGTCCGGGCTTCCCACGCCGTACCCAGGTTCCCGGGTACGCCCCGGGGACGCCGGACGCAGTGAAAATGCGCGTGGGCCAGCTCTGTCGGTGAGACAGTCCCACTCCCACCCACCCCACTCGCCCCAACTGCGGCGAAGAGCTCCCAGCGCCTCTGTCGCCATGACTTCGCCGGCGGAGCTCATCCACGCCGAGACATGCCCACGCCTCTAGATACGCTCGCCGTAGTTGTCACCCACTCCGCCGCATGTTTCGCCGCCCGAACTTCGCCATAGCTCTGCTTCGCTGCGTGCTCCCACCACCACGCCCGCCAATTGTTCGACATTTGGCCGGTTTGGCCATGGACTCCGACGACGAGGAGATACTTGCCATGGACTCTGATGACGAGGAGATACTCGTCGTACTGGTGGAGGACGAGAGCGCTGAGGTCGCTGAAGGTGAAGAGCACTTGGAAATCCTCGCCTCGCTCGCCCAGCTATACCCGCAGATGGCGAAGCCGAAGCGTGGTGGTTCGGCGTCGGGTCGCCGGAAGTGCAAGGCGAGGCAAAGGATAGAGGGCTACTGCTTGTTGTAGGCCGACTACTTCGCCGACCAGGCACTCCATGGAGATGACGTGTTTCACCGCTGTTTTAGGATGAGCCGTAAGCTCTTCCTCAAGATCATGCATGCCATCCGGGAGTTCGACCCCTATTTCGTTTGCAAGAAGGACTGCACCGGTTTGGTTGGGTTTTCCTCACTACAGAAGTGCACCGTGGCGATGAGGTTGCTTGCATATGGAGCGCCGGCTGACAGTGCCGATGACTATCTCCGCATGGCCGAGTCCACCGCCATCGATTTCTTGTACAGGTTCTGTAGGGCAGTGATTGCAGTGTTCGGGGAACAGTACTTGAGATCACCCACTGCTGAAGACACTGCTCGGATCCTCGCAGTCAATAAAAGTAGAGGATTTCCTGTTATGCTTGGAAGCATAGATTGCATGCATTGAGAGTGGAAGAACTGTCCATTTGCATGGCAAAGAATGTACAAAGGACACAAAGGAGGTTGCACTGTGATACTTGAGGCAGTTGCTACACATGATCTTTGGATTTGGCACTCCTTTGTCATGGCAGGATCGAACAACGACATCAACGTCCTTAACTTCTCAACTGTCTTTTCCAAGCTTGTTGAGGGCCATGCTCCCCCTGTGGAATTTGAGATCAGAGGGCACCACTACAACAAGGGATACTATCTAGCAGATGGCATCTATTCAAGATGGCCAATATTTGTGAAGACTATCTCAAACCCAATGCTCCCCAAGCATTCTCACTTTGCCAAGGAGCAGGAAGCTTGCAGGAAGGACGTGAAGCGGGCATTCGGTGTGCTCCAGCAGAGGTTTGCAGTTGTTCGGTTCCCTGCTATGACCTGGTCGAAAGATCAGATGTGGGAAGTGATAAACTGTTGTATGGTCTTGCACAACATGATCATTGAGGATGAGAGGAAGGATCCACTGAGTTTGCTCGAGAAGAACGAGCCATACTACAGACAGGGTCCTCTTGCCGAGCCTGATCATCAGGTGCTTCCAACCTGGGCTGCATTCATCGCCATGCATCAGGAGATCCGAGATCCGACGATGCATCAATAGCTGCAGGATGATCTTGTTGAGCACCTATGGATACGCGGGGCAACATGTAGATGCCGAGCATAAACTGGCCGAACTTGACCGAAATATGTTGTATTTTCACTGCAGGCCGAACTATGTTTACATTACGCCGAACTATGTTTAAAATTTTGCCAAACTTTGGCCTTAAAATGTTCTGTATTTATGGTATGCCGAACTATGCTGAAATCTAAACGAACTTGAGCTGAATTTAAGTGGAAACGGGCGTCCCGAAAACTTAGACTAGGTACGCGAGTGAAAAACTTGGTGTATCCAGGACGAAAACTTGTTCCGTCCGGTCAAAGTTTGATTCGAATTTCGGCCTGTATTGACCAACGACGAGTGGAGATACTCTAAGTCCCGGAAGACATCAAGCTGGCCGGCTATTCCATGGGTGGTTGGCGTAGCCACAGTACCGCACTCCACCAGCCTACTCTAGCCGCTTGCCGAAAAAGGAAACAGGAAAAAGAAATGGAAAGAAACCCACGGAAAAGCATGCGGGAAAACTAGCTAAAGCTGTTGACTCGCTGCTTGATTGCATGATTGGCACGGTGGCCACATGACGGCCACTACACCAGCTTCGGAGCCTGTTCTTGCTTTGCCTCTCGTTAGGTTCCTCTGTCTCCTCCTTAATTAATTGGGGAGTAGTGATCCGATTAGGGCCTGCTAATCAAGATTATAGTACATCTAGGAGATTTGAAACACGTGTCACCATGCTCCGCGAGCTGAACCTCTGAACTTCAGAGTCTGAAGCCACCAGAGGGAAGTAGTGCTCTGCATTGCATTTTTGTTTTTTCGGGGAGCTTTGCGCTCTACACTGGAAGTTAGTTAGAAGTGAAACAGCCACACGTTCTAATGAAAGCGATCAAATTGTGATCTAAAATCCTAGATTGGACTTTGAAGTTTCTGGATTTCATACGAGGACAGCCGTGCGCTGCAGTAATTATGACATAAGTAGGATTCACGTAATGGCGACCACGGACGATCATTGACGCCTACCATTAAATAAGCGTCTATCACGTTTGCGATTTGACAAGCTAGCTAAGCTGAAACTGATAAAGAACCACGGCTAAAGAGAAAGCAGTATGTTGGAGATGCCAAGTTGCTGCTGGTTAGGGGACAGCATGATCCTGCTCTACATCCTCTAAAGCTAAGCTAGAGCTTAGTTAGCCACTTACTCCTTCCCTTTCCGAGGCTTAAAAACCGCTTAATCACCAAACCAAAAGGCGGCGCCTTTGATCGCTTTACAACCCTGCACTGTCCTGTGGCCGTGGCCATGCATCTTGCTACTACTACTACCACCACCACCCTAACGCATGCATTCGCGCAGTTGTGCATCGTCGTGCCATTGCGGTTGCGCGACGAGACGACAGGCCGCGGCGCGGGGTGACACTGACAGAGTAGCCATGCAGTTCTTCTCGGGCCGGAGCAAGCCGCGGCAGAGGAACGGAGGCGGCAGGAACCAGAACCAGGCCGACGCTTCCGCGGCGAAGGCCACGAAGCAGCACAGGGACGGCAGGTGCCGCACGCTGTGCTGCGGCGCGTCCAGGCTCAGCGTGTCCTCGGCGGCGTCGTGCTCGTCCCTGGACGCGCCGCCGGAGACGCGGGGCCGCCTGTCCGACAACCTCGCCCACGGGGTGGTGCAGGCGAGGCTGCAGTCCATCATCGACGCCGCCTCCGCCGACGGCCGCCGGTCATCGACGACGCGCGTCGGGAAGGAGACGGAGCTCGCCGATCAGCACCGTCGCTGGCCGTGCGGCAGCTGCTCGTGCGCGAGCGGCCGCGGCTACGAGAAGAAGACCGCGCCCTGCAGGGCGCGCGAGAGGAAGCCGTGTGTCGTGCTGGTGGCCGTGGACAAGAGGACGTACGAGCCCCGGGAGGAGTTCCGGCGGTCCATCGCGGAGGTGATCGCCGCGAAACGGATGGCCGAGCCGGCGGAGCTGCGGGCGCTGCTCAACTGCTACGTGTCCGTCAACGCGCGCGAGCACCGTGCCGCCATCCTCGACGCTTTCCACGAGGTCTGCTCCGACCTCTTCTCCTGCAAGGGTTGAATAGGCTTTACTGTCGAAAGTCCGTGTGTGAGCGTGTCGCGTGTGCATATATTAGCGTGAGAAGTATGCTCTTCCCTCTAGTTCCTTCAGCAGTGCTGCTAATCACTGCTGCAAACTTGCAATAATGTGCTCCAGCCTCAAGCACAGTGTGCACATCTTGGGCATTTGCCATTTGTATATATTTCGCTAATTGTTATGTTGATCTGAAACTATCGTGAGTTCAGATATGTAGATTTCCGTGTAAGTGAAAGGTCAGAATTGAGTTTCTGTTTAAATTAAGTTAGGGCTTTGCTCCAGTACAACCTCCCCAAACTTATTTTTTCAGAATGTTACAGCGCGATCCTGAGATTTCTCGTCCGCATGTGACGGAACCAGGGTTTTACATGACAACTTTTCATACTTTCTCCGTCTCAAAATAGATGTCTTAGATTTATCAAAACTTAAATGAATCCAGACACTATTTAGTACTCCCTCCGTTTCGAAATATAAGATATTTTAGGTTTGTGAAGAAAATGAATCTAGACTTGTTTTAGTATGTAGATCTACATACTAAAACAAGTCTAGATTCATTTTCTTCACAAACCTAAAATATCTTATATTTCGAAACGGAGGGAGTATATAGATTCATCCAAAATTTAAAAAAACCTGAGACATCTATTTCGAGATGTAGGAAGTATTTTTTTTGGGTTTAAATGCCACATGTAAAATCACCATCGGGTTGCTCCCTTCTTTGCCCCGCTATTGTAATCCTTAATTTCTATTAAGACTTTATTGTGCCGGCATCTGCATAAGAGGATGTACACAATCTAAAGGTATTTACCTAAAGAGTAAGAAATAAATACTATAAGCCCATAGCCACAAATGGTGTGTAAAACCCTACACATCCTAAACTTTTTTTAAATGGTGTGTAAAACCCTACACATCCTAAACTTTTTTAAATGGTGTGTAAAACCCTACACATCCTAAACTTTTCTTATGTTCAAACTCGTTTTATAGACAAACGATCTATTTTTTTAGTAACAGAATTGAATAACAATGACCATTGACAAAATGTACACCAAAGCACTCTGAAGTCATCATCTCTAGCTCGTCTGTCTTTGAATATAGCCTTATGAGCTTCCTATCACCAGAGGAGAGAAGCTTTGACAGTTTATTCCACTACTTCATCCATGTACCGTTGAAGGAGAAGACCTTGATTACCTTTTTGATAAAGATTACCTTTCATTGAACTCAAAAGTTATGTCAAGAGGTTATAGGACGAAATGAGAGAATAACCAAGAATCCACTACATCCACCACATCGGACAAGAAGTCCATGCTAGGAAGAGGATGGAGCCTTTAGACCATTATTTCACTCGATGGTGCCTCTATCTCTATGGTCAAGACATCGCCGCTAGAAACACACAAAGCTAGAACAAAGGACCAAAAATATATGCCATGCAAGGATCCACCCGCACCTCCTAGCTTGTAGAAGGCCGCCCGAGACGAGGGTTGGCGGCTAGTTTGTATGGTTGAATTCTGCATTGCCAACCTTTGAAACTGAATTCACAAGAAAACTCGAGGAATTCTGCATAAATAATATTTGAGCAAAACCAGCACTTAGTTGGTGCATAAAACCCAACACTTTATGGACTGAATTCGTATTTTTAAATTCTATATTGCCAGCTTGTTACATATTTATTTTTCACAAACAAAGGAATAATTTTCAGGAAAACTTGGTAATTGTACAAAAATATTTTTAAAAATATCAGCTATGTAAAGTTGACAAAGTCACCATTTGCACCTCGGTTTTATCAACGGAAACATTGCCCAATTGAAATGGTAATCGGATTTTGTGAGACACAAAACGACACCATCAAGCTTGATCTTTGGTGCTGATGGTACAACCACCTTTCTAACCATACAACCACGTGTTGGATTCGGTCAATAATCGGTTACCATTGGATAATTAGGGAGTCTAACAATCAGGATGTTTCTTCAACCAAAACAACTAATAAATCCGACAAACAGAACAAAATCTGTCCGTAATCATATTAACAGGGAAAGAACTTAGAAGAAAGTGACACGTATCACTTCCATGATATATTTGTGATTAAGACGCACATTTTGATTAGGAAAAGGGAGAAAAATTAAGATAAGGAGCATGATTACTAAAAAAACTTAATCATCGGGACACGACATGCTTTATTACTTGCTTTTGTACTAGTACTAGTTCCTATTGCTGCGTGCATAAAGTTGTCGGCCTCATGAAGTTAATCTACTCTGCGGCCTTCAAACAGTAGTTAAACGCAAGTTGCTGCAGTAACCCCCACCGTTGGGATCAAGCTGTCTCAATTGCTACCTTTGGAGATTTTCAGCTGCCTTGTTGCTAAATTTACTACTCCCTCCGTCACGGTTTGGAAAGCGTCTTATAGAAATTATGCGTTTTTAAAACTCCTATTCTTTTAGGCGCGTTAGACTTAATCATAGAATTAATGTCCTATTTTTCCTCCGCACTTACTACTCCATGCAGTCAAGGAATTAATTCTTTCATACAACCCCACCAATGCATGCGTCTAAACTCCTCGTTTTTATTGAATAATTACGTTTAATAAGACGCCGAATAATTAATGGGCATATTTTCTTCAACGAATTTACATGTTTTTGGCATAAATCTGATCCTAGTTAGCGTGGTCCCAACAATCCCTCTAAAACACCCTTCAAACCGTGACTGAAGGAGTACGGTAGAAGACTGGTTTATTAATATGGTTTCGGTGAAACAGGTACACTTTTCTTACTATTCGGAGACTAGCACACATCCAACGCGATCTGAAAAAATCACTCACGATCGTTGCTATTTTCTCCGGAAAAAAAGATGCAGCCAAACATGCATGGAGAAGCAAGTTCAGACTGAACCTACAAGTCCTGGGTGTAAACTACATACATGTGGTACAAGTAATATCCCCTCTGATCCAAATTAGTTGACTGAAATTTATTAAAATACAGATGAATTTAATACTGTTTTATGTTAAGATACAAATTGAATCTAAACAAATCTAAGCCAACTAATTTGGGTAGGAGAGAGTAGCTAAGTTTACAAGCAAGTAGTGCAATTACTATGTGCTATCAACCTAAAAGTGCACCAACCACATTATCACAAAGACCAATCTTTTATTTGGAAAATCCTCAGTTTGATAAAATATTTGTTGCTTGATCTTAAGCTTCTTCCTTCAGCTTCGTCTCCTTTATTTCTCTATTTGTTTCCTTTTTCTTTTTCAATGGAGGCTAAACTAAATTTCCTTCACTCCATCTAATGGTGGATAGGAGGCTTAAATATGCCCTTCCTGAACTCAAAAATAATTATTTGTCATATGGTGATGGGTTAGAGTAGTAACATGCATATGTTACTAGTTTAAGTTACTATCTTCATAGTGGTAGTAACTTAGAGTATTGTTTTATAGACTCATTTTATATTGAAAAGTATGATGTGATAAAAATATATTATATTACTCCATTTGTTTCTCTCTTTATTAATTGATTGCCACATCATCATTTTAGCCTAGATGGCATCTATATTACCACTTAAGTTACTCTTATTATGAGCAGCCTAAAGAAGATGTCCCAAAAAGGTACAAATGGTGACAAATCTTTGATTGGCAAAGAGCAACTGCTCCACTACATATGATGTTCTCAAAGACTTGGGCATGAAAAAACTGTGATCGATTGTATGTTTTTTTTTAATATTATTAGTCTAGTTTTATTACATTGCGGTTGCTTTAATAAAATCACACCTTATGTATCTAAGGATGACGAGCTTGACTGACATTTTTTACATCTGTTTTTTACAGCCTAGATGTTTTTCGACCAGATTTTGGTTGCAATTTGTTTCTCAAATAGAAGGTTGTTTATAACCAATTTTTGAGTTATTGTTAAATACCCAAATTAAAAAATGTGTTTTACACTTTAAAACACATGTTAGAATACAATTTTATTTGTATGTCATCCCTTTTTAGAAAATACTACAATACCTATGTTTTTGACCATAATCTTTTGGTCGTATGGACAAACTGACAAAAAAAAGTGCAGCCGACCCCTCTCCTCCTGACCCCGTGCAGCCGCTGCCGGGACGCACCGTGCGAAAACCAGTCGGCCGGCCCCGTCCTCCCTTCGTGCTTCCCTCCCTTCGCCTCCACCGGCTCCATCGCTAGGCAAAGCCCCTCCGCCACGCTGTCGGCGGCATCCTGTCCTCGCGCCCATCAGTCCTAGATGACAGCGGAGAACCGCCCCCTCATCTTTGGCAGTGATGGCGGTGCAGCGGTGACTGGGGAGCAACGCTCGCGTATATGCAGGTGGCGGGGCTAGCTAGTGGCGGTGGTGGTGTTGATCTTGAGCTTTGTCCTAGGACCAACAACCCATGAAACTCTACTGCCATATTCGTCGTCGACCAGTGAAGTCGCGGAGGCCCTATGGGTACTCCTCTGCATTATGAGGATGCCAGGGGCAGAGGTCCTAGGATTAGTGGTGGTGGTCATCTTCTCCATCGGAGGTGGTCGGCCTGAGGCTAGTTTGGTGGATCCCGAGATCTGTCATCTAGTCCCCACTGCGAGTCGGGGAGACCTAGTTTCCAATGAAAGCTGAGCCGTTTGCGAGCGATGGCGGCGTTTCCACGTCGTTACCTTGATGAAGGCATCATCGTGCAACTAGTCTCTACCTTACTCATGATGCTCCAGGGGAAACCCTAGGATCTGGTTTCCAGGTAGGGCGATGGCGGCGCTCCGGTGTCGCGTTCTCTCTTGGGAGCATTGTCTGCGGACCAGCGCTGGATGGAAGAGGCAGGAGGTGGGGCGGATTCGCTTGCATGAAGACTCCGGTGGATATGTCAAGTCATGCTTAACCGCTAGGTGCTACGCTCAGTCATGCCTGGTTTGGTAGGTGCAACGCACGACGGATCTCCCGGCGGTTTGAAGTTGCGTTGGATGGCGGGACTTGTTGGAGATATGCCCTAGAGGCAATAATAAATGTAGTTATTATTATATCTTTGTGTTTACATTCATGCTATAATAGTATTAACAAGAAAACATTAATACTTGTATGATTTGTAAACTTAATTTGAAGTCCCTAGTATAGCCTCTATACTTCACTAGCTTGTTGGTTGATTAATGATTGTGGTTTCCCTATCATGAACATTGAGATGTTATCAACAACAAGATCATATCGTTAGGAGAATGATATGGTGGACATACTCCTATAGATAAGCGTAGCATAAAGATCAAGTCATTTCAATAGTTCAATTGCTATATGCTTTCTGATACATAGTAACCTAATTCCTTCGACCATGAGATCATGCATATCACCTTTACCGGATGGATGCTTTGATGACATCAAACACCACACCGTAACTGGGTGGCTATAAAGGTGGCATTGAGTGTTCGGAAAGTATTGGTTGAAACACATGGATCAAGAGTGGGATTTGTCCATCCATATGACGGATAGATATACTCTGGGCCCTCTCGGTGGAATGTCATCCAATTATCTTGCAAGCATGTGACTGGCTCACAAGGGATCACATATCACGGTAACGAGAAAAGAGTACTTATCGGTAACGAGGTTGAACTAGGTATGCAGAGATACCGACGATCATAACCTCGGATAAGTAAACTATCGTGAGACAAAGGGAAATTGGTATCGTATGTAAGTGGTTCATTCGATCGCAAAGTAATCGTAGAAATATGTGGGAGCCATATGAATTTCCAGATTCCTCTATTGGTTATTGTTCGGAGAAGTGTCTCGATCATGTCCGCATAATTCACGAACCGTAGGGAGACACACTTAAGGATTCGACGTTGTTTTGAGTAGTTATGGTATTATGAGAAAGAGACCGAATGTTGTTCGGAGTCTCGGATGGGATCCGGGATATCACGAGGTGATCTGGAATGGTCTGGAGAATAAGATTCATATAAGGAAAGTCCCGTTTCGGAGTTCGGGAATGATTCCGGTGTTTTCATCGGGAATGTTCTAGAAGGTTCCGGATTGTCCGGCACTCCGGGGGGGAGGGTACATGAATGTGTCATTACATATTGAATGATTGCATCATGTACTAAGTGTTCTTGCTGTTCCAAATAAAGGATTAAATTGAATCCTAAAACAGAAAAGTCAAATGGCCAGTTTAAAAGTCAAACGGCTAAAACAGGAAACTGTGGGAAACAAGCAAGAGGTGGTTGGAACCGACTTGGGGGAGGAGTCCCTCCAAGCCGGCGCGCCAACCAAGGCCGACTTGGGAAGGGACTCCCCTTCCCTGCCGCCCTCCCACCTATAAAAGGAGGGGCAGGGCCTCCTCCTCTAGACACACAAGTTCCTATCCTCTAATCTCCGGTTTAGAGCCGTTTTGGTTTAGAGCTTCTAATTGCCCTAGCCTTCGGTTTAGAGCCTTCTAATTGCTGTGTCTAATCTCTAGACCTCTAATAGCTCTCTCTCATACTCCACCATACTCGCTCCGGCTTAAGGCGAAGCCTGGGATCTCCCTCTACTTGGTACGCCGTTGTCTTTGCCGAATCGAGGAGTGCTACAACCTCCATTTTCTTTGGAACAAGGAGAGGAGGGTCTTCGTCAGTACGAACGTGTGACCGATTGCGGAAGCACCTTAGCAGCGCGGAAGGATCGTCTACGATCTTGAGATCGGGAAGAGTACGACTACATCACCCACGAGAATCCGCTCTCGTTAAACACTTTGGAATCTTCGAGGTAAGTTATTCCATCGACTCGTTGCTACAATCTAGTAGATAGATCTTGGCTTGTTTGTTTGTATGCGATAGAAATTTTTGTTTTCCATGCTACGAACCCCTACAATGGTATCGAGCCGTGTCTATATGTAGATCTGTTGCCAGTAGAACACACAATGGTCATTGTGGGTGTTGATGCTTTTATTGTCGATTGCTTCTTGTGTACTTTGCATCTTGCGGTATGTTGGGATGAAGCGGCCCGGGCTAACCTTACATGACATCGTTCATGAGACTTGCTCCACGCTTGACATGGAACTTGTATTGCATAAGTGGCTTTGCGGGTGCCTATTTCTCCTAGCATAGTTAAGATCCAATTTACAACGGGTGATCAACAATGCTAGTATCAATGTTGTGGTTCTTGTTCGTAAGTTAGAACGACACTTATTGAAAGCCCCAAACCACGTAAAATATGCAAAGAATGTAGAGGCGTCTAACTTTGTTTTGCAGGGGTGTGCAGTGTTGTGATATGGCCATGATTGTGATTATATTTGATGTATGCAATGTTCCTTATTGTAAGTTGGCAACCGGTAGGAGCCATATGGTTGTCTTTAATTTATGTTAAGACCCGCGTGTCTATTCAAAGTAGTTGTAATAGTTGAAGCCGGTGGACGACAACCATGGAGAAGCGTCATTGACCTTGATGCAATGCCGGTGATGATGGAGATCATGTTCGTGCTTGAAGATGGAGATCGGAAGCACAAAGAAGAAAGGCCATATCATATCACATATTATTGAATTGCATGTGATGTTAATCCTTTATGCATCTTGTATTGCTTAGTAGGCACGGTAGCATTATAAGATGATCCCTCATGCACATGAATTTCAAGTCATAAAGTGTTCACACTTAGTTAGCACCGTTGCTAAAGCTTGTTGTTTCGAAGCACCACGTGATGATCGGGTGTGTTAGATTCTGCAAGTGTATACAACGTGAGCAAGCCAGATTTGCTCATGCGAAACTAAGGTTTGATCTTGTGAGCCTAGCATGTATGTACAAATGGTCTCGGAACACGGATCACCGAAAGGTAAAGCATGAATCACATAGTAGAGATGATGAACATGACGATTGTTCGCCATTGAAACTATATCAACTCTCGTGATGATCGGTGTTGATGTAGTGGATTTGGTTCGTGTGATCACTAAAACAATGTGAGGGATGTTGTTTTGGTGGGAGTTCACCTAGTTTAATTACTTAATTAATTTGAACTCAATTTGTCATAAACTTAGTCTAAACTATTGCAAATATGTTGTAGATCAATGGCAGCCCTACCATCAATTTTAATGCGTTCCTAGAGAAAGAAAAGTTGAAAACAATGGAAGCAACTCATGATTGGTTCCGCAATTTGAGGATTTGTCCTCATAGCTGGTAATTTGACCTATGTCTGGATGCACATTGGGTGACCCACTGCGGTGATGCTCCCGATGAAGTAAAGAATGTTTACCTCGCTCGGAAGAATCGACTCCATAGTTCAGTGTGCTATCTTGTATGGTTTGGAATCGAGCTTTAGAAAAGGTTTGAGAATTCAGACCCATATGATATTGTCGAGGATCTCAAATTGATTTTGAGACTCATGCGGCAATTGAAAGCTATGAGGCTTCGAAAAGTTCTTTAACCGCAAGATGGAAGAGGGCTCAATCGGTGAGCATGTGCTTAAGATGTCTGGGCACGCAAACAAACTTCAAAGCTTGGGTATAGTGATTCCTAATTCTTTGGGGATTTACCGTGTCCTCCAGTCACTACCACCAAGTTACAAGAACTTTGTGATGAACTACAACATGCAGAACATGAACAAAGAGTTGCAGGCTGTTTGCTATGTTAAAGTCTGCAGTGGAGATCAAGAAAGAGCACCAAGTGTTGTTGGTCAATAAGACCACCAAATTCAAGAAAGGCAAGTCTAAGCAAAGGGACACTTCAAGAAGGGTGGTAAGAAAGTTACCACGGCGAAGAAGACCAAGGCTGGACCCAAGCGTCTTGAGTGCTTTCTTGCAAGGAGAAGGTCACCGAATCGGAATTGCCCAAAGTACTTGGCGGATCTGAAGAACGACAACATCAAGAAGAAAGGTATATCCGATATACATGTTATTGATGTGTATCTCACTAGTACTCGTAGTAGTGCACGGTATTTGATCTTGGTTCGGTTGCTCATATTTGTAACTCGAACAGTCGCAGAATAAACGGAAGCTAGCGAAGAACGAGGTGACGATGCGCGTGGAAGCGGATCAAAGGTTGATGTGATCGCGGTGGCACGCTACCTTCATCTACCATCGGGATTAGTTTTATACTTAAATAATTGTTATTTAGTGCATGTGTTGAGCATGAACATTATATCGGGATCTTGTTTATTGCGAGACGGTTACTTGTTTAAGTCAGAGAATAATGGTTGTTCGATTTATATGAGTAATATGTTTTATGCACATGCACCTTTGATAGATGGTCTATTCTTATTGAATCTCGATAGTGGAAATACACATATCAACAACATTGAGGCTAAACGTTTGAAATCAAGCGATAATTCGACCTATATGTGGCACTGTCGTCTTGGTCACATTGGAGTGAAGCGTATGAAGAAACTCCATTCCGATGGACTTCTTGAATCACTTGATTTTGAATCACTTGAAAGATGCGAAGCATGTCTGATGGGAAAAATGACTAAGACTCCATTTTCTGGTATGATGGAGCGAGCTACGGACTTATTGGAAATCATACATACCGATGTGTGTGGACTAATGAGTGTAGCATCGCGCAGTGGTTATCGTTATGTTCTTACCTTCACGGATGACTTGAGTAGATATGGGTATATCTATTTCATGAAACATAAATCCGAAACTTTCGAGAAGTTTAAGGAGTTTCAAAGTGAGGTAGAGAATCAACGTAACAAGAAGATTAAATTTCTACGTTCTGATCGTGGAGGTGAATATCTAAGTTACGAGTTTGGCGAGCATTTGAAGAAATGCGGAATACTTTCACAGTTGACACCGCCGGGAACACCACAGCGTAATGGTGTGTCCGAACGTCGTAATCGAACTCTCTTAGATATGGTTCGTTCTATGATGTCACTTATAGATTTACCGCTATCATTTTGGGGTTATGCATTAGAAACAACCGCATTCACTTTAAATAGGGCACCGTCTAAATCCGTTGAAACGACACCATATGAATTATGGTTTGGGAAGAAACCTAGATTGTCGTTCCTTAAAGTTTGGGGATGCGAAGCCTATGTAAAGAAGTTACAGCCGGACAAGCTTGAACCCAAAGCGGAAAAATGCGTCTTCATAGGATACCCGAAGGAAACTATTGGGTATACCTTCTATCATAGATCCGAAGGCAAAATCTTCGTTCGAGAATGGATCCTTTCTAGAGAAGGAATTTCTCTCGAAACAAGTACTGGAAGGAAAGTAGAACTCGACGAGGTTGTCGAACCTTCTCTCGAAATTGCGAGTAGCAAAGACCGGAAGAAGTTCTGTGGTGCCTGCACCAATAAGAGAGGAAGCTAATGATGGTGATCATGAAACTTGGTTGAAGTTGCTCTGAGCCTCGGAGGTCAACGAGAACTCGTACCACTCCATTGGTATGATCCTTATGAGTGTCATGTTGGTGGACAACACCGATGACCCCGAGACATATGAGGAAGCGATGATGAGCCGATTCCAATAAATGGCAAGAAGCCATGAAATCCGAGATTGGATCCATGTACGAAAACCAAGTATGGACTTTGGTGGACTTAGGATGGCGGAAGGTCACGAGAACAAATGGATTTTCAAGAAGAAACAGATGTTGATGGTAATGTTCGTCTATAAAGCTCGACTTGTCGCAAAAGGGTTTCGACAAATTCAAGGAGTTGACTACGATGAGACTTTCTCACCAATAGCGAAGCTAAAGTCTGAGGATTATGTTAGCAATCGCGCATATTATGATTATGAGATATGGCGGATGGATGTCAAAACATCATGCCTCAATGTAGATACTGATGAAGAGTTGTATATGATACAACCCAAAGGTTTTGTCGATCCTAAAGATGCTAACAAGGTATGCAAACTTCAACGGTCCATCTATGGGTTGAAGCAAGCATCCGAAGTTGGAATCAACGTTTTGATAAGGTGATCAAAGTTTTGGTTTTATACAAACTTATGGAGAAGCTTGTATTTACAAGAAAGTGAGTGGGAGCTCAGCATTCTTAATACTATATGTGGATGACATATTGTTGATTGGGAATGATGTAGACCTTCTTAATAGTGTCAAGGAATATTTGAATAATATTTTTCAATGAAGGATCTTGGCAAGCGACTTACATATTAGGCATACAGATTTATAGAGATAGATCGAAACACCAAATATCATTGTCACAGTACATATTTGGACAAAGTTCTAAAGAGGTTTGGAATGGAAGAAAGCAAGAAAGGGTTCTTGCCCATGTTGCTAATCGACCTTGAGTAAAACTCAAAGTCCGACATCGGCAGAAGATAGAGAAAGGATGAGTAAGACTCCTATGCCTCGCCATAGGATCTCTAATGTATGCCATGCTATGTACTAGACCCGACATTGCATATCTGTTAGTTTAACTAGCAGATATCAAAGTGATCCAGGAGTGAATCATTGGACAGCGGCCAAAAACAGCCTTAAGTACTTGAGAAGAACTAAGGATATGGTTCTTTCTTATGGAGGTGATGAACAGCTCGTTGTTAATGTTTACACCGATGCTAGTTGGAACACCGATCCGGATGATTCTAAATCACAACTGGATCGTATTTATTTTGAATGGTGCAGCATTAGCTGGAGGAGTGCAAAGCAAAGCGTTGTGGCGAGATCTTCAACCGAATCGGAATACATGGCTGCCGGAGGCTTCACAAGAAGCGATATGGATGAAAGAGTTCATTACAGCTGGGTGTGGTTCCTAGTGTGCTGGACCCAATGTCTATCTCTTGTGATAACATGGGCGCCATAGCCAATGCGCAAGAACCAAGGTCACACAAGAAGCTGAAGCATATCAAGCTGCGTTTTCACGCTATTCGAGAACATATCCAGGATGGGGATATAAAGATTTGCAAAGTACACACAGATCTGAATGTGGCGGATCCGTTGACTAAACCTCTCCCGATGGCAAAACATGACCAACACCAAACTGCCATGGGTGTTCGGTATATTACCATGTAATCTAGATTAGATGACTCTAGTGCAAGTGGGAGACTGTTGGAGATATGCCCTAGAGGCAATAATAAATGTAGTTATTATTATATCTTTGTGTTTACATTCATGCTATAATAGTATTAACAAGGAAACATTAATACTTGTATGATTTGTAAACTTAATTTGAAGTCCCTAGTATAGCCTCTATACTTCACTAGCTTGTTGGTTGATTAATGATTGTGGTTTCCATATCATGAACATTGAGATGTTATCAACAACAAGATCATATCGTTAGGAGAATGATATGGTGGACATACTCCTATAGATAAGCGTAGCATAAAGATCAAGTCATTTCAATAGTTCAATTGCTATATGCTTTCTGATACATAGTAACCTAATTCCTTCGACCATGAGATCATGCATATCATCTTTACCGGATGGATGCTTTGATGACATCAAACACCACCGTGGCGGGTGTCTATAAAGGTGGCATTGAGTGTTCGGAAAGTATTGGTTGAAACACATGGATCAAGAGTGGGATTTGTCCATCCATATGACGGATAGATATACTCTGGGCCCTCTCGGTGGAATATAATCCAATTAGCTTGCAAGCATGTGACTGGCTCACAAGGGATCACATATCACGGTAACGAGAAAAGAGTACTTATCGGTAACGAGGTTGAACTAGGTATGCAGAGATACCGACGATCATAACCTCGGATAAGTAAACTATCGTGAGACAAAGGGAAATTGGTATCGTATGTAAGTGGTTCATTCGATCGCAAAGTAATCGTAGAAATATGTGGGAGCCATATGAATTTCCATATTCCTCTATTGGTTATTGTTCGAAGAAGTGTCTCGATCATGTCCGCATAATTCACGAACCGTAGGGAGACACACTTAAGGATTCGACGTTGTTTTGAGTAGTTATGGTATTATGAGAAAGAGACCGAATGTTGTTCTGAGTCTCGGATGGTATCCGGGATATCACGAGGTGATCCGGAATGGTCTGGAGAATAAGATTCATATAAGGAAAGTCCCGTTTCGGAGTTCGGGAATGATTCCGGTGTTTTTCATCGGGAATGTTCTAGAAGGTTCCGGATTGTCCGGCACTCCGGGGGGGAAGGGTACATGAATGTGTCATTACATATTGAATGATTGCATCATGTACTAAGTGTTCTTGCTGTTCCAAATAAAGGATTAAATTGAATCCTAAAACAGAAAAGTCAAATGGCCAGTTTAAAAGTCAAACGGCTAAAACAGGAAACTGTGGGAAACAAGCAAGAGGTGGTTGGAACCGACTTGGGGGAGGAGTCCTCTCAAGCCGGCAACCAAGGCCGACTTGGGAGGACTCCTCCCTTGGCCGCCCCTCCCACCTATAAAAGGAGGCAGGGCCTCCTCCTCTAGACACACAAGTTCCTATCCTCTAATCTCCGTTTAGAGCCGTTTTGGTTTAGAGCTTCTAATTGCCATAGCCTTGGTTTAGAGCCTTCTAATTGCTGTCTAATCTCTAGACCTCTAATATCTCTCTCATACTCCACCATACTCGCTCCGGCTTAAGGCGAAGCCTGGGATCTCCCTCTACTTAGGTACCACGCCGTTGTGTTGCGGAATCGCGAGAGTGCTATAACCTCCATTTTCTGGAACAAGGAGAGGAAGGTCTTCGTCGAGTACCGAACGTGTGACCGATCATGAAGCGGCTACGAACGCAGCCGGAAGGATCGTCTACACGATCTTGAGATCGGGAAGAGTACGACTACATCACCCACGAGAATCCGCTCTCGTTAAACACTTTGGAATCTTCGAGGGTAAGTTATTCCATCGACTCGTTGCTACAATCTAGTAGATAGATCTTGGCTTGTTTGTTTGTATGCGATAGAATTTTTTTGTTTTCCATGCTACGAACCCCTACAGGACTTGGCAACATGGTGCCAAGGGGTCTTGTTGTCAACTGTGCGTGCATGTGTTGGACGTGCAGGGTGGTGGAGCTATTTGGCGTCGTGGTGGCGTTCACGGCAGGCATCGCAAGTTTATTATATTGATTTCTTCTGAAGATGGCTTTGAGGAAGACGTCAATGGCGGGGATTTTTGTAGCGTGTATTGCTACGTGTTGAGGGTCTGTCGTACCGGTTGTGTCACTTGGTCGTCGTTGTGCGACTTGGAGGCCTTCAGTTGTTAGATGATTCACATTGATATGATGTCAGGGTGTTGATCCTGTTCATGGACACCCACTTCATCGGGTGTTGTGAGAGTAGCGAGTTGTCATTAGTTTTTGTTGCTTCGGTGTTACCTTTGTAATTCCTCTTGTAAGGTATTGCGAATAATCTAATAAAAATGTTGTGTGCATCTTTTGGATGCAGATGCAGGGTGATATTTCACCCATTTCAAAAACAACTATAACATTATTTTAGTTTAAATTGAAGTCTAGAAGTCCTATATTTGGAAATGAAGGGAGTAAGAGCATACCTAACGGCTTGGCCTAGTTCAGACACGAAATGTGTCAAAATTTGTTCATTTGGGGCGGGCCGCGGTGTCCTCTCTTGTCCACGTGTGCGCCCAACGGTGTGGAGCATTTTGCGGGAGCATTTCTCCCGCCAACTTCGGCCGCTCCCGCCAAATCGGCCACGGATGTAGACGCATAGCCACAAATGCCATTTTTACTGTTTTTGGCCTTAAAAATGACCCATTTCACGGTTGTTTTCCACATTTCAAAATAAAATATGTAAACATAACATAGTTCAACATTCTAAAGATCAAAATACATTCATCAACTGTACAAACATTCAAATAGAAGACCAACATAGTTCAACACAAAACAATAGATACACATGAGACGATCATGCATCCCTTCCAAGGATCATATTCTTCCTCTTCTTGAACCAAACATTTTGGCTAGGAGCCATATTTCTTGTGTTGATCGTCATGATATGGTTCTCCTCGGTGAGTAGCTTGACCTCAACTTCTTCTTTGCTCGAGCTCAAACTCCTTGGTCATTGCTAGGTCATTGATCTCAACTTTTCTCTCTTTGAACTCAACCTGTTTGGCCCTTGCTTGGGCATTCAACTCAACTTCTTTGAGTTTGACCTTGGATTCCTTTTGCTTAAGTTGAAATTTGAGCCTTGCTTCTATGGCATTGGTCCGGGTTTTGTTCTCACCAAGCTCTAGATTTCTAGCTTGATAGCCCATGAAGCTCTTGATTTGGTCCTCCCTACCCTTGCACTTCCTCTCACTTTCCACCTCTTTGTCGGATATCATCACCTTCAAAGTTTGGATTGCAAGGCCATGGTTTTGCCTCGACAAAGAATATCGGTCTTGCTTGCCTTTTGGCCTTTAGTCGACCCGCATGATTGCCTTTTGGGGCCTCACCAGCTTCTCTGCCTCTACTGAGCGCAACATCAACGACTACCTGTGTCCATCATGATCTCTGACCAACGCGACGGGTGACCCTCTTCTTGCTTTCCACTGGAGGCTCTTTCTTTGGCTTGCACAAAGCTTTGACAATAGGCTACAATGCAATTGCAGGGCCAGAGGATGAAGCAGGGACGATGGGAAAGGCGAGGGTGGTTAGCGACGGCTGTTGCTGCTTGTCCATGGCTGCCTAGGTGTTGGATGCGGAAAAATATGGAGATTGTGGGGAATTTTGGTCCTAACGAGCGGGCCAGAGAGGACAAGATGATGACGCTTTTGCTGTCCCTCGTCCGTCTACGCGAGCGCAAACACCACGGTTTGGGCCACGAATGCGCCGGTAACCTACGAACGGTTTGCGTCTCCTTGTTGGGAGCCTGTTTTGGGGTCTCGCGAAACGGAGAAAGGGCCTTTAGGACACGCTTCCTCTCACTTGCCACCTCTTTTTCCAGCTACCATCACCTTCAAAGTGGATTGCAAGGCCATGGTTTTGCCTCGACAGAGAATATCGGTCTTGCTTGCCTTTTGGCCTTTAGTCGACCCGCATGATGGCCTTTTGGGGCTTCACCAGCTTGTCTGCCTCTACCGTGAGCGCAGCATCATCGGCTACCTGCGTCCGTCACGATCTCTGACCAACGCGGTGGGTGGCCCTCTTCTTGCTTTCCACCGGAGGCTCTTTCTTTGGCTTGCGCAAAGCTTTGATAGCGGGCTGCAGTGTGGTTGCCGGGCCAAGGATGAAGCATGAACGATGGGAAAGGCGAGGGTGGTTAGCGACGGCTGCTGCTGCTTGTCCATGGCTGCCTAGGTGTTGGATGCGGAAAAATATGGAGAATTGCGGGGAATTTTGGTCCTAACGAGCGGTCCAGAGAGGACGAGATGATGACGCTTTCGCTGTCCCTCGTCCGTCTGCACGAGCGCAAACATCACGGTTTAAACCACGAATACGCCGATAACCTATGGACGGTTTGTGTCTACTCGATGGGAGGTCTCGCCAAACGGAGAAAGGGCCTCTAGGACGAGCCGTTGGGTTATTGTGTAGTACTAGTATGCTCTAAGTTGCATCTGTCTCGATCATGACTTCGTTCAACATTTCCCCAAATTTATTTTTTAACACAATCAGCGGGCGTAACAGTCATCGGGCGGCTGGTCTAGGAGACGTCCAGACTAGCACACACCCTTTGTCTTCCCGGTGACAAGCGACACACTCCTGTGCCCGGACACGGCCTCCCTCTTGACGACCCTGACGGAGGCCTCCTCGTCGACGCTCCTGGCGGGCCCCAGCTCGATCGTCAGCCTCATCTTCGGCACGGGTCCCTTGGCCGCCAGGTCCAGCTCGCTCAGCGCCATGCGCACGTGCGACAGGAACCTCTCGGCGAGCGGCCGGCCGAAGTCCTCCCTGACGACGACGCGGAGCACCGTCATGTGCTCCAGGTTCGCCGGCATCGTGTACGCCGGCACGATCCACCCGAACCGCCGCAGGGTCGCCGACAGCTTGAACGCCAGCGAGCCGTCCCTGGTGCCCCTGAACATGAACGCCACCAGCGGCACGCCCTCCTCCTTGGAGATGATGTCGAAACGCCCCGTGCGCTGGAGCCCCTCCCGGAGCGTCCTCGCGCTCTCCACGCAGTTCTCCATCACGTTCTTGTACCCCTGCAACGATACGAACGAGGTCTGCTTACTGCTCCATTAATTTCTGATTTGAATCTGGAATTAGTGGAATCTGAATTTGGTACCTCGAAGCCTAATCGGAGAAATTGGTAATATTGGGCGATGATTTGACTTGACCCTGCATACAGCGAAACTTGTCAAAACATGACAAGAAACAGCGGCATCGAAATGAACAGTCAGGGGGGAAATCTTGCATGCCTTTGGAGAAGTTGAGCGTGAAGGTTGGCTGGTCGGCGCCGAGGTAGTTGATGTGGAAGATGAGCTCGTCGGGCAGGTCCTCCCTGTTGCGCCAAACAACCCAGCCAACGCCTGGGTAGACGAGGCCGTACTTGTGGCCGCTGACGTTGATGCTCTTCACCAGCGGCAGCCGGAAGTCCCACTCCAGCTCCGGGTACAGGAACGGCGCGATGAACCCGCCGCTCGCCGCGTCCACGTGGATCGGGGTGTCCCACCTGCCGGACACAGGGTCAGCCACGTCATCAGACAGGTGACAGAATTCTCCTGCACGGAATTTAAACTATAGTGTAGCTGAAAGATTTTGAGTAAGCTAGCAGACCTTGTTCGCTTGTTCTTCGCGGCGAGGAGGTCGTTGAGGCGCTTGACGTCCTCGAACTCGCCGGTGAGGGTGGAGCCGAGGATGGCGGCGACGCAGATGGTGTTCTCGTCCACCATCTCCACGGCCTTGTCGGGGTCCATCACGTAGCACCCTTCGCTCAGCTTCACCTCCTTGAGCTCCACCTCGAAGTACCGCGCGAACTTCTCCCAGCACACCTGCGTATAGCCAGAGCAGAACAAATTAGTAGTTCTGATCGAACTCTCGTGTGCGAAACGTACACGCTGAAATTTTACCTGAACATTGGCTCCGGTGACGATGTTGGGCCTGTCGTGTGGCTTCCCCTCGGCCTTCCGCCTGTTCTGCCAGCGCCGCTTGAATGCCAGACCGGCGAGCATTATCGCCTCCGAGGACCCGACCGTGCCGACCCCGACGGCCGTCTCGCCGGCGCCCACCGGCGCGTTGAACAGACGCGCTATGATGTTCACACACCGGTTCTGCACACACACACATATCGTCGTTGACTGATCACAGCTCACAAGGTGATTAATTAATTTTCAACTGGAAATTAAAGCTCCGGTTGGAAGAAGAAGATGAATAGCTTGCCTGGAGCTCGGTGGTGACGGGGTACTCGTCCATGTCGGCGTAGTTCTTGTTCATGCCCTCGATGATGAGCCGGTCGCACTCGGGCTCCATCCAGGTGGTGACGAACGACGCCAGGTTCAGCCGCGGGCTGCCGTCCAGCAGCAGCTCGTCGTGGATGATCTGGTACGCCGCGTCCTTGGAGATGGACTTCGCCCCGAGCTCGTAGCTCGGGACAGGGTCCTGCACGTACCTCGACGCGAACACGGCGGCCGACGCCGCAGCTTCGTCGCTCCGAACATGCGTCAGAACCATACTGACGTCGTCTTAGGCGGGTCCTTTCTTATTTCTCTCTGAACACTTTTCTGTTCATCAGGCATTGAGCAAGCATATATATATACAGGGGAGGGGAAGCTTGGAATCTATGTCGCTTGTGCTTTGCTTGCCACATGTTTTTCCCTGTCCGGAGACTCTGCTTCTCCCCCAAGTTGAAGTTGAACCCTTGCTTGCTTTCTGCTGCAATGCTGTTGCTTCAAGAAAATTGTGTAGGATCTCAGTTGCTTCCAAGTGCTGCCAAACTATTCGACTGTTACTCCTGCATAGCAGGTTTTGCAACTATTCGATTATTCGTTCCAGAATGACCAAGAATATATAAGCAGCGCTCGGTTCTCGCGCGTATTCTTGAGTTCGATCCTCTGGCGCTTTGTCACGATTCAGAACCATGTTCGGGTTAGACTAGAGAGATACTATAGACGATGGCTTATTAGACTTCCGGTTGATTGAGCCATGTCCTAAAAAGATTGGCCTATACATACATGCAGTGTGTGAAGTATTTCTCCACCTTGATCGCTCAAAAGAACATCTAGACCTTGAATTGGAGTGGCAAGGAAACAACTGACTGTCATGGTTACTGATTATCTGAAGGAAAATCGTGCTCCCCGTGGAATTTCTGTTCCAGTACATCATCCTACTTCGTGAGTACTGGCAACGGCGATCACAATCATCACTGCATCAGTAGTAGCAAAAGTCTAACTTGAATCAAAGTATTGCTCATAGAAGAGGAGTAATACATTCTTTATTTATTCCGCTCGTAAGTAAGCTAGTGTAGTTTAAAGCAGACAGTGCCGCAGGCCTTCTCAGTAGTAGCAGTACGTAACACTATTCCTCAACAATTTCAATGTCTGAAAGATCTACTGACGTGAACTCCCCCTCCTGCGAGAAAATTACGTTGGCAGCTTTGACAATCTTCTTCTGCGGAATCTGGCCGATCTTGACTAGGTCGTCGTCAGTGAGCTCCCAGTCGAAGATCTCAAGGTTCTGTTTGAGCCTCTCCTTGCTGAAGCTCTTCACGATGGGGCTCAGTCCTTGCTCATAAATCCACCTCAATGCCACCTGAAAGGAGAGTGAGAAGAAGGGATCAAAGTTTTAAATAGCCGGCTATAGGCTGACTATAGCCACGCTATAGCCTTTCAAAAGGCCTTCCGCTATGGCTATGACGTTTATAGGCTAAACGAAGAATAGCCAGCTATAGCCGATTTAGTCGCTAAGGTCATGCTTTATGGATTCCTTATTTTTTTTCTTCTTCTTTTTTAAATCTCTGTTCAATTTGATTCAATAAATGTCGTGAGTTGAATGGTTGAAGGTTGAATACTTATTTACGTTAAATAGTTGAATGAGTTGTAGCTCGAATCATGGTTTTTCGCTTTTTGGCAAGATATAACTAAAATTTGTTGTTTTTTTTAAATGAAATAGTCCGCTATAGCCTTGTATAGCTGCTGAAAATGTTGCCGCTAAATAAAATAGCCGGTTATTTTAAACTTTGAAAGGGATCCGTCACTGTCATATGGATAGCATGGTCCTGGATTGCGTGACGACGTGTGGCGAGGAGAAGAGGAGCCGTCCTGGCCTCGGCTATCCAGCAGGTTCTCGAAAAAGAGAAATCGTGTACGTACCTGAGCTACGCTCTTTCCTCTAGCCTCGGCGATCTCCGCGAGCACCTCAGATTGCAGCACGGCGTTGCCCTCCCCGGACCAGTTCTGCCCACCCAATGGCGAGTAGGCCGCGACGTGGATGCCCTTCTCTGCGCAGTACTCCCTCAGCTTCCTCTGCTGCCAGACTGGGTTCAGTTCCACCTGCACATAACACGCAGGGTTCTATAGTCAGTCATGATCTATCTATCGAACTACTAGCATATGCAGAGCAGTATTTTGGTTAGACGGTAACCTGGTTGACTGCAGGCGGGACAGTGGCAGTGGCAAGGATCTTGTCGAGGTGCCAGGTGGTGAAGTTGCTGACGCCGATGGCCTTGGCGAGGCCGAGGCGGTGGCACTCCTCCATCTCCCGCCACACGCCCTCGAAGTCGAACGGCACGGCGTCCTCCCGCTTGGCCGGGAACACACCTGGCCCTGGCTTCAGGCTGATCGGCCAATGGATCAGGTATAGGTCCACGTAATCCATCTGCAGATTCCTGGCAGGCAGATGGACATGATCGAGATCAGGAAATGGACTCCGGCCGGGTGCAGGCAGAACTGATCGGCCGCACGAACGAGACTCTTACCGGAGGCTTTCCCGGAGGGACAGGAGCACGAGGTGCGGGTGGCACTGCGTGCACCAGAGCTTGGACGTGACGAACACCTCCTCCCGGGACGCCACGAGGCCGCGCCGCACGGCCTCCGCGACAGCCTCTCCCAGCGCCTGCTCCGACCCGTACAGGGAGGCCGTGTCGAAGTGCCGGTAGCCGACCTCCACGGCCGCCAGCACGGCGTCCCTCGTGGTCTCCCGCACGAGCGGGAACTTGGCCGTGCCCATGCCGATAGCCGGCATGGGTCTGGCGTTGCCCGACCTCAGCGCCACCTCCGGCACCGCCGTTTTCGAGGCCATGTGTACGTGTCGTCTCTGCGCACCGCCTGCGTCTCGTACTGACAGGAAGGGCGTGGTGCGTATTCGAGATTGTCTTGCGGTCGGACTGCAGGACGAACGACAGACTTTATACTAGCCTTTTCCTTCCAAAGAGGCGGCTTTTGTTTCTTCAGGTTGGAACGTACCATTTGGTTTCTGAAATGCAACCCTTGTGTGCACAGAGTCGTACGTGTGCGGATCACCACCCCATATGTAGCATGGATGATTCGTTTTTACAAGCGGACAAAGCTCAAGCTACACTCATCTGTCGTCTGCGATTTTAGTGGACAATACATTGACTTCTCCGCCATATCTTCTTAATTCAAAGGCCTAGATCCGCCACCGGATCTCACTACACTCATCTGTCATTTCCCATAGCCTAGATCCGCCACCGCATAAAAGTTGTCTCGCGAACGCGACGATTCTACCGCCCAAATTAGAAAGACATTTCTCGTTGGCTCGCTCGTCTAAAGTTTTGTTAGGTTGTCGAACATGCAAAAAAACTAACAACATTTCGAACATTACTCGTCTGTCACGCGCGCATTGGTTTAATTGTGTTGCACATTGCAATTTGCAGGATGGTATAAGCCGTGGCTTTGTGTGTTGGGCTGATCCTGAGTGGTCTTTACCACTACAACGGGCACTATCTACTACTTTGTGGGATATGCATGAAAAGAGCAACACCCGTAAGGATTGAGAACAAATTCAAAATGCTGAGTTGGTTAATAATTTGTTTGAAGAGAAATGTAAGTTGGATAAAAAATACGGAGTACACAAGTTTGTTAGCACATGTCAAGAAGTGGATGGATAGCACTGAGTGTCATGTGTTGGAGCTAAACATGGAAAAATTGAGAAAGGACTATGAGAAGCAAAATAAGAATAAGTTGGGCAAGATGGTGAAGGACAAAAGCTTACTTTCAGAGGAGAAGAAGAAATGTGATCGATGACGAAAACAAAGAACCAAGAGAGGAGAAAAAGAGGCTAGAATATATATTGTTTGATCTTCTCAAAGCAAGTGATGCAAACAAAAAGAAGATGAAAATGATGAAGCAAATTTGTGATGAATAAAGATCTTTAAACATTGTTTGGATTGTTGTTTAAGAACTAGCTAATTCATTGTATTTGAAAAGTTGTATATTTTTTATTCATCCCAAAGCTAAGTAGCTAATGTTTAGGTAAATATATTCAAAGTGAAACTATTGGGAGGTGCTATTGGAGGCATCAGTGTGGTCAGCCCCTCCCAATAGGCCGGCACCGTGTGCCAGCGCCCTCCTATAGCACCGGGACGCTGTTGAATGGCGTGTTATAGAGACTGTGTTATAGAGACCGCTAGTGGACATGCTCTAAGTAGTTAAGTAGTCTATTTTCCTTTTCGCCTGTAGCTGCTCGGGTCACAAATCTAGTTGATAATTTTGAGGACGTATACTAGAAAAAACTTTTCGTTCGCTCTGGCGCCTCACAAGAACGACGGCAAACCCAACCCAAGACCTATCTTATCTAGCCCACCTCTTCTATTACTTTCTTGCGGGGCCGTCCGATGGTGCCGGGTCTGCCTTTTCACATGTATGCAGAGGGAGACACGGGGTGGTGACTGCGTAAGATGGACTGCGTGTTCGGCTATACGGCTAGCACTATGTTACTATAGATTTTCCAAGGCACTTTGTTAAAGGCATTTTTCCAAAATTCCTAGAAAAACTATCTTCCGAGGCATTTTTTTGGAAAGTCCAGACAATATGCCGATTTTTAAAGGCACTATTCAAAAGTGCTAAAAAAATAAGATTTCTAAGGTATTATTCTAAAATGCCTACAACAATTTGATCTTTTGAGGCATTTTTTAAAATGCCGGCAAAAATGTGTGCCCATTTTACGGAAAAACCATGCTCATGTTAATCTAAGCAACTGCCACTCTCCCTGGCCAAACAAATCTTATCCAAAACATGTCTCTATTTTTTTTTGAAAAGAGTGCTTTTATTACCATATAGTAATGTTTACACCCGGCCTCTGCATAACCAAGATGCACACAGCCACACAAACCACACAACCAGAGAAAAAGAAAGCATATAAAAATTACAAAGTCTCAACTAAAAATAACAGTCCTCAACTATGGCAGATCAATGCGCAAATCACACGGCTACCCATGTAGGGAGAAAATATCCCTCACCGCGTCCTCCAAACGCGTACATCCCTTCAAAAATAAGTCGCGAAACTCCATACATTGGAGAATAGTTCATGATCGGAGGATAGCCGTTTCCCGATAAATAACCTGCAGGAGATAAGACACAATGTTATTAAAAATCTTGTCATTTTTATAAAGTCATAGCGACCAAATGATGGCAAGCGCTCCTAACCTAAACAAAATCTTGTATTTATCAACTCCATGTAACCGATTACCAAAGACATTGGTCACTGAACATGGAGGAGATAAACCAGAAGCTATTTTGGTGAATGACCATATAAAACAAGCAAATTTACACTATAAGAATAAATGACGAATTGTCTCATCGTGATGACAAAAAGCGCACTGTGTACTTCCATGTAAATTCCTCTACAGTATTATCTTTAGTAAGAAATATCTTCATCTTAAGGGTATTTTTATTTTCCAAATTTTACTGTTATCATCGACCGGGATATCAGGTTGAATCAATACTCTATATAGTGAGGCAACTGAAAATTTATCACTCTCTTGTAATTTCCATTTGAACTCGTCCATACCGTGCGACAACTATATCATGGATAATCGTAATAACAAATTTTTCCAAGATACCAGTCGAGGACCTATGAGACATCTTTTGAAAAACACGTTAGGAGGATTATCATTTATAACAGTGGAAATTGTGTCCCTTTTATGTCTAACAGTCGAATATATAGCTGGATATTGTTCGCGAAGAGAAGTTTGGCCAAGCCACTTATCTTCCCAAAATTTAATCTGTGATCCATCCTTGATATTGAAAGCACCAAAACGGAAGAAATGCTTTTTGGTCGCCATTAGACTCACCCAAAAATGTGAGTCACCGGGTTTCCAAACCACTTGAGACACAACTTTGGACCCCACATATTTTATCTATAAAATGGTTTGCCAGACACCAACTTCAGTAAGTAGTTTGAAAATCCATTTACCCAGAAGCGCGATGTTTTTGGCTTGCAAATCATGTATGCCCAGTCCACCGTATTCTTTCGGTCGGCAAACCAAATTCTATTTGGCCAGTCGATATTTCTTTTTCTTACTATCCCCTTGCCAAAAGAATCTTGAACGGAAATAATTCACTTTCTTCAAGACACCTTTTGGTAGCTGGAAAAACGAGATCATATACAATACCATATTGGTGAGTACTGAATTTATGAGTACAAGTCTTCCGCCAAGGGATAACAATTTACCTTTCCAACTATTAAGACATTTTTGGAGTCTTTCCTCAACGAGTTTTCATTCAGAAATTGTGATGCGCCGATAGTGAATCAGTGTTTCCAAATAGTTGATTGGAAATTTCCCCTAACCACAGCCAAAAGGTTCAGCATATAGTTGGGCCTCGTTTTGGGCGTCGCCAAAGAAAGGTTGTGTTCTCAAGAGGAGATCGATGCGAGTGGACAAGGCGGGTATATAAGTAGGTCGAACTCTCCTTCATTTGGTGAGGTGGGACAAAATCACAACCCGCCTTGCAGCTGTGTCACGCCGACCCGTTAAATGGGTTGCAAAAGTCCACGCGGGACAAAGTGCAAGGGCTTGGGCAGGAATGGCGGACATGCCGGCGGGTCTATGACTAAAATCATGGGTTAGATCGTTAAAAATCAAATCTATTTCAGTTGTATAAGTAAAACCTAGATTCTAACTTGGAGGAAAAAGTAGGAGTCATTTCTCGAAACTCGAATAAACCACATTGCTTACAATATGCAGCCACAAGTAGGCCTAATGGGTCTACTTCTAAGCATGCCATTTTTTCGACTTTCAAAGAATGATCCCATAATTGTTCTTCGAATTCACATACCTAAACAATGATAGATTACAAAGATTTTTCATTTTTGTTTATTTTATGAATTCATAGCGCCCTGGTCAAACTTTGGTCAAAAACATTGCCGAACGTATATGACTAATGAAAGAGTAGATCCATGATTAAACACCGGATTGTATTTAACTACTTTTTTTATCGCAACTATTTCTCAACCATATTTTATATATTTTATCTTGCTGTACATGTATTTTAAGAAGATATGCCCTGACCTTTGACCCATTTCTTTGTATGATCCCACTCATGAGGAATTGGATGAAAAAACTAGCGAAGAATAGAGAGGATGATGACATGAGATATGGCCGTGGAAAGGACAATGTAAGGGATTTATTATTGTCAATATTTGTTTCAGTAACTCATGTCCAACAACAATAAAAAATTACATATAGGTTGAAAACAATATTACTTTTGAGCATAGACGCTCGAAAGTAAACAAAGCGAATGGTTTCGAAAGAGAAACACCTAGTTCAAAAAAGCCCTCTTCAAAAAAAAACCTACTACAAACCCCCATGGATGTGGAACGACTTGTCGAACGTGTTAATCTCCTAGTTGTTGAGACTACTCTGATCCGTAAGCAGTTGGCTATTATGCTAGATTTATGCACTGCGGTAAAACGCACGGCGAGCAAAATTTGGCATGTATCATTCGTTTCGCACGTGTCATGACATGTTTACTATTTTTTATTGCAGAGACCGATGAAAATGTTCAATAAGGAGGATGTCATTTACAAACCTCTCGCCAGAAAGACGTCTGAAGGGGACATCGAGAACAACAATAAGAGAGCTTATTCACCCAAAAAAATTCACGTCTGTTAACGAAGAGGGTACTAGCAATCAGTTTGTTAAGGAGAAGGATGTTGGCGAGGATGTTGTCAAGAAGGACAAGCTGGATGGTTCAAATGGAAACAAGGGTGACCAAGGAGATCCTATCCTAATTCCAAATAACTATCCTTCTCCTGCTAGACCATCGTCTGCATTTGCGACTCCAAGGATAAAATTATCACGGAAGCGGAGACGTTTTGCCGAAAAGCAGGTCCGGTTGCCTTTCTTGTCTGAAAAGACTCAAATACTGAAAGGATACGGATGTCGCATAGAGAGGGGGGGGGGGTGAATAGGCGATTAAAACTTTTCCTAGAGTGGCTCGACAAAGGTGGAATAAAACTAGTGTTTACTTGTTGGAGATATGCCCAAGAGGCAATAATAAAGTGGTTATTATCATATCTTCATACTTATGATAAATGTTTACATAGCATGCTATAATTGTATTAACAGGAAACATTAATACTTGTGTGATTTGTAAACATAAAAGAGTCCCTAGTAAAGCCTCTTGTTAAACTAGCTTGTTGGTTAATATATGATCATGGTTTCCTGATCATGAACATAGGGATGTTATTAACAACAGGGTCATATCATTGGGAGAATGATATGATGGACATACTCCTATAGTTAAGCGTAGCATAAAAGATCAAGTCATTTAATATAGTTCATTTGCTATAAGTTTTTTGATACATAGTAACCTAATTCCTTCGACCATGAGATCATGCTTATCACCATCACCGGAAGGATGCTTTGATGACATCAAACACCACACCGTAAATGGGTGGCTATAAAGATGGCATTGAGTGTTCGGAAAGTATGGGTTGAGACACATGGATCAAGAGTGGGATTTGTCCATCCATATGACAGATAGATATACTCTGGGCCCTCTCGGTGGAATGTCATCCAATTAGCTTGCAAGCATGTGACTGGCTCACAAGGGATCACATACCACGGGAACGAGAAAAGAGTACTTATCGGTAACGAGGTTGAACTAGGTATGCAGAGTTACCGACGATCAAAACCTCGGATAAGTAAACTATCGTGAGACAAAGGGAAATTGGTATCGTATATAAGTGGTTCATTCGATCGCAAAGTAATCGTATAAATATGTGGGAGCCATATGAATTTCCAGATTCCTCTATTGGTTATTGATCGGAGAAGTGTCTCGTTCATGTCTGCATAATTCACGAACCGTAGGGAGACACACTTAAGGATTCGATGTTGTTGAGTAGTTATGGAATGATGAGTAAGAGACCAAATGTTGTTCGGAGTCTCGTATGAGATCCGGGATATCACGAGGAGATCCGGAATGGTCCGGAGAATAAGATTCATATAAGGAAAGTCCTGTTTCGGAGTTGGGGAATGGTTCCGGTGTTTTCATCGGGAATGTTCTAGAAGGTTCCGGAATGTCCGGCACTCCGGAGGGGAAGGGTACATGAATGTGTCATACCAAGTTGGAATGATTGCATCATGTACTAAGTGTCATCGCTGAACAAAATAAAGGGTTTAATCAAATCCTAGTTTGAAAAGTCAAACGCCAATTTGAAAAGTCAAACGGCTATTTTGGAAAGTGGAGGGGAAGTGGAAACCGAGTTGGGGAGGAGTCCCTCCTCCACCGCCGGCCCACTTGGGATCCGAGTTGGGGAGGGATTCCCCTCCCCTTGGCCGGCGCCTCCCTCCTATAAGAGGAGGGGCAGGGCTCCCCTCCTAGCACACAAGATTGCCCCCTCTAAACCTAACCCTAGCCGCCGCCCACCATAGCCGCCGCCTAGGGTTTCTCCCCTAGCCGCCGACTTGGGCACCTCCAATCCATATCCTCCGGCCCTAGCACCTCTTCCTCGGTGTGTCTAAACCCTAGATCGCCAAGGGATCTCTCATAGTCCACCATACTTGCTCCGGCTTAAGGCGAAGCCCTGCGAGATCTCCCCTCTACTTCCGGTACCACGCCGTCGTGCTGCCGGAATCGCGAGGAGAGTGTAGGGTTTCGTAGCATGGAAAACAAAAATTTTCTATCGCATACAAACAAACAAGCCAAGATCTATCTACTAGATTGTAGCAACGAGTCGATGGAATAACTTACCCTCGAAGATTCCAAAGTGTTTAACAAGAGCGGATTCTCGTGGGTGATGTAGTCGTACTCTTCCCGATCTCAAGATCGTGTAGACGATCCTTCCCGGCCATGCTCAAGCGCAGCCACGCAATCGGTCACATCGCCTGTACTGACGAAGACCTTCCTCTCCTTGTTCCAAAGAAGCGGAGGTTGTAGCACTCTCCTCGCGATTCGGCAAGACAACGGGTGGTACCTAAGTAGAGGGAAATCTCGAGGCTTCCTTAAGCCGAGCGAGTATGGTGGAGTATGAGAGAGCTCCTCGGCGATCTAGGGTTTAGACACACCAAGGAGGAGGGGCTAGAGCCGGCTAGGGTTCCGGGACCCCAAGTCGGTGGCTAGGCAAAACCCTAGGTGGTGGCGGGCTATGGAGGGCTGCTTTTCTAGGGTTTGAGGAGGGACTTGTGTGTCTAGAGGAGGAGCCCCGCCTCCTTATATAGGTGGAGGGCGGCGGGGAGGGAGGGGAGTCCTCCCAACTCGGCTTGGAGGGCGCGCAAGTTGGAGGAGGATTCCTCCCAACCTCGGTTTCCCTCTCCTTCCTCTTTTCCTCTTTCCAATTTTAGACGCTTTGACTTTTCAAACTAGCTATTTGACTTTTCAATTTAGGATTCAATTTAATCCTTTATTTGGAACAATGAGGACACTTAGTACATGATGCAATCATTCCAATATGCAATGACACATTCATGTACCCTTCCCTCCGAGTTGGGCGGACATTCGGAACCTTCTAGAACATTCTGATGAAAACACGGAATCATTCCCGAACTCAAACGGACTTTCCTTATATGAATCTTATTCTCGGACCATTCCGGATCACCTCGTGATTTCCGGATCCCATCCGAGACTCAACAACATTCGGTCTCTTTCATAATACCATAACTACTCAAACAACGTCGAATCCTTAAGTGTGTCTCCTACGGTTCGTGAATTATGCGGTCATGATCGAGACACTTCTCGAACAATAACCAATAGAGGAATGGAAATTCATATGGCTCCCACATTTTTCTACGATTACTTTGCGATCGAATGAACCACTTACATACGATACCAATTTCCCTTTGTCTCACGATAGTTTACTTATCCGAGGTTATGATCGCGGTATCTCTGCATACCTAGTTCAACCTCACCGATAAGTACTCTTTTCTCGTTCCGTGATATGTGATCCCTTGTGATCCAGTCACATGCTTGCAAGCTAATTGGATGACATTCCACCGAGAGGGCCCAGAGTATATCTATCCGTCATATGGATGGACAAATCCCACTCTTGATCCATGTGTCTCAACCAATACTTTCCAACACTCAATGCCACCTTTATAGCCACCCGATTACGGTGTGGTGTTTGATGTCATCAAAGCATCCATCCAGAAAGGTGATATGCATGATCTCATGGTCGAAGGAATTAGGTTACTATGTATCAGAAAGCATATAGCAATTGAACTATTGAAATGACTTGATCTTTATGCTACGCTTATCTATAGGAGTATGTCCACCATATCATTCTCCTAACGATATGATCTTGTTGTTGATAACATCTCAATGTTCATGATAGGGAAACCACAATCATTTATCAACCAACAAGCTAGTGATTTATAGAGGCTATACTAGGGACTTCAAATTAAGTTTACAAATCACACAAGTATCAATGTTTCCTTGTTAATACTATTATAGCATGAATGTAAACATTTATCATAAACACAAAGATATAATAATAACTACATTTATTATTGCCTCTAGGGCATATCTCCAATAGTCTCCTACTTGCACTAGAGTCATCTAATCTAGATTACATGGTAATATACCGAACAGCCATGGCAGTTTGGTGTTGGTCATGTTTTGCCCTCGGGAGAGGTTTAGTCAACGGATCCGCCACATTCAGATCTGTGTGTACTTTGCAAATCTTTATATCCCCATCCTGGATATGTTCTCGAATAGCGTGAAAACGCAGCTTGATGTGCTTCAGCTTCTTGTGTGACCTTGGTTCTTGCGCATTGGCTATGGCGCCCATGTTATCACAGTAGATAGACATTGGGTCCAGCGCACTAGGAACCACACCTAGCTCTGTAATGAACTCTTTCATCCATATCGCTTCCTGTGAAGCCTCCGAAGCAGCCATGTATTCCGATTCAGTTGAAGATCTCACCACAACGCTTTGCTTTGCACTCCTTCAGCTAACTGCTTCACCATTCAAAATAAATACGTATCCAGATTGTGATTTAGAATCATCCGGATCGGTGTTCCAACTAGCATCGGTGTAACCGTTAACAACGAGTTGTTCATCACCTCCATAAGAAAGAACCATATCCTTAGTTCTTCTCAAGTACCTAAGGATGTTTTTGACCGTTGTCCAATGATCCACTCCTGGATCACTTTGATATCTGCTAGTTAAACTAACAGCATATGCAATGTCGGGTCTAGTACATAGCATGGCATACATTAGAGATCCTATGGCTGAGGCATAGGGAGTCTTACTCATCCTTTCTCTATCTTCTGACGATGTCGGACTTTGAGTTTTACTCAAGGTCGTATTGGGCAACATGGGCAAGAACCCTTTCTTACTTTCTTCCATTCCAAACCTCTTTAGAACTTTGTCCAAACATGTACTCTGTGACAATGATATTTGGCGTTTCGATCTATCTCTATAAATCTTTATGCCTAATATGTAAGCTGCTTCGCCAAGATCCTTCATTGAAAAACTATTATTCAAATATTCCTTGACACTATTAAGAAGGTCTACATCATTCCCAATCAACAATATGTCATCTACATATAGTATTAAGAATGCTACAGAGCTCCCACTCACTTTCTTGTAAATACAAGCTTCTCCATAAGTTTGTATAAAACCAAAACTTTTGATCACCTTATCAAAACGTTGATTCCAACTTCGGGATGCTTGCTTCAATCCATAGATGGACCGTTGAAGTTTGCATACCTTGTTAGCATCTTTAGGATCGACAAAACCTTTGGGTTGCATCATATACAACTCTTCATCAATATCTCCATTGAGGAATGCTGATTTGACATCCATCTGCCATATCTCATAATCATAATATGCAGCGATTGCTAACATAATCCTCATAGACTTTAGCTTCGCTACCGGTGAGAAAGTCTCATCGTAGTCAACTCCTTGAATTTGTCGAAACCCTTTTGACAAGTCGAGCTTTATAGACGATAACATTACCATCAAGATCTGCTTTCTTCTTGAAAATCCATTTGTTCTCGACCTTCCGGCCATCCTAGAAGTCCACCAAAGTCCATACTTGGTTTTCGTACATGGATCCAATCTCGGATTTCATGGCTTCTTGCCATTTATTGGAATATGGGCTCATCATCGTTTCCTCATATGTCTCTGGGTCATCGGTGTTGTCCACCAACATGACACTCATAACGGGATCATACCAATCTGGAGTGGTACGAGTTCTCGTTGACCTCCGAGGCTCAGAGCAACTTCAACTAAGTTTCATGATCACCATCATTAGCTTCCTCTCTTATTGGTGCAGGCACCACAGAACTTCTTCCGGTCGCGCTACTCGCAATTTTGAGAGAAGGTTCGACAACCTCGTCGAGTTCTACTTTCCTTCCAAATACTTCTTTCGAGAGAAATTCCTTCTCTAGAAAGGATCCATTCTTGGCAACGAATATTTTGCCTTCGGATCTATGATAGAAGGTATACCCAATAGTTTCCTTTGGGTATCCTATGAAGACGCATTTTTCCGCTTTGGGTTCAAGCTTGTCCGACTGTAACTTCTTTACATAGGCTTCGCATCCCCAAACTTTAAGGAACGACAATCTAGGTTTCTTTCCAAACCATAATTCATACGGTGTCGTTTCAACGGATTTAGACGGTGCCCTATTTAAAGTGAATGCGGATGTTTCTAATGCGTAACCCCAAAATGATAGTGGTAAATCTATAAGTGACATCATAGAACGAACCATATCTAAGAGAGTTCGATTACGACGTTCGGACACACCATTACGCTGTGGTGTTCCCGGCGGTGTCAACTGTGAAAGTATTCCGCATTTCTTCAAATGCTCGCCAAACTCGTAACTTAGATATTCACCTCCACGATCAGAACGTAGAAATTTAATCTTCTTGTTACGTTGATTCTCTACCTCACTTTGAAACTCCTTAAACTTCTCGAAAGTTTCGGACTTATGTTTCATGAAATAGATATACCCATATCTACTCAAGTCATCCGTGAAGGTAAGAACATAACGATAACCACCGCACGATGCTACACTCATTGGGCCACACACATCGGTATGTATGATTTCCAACAAGTCCGTAGCTCGCTCCATCGTACCAGAAAATGGAGTCTTAGTCATTTTTCCCATCAGACATGCTTCGCATCTTTCAAGTGATTCAAAATCAAGTGATTCAAGAAGTCCATCGGAATGGAGTTTCTTCATACGCTTCACTCCAATGTGACCAAGACGATTGCCACATATAGGTCGAATTATCGCTGATTTCAAACTTTTAGCCTCAATGTTGTTGATATGTGTATTTCCACCATCGATATTCAATAAGAATAGACCATCTATCAAAGGTGCATGTGCATAAAACATATTACTCATATAAATCGAACAACCATTATTCTCGGACTTAAACAAGTAACCGCCTCAATAAACAAGATCCCGATATAATGTTCATGCTCAACAGCACCAAATAACAATTATTTAAGTATAAAACTAATCCCGATGGTAGATGAAGGGTAGCGTCCGACCGCGATCACATCAACCTTTGATCCGCTTTCCCACGCCGCATCGTCACCTCGTTCTTCGCTAGCTTCCGTTTATTCTGCAAAGACTGCTTCGAGTTACAAATATGAGCAACCGAACCAAAGATCAAATACCCGTGCACTACTACGAGTACTAGTGAGATACACATCAATAACATGTATATCGATATACCTTTCTTCTTGATGTTGCCGTTCTTGAGATCCGCCAAGTACTTTGGGCAATTCCGCCCAAAGTGACCTTCTCCCTTGTAGTAAAAGCACTCAAGATCGTGCTTGGGTCCAGACTTGGTCTTCTTCACGCGTGGTAACTTTCTTACCACCCTTCTTGAAGTGTCCTTCGCTTAGACTTGCCTTTCTTGAATTTGGTGGTCTTTTTGACCAACAACACTTGGTGCTCTTTCTTGATCTCCACTTCTGCAGACTTTAACATAGAAAACAGTTCTGGCAACTCCTTGTTCATGTTCTGCATGTTGTAGTTCATCACAAAGTTCTTGTAACTTGGTGGTAGTGATTGGAGGACACGGTAAATCCCCAAAGCATTAGGAATCACTATACTCAAGCTTTGAAGTTTGTTTGCGTGCCCAGACATCTTAAGCACATGCTCACTGACGGAGCTGCCCTCTTCCATCTTGCAGTTAAAGAACTTTTCAGAAGCCTCATAGCTTTCAATTGCCGCATGAGTCTCAAAGATCAATTTGAGATCCTCGACAATATCATATGGGTCTGAATTCTCAAACCTTTCTGAAGCTCCGATTCCAAACCATACAAGATAGCACACTGAACTATGGAGTACTGATTCTTCCGAGCGAGGTAGACATTCTTTACTTCATCGGCAGATCACCGCAGTGGGTCACCCAATGTGCATCCAAAGACATAGGTCAAATTACCACCGTGAGGACAATCCTCAAATTGCGAACCAATCCACGAAGTTTCTTCCATTGTTTTTCAACTTTTTTTCTCTAGGAACGCATTAAAATTGATGGTAGGGCTGCCATTGATCTACAACATATTTGCAATAGTTTAGACTAAGTTTATGACAAATTGAGTTCAAATTAATAATGAAATTAAACTAGGTGAACTCCCACCAAAACAACATCCCTCACATTGTTTTAGTGATCACATCGAACCAAATCCACTACATCAACACCGATCATCACGAGAGTTGATATAGTTTCAATGGCGAACAATCGTCATGTTCATCATATCTACTATATGATTCATGCTTTACCTTTCGATCCGTGTTCGAGACCATGTCCATACATGCTAGGCTCGTCAAGATCAAACCTTAGTTTCCGCATGAGAAAATCTGGCTTGCTCACGTTGTATACACTTGCGAATCTAACACCCGATCATCACGTGGTGCTTCGAAACAACAAGCTTTAGCAACGGTGCTAACTAAGGGTGAACACTTTATGACTTGAAATTCATGTGCTTGAGGGATCATCTTATAATGCTACCGTCGTCTACTAAGCAATACAAGATGCATAAAGGATTAACATCACATGCAATTCAATAATATGTGATATGATATGGCCTTTCTTCTTTGTGCTTCCGATCTCCATCTTCAAGCACGAACATGATCTCCATCATCACCGGTCATTGCATCAAGGTCAATGACGCTTCACCATGGTTGTCGTCCACCGGCTTCAACTATTACAACTACTTTGAATAGACACGCGGGTCTTAACATAAATTAAAGACAACCATATGGCTCCTGCCGGTTGCCAACTTACAATAAGGAACATTGCATACATCAAATATAATCACAATCATGGCCATATCACATCACTCCACACCCCTGCAAAACAAAGTTAGACGCCTCTACTTTCTTTGCATATTTTACGTGGTTTGGGGCTTTCAATAAGTGTCGTTCTAACTTACGAACAAGAACCACAACATTGATACTAGTATTGTTGATCACCCGTTGTAAATTGGATCTTAACTATGCTAGGAGAATCAGGCACCCGCAAAGCCACTTATGCAATACAAGTTGCATGTCAAGCGTGGAGAAAGTCTCATGAACGATGTCATGTAAGGTTAGCCCGGGCCGCTTCATCCCAACATACCGCAAGATGCAAAGTACACAAGAAGTAATCGACAATAAAAGCATCAACGCCCACAATGACCATTGTGTTCTACTCGTGCAACAGATCTACATATAGACCTGGCTCTGATACCACTGTAGGGTTTCGTAGCATGGAAAACAAAAAATTTCTATCGCATACAAACAAACAAGCCAAGATCTATCTACTAGATTGTAGCAACGAGTCGATGGAATAACTTACCCTCGAAGATTCCAAAGTGTTTAACGAGAGCGGATTCTCGTGGGTGATGTAGTCGTACTCTTCCCGATCTCAAGATCGTGTAGACGATCCTTCCGGCAAGCGTTCGCTCCTCAGTCGGTCACACGTTCGGTACTCGACGAAGACCTTCCTCTCCCTTGTTCCAGCAGGCAGCGGAGGTTGTAGCACTCTCCTCGCGATTCCGGCAGCACAACGGCGTGGTACCGGAAGTAGAGGGGAAATCTCGCAGGGCTTCGCCTTAAGCCGGAGCGAGTATGGTGGAGTATGAGAGAGCTCCTCGGCGATCTAGGGTTTAGACACACCAAGGAGGAGGGGCTAGAGCCGGCGGCTAGGGTTCCGGGGACCCCCAAGTCGGCGGCTAGGGCAAAACCCTAGGTGGTGGCGGCGGCTATGGAGGGCTGCAGCTTCTAGGGTTTGAGGTGAGGGACTTGTGTGTCTAGAGGAGGGAGCCCCTCCGTATATAGGTGGAGGGGCCGTCAAGGGAAGGGAGGGAGTCCTCCCCAACTCGGCTTGAGGGGCGCCGTTGGAGGAGGGATTCCTCCCAACCTCGGTTTCCCTCCTTCCTCTTTCCTCTTTCCAATTTTAGACGTTTGACTTTTCAAACTAGCTATTTGACTTTTCAATTTAGGATTCAATTTAATCCTTTATTTGGAACAATGAGACACTTAGTACATGATGCAATCATTCCAATATGCAATGACACATTCATGTACCCTTCCCTCCGAGTCTTGGGACATTCCGAACCTTCTAGAACATTCTGATGAAAACACGGAATCATTCCCGAACTCAAACGGGACTTTCCTTATATGAATCTTATTCTCCGGACCATTACGGATCACCTCGTGATATCTCGGATCCCATCCGAGACTCAACAACATTCGGTCTCTTTCATAATACCATAACTACTCAAACAACGTCGAATCCTTAAGTGTGTCTCCCTACGGTTCGTGAATTATGCGACATGATCGAGACACTTCTCGAACAATAACCAATAGAGGAATCGGAAATTCATATGGCTCTACATATTTCTACGATTACTTTGCGATCGAATGAACCACTTACATACGATACCAATTTCCCTTTGTCTCACGATAGTTTACTTATCCGAGGTTATGATCGTCGGTATCTCGCATACCTAGTTCAACCTCGCACCGATAAGTACTCTTTCTCGCTCGTGATATGTGATCCCTTGTGAGCCACCACATGCTTGCAAGCTAATTGGATGACATTCCACCGAGAGGGCCCAGAGTATATCTATCCGTCATATGGATGGACAAATCCCACTCTTGATCCATGTGTCTCAACCAATACTTTCCGAACACTCAATGCCACCTTTATAGCCACCCAGTTACGGTGTGGTGTTTGATGTCATCAAAGCATCCATCCGGTAAAGGTGATATGCATGATCTCATGGTCGAAGGAATTAGGTTACTATGTATCATAAAGCATATAGCAATTGAACTATTGAAATGACTTGATCTTTATGCTACGCTTATCTATAGGAGTATGTCCACCATATCATTCTCCTAACGATATGATCTTGTTGTTGATAACATCTCAATGTTCATGATAGGGAAACCACAATCATTTATCAACCAACAAGCTAGTGATGTATAGAGGCTATACTAGGGACTTCAAATTAAGTTTACAAATCACACAAGTATCAATGTTTCCTTGTTAATACTATTATAGCATGAATGTAAACATTTATCATAAACACAAAGATATAATAATAACTACATTTATTATTGCCTCTAGGGCATATCTCCAACAGAGAGTGCTACAACCTCCGCTGCCTGCTGGAACAAGGGAGAGGAAGGTCTTCATCGAGTACCGAACGTGTGACCGACTGCGGAAGCGCTGCCGGAACGCAGCGCCGGAAGGATCATCCACGCGATCTTGAGATCGGCAAGTGTACGACTACATCACCCACGAGAATCTGCTCTCGTTAACCGCTTTGGAATCTTCGAGGGTGAGTTCCTCTGTCGACTCGTTGCTACAATCTAGTAGATAGATCTTGGCTTGTTTGTTTGTATGCGGTAGAAATTTTTTGTTTTCCATGCTACGAACCCCTAAAGTGGTATCAGAGCCGTGTCTATATGTAGATCTGTTGCACGAGTAGAACACAATGGTCATTGTGGGCGTTGATGCTTTTGTTGTCGATTGCTTCTTGTGTACTTTGCATCTTGCGGGATGGTGGGATGAAGCGGCTCGGGCTAACCTTACATGACATCGTTCATGAGACTTTCTCCACGCTTGACATGCAACTTGTATTGCATAAGTGGCTTTGCGGGTGCCTGTTTCTCCCAACATAGTTAAGATTCAATTTACAACGGGTGATTGACAATACTAGTATCAATGTTGTGGTTCTTGTTCGTAAGTTAGAGCGACACTTATCGAAAGCCCCAAACAACGTAAAATATGCAAAGAAAATTAGAGGCGTCTAACTTTGTTTTGCAGGGGTGTGCTGTGATGTGATATGGCCATGATTGTGATTATATTTGATGTATGCAATGTTCCTTATTGTAAGTTGGTAACCGGCAGGAGCCATATGGTTGTCTTTAAATTCTGTTAAGACCCGCATGTCTATTCAAAGTAGTTGTAATAGTTGAAGCTGGTGGACGACAACCATGGAGCGGCGTCATTGACCTTGATGCAATGCCGGTGATGATGGAGATCATGTTCGTGCTTGAAGATGGAGATCGGAAGCACAAGTAGAAAGGCCATATCATATCACATATTATGAATTGCATGTGATGTTAATCCTTTTATGCATCTTGTATTGCTTAGTTCACGACGGTAGCATTATAATATGATCCTTCAAGCACACAATTTCAAGTTTCAAAGTGTTCATCCTTAGTAAGCACCGTTGCTAAAGCTCGTTGTTTCGAAGCACCAAGTGATGATCGGGTGTGTTAGATTCTGTGAGTGTATACAACGTGAGCAAGCCAGATTTGCTCATGCGGAAGCTAAGGTTTGATCTTGACGAGCCTAGCATGTACAGACATGGTCTCGGAACACGGGTCACCAAAAGGTAAAGCATGAGTCATATAGTAGATATGATGAACATGATGATTGTTCGCCGTTGAATCTACATCAACTCTCGTGATGATCGGTTTTGATGTGGTGGATTTGGTTCGTGTGATCACTAAAACAATGTGAGGGATATTGTTTGAGTGGGAGTTCAACGTCAATATGATTAAAAGTTGAACACTATTTATCATAAATTAAATCAAAGGGAATTTTCTTAATTGTTGTAGTCATTGGCATCCGTTTACCACCTTGCGCTTAGTTAAAATTGAGATGATAGAACTATAGAATTCTGGTTAGTTACTTTACGAACTGGCATCGTATTGTTTTGAAGTGTTAATCTAAAGTTTAAAAGTCCTATTGCAAACTTTTAGTAAGTTCCGGTTACTCCATGAAGTTTAATAATTGGTATTAAAACAAGAGTGACAATTCCAAGAGTTAGTGTATGAGTATCATGTTTGTCTCCATGATTCTTGATATTCAAAGGATTGTCTTAATATCAAGGTTACCTAGGATCTGAAAGAGTTGTTTCAGAAACCATGATGTCTGGAAGATATTGTGATATCTGAAATGAAGTTTTGGTTACAACATGATAAAGTATAATATGGCAAAAGTCATGTTCTCATATTTGATGAGAATTTGCAAAAGGTTGGAGACACTAGTTGTCCTAATCCACCAAAAGGTTTTGGAGAACAACATATACTCGCGATTCATCTTTATAAGCTAAAAGTAGCTTAATCATGAATAATTCCATGATAAGGGTAAATATTTGATGTTGGTAAAATATTTACCACACCAAGAGATTACTAAAGAATGGAATTTTAAAGCATACCAAACATTTGATGATGGTGATCTACTTCAAAGTGAAAGTCCAAAGACATTGGTATTTAAGTATACACGCTTTGGACTATGTGTCATATGTATGACTCCACTATTGATGTTGATAGATTATTTCAAAAGAGAATACTGAAAGAGAATCTCATAAATATATGGCAGAAAAGAAAAGACTAGAATTGTTCAGTTTAAGTATATAGATGATATACATGTTATGGCTATATTCTTTGCTTATTAAACAATGTGGTTCTTAAGTATTTGATACTGAATTTGTTAGTGTGAATCGTCATACGAAACAACACAATTCATGAACTACAATGGCCTAAGTAACTAGCAAAAGAATATGTGATGATGTTCATCGAGAACAAATAAAGGGTTATTGTGTTACTCGTTAAACGTCAAAGCTTGCCTTCAAGATTTGTTTTATCAGGTATTATGAGAACAAAATGGTTGTTCAAATAATTGTTGTAATCCATAAAAGATGGATGATTTACAAATCTAATTGGATAAATCACATCCATAAAACTAGTGCTAAAAATGTCGAAAGACAAATTGATTGAAAGATCACTTAGGAAGTGACATCGCCGTTTAAATTATATTGGAAAGAAAACATGAAGAAACTCCATGTGGATGGAATTTTGGAGTCTTTTTGATTTTTGATCAAATGACGCTTGTGAAACTTTCCTAGAGATAATTAAAACTTCGTTCATAGGCCAAAAGGGAACGAATGACTAGCTTATTGGAAATTGTACATATTGTTGTATGAAGTCCATTATGTATAGTCCAGAGCGATGGATTTCAACTTCATATGCTTTCTCCGAAAATTTGAGTGAATATATGAATATTTACTTAATAAGGATGAAGTATGAAACGTTTGAAAAGTTCAAAGACTTTCAAGATGAAGTGCAAAATCATTATAACAAGAATATAAATAGTTTATGATAAGATCATAAAGGAAGATATTTGAGTTACAAGTTTAGCATAATACCTAAGATTTAAGGAATCGTTCCGTGGATTTGCATTTCCCGAAACACCATAAAAGTATGGAGCGTTCGAGATATGTAATTAAACCTTTTTTGACATGGTAAGATCGAAGGTGTAATTCATAAAAACTGCCATTATATTTTAAAGATTAAAAGCTTTAGAGATTAGCGTTTTTCCACTAAAAAGAGCTTCATCATAATCCGTTGAAATGACACCATATAAAGTTATGGTTTGGGATAAAACCCAAGTAGTCCTTTCTTAAACATTGGTATGCTATGCATAAGAAAGATTTTTGCAACCAAAGTCGGACGAACCTGTCTTTGTATTACTGTTAAGTATTCCTCCATAACACCGGAGACAAAAGTGTTTGTCACTTAGAACGTCAAGTTTCTTTGAGAAGGGATTTTCGTGAAAAGATAAGTGGGAGGACAATAGAACTTTGATAAGGTTAAAAGAACCTTAGCTATATGTGCAAAGTTGCGCAGCGCCGAAAAGTGTTCCGGAGGCAGCAACAATGCTCATGGCTCACATGCCTCAAAGGTTGTGGTGACGAAGGTCAAAGTTTCTATTGAACCAAGTAGGTCGAGTAAACAATCAAATACCAAGATTTGAGGGTTGAATCATTATTTGAGAATAATGAACGTACTACATGCAAAGAAGCGATGATGGGCCCTGACTCCGTCTAATGGCTTGAAGCCATAAAATCCGTGATAGTTCCATGTACGAGAGATCAAGTTTTGAACTTGAAAGAACCCTCTGGAAAGGTACAAGACCTTACAGTCATATTTGGATCTATAAAGAAATAGACATGGATGTTTCACATCTATGAAATGGTCGACATGTTGGGAAAGAGTTCACAACAATGTTCAAAGGTTGACTATGACAAGATTTGATCTTTCATAGCGATATTTAGTCTAGACGGATTAATGTAGCAACCACGACATATAATTTTGTTATGTGTTGAATAAACAAAACAAGTTCTTCTAATAGAATGATTACCAAGGACGTGTGCATGACACGGTCCAAAGGGTTTTTGTTAATTCAAAGGATGCTAAAAGCATATGCAAACTTCAATGGTTGAAGTGTGCATCGCGAAGTTGGAATCTTCACTATGATGAAACTGTTAAAAGAGTTTAAATTCATCAGAGACAATGAAGATGCTTGCATTTGCAAGAAATTAAGTGGGAGCGCTAAGACATGTTTCTAATACATTATGTGGAAGACATATTGTTGATTAAAAATGATGTATATTTTATTAACACATATTAAGAATTTCATCCCGATGAAAGACTTAGGCAAAACCCAAATATTTGGCATCAATATACGCTAATATGGTTGTGCCGAAAGTACATAGATGATATATTGAAATGAGTTCAATATAGAAACTACAAGAAAGGTTCTTGTCGCATAGAAAGGATTGAATGAGTTCAATATTGATGATATATTCAAGTGTATTGACATTTGGTAAGTGAAACAAAGATTCAAATATAGATTGATACTTGATGTATAAAATCACAAAGAGTATTTTATCAATCATGCTGTGATGTGTACAAATCCAGATATGTCCTATGCTCTAAATGTTATGAGCATATACCAGAATGATTCATAAGATGATTATTGGACAATAGTAAAGATATTCTTATGATCTTGTAAAAGAAATAAGAATATATTATTTTGTAGAAGTGGCAAATAGATGGTTAGTTCATTGTAAAAGTATTACATTGATACTAGTTTTTCCACAAAGTACAAATTAAGTTTATCTCAATCTAAACTAAGGGTGGCACAATAAAATGGAAAGTAAGTTCCATAATGGATTTGGATGAGTTCCAAAGTTAAGACATTGTGACAGATACTACAACAAAAGGCTAAGTATGACTACTATAATAGCAGCCAAAGAGGGCATTTGTGTCAAGTAGTTTGTTATCAAACTAGGTGTAGTTCACAGCGGGATAATACTATGAAGATATATTGTACGACAATATTATCAACATGTTTTAACCCCAAAGAACTAAAGGTCTCACCAAAGGACCAAAATTATACAAAGCCATCTCATTAGATAATGAGTGATGCGTAGAGACGCAAAGACATGCAATTACACACGGACCTGGAAGTGTCAGATCCGGAGATCAGTTGACCACTAGCAATCGTGTACATACAACACCGGAAAGCCATAGGTGTTGAATACACAAAGGTTTGAAACTAGATTATTGACTCTAGTGCAAGTGGGAGACTGTTGGAGATATGCCCAAGAGGCAATAATAAAGTGGTTATTACCGTATCTTCATACTTATGATAAATGTTTACATACCATGCTATAATTGTATTAACAGGAAACATTAATACTTGTGTGATTTGTAAACATAAAAGAGTCCCTAGTAAAGCCTCTTGTTAAACTAGCTTGTTGGTTAATATATGATCATGGTTTCCTGATCATGAACATAGGGATGTTATTAACAACATGGTCATATCATTGGGAGAATGATATGATGGACATACTCCTATAGTTAAGCGTAGCATAAAAGATCAAGTCATTTAATATAGTTCATTTGCTATAAGCTTTTTGATACATAGTAACCTAATTCCTTCGACCATGAGATCATGCTTATCACCATCACCGGAAGGATGCTTTGATGACATCAAACACCACACCGTAAATGGGTGGCTATAAAGATGGCACTGAGTGTTCGGAAAGTATGGGTTGAGACACATGGATCAAGAGTGGGATTTGTCCATCCATATGACGGATAGATATACTCTGGGCCCTCTCGGTGGAATGTCATCCAATTAGCTTGCAAGCATGTGACTGGCTCACAAGGGATCACATACCACGGGAACGAGAAAAGAGTACTTATCGGTAATGAGGTTGAACTAGGTATGCAGAGATACCGACGATCATAACCTCGGATAAGTAAACTATCGTGAGACAAAGGGAAATTGGTATCGTATGTAAGTGGTTCATTCGATCGCAAAGTAATCGTAGAAATATGTGGGAGCCATATGAATTTCCAGATTCCTCTATTGGTTATTGATCGGAGAAGTGTCTCGATCATGTCCGCATAATTCACGAACCATAGGGAGACACACTTAAGGATTCGATGTTGTTGAGTAGTTATGGAATGACGAGTAAGAGACCGAATGTTGTTCGGAGTCTCGTATGAGATCCGGGATATCACGAGGAGATCCGGAATGGTCCGGAGAATAAGATTCATATAAGGAAAGTCCTGTTTCGGAGTTGGGGAATGGTTCCGGTGTTTTCATCGGGAATGTTCTAGAAGGTTCCGGAATGTCCGGCACTCCGGAGGGGAAGGGTACATGAATGTGTCATACCAAGTTGGAATGATTGCATCATGTACTAAGTGTCATCGCTGAACAAAATAAAGGGTTTAATCAAATCCTAGTTTGAAAAGTCAAACGCCAATTTGAAAAGTCAAACGGCTATTTTGGAAAGTGGAGGGGAAGTGGAAACCGAGTTGGGAAGGAGTCCCTCCTCCACCGCCGGCCCACTTGGGATCCGAGTTGGTCAGGTATTCCCATCCCCTTGGCCGGCGCCTCCCTCCTATAAGAGGAGGGGCAGGGCTCCCCTCCTAACACACAAGATTGCCCCCTCTAAACCTAACCCTAGCCGCCGCCGCCCACCATAGCCGCCGCCTAGGGTTTCTCCCCTAGCCGCCGACTTGGGCACCTCCAAGCCATATCCGCCGGCCCTAGCACCTCTTCCTCGGTGTGTCTAAACCCTAGATCGCCAAGGGATCTCTCATAGTCCACCATACTCGCTCCGGCTTAAGGCGAAGCCCTGCGAGATCTCCCCTCTACTTCCGGTACCACGCCGTCGTGCTGCCGGAATCGCGAGGAGAGTGCTACAACCTCCGCTGCCTGCTGGAACAAGGGAGAGGAAGGTCTTCATCGAGTACGACGTGTGACCGATTGAGCGAAAGGAGCCGAACGCCGGAAGGATCGTCTACGCGATCTTGAGATCGGCAAGTGTACGACTACATCACCCACGAGAATCTGCTCTCGTTAACCGCTTTGGAATCTTCGAGGGTGAGTTCCTCTGTCGACTCGTTGCTACAATCTAGTAGATAGATCTTGGCTTGTTTGTTTGTATGCGGTAGAAAATTTTTGTTTTCCATGCTACGAACCCCTACATTACTTTGTTAAGCACAACCTAGAAACAACTAAGGTTCACCTATATGCACCAACAACTTAAAGAGCTCGGGTATAGAGATAACCGAGGCACGCGGGGACACCGATATTTTACCGAGTTCCTCCCAACATGGAGTACGTCTTGTTTGGAGAGGGGGTGGTATCAAACCACCAACGCCACAAAAGGCCTCCCTTATTCTTTTGGTGAATCTCACCCCAACGGGATCGATCCACGCTTCCACTATCGGTGCACTTGTCGGTGGCAACCGAAACCTCTCACAAGGTTGGGACACTTCTCCACAACTTAATTGGAGGCTCCCAACAAACGCCACAAAAGACCTGAACAAATCCAAGAGGGACAAGCTCCAATGAGCAACTCAAACCAAATCCTCCGAGGAGAACTCAAACCGATGCACCAAATGCAAATGGCAAGAACACCACAAAGATGCTCAAATCCCTCACTCTCAAGTTCCAACAAAGCTACTAAAGCTATTGGGGGAACAAGAGAGGAGGAATCAAAGAGAGACACAAAATCCCCCAAAATCTAGATCCCCAAAGATACACTCACAAAGAGATGAATCGGTTAGGTCAAAACATAGATCTAGACCACCTCCAACAACCCCTCAAATATATGCAAGAATCAATGAATGGGTGTGTAGAAATCAAGCTCAAAGAGTAAGACAAATGGAGGCAAAGCTTAGACAAAAGGAGGAGTGAGAAGTGACACTAAACGAAAATGGACAAAAGACTTATATAGGGCTAGACAAAATATGGCCGTTGGATCACATTTTCGGTTTGGGCCGGTACTACCGGTTTTAACCGGTAGTACCGCCCGTGCCAGGAAAAAGAGAAGCAACAGCGAGGCAACTGGGGTCAACGGGTCCAGGGAGCTGCAGCAGCCTGTGAGGGCGTGGTGGGGCGGCAGCTGTGTGCCGCAGTCGAGGCAGCGGCTAGGTCTCGACAAGCGCGAGTAGCGCAGCCAGCGCCGCGGGAGTAGCGATGGCAGCGTCTTGTGAGGGATCCAGCGGGCAGCAGCGGAAGTCAACGCGGCGACTGCGCGCAAGGCAATCGAGCGGGCCAGATGCGGAGTGGGGCTAGCGAGGCGGCGACAAGGCCGTGTGGGATCTGGCAGCGGCGGCGCCAGCGATGGTAGCGAAGGGGCTGATGTACCTGGGCCGGCCCGGTACTACCGGCCGCTTGGGGCGGTAGTACCGCACGGGGCGGTAGTGCCCCCCTGGACTACCGGGCAGAATTAAGAGCGAGCGGGCCAAAACAGGGGTGTCCGGTACTAGGTCCGGTAGTACCGGACAACCCAGTAAAACTGTTTTTCTTTTTCATTTTAGAATCAAATAAAGCAAATATACAAACGATCATAACTTTTGATTGGAGACTCCGATTGACCCGATTCCAATTGCGTTGGATAGATGACAGCAAGGGCTTTCTAATAAAAAGTGGAAATATTGGTTATTACCAAGTGAGAATGTATCAAGTAATATAATGTGAGATACCTCACTTGGTGAGACACCGGAAAACCACCATAAGTCAAAATCGCAACAAGATACATATGGGAGATCCGATTTTGATGAACAAGAGCTTGTTATGGAGATTACCACAAGCTCTATATCCTCACATGGATAAGACCAAATAACAACTAAATACGATGATGCAAGTATGCAAAGGTTTGAGCTCTCTCCGAACGATGTGACTGAATTACTCATACGAGAGCCCCTCTTGATAGTACGGTTGTCTATCCTAAACCCGGTCTCACACACACAACGTGAGACCGGCAAAAAGGAAAACCTATCAAGATTATATCTTTGTCTGTAGCATTCCACTTGAGCTCGATGTAGACGGTATTGCCCTTCTCAAGATGGAACGCCCTTTCTTAATTCCTCATCATCGACCTCGCATATTGAGCTTACACAACATATCTTCTTTGCATTTCATCGACCTTGAAGCCAACACATGCTCCAAGCGATGCCAATAGACAAATCCTACAAGTATAACTTAATATACACGTTAGTCCATAAAGATTGTCATTAATTAACAAAACCACACATGGGGGCCCAACATGTTCTTTCAAATACGTGGGAAGAAAGCGACAAAGTGTAAGTTTATACATTACAAAGTTTCACTTATAAATGTCTTAATGACATTTGCATTTTACTAAAGCCAACTTGTTACGCATTGTATGCAGGTCTCTTTGATACGAAAGATGTTCTGCTTAAGACAAATGATTTTACAAGAAGAAGCTGTGGCGTTGATAGCATAATTATCACAGTGTAAACGAGGGACGTGTCAAAAAATCAGATATGAAGAAAAAATATGTTGACTATAGAAAAAGTTATAACAATTGTAACCTATGACTGGCTGGAAGGCGATGTATGCACAATAAGTTCATTATTTGAAAACCTGTTTGTATAATAAAACAAATATCTCGATTACATGCCTAATTAACATTACGTACATATTAATTTTATAGGTCATCAATGCTTATTTGCAACACTTTTCTCTTCGGCTTCTAGATGATCGTTTCCTCGCCTCCACATGGAGGTCAAAATAGCTCATAGACATAGAGTCGAGGGGTAAAAATTATCATCCACCCGGTCAACCCTAGGTACAAATAGAGAAGAACAATGCAATTCAAAGATGCATGTTTGAGTATTTTAATAAACAAATCATCAAATCAAACAACAAAAAATCAAAAGCGATGGGAGGCCACGTACACGAAAGAGGTCACACTCACCACAGGTAGGTGGGCTGGCTGCTGCGTTTAGACCCTCTAGTTATCTTGTCTTGACCCTTGAACTCTTGAAGTGCTCATCTAATCTATCTAAAATAGACAGCCAAAAGCCAAAAAGCTTTTCCCCCCAATTCCGCTTCTGCCTCTCTCCAGCATTCCCTCTCCGCCTCTCTATTGATCTCTCTCCTCCGCAGCAGCTTCTTTTCGAGCATCCATTTTTCGGTTATGGATCCTCCCACTAATCATGTGGCTAGAATATCAGGCGTCTTGGAGAGTTCAGGAGAGAGCAGCCTGGAGAAAATCGAGGTTCTTCATTTTTCTTTTTTTCTCCTCTTCTCTTCGGTTGTGCAGTAGCTTCTAATTTTTTCTACTCAATTGTCGTTCGTTTAAACCCGCCGGAGGAGGATGCAACTTTGGTTATGGAGAGATACGTCAAGCTTTTGGTTATGGAGAGATATGAACAACATGGACCATGTCACACACAATCAAAGAAATCAAACCGTCATCATGTAAGTCTCCTGTTGTTTTTACTCACAAAAAATCCTCCATGATGTAACTCCAAAGTGAACACCTCATCTCCTGGCAGAAAAAATTTAGTTCAAAAAACAGACAGCTGACACATTGACTTGACAACAAAATTCAATTGAAATGAATGGCTACACATGACAAAAAATGTAAATCGAGTATGACTGACACAACTGATGAAACTAACAACAACTAGCCAACAAATTTCATCATTCACTATTTTACACATATTTTTTTTTTTTTTAGTACTTTCAACTGTGGCTAACTTCAGTCAATACTGTTAACAATACATCAAAATTACCCCAAAAATCTCAGGATCATCCGCACCCAAACCCAAAAATAAACTAAAGGTAAATGTAAGCACATGCAATGATACATATAATTCACTTCATGTAATTTTAAACATACTTATACTTTATTATTGCATCTCTACTTCATCGCACATGTTGGTGGGAATCATTGGATCACCGTCGTGATGCATATGCCAAAGGAATAATTCAATTCCTAGATTCACTCTATAATTTAGACACTTACATGCCTACCATTGAAGCTTTGGTATATTCTCGTCGCACTTCTCCATATTACTTAAGGAGACACACCCGCTCACTACTAAGTTGATATTTTTTTTACAGATCAGAAATTGCTTATGATGTGGCAAAGACAAGATCGGACGATAACGCCTTTTTCCCATCCTTTCAACTGGCCTATAAAACGATACGTCATGCCAAAACAAAGGGATGAGTAAGTAAAATTTACAACTTCACCTTGTTGTGGTATTTGTATATAGTGAATTGTTATTTAAAGTGGTTTTTGTGATAGGAACTCAGTCGCACGAAACTGATTGATCGAAATGAATCATGAAGAGGATATTAGAACCTCGAATTGGTTTACCATAATGTCCAAATTAATTCGAAACTCTACATTTCATCAGGCATAAATTACACAAAGATTGGCCATGACTTAAGGACTAAACAATCTAAACATGTTTGTTTTTGTGGATCCTGAATAAAAGGAGATGCAGTGGATTTCCCTCGGTCAATAAACAACTGGAACTTTGGGTCCTCAAGTGTATGGAGAAATGGAAGAGTGATGACCGCAGAAACACTCTTACACAGGCATGATTCCTTACATGTCCAACAACCATGTTATATCAATAACATCTTCATTTATTTGTGCATTTCTTTTTCACACTGTCGTTAACTCGACCAAGAAAGTTGTACTCATGGGAATAATCTTATCACCTAGAAACGAGTTGGACAGCGTCAAAGATAATCTGCTTAAACTCAAACACCACGAAGATGATTCTTAGAACCAAGGCCTTTGGATATGGTTTGATTTTTGTTTCGAAGAAGGTTTCCAGGCCATGTTAAACATAGTTCTTTTTATTTTCCATGTAACAAAAAAATCTTATACACACAGTAACTTTTTGGTATCCTATGAAACGAGTGAGAGATCATACTTTATTTGCCTTTATACAATCGTTGTTCCTGCTGAATTCATTTGTATTGTGATCTATCTACATTTGTCGTTGCTTTCACGAAATTTACCACGACAGTATTATGCCTTTGATGTGTTATCGAATTATACTAAGATCAATTCGTTTGATATAATATATATGAGATGAATTAGGACAACCCCAAAATCATAAATCATGCGTGTTGTGGTTGTCGTAGAAGTCCAGCCACATGTCCGATTGTGCCCAACATATCTTGTATGTTATAAACTTTTATCAGATAGTTTGTGTTGGCGACTAAGGATGGCAATGGAGCGGGTTTGAACGGATATATCAAAACCAAATCCAAATCCAAATCCATCAACCTCACTCTAGCCCGCCATGGGCATGGATGTCGCCCCAGATCCAAACCCGCCGGATATCCATGTATCCATGGATATCCATTGTTTACACACTATATATATAATCATAACAACATTCAACATAACTTCGATATTATAGAAATTTTTGACAGCATTTCAGCATAACATGCGTCTATTCTTCGCCAATACGTCTACTCAGCAGTAGCAGCGGCAAGCTCTTCAATTAGAAAATCAAGGTATGGGTGAGGGGAAAAGGGGGAGGTCGGCCAGTACAAGGATGTAGGGAATTAGGGAATTCTTACCGCCGGGGAGGTCGTCGAGGACAGGAAAACCGCCGACAATTCTTGTAGACGAGTAGGAATGCAGGAGGGGCAGTCGCCGGTGATTCCTAGCGGAGGAGGAATAGGGGTGGCAGTGAGATCGGAGGCGTCGTCGGTCCGCTAGGTTATGTCCTAGCCTGCGAGTATCCTAGGAGGGGATACATGACTGGGCGCTCTGCTGCTTCCCCTGACTATTGCCTCGTCCGTATGTAGGGAGTGATTAGGAAAATGGAATAGATAGGGATTGAGATAATAAGAGTAATTATCTAGGGTTAGTACTTAGGTGGGCCTTTAGGCCTAGGTCTTAGAAGTTGGTTTATTAGCCCTTTTAGTGAGTAATATGGCATATTAAAAAAATGTCTCGCTGACATATGGGTCCCATGTTTCTGCCGGGAATGCATCAGATATCCATGGAGCGAAACCACTACCCATGCCCGTCCCATGAATTACCGGATATCCGCCCCATGAAATCCGTGGGCGTACTTAGTCCTCCATACCCTTACCCACCGGGTCGGATATCCGTGGATACCCGGATCCGTGGATAAAATTGCCATCCTTATTGGCGACCGAACAGATCGGATGTAAGTTACTAAACGGGTCGGACAAGTCTCCGGCCAAGCCGGCGTATATGAATAGTTTACAAAAAAAAATTACACCCAAGTTTTTTCGCCACCGGACAAGTCCGACGACTTCTTCGGTACCGTATAAGGCGACACCCATTAGCTCATGCTAAAATTTTATACCTCGGAACAACTCCGTCGGACTGCCTGTTGCTATATCGCACAGACTAACATTAATTTTCTAGCATGGCCAGACAAGTTGCCAGACAGGACATCGCACAATAATATTAAACAACGTTGTATTGTCACAATTTATTTTCCCGCCGAACAAGTCCGAACCCTTGTCCGGCGACACGCGTTAGTCCCTATTAAAATTTCGTAGCTAGGATCTTCTAATCGGATTAGACGCCGAACAAGTAGAACGGACTGTCCGACTCTCTGTCGGACTGTCTGGACAGCCTCCCCAAGCTCCCGGCCGCGGCGGCCGAGCTCTCGTGCCCCGCCTCTGCTGCCACGCTAGCCCTGCCAGCACACACGAGGCCAAGCCGAGGCGTGTGCCAGCGAGGATGAGTCACCGGCTCGCCGAACCCAACCACCACCTACCGCTACCATCGCTCGCGGACACGGCAGTCACCGACGATGGTCCGGACAACAATGTTTTTTTATTCGCGTACAAGTCGTATTAGTATAGGTATGGCTAGAAAAACATATTATTTGGTTGAGTTATACGGGGTTTTGTACGTGATTAAATATACGTGTATATACTAATTACAAAGTGATATCAAGCGATTTGAATCTTCCTTGTGTTTGAGGTTATACAAGTTTGTATGGGTTTAGATGGGAGGGGTAGTACTGGAATCAGAGGCCATATTTTTTATACTTATGTTTCTTGCATCTAAAAGAGAAGCAGTTCATCAACAGGATTTTCTTAGCACTGTCACAAGCAAGATTTCAGGAAAACCGACACAAACTTTTCGCAAAGACATTTTTGTTTATTCCCACATTATATTAAGCTAGTGTACACAAGTTTCCTGCGAACTTGGTCACACGACCTATGCCTCGACAATTTCCATGTCTGCAAGGTGAACCGAGTCGAACTCGCCCTCAGACGAGAAAAATCCTTTAACCGTGACCATCTTCTTCTGCGTAATCTGGCTGATCTTGAGCCGGTCGTCGTCGGTGAGCTCCCAGTCGAAGATCTCAAGGTTCTGCTTGAGCCTCTCCTTGCTGAAGCTCTTGACGATCGGGGTCACTCCTTGCTCGTAGATCCACCTCAGCGCTACCTGCGAGGAGAAGAAGAATGGGAGCCGTTACTATCCATCACAGGGGCATGCACAGCCTATATTTCAGTCTTTCAGTCGAGTATTACCTGTGCCAAGCTCCTCCCTCTAGCCTTGGCAATCTCAGCGAGCACCTCAGAGTCCATCACGGCGTTTCCCTCTCCGGACCAGTTCTGCCCGCCCAACGGCGAGTACGCCGTGACGTGGATGCCCTTCTCCGCGCAGTACTCCCTCAGCTTCCTCTGCTGCCAGACCGGGTTCATCTCCACCTTCATATCACAGGCAGAGTTTCAGTGACGATCTATATATTCAGCGGCCACTATATGCAGTAATTTCGTAGGAGTGTTCAGCAACCTGGTTGACTGCAGGTGTGACAGTGGCAGTGGCCATGATCTTGTCGAGGTGCGTGGTGGTGAAGTTGCTGACGCCGATGGCCTTGGCGAGGCCCAGGCGGTGGCACTCCTCCATCTCCCGCCACACGCCCTCGAAGTCGAACGGCACGGCGTCCTCCCGCTTGGCAGGGACCACCATTGGCCCGGGCTTCAGGCTGACCGGCCAGTGGATCAGGTACAGGTCAACGTACTCCAGTTGCAGGTTCCTGAAAAACATCGGTCAGGATCCAGAAATTGACGGGGGCGGGGTAGGTACAACCAACTGACTCCGGAGTCTAGAGATTCTTCTTACTGGAGGCTTTGCCGGAGCGACGGGAGCACGAGGTGCGGCTGGCACTGCGTGCACCAGAGCTTGGTGGTGACGAACACCTCCTCCCGGGACGCCACCAGCCCGCGCCGCAGCGCCTCTGCGAGGGCGTCCCCCAGCGGCGGCTCCGTCCCGTACATGGAGGCCGTGTCGAAGTGGCGGAAGCCTAGCTCCGCGGCCGCGACCACCGCGTCTCTGATGGTCTCGTGCACCACCGGGAAATTGGCCGTGCCCATGCCGATCGCCGGCATGGCCCTCGCGTTGCCATGCCTCAGCGCCACCTCCGGCACCGTTACAGTTGTTGTCGAAGACATGTGTCGTCTCTCTCTCTCTCCGGACACCGGTCAACCTTCGGCGCGGTGGGTGACGAGATTGTCTTGTGGTCGCGGTGCAGGAGATGCCTGTGACGGACGGCCTGCTTTATACTACTACTGGCCAAGTGGAGTAGCACGCAAATCTTCTTCCCGGTCTCTTTTTTCAAACAGGTAGTGTGTTTTTAGGCACAGAATTGATATCTGTGACGAAATCGTCCTAATGCTTGTGGGGTCAGGCAGAGTCGTGCGCCCGGTCACCCATGACATTTTTATCCAAGGCCGTCACCCATGACATGCATGTTTCCTTGTGACACACACTCGGGACAAGCTAAGGCTGGCGTAACAGACATTAATTTCCTTCGCCGCCATGTCTTTAAACAACATAAGACCCACATGTCTGCCAGATACTCGTTCCCAAGACAAGATTCTTAAATAGAAGTTGTTGTCTGTCCACAAACGAGAACCTTCCAGTATGCACCCAAGCGTTAACGTCGATTGCTACGTGCCACTAGAGGCCATTAAGTCCATGTGTGAGTGACTGCTAACAACCACCTAATCACCAACAACTCGTTATTATGTTAAGCCAGCAGGCTTCCTTAATAGTTCTCTAGAACCGCAAATGGCAGTACATGACCCTGCAGCTCCGGGGTTCCTGCCTCCCTCCTTTCAGGCCATGTCAAGCATGAACTGATGAAACCATGAAACTGACACCTACACTTCGACAACATCGATCTCCGAAATGTCGACGCCGGGGACGCCCTCGGGGGCGAGGATCGCCAGCACTGTGACCTTCTTCTGCTGAGGTATCTGGGCAATCTTGAACCGGTCTTCGTCGGTCAGTTCCCAGTCGAAGATTTCCATGTTCTTCTCAATCCTCTCCTTTTTCATGCTTTTGGTCACCATGCTCGCTCCTTGCTCGTAGATCCACCTTAATGAGATCTGGAGGAAAACGACAGTCAATTGCGCTGCTGACATCAAGTTCAACCTGCAATTGACTAGTAACTGAATGCATTTAAACTGTTTACAAGATTTTGTACACATTCTGCACTTGGTTCATTTTCGTGGACGTCAAGTTCAAGGTGCAATTGACTAGTAACTGAATGCTTTTAAACTGTTTACAAGATTTGTACACATTCTGCACTTGGTTCATTTTCGTGGACGATGCTAAACCCTTTTACCAATTGGTGCCGTAGATTTAGGTACTCACTCCGTTCAGAAATAAATGACTCGGACTTGTCTAGATTCACATGTATGTAGATATGTTTACATGTGAATCTAGACAAATCCGACTCACTTATTTCCGTTTCTAAGATGAATTGAGAAAATACACTCAATACCTGAGCTACTGATTTTCCTCTAGCCTCGGCAATCTCTTTCAGAACTTCAGACTGCAGGACTGCATTGGTTTGGATTGTCCTAGTTTGGCCTCCCACGGGAGAATACGCAGTCACATGTATGCATTTCTCTTTGCAGAACTCAATCAATTTTTTCTGTTGCCAAACTGGATTCAGCTCGACCTGAAAGGTTCTCATATGAATCAAACAACAATGATACAACTTCTCAGATGCTATTGAACAATTTAGGGTAGTCTATGAGCAATTTTTTGCAGAAGAAATTTTCACTAAACCAGCCTCTACTTCTGTTCGTGAAATCATACAATAGAACAAGAGAATGTTGCTACTACCATCGCATGTACGATTCATCAGCACAAACCTGGTTCACTGCTGGGGGGACTTTTGCAATCGCAAGTAGCTCCTGCAATTTCCTTGTTGTGAAATTGCTAACACCAATCATTTTAGCAAGGCCAAGGCGATGGCATTCCTCCATTGCCTCCCATACCCCTCTCAAGTCCATCGGGACAATGTCTTCCCTTTTCATGAAGAGGTGAGGTTTGCTGGGCTTTACACTCATAGGCCAGTGGATCAGGTACAGATCAACATATTCCATTTGAAGTTGTCTAGACATGAGAAGAAAAGAGTCTTGCTTAGCACAGAAGTGACAAAATTCAGTAACAAAGGAAACAAGCTACTGTACCAGAACAGTAGCTGTTTTAAATCCTTGAAACAAATGTCAAAAGTTGGGTTGCAATTCTAGTACATAACTTCCAGTTATTCAAGAATTTTTACCCTTTTGGTGGCGCAGTTCTGTACATTCAGTCAAAGTCATGTCATAAGAAGAAAATGTGAAGATGCGGCAAATCCCATATGTGATTGTGTATAATCAGTTTTACATTGCATCGGCTAAGATATTAAGTAGTATGAATACATAACTTACTTCTGTACTATTGTACAGATATAAAAGAGTACTCTTGTTCCTTTAGACATGACAGATCAGGACAGTTCTAAAGTGCACAAATTCTAGGCTGCCCAATCATCTCACTTCCTTGCACCTACTTTATCTATGAGCAAAATATCACATAGCCTACTTCAACTGGTGACCCAAAGAATTGACCGTAGGCTTCCAGGTTGGGTTCCCAGAATACTCTCATCAGGTGGTCGAGAGTAGCGATGATCGATGCCATGCGCTCTGCTATCCCAAATATCTGTATAGCATGTATATAATGGGACAAAGCAAGTGTCGAGGCTGTTGGCAGATTAAGAAGAGTTTTTTTTGTTTGGAAAAAATAAAAAAGAGGTGCTTGTCTCCAAAAGAGCAGGGTGGCCTGGGAATCAGAAATCTCTATCTCCATAATAAAGTGTTAATGGCTAATCTTGTCTCCAAACTGACCTACCGGACCCTGTTTCACCTGGTTGGCGAAACAGTACCTTTCACAGAACATCCCTGTCACAGCAAATGCCAAACACACCACACCAAATTTGAATTTGAGTAACACACATCTAGTTTAGAGCTAATGTCAGTTTCAAATAGAAAAGCTAGCATTTGCTGGATCATTCAGGAAACAAGTGTCAATTTCAAGTTGTCAAGCGCTACAGGTTAAAATATAATGTTAATTTCATTTTTGATATTTCTTTAGATCAATAGGTTCCTTGAAGGGGGACCCCGGTTCTATTTTCATATTCATTTTTGACATTTAAATCTTCAAATGGAAACAGTGGCATGGTGAGCTTAATAACAGTATTGGATAGACATGGCTTCTATGCGAGTAGTTCAAGTATTTGACCCAAATAACAACGGCTCCAAAGAACAAAATATTTGGGGTGTCTATTTATAAGTTTTCTTAAATTTCGGTCACGTTTCTAAGCCGTTGGATCAACAGCAAACCATCCTCATTTCAACCTAGCGCACATATAACTTACAAACTAGAAAATGTGGTTATGTTTCACTAAAATTGCGCATTGCCAATACTTCAGGTTTATGCTCAAGGAACTATCAAAACTGAAAAGCGAAAGTTCAAGGACTGAACCCAGATCTTAACTGCAAGCTTTCCTTCAGCGAGGGCAGCACGAGATCCGGGTGGCACTGCGTGCACCACACCTTGGTCGTCACGAACACCTCTCCGCGGGACGCTATGACCCTGCGCCGCGTCGCCTCGGCCACGGCCTCGCCGACGACCTGCTCGGAGCCGTACACCGAGGCGGTGTCGATGTGGCGGTAGCCGAGCTCAAGGGCAGCGAGCACGGCGTTCTTGACGTCCTCCGCCACGAATGGGAACGACGCCGTGCCGAACCCCACCGCCTGCAACGGCCGGCCGCCGGAAACGGCCAGGATCTCCGGGATTTTGGAGGAGCGGCTGCTGCCACTAGGTGACGCCATGACACTCCACGGCCTCTGGGCGGGATCTGGTTTCGGGTTGGCACTTGGCACGAGAAATGAATGTCAGACCACGAATTTGGAACTTCTAGGTCCAGCTAGCCTTTTTTTTCTTTTTCTTTGATGAGTAAAATCCATGGTTGGTACCTAAACTTGTCATCCTTTTTCGATACGGTCACCGACCTAGAAATACATGATTTACGGTCACTAAATACGTCACTGGCTTTTGTACATTGGTGTATTTTGCCGACGTGGCAGACTCTGACCCCGCATTTCAGGCCACAAGGATGCAACAGTGAATTTTTCTTTTGCAAAAAGGCCCTGAAATTAAAAAATAGCCTCAGATCTCTCTCACTCTCAACCCACCGCAGCCTCCCCTGCCTTATCATCCCCTCCAACTCAGAGGCGCCAAAGGCCGCGCCAGCGCGTGTACTCGGCAACGAAGGCGGCCACACACGCCGCATGGAATTCGCCGCGCGCTGCCGGCTTTGCCTCTCCACGGACTCTTCGAATCTAACATCGACACGTCCAGACGCCACTCCTCGATCTCCTCCGACTATGTCGACGGCGAGCTGCTGCAGACCAGAACCTGTCAAGTGGTGGTGAGGTGTCCTGTCCTGTCTGGTTGCGGGGCGATTTGCAGCAGGGTGGGGATGTGGAGCACGGGGTGGCCGAGAGCTCTAGAAAGAAAGGGTGGGTTGGGTTGGATTCCTTGAGGGGAAAACTGAACTCGTCAGTCGTCGTGCTCTCGTCCATGCGCTGCGCAACTGGGGACGACCAAGCGCTCGTAGCTGTCCGGCATCTCGTCCTCTGCCTCTTGATGGTCACGCAGACAAAGAGAAGATCCCCTCCATCGCCTTACCAAGCCGTCGACTTCGGCGGGCCTGAAGCAACTACATAACAGTAGCAAATCGAGTGGCAGAGATCAGTTCAGCAGACAGGAGCGGCAAGCAACTGGGGCACATGAGCAGCAAGCAACTGGGGCACGCGAGCCGATTTGGAGATGGAGGCACGGCTCGCGGGCAGGAGATGAAGGTGCGGCAGCCGCCGGCCGCCAGAGCCAGGCACGGGGAGACGAGGAAGACAACCTAATCTCTTTAGCGATTTTGCACTTTAGCCCTTTTTATATTTATTATTGTAAGTTAGTTTCCTATAGGTACGGTAGAGGCTGACAGATAGGGTCCACCGATGCCACATCATCGAATACATCTCGGTACAACGTCCGGTACAGAAGCCGGTGACTGTAATGAGACATGCTCCGTATTTAATGACCGTAAATCGTGTATTTTAAAGATCGATGACTGTATTGAAAAACGGTGACAAGTTCAGATACCTACCATGGATTTTACTCTTCTTTGATTGTAGGTCCAGCCACCCTCGGGATCAGCTTGATTGGATCCTCACTTGCTCCTCGCATTTCCACATATGCCTTAAAAACCGGTGACATGACAACAAAAATCAGAGTTTTAGGGTGACCCGAACGGATAGGGCATCTCCACCGGCAGGGCCGGCCCATAAGAAGGGAGGAGAGGGGGGGGGAGAGAATCCCAGCCGGATGGACAATATTACCCGGCTAGATCTTAAAGCTTCCCCGACTGGCCCGTCTAGCCGGGTAGCCAGAAGAATTGGTTGGGTAGCCGTTTTCACCCGACCCACCTCAGATTCGATGGAGGATGCAGAGAGGTGACGCTCCTTGCGGGGTACGCCTCTGGTCCCTCCTGTCACCAGACAGGCTGGCGCGTCGCCATGACCGGCGCTACCAGACAAAGATAAAGTGAAGCTGTTGGCTGACCGCTAAAGAAGCCCCGGGTGATCGTTAAAGCAAGGGATGACGCCCAAAGGAAGGCGCAGGGACACTGTAGCGCCATCCACCGATGTACCGAAGGCTGACTAGGTCCTGGTCCACCGGATAGGGCCCTACAGCCGGCCCGCCCTGTAAACCCAAAGTCCAAACAGTAAACCCTAGAGTGCACATTGTAACCTACCTCTCCCGACCAGTATATAAGGGAGGGTAGAGCTAGGGTTCTAGGTAAGTTACACATTCGGTAGAGTTTTCCTCTAGTTCGTCTTCTTCCTCTAGTCATTGAGAGTTGCTAAGGAAATAGCTCAAGGAGCACTTGTATTGGGCATTCGCCCCCATATACTAGATCTTGCAAGAGTAGGGGTGTTATCTCTCCGTGAGGGCCCCGAACCTTGGTACGTCGCTGTATTTGCAGTTCACCGTGCCCAACCAGTTGCGCGAGCCACGGATTGCATCCTAAGTGTCCCTCTTAAGCCATCCCCGATGGCACTGCCGTGTTCTACACCACGAAAGTTGGCGCCCATCGTGGGGCACAACGCTTCGGCTGGGATCATCTTTCGCACTGGACTGCCGCTCGTCGCTGGTTAGCGCGTGGCCTCCGGCCTCGTCCTTACTCTCGGCGCCTTCGACTGCGTCATCGACAACGTTGTGTTCTTTGCCGGGGACATGTTTCCTGTCGACGGATCCATACTGCACTTCGGAGACCACCGCATCTATGTTGCCACTGTCGCTGAGGCCTTCCCCAGCAAGGTTGACACCGTCTCCGGCGTATCTCTCGGCGATGCCGCCAGCGGCGTCGTCACGTCCAACGGCTGCGTCGAGGTCATGATGGTGAACGCCCGCGAGAACCACCACCTGCCTCCAAAGCACCGAGCGGGAGGTGACGGCTCTGCGCTCGAGCAGGAGCAAGACCCGCTCACCGCCTCCATCCAGCACCTCCGTGCCCCCGTCGTTATTGAGGCAGACCCGAGGGCTGCCGCAACCGCACTCGAAGCCACGCGCCAGAGGCTCCTGGAGGAGGCCAACAAGGTTGCCTCTACCCAACTCCAGCTGAACGCCACCATGTATGAGTACAACGCTGCTCACGACTTCGTCTGGCAAATCCAGCACCGAGGGCGTGACCTCGGGTCAGAGTTGGACCACACCGCGGACTCGCGCGCTGCCGTGGCCTAGCCCGTCTACATCACCCCCGCCAAGAAAATGAGGGCAACAAGAGCGCGTCCAGCTACTCGTAGCCACCGCCAATAAGCAACAAGCTGAGGGAGCTCCCAGCCAAGGGGGCAACACCCGGGACATAGTCCCCCGCTGCGAGGAGCAGACCAGACGACACCCGGAGAAAGCAAACACCAGCAGGCATCTTCGCCAGACGCCACATGGCGGATCTGGCAACCGTGGTCACCGCAACCGTGGCATCGCCGTCACCAGCATTAGCCGTGCGCCGGCTGGCGAAACCAGTCAAGGAAAGAAAACTCATGCACCAGAGGAAGGAGCCGGCGGAAACAAAGATCCGCCTGCATCGCGCTTGACTAGACGACTCGGTCCCCGTGAGCCGGCTGACGCGAGTGAGCACATCTACCTCCTGGTACAGTCGCGCACGCTGGAGGAAGACTGTCCGGCTGGTCCGAAGTGTTTCGGCCAGCGCATACGGGATGAACCGTTTCCAAAGGGATTTTCGCTCCCCGGAGACACACCAAAGTACAATGGTACTATCAAGTCGGAGAACTGGTTGGTGGACTACACCACTGCAGTAGGCATTTGATGGCGCCCAGTACTGTCACTGGACGCTTCGTTGAAAACCCCAAGAGCAAGGTGTGATGAGCACAGCAGCAAGTTTTCCCTCAGTAAGAAACCAAGGTTATCGAACTAGTAGGAGGAAGGAAACGTCTCAAAGGTCTTGCAAGCAACGTGGAAACCTGCACAACACAAACTCAAGACTTTGCCCCAACGAACAATGAGGTTGTCAAGCTCACCGGTTTGCTGTAACAAAGGATTAACGGTATGGTGTGGAAGGTGATGATGGTTTGCAGCAAGTAAATAGTGGAAGATGTATCAATGGTAAAGATTGGTCCGGGGTCCATAGTTCACTAGAGGTGCTCTCCTTAGATAAACAACATGGCATGAAGGGTAAACAAATTACAGCGGGGCAATTTACAGGAACTGAGCAAGGCATAACAATGCAATACTAGACAAAAAGATCCTATGAGATTCGATTGGGCAATACAACAAGATACCAGAAAAAAAATATCCTATGAGATTACTGCATCTATGACTAGAAGTCCACCTTCAGGTTATCATCCGAACCCCTCTAGTATTAAGTTGCAAGCAATAGACAACTACTTTAAGCAAAGTGTGTAAGGTAAACAATCCACTTGATCCATGAACAAGAGACCATTGTTTTCTCCCTAGTGGCAACAACACATCTACAACCGAAGATATTTCTGTCACTTCCCTTGGAAACTAGAGGCATGAACCCACTATCGAGCATAAATACCCCCTCTTGGAGTCACTAGCAACTACTTAGCCAAGATAGCTACTAACAATGGAGAGCATGCAAGATCACAAACAACACAGACATGATAGAATCAATAAGATAAAACCAGGTGCGTAAAACCTAGGCGTTTGATACCATGATATTTTGGGAGAATAAGAACTTGTATTGATTTAGACAAAATTACAATGTTTATATTGAAGAGAGGAGGGGGGTTGGCCAGCCTAGGATTAGACCCAAACCGACTTAGGCTAGAGTCCTAAGATAACACAAACACAAACTCTAATAGCGCCAAATTGAGATGAAGGGTCTGGGTAGCCGCTGGTGGATAGCGCTCTCAGTGGCGGCAAGGGATTCGACCCAAATTCTGCTCTAGGCCACACCGTCGTGGATATCTACCTTGCAATAGACAGAAGCCCGCGCTAGAGGGCTCTTTAGTGAAGTCAGGCGGCGACGTAGGTCAGGCGGCGGCGCGTGGAGAGGGCTAAGGGGGTGGTGGCGACAGGGGAAGCATGACGACGATGATGCAGGTTAGGGCACGTACAAACACTGACGCTAAGAATGGGCGCTAGGATTGATTTCCTAGCCGTTATCTTAGATTCCCAGCGGAGCGCAGAACAAACATGCAAGATCTAGCAAACAAAGGACATGCCCATCTCATTAATGGAATCCCATAAACAAGAGAACAACACTGAATTTTTCCTAGCAAATCTAACAATGCAACAAAATTCAACTACATAAACATGAAGGGGGAGGAATTAAGTTGCAGATTTGAGCATGCTCACCACCTGTTTGGTGTAGGAGAGGAAGTGAGAGGCAGTGGTGATGACATCTACTACGGTGGGCTTCACTCATGCCCTGGTCGGCAGCCCGACCTCACTAAAACTGCATCCAGTCAAGAGAGAGAGAGAGAGATGCAACTGGTGAACACATCGATCTCCGCTGTGGCATCTCCATGGCGATCTCCTTCCCTTCTCGTCCTCCTTCCAGCACCAAGCTAGATGAAGACGTGCTGGCGAGGTGGGCGGCAGCCGACATGCTCAGCGAATGGGAGGCAGCGGTGGGGCAGAAGTAGAGATCCTTAGCTTCTCTAATCCCAGTAGCAACCACGCCAAATCCTATTGACATGGTTATACCCCACAGGTACAAAATATTGGCATACCTAGTCCAGTCCAAGAAAGGCCCACGATAGGATACACGGCCTATGGAGATTTCGGGTGGCCCAAGCCCATGACGCCTATGGATCCTTGGAGAACAAGACTAGAGTAGATAGAATTTCAAATGGTACAAACCCTAATCTGTAACCGACTCGACCTACGCCCGAGACCTGCCTATCTATATAAAGGCCAGGAGGGCACGACGAGGAGGGCCTCAACTCTCATACGTACCTCATGCCAGATCGCATTTGCGCACCCCTGTAATTCTCGGTTCCGCCGTAATCAAGACCAAACAAGCAGGAGTAGGGTTTTCCCTCCAGGGGCCTGAACCTGGGTAGACCTCATGTCCTCGCGTTGTTTGTCTGTTAACCGTTCCGCGATCTCCAGCATCCCCATCTTCTCCAAAATCCAAGTACATAACAATGGGCATTGAAGAGATCGTACCTCATCAATTGGCGCCGTCTGTGGGATCTGGGGACGCTGATAGTGCGATCGTGACGGTCCCATCTGGAGCGATCTATAACTCATCGGCGACGGAGAGTCACCTCCTCTTCGGCACCTTCGACTTCACTGCCCACTCGCCAGCCACCCTGAGGGATCTCGAGTCTGTCGGCGACGGGCTCGAGATGCTTTTCGGGAGCTTCTGCTTCCAGGTGGGGCAGACCGGCACTCTCTGCCTCCTAGAGCGGATGCCACCACCATCCATCAGGCCTGCTTCGTGGGTCCCACCCATCGGCGCGCTACGCACGTTGACGCTGACAGATGATTTATTTCATTAAATCTGTTCTGAATTCTGTTAGGATGGACAATAATGACCTTGCATGGTCATATCTCACCTGATCTGATAAAGTTTGTGATGCTACTTGGAAATATTTCTGGTAAAGTCTATAAAGTTAAGTTTTTGACTCCACTTCATATTAATTTTCTACTAAAAATATAGTGATTGATACGACACAATAGCCAGATTGTGGAAAAATATTTCTTGACCTGTTCTCCAATATCGTACATGCATATAGCTGCCGTCGGCAGAATAGCGCAATCTCATAAAGTATTTACATGTACTTGTATTAGCTGCAGATCTTCTTCCAGTTATGAAGTGTTCGCCACAAGTATCTCTACGATCTTCAATTATATACATCAACAAGCCATCAAAATGGTCTAAAAATTGTATACATCAACAAGCCATCTAGCGTGTTGCACACAATCTGTCCTAATATAAGCCAAAGAAAGAACATGTGTGTGTTGAAAAGTTTACACGAGACCCTCCGCTCTAGAATACACCCCAAATACAAACGGTCTTGTCCCACGATGATAAAACCAAAATAGCCTACTAACAAAAGCTAAAATATCCTCTGTATGGTGTTCTATCTTCCCCATCCCTTCCCTTGCCAAGGAGGTCGTGAGCGTGGGAGGGACACATGGACACATAGGAGGCGCATCACCAGCGCCCGCCCCTGTCCTTCAAGGTTTGGTGGTCTCAGTTCTTGCCGGCAACCGTAGTTGAGGATTTGGAATTAGAAACATAAAATTGAGTGAGGAGAGAGGAGATGAAAGGGAATGAATTGTATAGGAGCAGAACCAAACCGATCGATTGTACCTCGATCGTGAAAAGTGGTGCACCGGGACGGATCTTAGACTGACCAGACAGCTCCGGTAAACGGTGGGTAGAGGAGATTGGGCCGGTGGCGCATATAATGATATCCGCCCCGTGCTATCCCTAGAGCAGAAGCGAGGGCAGTGGATGACCGACGGCCGCCGCAATCAACGGACGTGCGGCGCCATACACGCTAGTGGCATGGAGATGGGTCAAGGTCTACGGCTGGTACGGAGGGGCGAGCGCAAGGATAACGGGACGAGCGATTGTCTCTGGAAAATTTGCTCGGGAGTTATTATGGGTGAAACGGGGATTGCATCCTAATTGTTGCGATGGGTAGCGCGCGATGAAGTTGTTAGATGTATATATCTGTATATTGTATTTCCCCCATATGTTAGGGGGCTTCCTGCATATTGCCCTGTACTTGTACTATATATTGTGGCCTTTGGCCCCCAGAGGAATATAACTTTGTCTATTCCTAACATGGTATCAGAGCCTTAGGGTTCCTTCTTCTCGTTGCTTGTCCGTCTGGTACTTCACAGTGTGTGATACTCTCACAGCGTACTCCGGCGGTGGCGCTGTCTCTCTGGGCGGTACTCTCCCTGTCTCGCCCGCGTACATCCCGCTTGGATCCCTGGCGCTGGCGCTGTCTCCCTGGTCTCCCTGGCGCGCTCCCATCCGCCTGGCACTCTCCCTGACCAGCTTCCTGGCTCCACCTGCTCCTCGCCGGCTGTCCGCCGACCCTCGCCGGCCGTCGATCGCTGCCTCGCCCGGCCTCCGCCAGCCTCCCGACCTCGTCGCCGCTTCCCCGCCAGGTGGCTACCTCCACCTCGTCCTGCTGCCCTTGGCCTCGGCCGTGGACCGATTGCATCTGAGATTTTTGATTGCATCAAAAAAAAATCCAAAAAAAAAAAATTGAAAATGTCTTATCGGGCTATGTTGCGATTCCTCGCTGCCGGTGGTCTTCGATAATAATTATCTGATTTCGCTGCCTTTATGCGTTCACATCGCGGTCTCCGTCTTTGGGTGTGCTTTCCGGCGAGGTCTCCATCCGTGCCCCCACCTGTGGCTCCTCTTCCGCCGATTGTTCTTGGTCTTGATGCTTCTCGGGAGGCCAAGGATGCTGCCCAGGCCGATGATATTGCTGTTGCCTATGACTGAAGCTCAAGCAATATTCTGCGATCTCGAGTCCTATCGCCACGCCCGACGCCTACACTCGGTGGGTCGATGAGGATGCTCGTCTTCTTCTTGTTCTCACCTCGATGTTACGCGATGTCTTTGAGTTCATGAGTCTTCCCTCTTTGCTCGGTGGGCCCATCTTCGTCGAGCCCGGGCCGTCAGGGATGCTCTTTACACACTGGTAGTACGTCGGAGCATGCTCTTATTCCACTATTGATGAGTTTATACTCAGTCTTGCTATCGTCGATTGATTCTCTCGTCTTGCTGTTTGTGGCACATGCTCGTCTTTGCGCTTCGGACTTGGAGTTTCACCGCATCTATGAGTTTCTGTCTCGGCCGCCAGAGTTTGAGCCGGCGTGCTCGGCTGAATGCTCGTGGTCGTGTTCCGCTCTCGAGGTGTGTCCGAGCTTGGTGAGAGACCCGTCTTCGTGGTCTGGTCTTCTTGCGGTTCCCTCTGCTTGCTACTCGTGGTACTCCTTTGCGTCTGCTCCCTCGCCTCCGCCACGGTCTCTGTGCCGCGCCGCCGATACTACCCACTCCTCGGTCAGTCGGCACCTTAGGGTCAGTCGGCACCAGCTCGTGGTCGAGTCGCCGTGGTTTTCACACGCTCTTAATAGCGGGGATGGTCACACTTGGGCCACTGTTATACAGGACCCAGTTTACGTTCGGCTTCTTCGGGTCTTGGTGGCTCTCTCGATCGGGACATTATCAGAGTCTTCGCTTGCGGCCTCACAGGCTCTTCTTCGGCCTTTGTTGGTTACATGGTGACTCTTGACCCTTGTCGACCACCACCTTCTACGGTCAGTGCGTCTCCGTATCTGGATTACGGAGCTTCTTTTCATATGACATTTGAGTCTTCTTCTCATCAAGCTCTTCGTTCTCTCCCTTCTCTGTCCGTGTTTTCACGGTGATGGTACCTCTCTCCTGTTTCTAGTCGGGGCACCCTTTCTACTTCTTCCTTTTTGTTCTGATATCTCTCATGTCCTCTTCTTAAGATGAATCATTCTCTGCTAGACTTCGACTCTGGTTGTCGCGTCATTCTTGATCTGATTCTTGTCTTGTTCAGACCGTCGCACCAGGCCCCGGTTGAGCACCGTGATTCTTCCGGCCTTTGGGAGTTAGGCGGCGCGTTCCTTCGCTGCCACTTCATCCTTGATTCTTCTCGGTTGTCGCCTCTACTACCAGCTCGTTCAGCGGTGGCATCATCGTCTTGGTCACCTCTGTGACTCTACTGTCGTCCTTAGTTCATCGTGGTCTTCGGGGTGCATCTCGGGAGATGGGTCTTTGCATTGTCGGGCTGTAGGTTGGGTAAGCAGATTGACTTCCCTATCCTACTACGTATCTCGGCGACCTTTTGATTTAGTTCATTCCGATGTTTGGTCGGCTCCTTTCGCGAAAGGGCCATCGCTACTATATTTTATTCATCGATGATTTTTCGGTACACTTGGTTGTATTTTATGCGCTCGTAGTGAGGTGCTCTCCATATATCAGCGTTTTGCGGCCATGGTCCGTACTCAATATTCTACCCCATCCGTGTGTTTCGTGCTGATTCTGCTGGTGAGTATATCTCCCGGATGTTGCGAGTGTTCTTGATCGGGCACTCTTGCTCGATTCTCATCTGGCGCACATGCGAATGGTGTTCTTGGCGTAAGCATCGCCATCTTCTTGAGACCACTCGCTATGATGATTGCTTCTTCTCTTCCGCCGCATTTTTGAGGTCGCTTCGTCGGCTTACCTCATCAATATTCAGCCTGCTGCCTTGCGGTGGTATTCCTCTTGGCGCCTTCACGGACAGTCTCAGTTACTCCATGCTTCGCTTGTTTGGTTGTGTTTGCTATGTTCTACTTGCTCTCGCGAACGCACCTGACCGCTCGATCTGTTGAGTGTGTTTTCCTCGGATACGATGATGAGCATAAGGGCTCGCTGTTGGGACCTGTCTGTCGAATGCGTATCTCTCGTGATGTTACTTTTGATGAGACGCGTCCTTTTTATCCTCGTCCACACCGGTACTTACGGTGGAAGATATCTCTTTTCTTCTCTTTCGACACACCTCCTTCTCCTATTGTGTCTTCTTGGATCTCCTCCCCTCTTGTCTCTTCTTGACACCGTCCTCTTCTTCTCCGTCTAGTTCTCCTAGTTCTCCTCGTTCTCGGAGTCTTTCTCTTCTTCCCTCTTCTTCATCGTCGTCTCTGTCATCTTCCTCGATGATCTTCCCTCTACTGCGTCGTGCCCCAATCGTTACTCTCCTAGTCGGTATGGTCTTTCTGTTGCCTCCGAGCCGACCTCTTATCGGGATCTTGAGCATCATCACGAATGGGGCCATGGCCGAGGAGATTCTTGGCTTTGAGCGCCCCGGCACTGGGATCTTGTTTCTCCTCCTCTGGTGTTCGTCCTATCACGTGTAAGTGGGTCTATAAGATTAAGACTCGCTCGATGGATCTCTTGGCGCTATAAAGCGCGTCTTGTGGCTCGTGGTTTTCAGGGAGCATGGTCGTGACTATGATGAGACCTTTGCTCACCGCTCATATGACCCGTACTCTTCTTCTTGTTATACATTCGTCAGTCTCAGCTTGATGTTAGAATGCCTTTCTCAATGGTGAGTTGGTGAGGAGGTTTATATGACCTCCTCCGGGTACTCTGTTCGAGGGGATGGTTTGTCGCCTTGACGTTCTCTTTATGGCCTCAAACAGGCCCCTGTGCACAGTTTGGCGCTTTGCTCTGTAGTGACTGCTGGTTTCTCCTAGTGCTCATGATCCGGCGTTGTTTGTTCACACTTCTCCTCGTGGGCACTCTTCTTCTTCTCTATGTTGATGATATGATCATTCTGGTGATGATCTGAGTATATCACCTTTGTTAAGGCTCGTCTTCGTGATCGGTTTCTTATGACTGATCTTGGTCCTCTTCGATACTTTCTTGGGATTGAGGTTTCCTCCACTTCTGATGGCTTTTACATCTCTCAGGAAAAGTATATTCAGGATCTTCTTGCTCGTCTTTGCTCTTGGGGATGAGCGCCTGTTGAGACCCCTATGGAGCTTAATGTTAAGCTTCAACTTCGATGGTGATCCTCTTTACGATCCGCGTTATCGTCATCTTGTTGGGAGCCTTGTTTATCTTCTTGTCACTCGTCGACATCTCTTATCCTGTTCATATAAAAGTCGGTTTGTTTCGCTCCTACCAATTCACTATAGTCATCTTCTTCGTGTTCTTCGTTATCTTCGTAGTACGATCACTCGTCGTCTTTTCTTTCCTCGTTCCAGCTCTCTCCGGCTCGGTGCTATTCGGATGCTCGTGGGCGAGTGATCCTTCGGATCGCCGTTCACTTTACGCTTCTTGTGTGTTTCTTGGTGGTTCGCTCATTGCTTGGAAGCGAAAAGCGACAATGATTTCCGTTCAGTGTTGAGGCTGAGTTGCGTGCTATGGCCTTGTTGGCTGAGGTGACACGGTTACGGTGGTTACTTGAGGATTTTGGGGTCTCGATTACCACACCCGATCTGATTTTTGCGATGCATATGCAGGTGCTATTAGTGTTGCCGTGATCCGGTCAAGCATGAGCTTACCAAGCATATTGGTGTTGATGCTTTCTATACACGTGCTCGGTACTCGGGTTGTTGCGCTTGATATGTGCCTTGATTCTGATTGGCGGACTTCTTCAAGGCATAGACGAGCAGCATGATTTCTTACTCTCAAAACTCGGTGTTGTGGATCCACCATGAGTTTGAGGGGTGTTAGATGTATATATCTGTATATTGTATTTCCCCCATATGTTAGGGGGCTTCCTGCATATTGCCCTGTACTTGTACTATATATTGTGGCCTTTGGCCCCTAGAGGAATATAACTTTGTCTATTCCTAACAGAAGTGAGACCAAAGGACCGAAGTAGTGAGATGAGGCAGAAAACGGAATGCCTTCATATTTTTTCGATAGTAGAGATAGAGATAGAGATTTATCCAATTATATACGAATAATGATGCAGTGGCACTTCACATTGATAGTACTACAAGATGCAAAGACCTGTATGGCTCTATACCCTAATGTAGCCTCTAAAACTCTGAATGATTTTTGAGGCCTAGGACTTGTACAAGAACGGCAACCCTGTGAACTTGCTGGACCCCGAACTCCCAAAATGTAGCAGTGAGGAGGTGGTCTGAGTGATCCGTGTCATCCTCATCTGCACACAGGGATTGCCTCATAGACAGTCCTCAATGTCGAGGGTGGTCTCGCTGCTCACCGGAGACGACGACATGGCCACAAAGGAGGTTATCAAGCCAAGCTACATCATGGGTACCAGATGGAACGCTGGGAACATGTGCACCAGCAGCCAGGTTGGTTCATCGAAGCAACAATCTTCTAGCTTGGGGATGGCACACCCATGACACTGTTGCCGTTGTTCACCTCCATCATCTCAGCGAGGGCAGGTGACTGAGTGAAGTCATGAACAGAGATGTTGTCTCGCTTCTTACCTCACATAACATAAAGGTGAAGAAGGCCCTATGCATTTGCATGTAGAGAATTTGCCTTACTTTCTTATGGTGCTACATTTGCAGTGTCACTACAGGAAACGAGCCTAGCGCCGACGGCTAGGGCCTATCGGCGTAGGCCTAGATCCCCGTCGGCGTAATATAGCCCGAAGGTGGCCATCGGTGTATACGCGTCAGCGTACTGGGGCATAGGCGTATGGCTCCACCCTGTCGTCATACACATACCCATCGGCGTAGACCCTTGCCCGACGGCGTAACGGCACCGTCGGCGTACGTACCATCAGCGTAGGCCCAGTGGGGCCCACTTGGCGCAGCTAACGTCCGTTAGCTCTAGGACCTATACGCCGATGGCTTTGCCGTCGGCCTAAGCAGCCACGTGCCACCCCTGCAATCTATACGCCGACGACATTGCCATCGGCCTAAGCCGCCACGTGGATCCCCTGCAGTAGCCCCTGCAGTCTTGTCGTCGGCCTAAGCCGCCACGTGGCTCCCCAAGTGGGCTCTCTAGGCTGCAGAGACATCTACGCCGACAGCAATGCCATCGGAGTAGCCTCTTCCTGTTTTTGATTTTTTTTTAAATTTTTGTTCATTCCCTGCACACTTCAAATGACACAAACATGCACATCGACACAAATTCTCAGATTCCAGCCACAGTATACAACATATGCACATCGACACAAAAATAAGATCATCATCAAAAGATCATAGCTAGATCATTCACACATAGGTACATCATCATCGAAACAACATAGCTAGTATATCCACACATAGGTACATCTCTAAGTGCATCCTAACACATGCACATCCCTACACCTCCGGAGAGTTGCCCAAGAGACCCATGTCTCCCCACGTCAAGAAAGTCGAAGGAGGATGTCGAGTAGCCATCATCGAAGCAGCACCGGAAGAAGGAGAAGTACCGCCATGACCACCACCACCGGTAGAACAAGAAGCACCACCACCCTCGGCACAATGGGAAGTAGGAGAATAACCGCCACCAATACCAACGGAAGCACCAGAAGAAGCACAGCCGGTATGAACCGGTGTCATCGCACGCGGGATAGTTGGCGAGGCATCAGGACGACCAAAGTGTGCACTGCCGGTGTATCCCGGTCCCTACATGTTTGATGTAGAGTTAGCAACCACCAAGGCACATGTTTGTGGTAGCAACTAGTTTGGAAAATAACTTACCGGGGTCCCTGAGTAGAAGTTCAAAGCATATTCGTCCTTCGATGGAAATATTGGCTGCGGCCCTGGCCTAGCTGGCCGTGGCGGTAGCATATCCCACACTCCAGTGGCATAAAACCTTTGGTCATCCTGCAAGATAGTGTAGATGTGAGGCGTTGCAGAAATAAAGATTCAAACTAGGGAATGCGGGACTTGTCATCTATTGCAAAAATAAAGGTTGAAACTTACCTCATCGCGACACTCTACCCACTCCTCGTAGGCCGCTCGGGCCTGGAACCACGTCTCGAGCGTCACCAAGTGTTCTGCATGAGAGGACTTGTAGGACGCGTCCAAAACAGGCTACAATTTCAAAAATAATGAATCTCGTCAACTTAGCCACTCAGGAACGATTGTCGGAAAGATGATGGAAATGAGAAAAACTTACATCGGTGTTCGCTTGGAAAGATGTGGCGCCCCGCAAAACCACTACTAGAAAATCGCGTTGTTTTTGTGCATTGCATCATCATGACCGCATGCTCATGTCATCATGCCACATTGCATTTGAGCATCGTCATGTCATCTTGCATTTGTTTGCATAAAACTATTTTCGGAAAAACATATTTTTGTTTTCTAAATACCCCGCCTTTATTTCAAATCCAAAACCCGGGTCTCCGGAATATTTTGCTTTGTCTACCAACGGGTTGCAAAGCCCTGTTTTAAATAAATAAAATATTTAATTATTTTTAGGGGGCAGCCGTACCGGGCCGATCCGACCCAGTTGGCCACCCCCAGTACAAAAACCAGTCTACCTAAACCCTTTCTCCTACCCAACCTAATCTACCCACCCTGCATCCACCTCATCCCACCCAATCGGTGCTCGCCACCTCAGCTAACATCCCTCCTCCAGCCAACCACCCGCTGCCACATCACCCCAACCACCCCCACAACCACTCCCGCCACGTCCCCACACCAACCCCGCAGGCACACACACACCAAACCGTCCACCCCTGTCTCCCCGGTCCCACCCCGCAGCCCCACACCACCTGGTCCGCCAGCCCGCGTGACCCGCCCCTCGATCCCCTTCCGCGGGCCCACCCCCACCGACGCGCCCCGCGCCTCCTCTCTCGCTCCTCCTCGTCTCCCTCCCCGAGCCGTCCCCGAGCACCCTCGCCGGACCCACCGTCGGCCCGCGTCACCGACAGACCGCCGCCCCGGCCCCACCGTCATACATCTCGCGCCTCCTCCTGGACCTCCCGTTCGCCGCCAGAACCCCGCCTGCTGCCCATCCCGGGCGCCGCAGGCTCGCGCCCTCTGCCGCCTCTCTCTGCGCCCACAGGTCGCGGCGCCCGCGTCGCCTCTGCCCGAGCACGCCGCCGCGTTCGTGTGCCGCCGGAGCCGCCCGTGGCCCTCTGCGACGCGCCACCCCAAGCTCGCCTCCGCCCGTCGCCGCCAGTCACCGGCCGCGCTCTCCCTAGCACTGTTGCCCGGACAACCTCTCCCCGTCGTTCCCTGTAACCGGCCCGCGTCCGGCCGCCTCCGGTTCGGCCACTTTCGCCTCTGCTCATCCCGGCGACCGCCTCCCCCACGAGCTCCCCACGCGCCGTCGCCTTCCGCTGTGGCGCCCTCCTCTGCACCTTCGACCAGCACCGCCTTCCTCGTCCCGCCGCTCCTCTGGCCGCCAGCAGCCGCTGCGGGCGCTCCTGCAGTACCGATGCCGAGGTCCTCTTCCTCGGCGGCTGTCGACCCTGCGTAGCACCGACCGTGGCATCCGTATCTCCTCGCTCGAGCCCCTCTGGTTGGTGGCCCTCTTGCTGTCAGTCGCACGTTCCCTGTCTCAGATGTATGCGTGTATGTAACATTGTGTACATGTGCTCTTAAAGATATTCAGATGGTGTGGCGACGATGGTTGTCAGGATGGATTGGTGGTGATGTAGTTGTGCTACTCCTCCGATTCAAGACCAGAAGCTAGACTGGGCCCTTCTCAAGATCGACGGATATCAAGACCACTACACCAAGTATAAGTGCACATGAAGACCATTGGTGCCTACCCAAGCTGTCATCGATACCAAAGCCAGAACCACAAGACCTTCACGGAAACCGAACCCGTCGGCACATCATGATCTTCCTCGTGGAGGCCGACCTCGTTGACCCCCGAAGACCGATTCTGGCGTCCGAGACCCCGAGACCGAACCCGAACCATAGCACGCCAAGATCGTCGAGACCTCTAATGTGTGACCCCTTTTCCTAAGACCCCTATATTTTTGTAATATATATAATATACTTGTTGCATATTAAATTGTCATGCTTGCATACATATTGTGGTTTGGGGCATTATGCCGATTCACCTCATAATTAAATATGGAGTCCATATACGGGCGGATCTAGTCTTATATTGGTCCCATATAAATTTGTGCATCGAACCAATGATATATTTTGCCATGTTAAGATAACATTTAAATTGCGGGGGTTCTAAACAACTTGAACCATATAATCATTTGTCGGAACCACGGTTCCGCTTAATATTGCCTAATTGCACCGCATTTGCATCATATCAAAAGCATGCCGGATCTTCTGTCGTAGTAATAATTATTGCAACCGATGTTTCTTCTAGTGTTTGCTTCTTCGCGGATTAGGCCGATGAGTTGATGCGAGTGATGCCCGTTCTTCGGATGAACCTTCGGCAATGTTCTCAGGCGAGCATCTCCCCCTTTCTACCTATCTTACTTTTATAGTATTTATTCCCTCCTGTTGATCTATTGCTATCTGTGTTGCGATGCTCTAGTTTCCGTACCCGTGATATCCCTCGCAACCTTATATTGCCTTGGACACATCCTATTACCTGTTGTTTGGTAGATAGTTGGACTTGCGCGTCGTAGTCGCTTGATCAAGTGCTGTTGCGTGTCGCCAGTACCACAGTTGTTGAAGTATTGCCGCATGTTTAATGTTGGAGATGATCATGGCTTTAATTATTGTTTAATAACTAAAATTGAAAGTAGGTAAATGCAGAGGCACAGGTGGGCAATAGATGTTATTTGGTTGTTAACCGTCCACTTGTGTCCCGTAGGACCCCGAGTTCTTGACACATTCCGAGATCGAAAGCGCTAACCACGGTGGGGTGTATGGGCACCCCATCGATTTAGTACCTAATTCCAAATCTTGTCTTGGGGACCACAAGTAGTTTGGGGCTTTATTACTATCTGTACTTATGCCATGCTTTGCTTTATTTAAATTGTGCATCTTGCACTGTCTTATTTAGGTAAGCGGAGTGTTTTCAGTGTCGACAAGCTCGAGTTTGGGTTCCCGATCGTTTATAGCCATTGTCGCAAACCACGAGTCCGTCTCGAGACCGGCCGACTTCGTTGCGGGTAGCTTAGTGGGGTGGCCCCGTGCTTGCTTTGGAGTGCAGGAAGCGTCGTGTCAAAACCCGTCGACATACCGTTGGGTGTATGTTTTGTGATCTTGTACCTACGATCCGACAACAAGGGTGTAGGTGCGTGTGGAAACTTTGGTGCACCCTACAGGTTAAATCTTTTAGAAGCCGTGTCGCGGTTATGGACGACTTGGAGCACAGGTCTCGATCATAGACAACTATAACTAAAGTTCTTGCTATAATTTGACTTGTATCCGATATGACTAGTAATCAGCTTCACTGCAACGGAATGGCTAAATAAAAGTACCAACAACTGCTGGGTTTGGGGATATCTCATGCTAATTGTATTTGACTAGTAAGTGTCGCAACTACAACGGAATGGTTAACTAAAATTGCCCACTGCTTATTATATCAAGATGAATATCTATACCTGACTAGTAATTGCTGCAACGATAACTGAATAAATGAAACTTCCAACTGCGTGAGTTCCTCGGTTGACTTCCTCGTTTGGTCTCGAGGGGGAAACACCAGGATGGGTATGTTTGGTGGTAGTATCAGGATGGTTCCGAATAGGTATTTCTTATCCCTCTCTGATAGCCGACAGTTATCTCGAGTCTCTATAGGTTGTTTAGTGCATCTGCTGCGCTTGATCCACCATACCTATGTGGCGAGGACCGCAATTCTAGCCTCGCTGTCTTGGCCTCGATCTTGACGCCTCTTTTCCTTTGCCCTTGGTCGGCACCCCTTTTGTTTAAGCAGGTTTTGAGATCGACGTCGTTAGCAGGGTTACCCTTCCGGCTTGGCCTGGGCAGGGTTATGGACGCCATTGTTTATTCTTCAGGGCTCTTAGCTCAATTTGCATCTTGTCCGTACTCGGACGCTGTATCGTTTTCAAGGTGATTTGGATCTTTGTACTGAATATCTGTATTCTTAACTCATTGAGTCGCCGTTGTATATATCTGTTCTGCGGGTTCCATCGTGGACTATTGTGTAGTGATATTACTTCGTTTTCCACCCGCACGAAAGTGCCTGGTGGGCACCTTTGAATCGTTTCTATGCGGTTTTGGCGGGTTTTCGCTAAAACTTGCATAGGGCCGATTCTGAGGGTGTTACAGAAGACTGTCGAGGAGGCGGGATAGCGGGGTCATGGGCGATGAGGGTAGCCTTGATTCGCGTGAGGCTCAAAGCAGGAGTTTGTGGGATTACCCTATCGAGAACCTTGAAACGACCGTTCTCCCGGCCGCGCCTCACAACGACCACCGCTCTCTCGTCTCCTCTACTCTAGGGTCTTCCACCTCCGAATGAAAACCACTGAACACCTAGAGGTAGGTAGCACCATCCTCCTTAGCAGTGCCGAAGAACTCCGAAAGTGAGGGCTAAGGCTGGGATAGATCGGGCCTCTTCTGCTTCATCCTCTCCCATACTTCATAGTCAGAACAAGGCCTCTGTAGATGTGCCTCCTGCATCACCAAAGAAATGTTATGCGTATCAAGTAGGAACACGAGGGGAAATAAATAAAGGTTGTTCGATGCATCTATGTATACCATCTTGGCCTTGAAGCGATCATGGTTGCGGTTTCCCGCACAGTGTGTCCCTCTGGATCCATGGTTTGCCTTGTTCCGCTCACTCAAGGCGTTGAACTCGAGGTCTTCCCCATGCCACCTCGCTGTCAACGCCTCCCATGTGTCTTCCTTACCATCGTCCCACATGGGCATAACCTGAAAAAATCAATACTCATTTGAAGAATGGACAATGCAATTAGCAACAACATAGAATCTCAATTGATAATTTACTTACCCTCGCATAGTCTTCCTCGGTCATTTTTACTTGTTACTTCACATTCAAATGCTTCGGCGCCTTCTTGCCCAACTTATCGGAGCTGTATAGATTGTTAGTGGTATGCTTTTGATTGTAGAACTACTGCCGTGTCGACCTCTAACAAGCCCCCCTCCCCCCGCAAAGTCTTGTTCGCCTTCTCCTGGTCCTCCTGAAGCACCCTATAGAATCTCTATAATCATGCATAAAAAATATTGTGAGGGTCATGAGTTACCATGGTGGGGTCATAAACTATGAACGAAACTCGAAAAGTTTGCCTTACCCAAAACTTGGTGATCACGACATCAGAAGCTTTCCCGTAGCCTGGGTTTTTGGCGGCCTCATAGTGTGCCCAACTGGTGGCTAGCTTCCCATCTCCGTTGGGGACGGGAGTGTAAAATCCTGGCCAAAACTTCCTAATCAAAGTTCCAACCAAGGTGTTAGGCGCACAAGTACCTGGAGGAAATTTCTTCCCAATAATAAAATGTTAGTACATGCCAAATTGTTATGACCAAAATGAAATTACATGTTCAAAATTAGTATAGCCACTTACTCAATACCGTTAGGTGTAATGATGGTTTTCTCCTCCTCGGAAGCAGGTTCCCGTGCTTCCTTAGGGACACCTGATTCCCCACGAATATTAAGCTTCTTCAACTGCACCGACGGCCCCGACTCCTGGTCTCGATGCTCCACCTCCTGGTCTCGAGACTCCCCTCCTGGTCTCGAGACTGCCCCTCCTGGTATCGAGACTCCCCCTCCAAGTCTCAAAGTGCCTCCTCCTCCTAATCAGGATACTCTGTGTAACGCGACTGGGAAGCCACGTCGCCATAAGAGGAGGGTAGGTCACTCAGAAGGATTAAACCTCGTCCTCCACCTTGTCCTCGTCCTCGTCCTGCACCTCTTCCTGGCCTAGAGGAAACCCCCCTCCTCTTCCCTCACCTCGTCCTCCTCCTCCCCCGCTGGCGTCATTGTAACGCGAGTTGGGAATGAGTGCTATTCCACTTCTGGTAACCTTCTTCTGCCTCACCGACTTAAGCAAAGAGGATGATGATTCCTTGCCTTGGCTCATATTGCTCAATCACCTGCATTGAGAAGAGGTAAACAATTTAGCATAAATACATGATCCAATTAAGAAGCATAAATACTAAGCATAATAAATATACTAAGCATAATAAAGGCATAAAGATACTAAGCATAATAAAGACCCTCACCACTCATCATCATCACTCTCATGTGTATGTCTTGGGTTTTCATCAACACTATCAACATCACTATTATGTGAGAAGTAAGTTGGAGGCTCATCGCACGGTAGAGGCTCATCGTTGCCATTGTCCAGATGTAACTTGGTTAGCATATCAATGTCCTTTATATCCGTGACTACCTCACCATGAGTCTGTACATTGTTCTCGAGGTCCTCAATACCTTGTAAGTCAAAGTCCCCAAAGTTCTCTTGCTCTTGATAGAAAACTCCCTCATATGTTTTAGGGTCAATGTTGTTGCAATCGCCGTCGGAGGGCATGGGTAGCTTACCATATGGCGATACCCGGAACACGACTTACCAGCCCTTGAGTTCCTATTTCTGGCATGGGTAGGGTAAACAATAAACTTGCTTGGCTTGGTGAGCCACAATAAAGACATCGGATCCGCTATAGGTGGTTGAAGGCCTAACTTCAACTAACCGGTGGTTAGAATACATCAATTGAAAGCAGTGGGTCGGCACTATTTATATTTATCAGCCAATGGCTTGTATTCTGGTCAATATTGTGAACAAAATCAAAACTTCAAATTCTCCTCTGCCGGTGACATCAATATATACAAGTTTTAGAGTTATGAGAAATCGATTTTATGGCACGTACATATGACCGGCGATTATATGTTACACTACGTATGGAACTTAACCATTCTCGATATTCCCATAATATCCGGATCGGTATTCAAAATTTTGTGGAGACGTTCGATTATTCAAAACATCTGTATGTTGGCGTATGGTGGTTCACATTGCTCCTTCAAAAAAATTTCTCTATATCAACCTTAAGAGAATGTTAAATGTCAGTTGTCATCTAACTTGTGGACATTAAATTACCTTTCATAGCATATTAATAAATTATTTATTTTCAATAGACCAATACAAATCAAGGGTTCCAAACTCCGGCCGGGTTAAAAAATAATTTAATTTGGTCAATGTCATCTTTTCATTTGTTAAAGACCAATATGTATTAAGAAGGCCTCTGTGTAATCCACTTAATGAATTTGTTCACCAAAATCATCTAAGATTTCCGCAATGATTTTCTGTACTCCAATTGCTTCTCATCCTTAATCACTTCCCATATGGACCATTCAATTAGGAGGAAACTAAATCATGGGAATAGCATTCTGTCGATTACCATCGATGACCACAGGAAATGCATAGTGGAAACCATTGGGACCTTTCTGTTATCTCACCCGTTCTCATCGCCCACACATCATCATCGTTTCATAGGTTGTTAACCATAGTGGAATTATTCTCACATCTAACAGTTGTCAAATTATACATTACATCAAACCAAGTAGTGTTGAAACAAAGTAATGCCCTTATGCATTCTGTAAAGAGTGTCTAATTGAGGAGATGCATGCAGGTTACACCAAGAGTACTGTATGCGGAAAGACATAAAAACAACTGCAACTCAAAGACAACACTAGTGGATACCGCTTGGCATTCATCAAGGGACATATCTGCGACTCCTCGGCATGGATGCTCATAAAACTCAACCACACCTTTAGAATGCCAACTCGCGTTTCCATAAAAACCCATCAGCATAACTTTGCATTGGCATGATTCATGCTGCGATGGTATATAATCTCAGAAAGCTAAACGCATATCATCGATGACTTCAGCCACCGCCTTGAGCTAGGGGTGACAAGACTCACGGATGAGATGGCTCCTGGTACAGTAGCCAAGATATATCATATTTTTTTATAACCGTGCATAGGAAACACTTGCATAAACGTATTTTGTTTTATCATCTTTCAACAAGGTTGCAGCGTTAGTATTATTTTATCAATCTTGAACTTTTTTTTTCTCAATTTTGGCATTTATCTAGTATTTTCAATTACATCAATTTATGAATTCAGTATCCAGGACCTTAGTCACATTCTTAGGAATGTATCACATGTCCTCAAATTCCATTACGCAACATTATCATAATATTTCAGCTTTAGGGAATTTTATCCATTAATAGATCTGTTGTGTAATATATTTTATCTTTAGCATTGTGGGCATCGATGTTATCATGAAGTCAGAGACAAATTTCTGTTGAGTCATGTCCACTTTGCCAGTGATCTGGTATCCTATTTCTTCAGAAAAAATTATCCCTTGATTCAGTTACAACAACTCTTATCTACCGAAAGCATAACATTCTTTTCCTATAGTGAGATATGTCAAATTTTCAAGAACAACTTTTCCTCATGAAGTTATTTTTGTATGGAGCAATGTAATAACTCAAGTTTTATAGCGCATATCAAATTGTCCTGTGCGTACCTGCATGTTGTGCATAGAGTAGTGGAACCACACTTTCATGTAGAAGTTTGTCTTCGATGCACGGTCGTATGTCAACGTTATGTGGTGCCAAGAGTGGTTCAGATATTCCACAAGCGGCTGCAAGTAGACACTAAAATTCTTCCCCAGGTATTCAGGCCCTAGAATGATCAGCGACAGGTATATGGTCTTCTTTTGCATTAGGGATCCGTGAGGGAGATTGACCGGAATAACAAACATGGGCCAACAGCTATACAAGGCAGTCGACATACCATATGGGTTGAATCCATCTGTTTCAATAGCAATTCTGACATTCCGAGCCTCTCCTGCCTCATCGGGGTGGTCTCTATCAAAGTTCTTCCATGCCTTACCATCAGATGGATGTCCCATCTTTACTCGTCCATGCTCATCCTCGTATCTCTTCCCATCTTTTACCATGTCATCTCTGTGGCACACTCCTTGGTCATGTAAAGCCGCTGGATTCTTTTTATAAATGGGAGATAACAAAGAATCTTCATGGCGAATTTGTCTGCATCTTTGATGCGGCTCAGATCACTATAGAGCTTCGTTGGTAGACCCCAAGAGGAAGGTATAATGAGTACAACAACAAGTTCTTCCCTCAGTAAGAAACCAAGGTTATCGAACCAGTAGGAGGAAGGAAACGACTCAAAGGTGTTGCTAGCAACTTGGAAACCTGCACAACACAAACTCAAGACTTTTCCCCAACGAACAGTGAGGTTGCCAATCTCACCGGTTTTCTGAAAACAAAGGGTTAAATGTATGGTGTGGAAGGTAACAGTGGTTTGTAGAAAATGTGTATAGAAGGAGGTGTGATCAATCAATAAACATTGGTTCCTTTAGCCTACCCATGGCATGTGATACCACCACGACATTGGGCCTTCTAGTGGCGTTGGTTTGGGTTTCCATCAACATCTTCATCAATTTCTTCCTCACGGGGCTCATTCGGCTTCACCAAGTGAGAGAACAAAAAGGCGTGGAACTCTCAACTCTAACTCATCAAAGCGGTGAGACTCGGCAGGACTCAAGCACTACTCCAAGCTTCTGTAACTCAAGTATGACCTAGCAAGTCTCACCCAAACACTTCTCCAAAGTATCTTTGTAAGTACCGGTAACTCAACCACCTATACTCAATCCTTCATCCCGGGAGGAAATAACTCAACGGGGACTAGTCAACTTATCCAGTAGAGTCACCTTTAGATTAAGAGAGCCTTATGTTGATTTAGATCTATACTCTTAACTCGGCCATAAGTTGAATCATCTTATTTGTAATTGAGATAGATTTTGAGTCGGTTAGTTTATGTTTTGGATTACCCATTAACATTTGATTAACTTTCGGCCATAAGTTGAACCATCTTATTTGTGATTGAGATAGATTTTGAGTCGGTTAGTCTATGCTTTGAATTAACCTTTAACTCTCAATAAGTTGTCTACGATTCGGACTAACATTTGATTGACTTGCGGGGTACTTTATAATTTGGTATTCAAACTTAATCGTATCTCTAATTGGTAGAAGCTTTATTTAGTTCACAGTTGCGAGTTATGTTATGACTCGGGTGATATCTCATCATCTTGCACGATTATCCCATATCTCGGGTGACTATTGGCGACTTATCATATCTGAATCTATATCTCATATCTACATCTCGAATCGAGATCTCGGTGGTTAGCCCCATTATCATATCCCAAAGCTTAATCATCTATATCTCGGATCCATATCAAAGACAAATTATCGTCATCACTCCAAATCAAGCTAAATCATGGCGAATAAAGTAACTTCGGATTTGAGTTGAGTTAACTCGGATTTGGTTGAGTTAACTCAGATTAAGTCGGATGACTCGGACTTAAAACGTAAAGTTAATTTTGAGTAAAGTAACTTTGAGTTGAGTTAAACTTCGGATTTTGGTTGAGCTAACTCGGATGTCGGATGACTCGGACTTAAGACATAAAGTCAATTTTGAGTAAAGTAACTCGGTTTGAGTTGAGTTAACTTCGGGATTTTGGTTGAGTTAACGGTTAGAGTCAGATATTTCGGACTTAAGGCGTAAAGTTTTTTGAGTAAAGTAACTTCGGTTTGAGTTGAGTTAACTCGGATTTTGGTTGAGTTAACTGGATGATGACTCGGACTTAAGACATAAAGTCAATTTTGAGTAAAGTAACTCGGATTTGAGTTGAGTTAACCGGATTTTGGTTGAGTTAACTCGGATTAGAGTCGATGACTCGGACTTAACGTAAAGTTAATTTTGAGTAAAGTAATTGAGTTGAGTTAACTCGGATTTTGCTGTTGAGTTAACTCGGATGAGTCGGATGACTTAAGACATAAAGTCAATTTTGAGTAAAGTAACTTCGGTTTGAGTTGAGTTAACTCGGATTTTGGTTGAGTTAACTCGGATTAGAGTCGGATGACTCGGACTTAAGGCAAAGTTAATTTTGAGTAAAGTAACTTCGGTTGAGTTGAGTTAACTTTGATTTTGGTTGAGTTACTTCGGACTTCGGACTTAAGACATAAAGTCAATTTTGAGTAAAGTAACGGATTTGAGTTGAGTTAACTTTCGGATTTTGGTTGAGTTAACTTTCGGTTTGAGTCGAGATGACTCCGACTTAAGACATAAAGTCAATTTTGAGTAAAGTAACTTCGGATTTTGGGCGAGTTAACTTTCGGTTGAGTCGGAAGACTCGATGGATTCGAGTAAAGTAACTCGGATTTTGGATGAGTTAACTCATTTGAGTCGGAAGACTCATATTCGGATGCAAGCCAAAATTGAGTAAAGTAACTTCGATTTGGACGAGTTAACTCGGTTTGAGTCGAAGACTGATTCGGAAAGTCAAAATTAAGTAAAGCAACTCGGTTTAGGATGAGTTAACTCGGATTTTGAGTCATGTAACTCGGATGCGAGTCGGATAACTCGACTTAAGACATAAATTCAATTTTAAATAAAGTAACTCGGCTTTGAGATCGGAGAACCGGGTAATAACTTGCGATGGGGTTAAAGAGCAAAGCCAAGAAAGGAGCTCAAAACTTACCCAATGAGGTTAAAGAGCAAAGCCCAAGAAGGCGGAGCTCATAACTTACCCAATGAGGTTAAAGAGCAAAGCCAAAAGGCGAGCTCAAAACTTGCAATGAGGTTAAAAGAGCAAAGCCCAAGAAGCGGAGCTCATAACTTACAATGAGGTTAAAGAGCAAAGCCCAAGAGGCGGAGCTCATAACTTACCCAATGAGGTTAAAGAGCAAAGCCCAAAAAGCGGGCTCGTAACTTACCCAATGAGGTTAAAAGAGCAAAGCCAAAGAAGGCGAGCTCATAACTTAGCCAATGAGGTTAAAGAGCAATGCCCAAGAAGGCGGACTCATAACTTACCCAAAGAGGTTAAAAAGCGGTGCCCAATAAGGCCGAACTGTAACTTACCCAAATAGGTTAAAGAGCGATTGCCCAACAAGGCCGAACTCATAACTTACCCAAGCGGGTTATGACCAGTGCCCATGATGGCGGAGGTCGAAACTTACCCAAGCGGATTATGACCGGTGCCCATGATGGCGAGGTCGAAACTTACCCAAGCGGGTTATGACGGTGCCCATGATGGCGGAGGTCGAAAACTTACCCAAGCGAGTTATGACCGGTGCCCATGATGGCGGAGGTCGAAACTTACCCAAAGCGAGTTATGACCGGTGCCATGATGGCGAGGTCGAAACTTACCCAAGCGGGTTATGACCAGTGCCATGATGGCGGTCGAAACTTACCCAAGCGGGTTATGACGGTGCCATGATGGCGAAGGCGAGAAACCAAAAAACTTGCCGGAAGGATTATGAGCGAGCCCGAAGGCCAAAGTCACAAACTTACCCAAGAGGATTATGTGACCAAGAGATATATGAGAAAGAGGTTGTATGTCAGGAAACAACCCTGAGGACATTTAGATTTAAAGCCCATGAGCGATTCTACGAATCCCACATGGCCTCGGGGACTAATGTCGGGTATATAACCCCAGATAACCCAAAGTTAAGGTATAGAAGACCAAGAGATATGAAATTTAAAGGTGAAGAAGAAAATGAAAAAAAATAGGAAAAGAGGACTCGGGCCGAACTAAATAAGATTGGCTGATCCATTACTTTCGAGACAAAACCATACTCAGGCGGATCTCGGCCCACCTAGAACTATAGCCAAATCGGTAGCATGCTTGGTGAGCTCCCACCTCGTTGAAATCTGCCGGACTCCTTAAGCTCCCTCAGGACGATCATCCCGCCAACCTCGCCATCTCCGCGCGAAACCTCGCCTCCACGAGTTTCCCGGGTGGGCAGTGACGATCAACCTAACCCACCAGGGGTGAGTTACCTCGTCCCATCACAAACAAGCGCTCTAAGGTGAGCCGAGCGAATCCCGGCCCACCACGGACTTCGTTATTACCGCCCGGCGTCACTTCACCACTACGGAAGGGTGACCGAGATAAGTCGGCCCACCAAGGCCCCGAGGCTGGCTTGGCCTTAGGAACTTATCGACTAGCGGGCTTGATCCGATTAAGGCCATGAGGACCTAGCAGGGCTCCCTCCTCGTGGATCGACTAAAGGAAATATTGGTGGACCCTTTTCTTTGTTTGGTTGAGAAAGAATTAAGACCGGATGGGCCTTTTCACTCCGGGCGAATCAACCAGGCCACGGGCGAATTACTATTTTATGCAGGGCATCCGGGCTTGATAAGATCACCCCAGCGCCCTATCATCCACTCCACGACACATTCCAACTCATCAAGAAGAGGTTGAAGAGTCCAATACCCATTAAGAAAAATTGTTTACCTAAAAGAGGTATTAGGCGAAGAGCGGTACTAGGGAGGAAATTTATCCGGCGTCGGAACATTTTAATATAAAGTCTATGAAGCGATTCTGAGTCCCACATAGACTCGGGGACTAATGTGGGGATATTACCGGGTACCCTAAAGATAGCTTATAAGTGTGTCAATAAGAAAAGATATAAGGAAAAAGCGGTCTGGGCGAGTAGTGAATAAGTCGGTCTAATTTATATTCCCTAAAGCCGAATTATTGAAAGCAAAGGACCTAATTCCTGGGTGGGCGAACTAACCTTTCGCCCACCACAAAGTCAAGACAAACCTCGGCAATGACACCAAGCCACACCGGCGACGGATCACCCCTCGTGCCGGTCAAACTGTCCGAGGTCTCTGAGCGTCGCCAAGCTCCGGGTGGGCCGAGGTAAGGCGATCCGGCCACCACCCGGTGCTCCTATCACCCACGCCGTGCTTCACCAACGGTGGGCGGCGTTGGTGAGTGGGCAAGGAGTCGGTGGACCTTTTCCTTGAGCTGGGCCGAGTAAGGAGAACCTCGGCCGGGCCTGAACTTGCCTGCAGCCCGAATGAACCTTCCCCAGGCCGAATCAGATGCTACCAAGGCCGAGTTTGCCCATTGTCTGAGACACTAGGGCCGACTTTAAAAAAACCAGGGACCTTATTATTTATCTTCCGCTGTATTTCTAACCTTCATAGCTACCCTCCATCAGGCCATACGAACTTCACAAGGCGGTGTCGGTCTTGGGGCGCCCATAGCTCGGTGACACATGATATAAGGAATATGCCAATGGCATCCAAGGAGATGCTAGGAATATGCCAAGTATCTTGAGATGCTAAGGAATATGCCGAGCATCTCCATAAGATCTGGGAATATGCGAGGAGATGCCAATCGTGATGAACAAGCCTTGTCCTGGGCTCCCTTTATAAGGAGCACCGGGATCGTTCTAGGAGAGGCCCGGAATCCTCCCCTCTGCTCACTAGGGCTCCTTTCTTCCTCTTCCTCCACTCTCATAGAGATCTAGATAGAAGGATAGGAGATCAGCTCGGGGAGCATGGTTGTAGCCACAAGCATGGCAAGATTATAAGAGATTAGATGTATAGAAGGAGGTGTGATCACAGCTTCAATCCAATATACATTGTATTTCTCTTTGTACATGCGAGTGCGGTCTTCACTGCATCATCCCTCCCCGGATTCCTCCACGTCCATCGGCCCCAACTTTAGCCTACCCATGGCATATGCCGTGATACCACCACGACACCTCCAGTATTAAGTTGCAAGCAACGGATAACTGCTTTAAGCAAAGTGTGTAAGGTAAATAATCCACTTGTTCCATGAACAAGAGAACGTTGTTTTCTCCCTAGTAGGAACAACACATCTACAACCTTAGAGATTTCTATCACTTCCCTTAGATTAAATAGAGGGATGAACCCACTATCGAGCATAAATACTCCCTCTTGGAGTCACTGGCATCTACTTGGCCAAGATAGCTACTAGAAACGAAGAGCATGCAAGATCTCAAACAACACAGACATGATAGAATCAATAATACAAAACCATTAATCAATATGACATAGTAATCTCAATATCCATCGTATCCCCGCCAACACAACATGCCTGATTACAAATAGATAATCTTGACCATGACCGGAGCTCACAAGATCTAAACATGGTAGCACAAAGGAGGAGATACAACCATCTAGCTACTACATGGACCTGTAGTCCAAGGTGGAACTACTCACGCTTCATACCGAAGGCTGGCATGATGAAGAAGAAGGCCTCTGAGATCATCTCCCCTCTGGCAGGGTGCCGGGAAGAGCTTCAGATCCCCCCAATCTAGGGACGACGGTGGCAGCGGCTACAAACTGTTTCGTGGAATATTGATCGGGTGCTTAGGGTTTTGGTATCAGGGGGTCTTTATGTAGGGGTTCGTAGCATGGAAAACAAAATTTTCTATCGCATACAAACAAACAAGCCAAGATCTATCTACTAGATTGTAGCAACGAGTCGATGGAATAACTTACCCTCGAAGATTCCAAAGTGTTTAACGAGAGCAGATTCTCGTGGGTGATGTAGTCGTACTCTTTCCGATCTCAAGATCGTGTGGACGATCCTTCGGCGCTGCGTTCGGCAGCGCTTCATGATCGGTCACCGTTCGGTACTCGAAGACCTTCCTCTCCCTTGTTCCAGCAGGCGCGGAGGTTGTAGCACTCTCCTCGCGATTCCGGCTGGCGTGGTAGGAAGTAGAGGGAAATCCTGAGGATTCGCCTTAAGCCGAGGCGAGTATGGTGGATTATGAGAGAGGGCTATTAGTGGTGGATATTAGACACACCAATTAGAAGGCTCTAAACCGCAGGCTAAAGCAATTAGAAGCTCTAAACCAAGCGGCTCTAAACCGGAGATTAGAGGTAGAAACTTGTGTGTCTCAAGGAGGCCCTGCCCCTCCTTTTGTAGGTGGAGGGCTAGGCGCGCCCGAGGGAGGAGTCCCTCCCAACTCGGCCTAGGGCTGGGCGCCCGGCTTGGAGGAGGAACTCCTCCTCCAAGTTGGTTTCAACCTCCTCTTGCTTGTTTCCCACAGTTTCTGTTTCCCACAGTTTCTGTTTTCCACAGTTTCTGTTTTAGCCGTTTGACTTTCAAGCGGCAATTTGACTTTTCAGTTTGGAACAGCAAGAACACTTAGTACATGATGCAATCATTCAATGACACATTCATGTACCCTCCCCGGTCTTGGACAATCCGGAACCTTCTAGAACATTCCGATGAAAACAGGAATCATTCCCGAACTCAAAGCGAGACTTTCCTTATATGAATCTTATTCTCGGACCATTCGGATCACCTCGTGATATCCCGGATCCCATCCGAGACTCCGAACAACATTCGGTCTCTTTCTCATAATACCATAACTACTCAAACAACGTCGAATCCTTAAGTGTGTCTCCCTACGGTTCGTGAATTATGCGGACATGATCGAGACACTTCTCGAAGAATAACCAATAGAGGAATCTGGAAATTCATATGGCTCCCACATATTTCAACGATTACTTTGCGATCGAATGAACAACTTACATACGATACCAATTTCCCTTTGTCTCACGATAGTTTACTTATCCGAGGTTATGATCGTCGGTATCTCTGCATACCTAGTTCAACCTCGTTACTGATAAGTACTCTTTTCTCATTCCCGTGATATGTGATCCCTTGTGACCCAGTCACATGCTTGCAAGCTAATTGGATGACATTCCACCGAGAGGGCCAGTATATCTATCAGTCATATGGATGGACAAATCCCTCTTGATCCATGTGTTTCAACCAATACTTTACGAACACTCAATGCCACCTTTATAGACACCACATTACGGTGTGGTGTTTGATGACATCAAAGCATCCATCCGGAAAGGTGATATGCATGATCTCATGGTCGAAGGAATTAGGTTACTATGTATCAGAAAGCATATAGCAATTGAACTATTAAAATGACTTGATCTTTATGCTACGCTTATCTATAGGAGTATGTCCATCACATCATTCTCCTAATGATATGATCTTGTTGTTAATAACATCTCTATGTTCATGATCAGGAAACCATGATCATATATTAACCAACAAGCTAGTTTAACAAGAGGCTTTACTAGGGACTCTTATTTTAGTTTACAAATCACACAAGTATTAATGTTTCCGGTTAATACAATTATAGCATGGTATGTAAACATTTATCATAAGTGTGAAGATATGATAATAATCACTTTATTATTACCTCTTGGGCATATCTCCAACAGTCTCCCACTTGCACTAGAGTCAATAATCTAGTTTCAAACCTTTGTGTATTCAACACCTATGGCTTTCTGGTGTTGTATGTACACGATTGCTAGTGGTCAGTGATCTCGGATCGACACTTCCAGGTCCGTGTGTAATTGCATGTCACTGCGTCTTTACGCATCACTCATTCTCTAATGAGATGGCTTTGTATAAATTTGGTCTTTCGGTGTGACCTTTAGTTCTTTGGGGTTAAAACATGTTGATAATATTGTCGCACAATATATCTTCATAGTATTATCCCACTGTGAACTACACCTAGTTTGATAACAAACTACTTGACACAAATGCCCTCTTTTGCTGCTAAAACAACAGTCATATACTTAGCCTTTTGTTGTAGTATCTGTCACAATGTCTTAACTTTGGAACTCATCCAAATCCATTATGGAACTCACTTTCCATTATATTGTGCCACCCTTAGTTTAGATTGAGATAAACTTAATTTGTACTTTGTGACAAAGCTAGTATCAATGTAGTACTTTTACAATGAACTAACCATCTATTTGTCACTTCTACAAATAATATACTCTTAGTTCTTCCAAAAGATCATAAGAATATCCTTACTATTGTCCAATGATCATCTTACGAATCATTCTGGTATATGCTCACAACATTTAGAGCATAGGACATATCTGGATTTGTACATATCACAGTATGATTGATATAAATACTATTTGTGATTTCATACATCAAGTATCAATCTATACTTGATTATTTGTTTCACTTTACCAAATGTCAATACACTTGAATATATATCATCAACATTGAACTCATTCAATCCTTTCTGTGCGACAAGAACCTCTCTTGTAGTTTCTATATTGAACTCATTCAATATCTTGTCTATGCATACGGCACAACCATATTAGCGTCTATTGATGCCAAATATTTGGGTTTTGCCTAAGTCTTTCATCGGGATGAAATTCTTAATATGTGTCAATAAAAGATACATCTTTTCTAATCAACAATATGTCCTCCACATAATGTATTAGAAATATGTCTTAGCGATCCCACTTAATTTCTTGCAAACGCAAGCATCTTCATTGTTTCTGATGAAATTAAACTCTTTTAACAGTTTCATCATAGTGAAGATTCCAACTCCGCGATGCTCACTTCAACCATTGAAGTTTGCATATGCTTTTAGCATCCTTTGAATTAACAAAACCCTATGGACCGTGTCATGCACACGTCCTAGGTAATGATTCTATTAGAAGAACTTGTTTTGTTTATTCAACTACCATATAACAAATTATATGTAGTGGTTGCTTACATTAATCCGTCTAGACTAAATATCGCTATGAAAGATCAGATCTTGTCATAGTCAACCTTTGAACATTGTTGTGAACTTTTTCCCAACATGTCGACTATTTCATAGATGTGCAACATCCATGTCTATTTATTTATAGATCCAAACACAACTGTAAGGTCTTACACCTTTCTCGAGGGTCTTTCAAGTTCAAAACTTGATTTCTCATGACTGGAACTATCACAGATTTTATGGCTTCAAGCCATTTGACGGAGTCAGGGCCCATCATCGCTTCTTTGCATATAGTCCGTTCATTATTCTCAAATAATGATTCAACCCTCAAATCTTGGTATTTGATTGTTTACTTGACCTACTTGTTTCAATAGGAACTTAGATCTCCGTGACCACAACCTTTGAAGCACGTGAGCATTGTTGCTGCCTCCGAAACACTTTTTGGCGCTGCGCAATTCTGCACTTATAGCTAAGGTTCTTTTAACCTTATCAAAGTTCTATTGTCCTCCCACTTAACTTTTCACGAAAAATTCCTTCTCAAAGAAACTTGACGTTCTAAGCAACAAACACTTTTGTCTCCGGTGTTTATGGAGGAATACTTAACAGTTTATACAAAGACATATTCATCCGACTTTGGTTGCACACATCTTTCTTATGCATAGCATACCAATGTTTAAGAAAGGACAACTTGGGTTTTATCCCAAACCATAACCTTATATGGTGTCATTTCAACGGATTATGATGGAGCTCTTTTCAGTGGAAAAACGGTAATCTCTAAAGCTTTTAATCTTTAAAATATAATGGCAGTTTTATGAATTACACCTTCGATCTTACCATGTCAAACAAGGTTTAATTACATATCTCGAACACTCCATACTCTTATGGTGTTTCGGGAAAATGCAAATCCACGGAACGATTCCTTTAAATGTTAGGTATTATGCTAAACTTGTAACTCAAATATCTTCCTTTATGATCTTATCATAAACTATTTATATTCTTGTTACAATGATTTTTCACTTCATCTTGAAAGTCCTTGAACTTTTCAAATGTTTCACACTTCATCCTTATTAAGTAAATATTCATATATTCACTCAAATTTTCGGAGAAAGCACATGAAGTTGAAATCCATCGCTCTTGACTATACATAATGGACTTCATACAACAATATGTACAAGTTCCAATAAGCTAGTCTATCGTTCCCTTTTTGCCTATGAACGAAGTTTTAATTATCTCTAGGAAAGTTTCACAAGCGTCATTTGATCAAGATCAAATAGACTCCAAAATTCCATCCATATGGATTTTCTTCATGTTTTCTTTCCAATATAATTTAAACGGCGATGTCACTTCCTAAGTGATCTTTCAATCAATTTGTCTTTCAACATCTTTAGCACTAGTTTTATGGATGTGATATCTCCAACGAGATTTGCAAATCATCCATCTTTTATAGATCACGACAATTATTTGAACAACCCTTTTGTTCTCATAATACCTGATAAAACAAATCTTGAAGGCAAGCTTTGATGTTTAACGAGCAACACAATAACCCTTTATTTTGTTCTCGATGAACATCATCACATATTCTTTTGCTAGTTACTTAGGCCATTGTAGTTCATGAATTGTGTTGTTTAGTATGACGATTCACACCAACAAATTCAGTATCAAATACTTAAGAACCACATTGTTTAATAAGCAAAGAATATAGCCATAACATGTATATCATCTATATACTTAAACTGAACAATTCTAGTCTTTTCTTTTCTGCCATATACTTATGAGATTCTCTTTCAGTATTTCCTTTTCTGTTTGAAAGAATCTATCAACATCAATTAGTGGAGTCATTCATATGACACATAGTCCAAAGCGTGTATAGTTAAATACCAATGTCTTTGGACTTGCACTTTGAAGTAGATCACCATCATCAAATGTTTGGTGTTCTTTCAAATTCCTTTCTTTAGTAATCTCTTGGTGTAGTAAATATTTTACCTACATCAAATATTCACCCTTATCATGGAATTATCCATGATCAAGCTACTATTAGCTTGTAACGGTGAATCGTGAGTATAATGTTGCTCTCCCAAAAACTTTTGGAGGTTTAGGACAACTAGTGTCTCCAACCTTTTGCAAATTCTCATCAAATATGAGAACATGACTTTAGCCATATTATACTCTATCATGTTGCAACCAAACTTCGTTTGAGATATCACAATATCTTCCACAAATCATGGTTTTGAAACAACTCTTTGAGATCCTTAGATAACCTTGATATTAGGAGAATACTTTGAATATCAAGAATCATGGAGACAAACATGATACTTATATACTAACACTTGGAATTGTTACTCTTGATTTAATACTAATTATTAAACTTCATGGAGTAGGAACTTCTTGAAAGTTTGCAATAGGACTTTTAAACTTTAGATTAACACTTCAAAACAATACGATACCGGTTAAGTAAAGTAACTAACCAGAATTCTATAGTTCTATCATCTCAATTATAACTAAGCGCAAGGTGGTAAACAGATGCCAATGACTACAACAACTATGCAAATTCACTTTGATTTAGTTTATGATAAATTGAGTTCTAATTAATAATTAAATTAATCTAGGTGAACTCCCACTCAAAACAATATCCCTCACATTGTTTTAGTGATCACACGAACCAAATCCACCACATCAAAACCGATCATCACGAGAGTTGATATAGCTTCAATGGCGAACAATCAACATGTTCATCATATCTACTATATGACTCATGCTCTACCTTTCGGTAATCCGTGTTCCTGAGGCCATGTCTGTACATTCTAGGCTTGTCAAGATCAAACCTTAGTTTCCGCATGAGCAAATCTGGCTTGCTCACGTTGTATACACTTGCAGAATCTAACACACCCGATCATCACGTGGTGCTTCGAAACAACAAGCTTTAGCAACGGTGCTAACTAAGGGTGAACACTTTATGACTTGAAATTCATGTGCATGAGGGATCATCTTATAATGCTACCGTCGTCTACTAAGCAATACAAGATGCATAAAGGATTAACATCACATGCAATTCATAATATGTGATATGATATGACCTTTCTTCTTTGTGCTTCCGATCTCCATCTTCTAGCACGAACATGATCTCCATCATCACCGACATTGCATCAATGTCAATGATGCTTCTCCATGGTTGTAGATCACCGGCTTCAACTATTACAACTACTTTGAATAGACACCTGGGTCTTAACAGAATTTAAAGACAACCATATGGCTCTGCGGTTGCCAACTTACAATAAGGAACATTGCATACATCATATATAATCACAATCATGGCCATATCACATCACAACACACCTGCAAAAACAAAGTTAGGCGCCTCTAATTTTCTTTGCATGTTTCGTGGTTTGGGGCTTTCAATAAGTGCCGTTCTAACTACGAACAAGAACCACAACATTGATACTAGTATTGTCAATCACCGTTGTAAATTGAATCTTAACTATGCTAGGAGAAGCAGGCACCCATAAAGCCACTTATGCAATACAAGTTGCATGTCAAGCGTGGAGCAAGTCTCATGAGCGATGTCATGTAAGGTTAGCCGGGCCGCTTCATCCCAACATACCGTAAGATGCAAAGGACACAAAAGCAATCGACAATAAAAGCATCAACGCCCACAATGACCATTGTGTTCTACTCGTGCAACAGATCTACATCTAGAAACGACTCGATACCCTTTGGGGGTTCGTAGCATGGAAAACAAAATTTTCTATCGCATACAAACAAACAAGCCAAGATCTATCTACTAGATTGTAACGAGTCGATGGAATAACTTACCCTCGAAGATTCCAAAGTGTTTAACGAGAGCGATTCTCGTGGGTGATGTAGTCGTACTCTTTCCGATCTCAAGATCGTATGGGCGATCCTTCGGCGCTGCGTTCGGCGCTTCATGATCGGTCACCGTTCGTGTCGGCGAAGACCTTCCTCTCCTTGTTCCAGTGCAGCGGAGGTTGTAGCACTCTCCTCGCGATTCCGTAGCTGTGATGTCTGGGAAGTAGAGGAAATCCCAGGCTTCGCCTTAAGCCGGAGCGAGTATGGTGGATTATGAGAGAGGGCTATTAGTGGTCTGGATATTAGACACACCAATTAGAAGGCTCTAAACCGCAGGCTAAAGCAATTAGAAGCTCTAAACCAAACGGCTCTAAACCGGAGATTAGAGGTAGAAACTTGTGTGTCTCAAGGAGGAGGCCCTGCCCCTCCTTTTATAGGTGGAGGGGCTAGGCGCGCCAGGGAGGGAGGGGAGTCCCTCCCCAACTCGGCCTAGGGCTGGGCGCCGGCTTGGAGGAGAGGAACTCCTCCTCCAAGTTGGTTTCAACCTCCTCTTGCTTGTTTCACACAGTTTCCTGTTTCCCACAGTTTCCTGTTTTCCACAGTTTCCTGTTTTAGCCGTTTGACTTTCAAACTGGCAATTTGATTTTTCAGTTTTGGAACAGCAAGAACACTTAGTACATGATGCAATCATTCAATGACACATTCATGTACCCTCCCCAGTCTTGGGACAATCCGGAACCTTCTAGAACATTCCGATGAAAACACGGAATCATTCCCGAACTCAAAGCAGGACTTTCCTTATATGAATCTTATTCTCCAGACCATTCCGGATCACCTCGTGATATCCCGGATCCCATCCGAGACTCCGAACAACATTCGGTCTCTTTCTAATAATACCATAACTACTCAAACAACGTCGAATCCTTAAGTGTGTCTCCCTACGGTTCGTGAATTATGCGGACAAGATCGAGACACTTCTCCGAACAATAACCAATAGAGGAATCTGGAAATTCATATGGCTCCCACATATTTCTATGATTACTTTGCGATCGAATGAACCACTTACATACGATACCAATTTCCCTTTGTCTCACGATAGTTTACTTATCCGAGGTTATGATCGTCGGTATCTCTGCATACCTAGTTCAACCTCGTTACCGATAAGTACTCTTTTCTCGTTCCCGTGATATGTGATCCCTTGTGACCCAGTCACATGCTTGCAAGCTAATTGGATGACATTCCACGAGAGGGCCCAGTATATCTATCCGTCATATGGATGGACAAATCCCACTCTTGATCCATGTGTTTCAACCAATACTTTCTGAACACTCAATGCCACCTTTATAGCCACCCTGTTACGGCGTGGTGTTTGATGACATCAAAGCATCCATCCGGAAAAGGTGATATGCATGATCTCATGGTCGAAGGAATTAGGTTACTATGTATCAGAAAGCATATAACAATTGAACTATTAAAATGACTTGATCTTTATGCTACGCTTATCTATAGGAGTATGTCCATCACATCATTCTCCTAATGATATGATCTTGTTGTTAATAACATCTCTATGTTCATGATCAGGAAACCATGATCATATATTAACCAACAAGCTAGTTTAACAAGAGGCTTTACTAGGGACTCTTATTTTAGTTTACAAATCACACAAGTATTAATGTTTCCGGTTAATACAATTATAGCATGGTATGTAAACATTTATCATAAGTGTGAAGATATGATAATAATCACTTTATTATTGCCTCTTGGGCATATCTCCAACAGTCTCCCACTTGCACTAGAGTCAATAATCTAGTTTCAAACCTTTGTGTATTCAACACCTATGGCTTTCTGGTGTGTTGTATTCATACATAACTCCATGGACTTACAAGCTCCGCTTTCATTTCACACCGACGACATCCATAGAAAAAAGAGCATGATATCAACTGTGTACAATGTACAAGTGCAATGTTGAAAGCGTTTCCCATGACAGGATGGTTCTGCTAATCCCAACGTATAAGTGCAAGCATATACAACATAGATGACACAATTCTTCAAGTTTATTAGGGGCAAGAAAAATAAAGTGTGCCATCAAGTTCGTGAGAGCTTTAATCACTAAGTTTTCACATAACAAAGAGACTTTTTAATTGGAAGATATATGAAAACAAGAATATACTTGGAATGGTGTAACACACCATGCATAGGAATTTATAGTGGATACTTTGGAATAACTTGGTTTCTTGGGAGTTGGATGCATGAGTAGAGCTTACTCATACAAGTGGAGGCCAGAAAAAGACTGGGAGCGACCAACTAGGAGAGCAATAATGGCCATAATCATGTAGATCAACAAAACATTACTAATCAAAGAATAAAGTGGTAGTACAAGTCAAGGACTAAATGATCATAGAGGCTACAGTGACTTGTTCATAGTCATAACATGGTGTGAGCATGTGCCAAGTCAACCCAAACAAAGCATCAAAGGAGAATACACAATACTATGCTTTTGTATGCTAAAACAATACATGATTCCTTCAAGGCAATTAAGAAATCCTAATTGTTTGGAACAAGTCATGCTACAGTAATAATCACTAAGCATAAGGTCAAAACAACATCTAGCATGACATGATAAAGTCTAAGTCATAGTCAAATCAAGCTCCTCTTGTACTATTCAAGCAAGAACTTTCTACTCCTCTCCAACACCAATCAACTTATTTGAAACAACACAGCGAGAACGGGGTTCCAAACTACTTTATTCAAGCAAACTAAGAAAACTAAAACGAAAACTAAGATGCTCCGAGAACAACACAATAGTGCATGAAACAATAAAAACGAAGTGTCTAGAATAACCTGAGATTTTTATTGATGAAGAAGGGGATGCCTTGGGCATCCCCAAGTTTTGACGCTTGTACCTCTTGAATATTTCTTGGGGTGACATGAGGTGGCATCCCCAAGCTTGAGATTTTGTCCATTCTTCATCTTATTACATCATTCTTTCTCTACACCTGAAAATTTTCCTTCATACAAAACTTCACACAATCTTCATTAGCAACATTAGTGTATTCAAAAGATAATAGACCCTTAGGGTTTAGTTTTAGAACATAAAAACTTTCAATAAAAACACAAGCTACTGTATCAATTCCCTCAAAAAACTCAATTTCCCAAAAAGAACCCAAAAAGGAATCAATAAGAAGCAAATGCAAATAATGGTAGAAATCTGGCAAAATAGACCAGCAGGTAGAAACCGATTTTTTTGAAGACATTCTGTTGCTCAAATGAAAAAGTGTTGAACTAACGAAAGTTATATAACATACTGGGGGATGTATTCATAAAATTACAGCTCAATCCAACTTACAGAGATTTTACACAAATTTTTACGGTGGAGCACAAAAATCTGTTTTGGGACAACAACTCCCCAAATCTTACTTCCATCTCATTAGAAATTATTCTTGGCACAAAAAGCAAACAAAAAGGATAAGGAAATGTCATTACTGAAGTAATAACATCCAAGACTCAAGAAAATTTTTGGGTTATCTCCCAATAAGTACTTTTCTTTAACGCCTTTAAGTTAGGCACAAGAAGCAAGAATCAAGTATTTTTAAATGAAGAAGCATTAACATCAAACCTTGCTTTAAAAGGAGGAGAAAAAGAAACTTCTATCTCCTCATAGGGAAGTATTCAATACCTTTCTTGAATTAAAATTGATATTTAATGGTGCCTTCTTTCATATCAATGATGGCACCAACGGTTCTAAGAAAAGGTCTTCTTACCATGTGGAGCTCTCTCAGTGTGCCATTCAGAGTAGTTGACAATCATATTATCAAAGAGCTTTTTTGAAGCACCCAAGGTAATGGTCATAAAGGTACCTCCAGCAGCTGAATCCAACAGGTTTCTTGAGGAGAAGTTTAAACCTGCATAAAAAGTCTGGATAATCATCCAAGCAGTACGTCCATGAGTGGGACAATTCTTAACCAAAGATTCCATTCTTTCCCAAGCTTGAGCAACATGTTGATTATCAAGTTGTTTAAATTTCATTATTTCATTTCTCATAGATATAATCTTAGCAGGATGATAGTATTTTCCAATAAAAGCATCTTTGCACTGTTGGGAATATGCCCTAGAGGCAATCATGTATGATGAGATTTCCCGTTGTATTCATAAAGATATTAAGTAGTCCTTGTATAAACATCTGATGTGTATCATTGAATATGTGATTCGGTTGTGGAACTATGCATTCATGTTGTTTGTACTAAATATCCTTGGTCATTGAGGTTGTGCTGGACACACAACTTAGACCAATGTGAAAGTTGGCTTGATGACTTGGTTCCACTTGTCATGGGCATGGAGATGGTATTCCAACTTACACAGACTCGGCTAAAGAGTTTAGCGAGTCGGATTGACCCATATTGAGGTACAACGAACAAGTTGTCATTTGTATATCTCAATCAATGTAATCCTTAGACCTGAGGTTATTGCATAGTCCGAGTTGAGGATCACCGAATTAGGTTACATCAACACCGATCCGTGGCAAGTTATAAAGGAAGAGTTGGTCGTTGAGAATCAAGGCGTGTGATGTGAATAACCAAGATGGGATTTTGCCCTCCACTCGGAGATATTCTCTGGGCCCTCTCGTGAGATATGATTGGAAAGCATGGCCATGCACGACTCGGTTAAGTGTTAACCGAGGCGATTGACTAAGTTAGTCGGGTGAATCACTTATCTCGGATCGAGAAAGTCGGACTATTTAAGGGATGACAAATATTCGCCTATAGTCTGACAAGGTATATCGTGAGGCAAAAGGGACTCGGACGTAAGTCGCATTGGAAAGGCAAGTCGTCATGACTCTTTGGTACTTGGGAGTCGGCACGTTCTGCTAGGAGCCGCTACCGACTAATCGATTGAGAGTCGGACTCCAATCGTGTCCAAGTAGCCATGAGCCTGCGGGGTCACACACTTAAGAGCGGGAGCAAGTTCGGATTGGATCTGAACCTGTAATCTGGTTGGGTTGGACCTAAACCAGATTAGGACTGAGTTAGTGAGTTGGACTCACGGTGACTAATGTTATATGGGATTTATTGAATGGGTCGCGCGAGCAGAGCCCACGTTCACTCCCTATATATGGTGGAGCACTGTAACCCAGAAAGGTTAATCGTTGTTCGGTTAGGTCATTCCATGTGTTGGAAACCCTAGCTCCACAGCAGTCCAGCCGTCGTTACGAACCTAGCAGTTCGCCGCTGGCGCTCCTCCTTGTACGTGTGGATACCAGCAGAGGTGCTGTGCGATCAGCACCAGGACGATCGGATCGTGAGGACTGCACTGCATCAACTGACACGCTTCATCAGTAATCCACAACTGCGCGTCTAGTGGTAAACCTCGTGGCCTTCTACCTCAGCTAGATCTTGGGATCACCACGTTAGAGGAAAAAGATTTGTTTTATCTCTGTGTGGCCCAACATGCACTTAATCCAAGAATCAATACTATTTCTAGACAAGGATAGCAACCATTCTTTATATTTTCCTCTCAAAGATAAAGGAAACAACTTGACCTTAATAATATATCCATATACATCCTTATATTTTTGCATCTCACAAAGTTCAATAAAGTTATTGAGATGGGCAACAACATCATCAGAACTAGCACCAGAAAATTGCTCTCTCATCACAAGATTCAACAAAGCAAACTTAATTTCATAAAAGGTAGCATCAGGAGTATGTGGAGCAATAGGTGTACTTAGGAAATCATTGGTGTTTGTGCTAGTGAAGTCACACAACTTGGTGTTCTCAATAGAATTCATTTTGGCAAAAGTGGAGCAAGCCAACAGCAGCAGCAACTAGAGCAGGAACTAATTTTTTTTGTTTTTGATAAGAGAAAGCAAACCAATCTAAACTTTTTTTGGAGTTTTTGATAAAAAGAGGCAAACAAAACCAAGAAAAAGAAACTAAGCAAAACAAAAACAAAGAAAAGTGAACTTGTGAAGACGTCATTAGCCTCCCCGCTAACGATGCCAGAAAAAGCTTGGTCCTGCTCAGATCATTGTAGAGCTTCGTTGGGAGACCCCAAGAGGAAGGTATGATGAGTACAGCAGCAAGTTCTTCCCTCAATAAGAAACCTAGGTTGTCGAACCAGTAGGAGGAAGGAAATGACTCAAAGGTGTTGCTAGCAAATTGGAAACCTGTACAACACAAACTCAAGACTTTGCCTCAACGAACAGTGCGGTTGTCAATCTCACCGGTTTGCTGAAAACAAAGGGTTAACTGTATGGTGTGGAAGGTAATAGTGATTTGCAGAAAGTAAACAGTAACAGTGCAAGATGTATCAATGGTAAAGATTAGACCGGGGTCCATAGTTCACTAGAGGTGTTCTCCTTAAGATAAACAAACATGGCATGCTGGGTAAAAAAATTACAGCAGGGCAATTGACAGGACTAAGCAAGGCATAACAATGTAATACTAGATATTCATGATCCTATGAGATTCGATTGGGCAATACAACAATATACATAGACCGCCATCCAACTGCATCTATGAGTAGTAATCCACCTTCAGGTTATCATCCGAATCCCCTCTAGTATTAAGTTGTAAGCAATAGATAACTGTTTTAAGCAAAGTGTGTAAGGTAAACAATCCACTTGTTCCATGAACAAGACACCATTGTTTTCTCCCTAGTAGAAACATCACATCTACAACCTTAGAGATTTCTGTCACTTCCCTTAGATTAAATAGAGGCATGAACCCACTATCGAGCATAAATACTCCCTCTTGGAGTCACTAGCATCTACTTGGCCAAGACAGCTACTAGAAACGGAGAGCATGCAAGATCTCAAACAACACAGACATGATACAATCAATAATACAAAACCATTAATCAATCTGACATAGTAATATCAATATCCATCGGATCGCCGCAAACACAACATGCATGATTACAAATAGATGATCTTGATCATGAAAGGAGCTCACAAGATCTAAACATGGTAGCACAAAGGAGGAGATACAACCGTCTAGATACTACATGAACCCGTAGTCCAAGGTGGAACTACTCACGCTTCATACCGGAGGCTGGCATGATGAAGAAGAAGGCCTCCGAGATGATCTTGATGACCCACAAGTGTAGGGGATCGCAACAGTCTTCGCGGGTAGTATTACCCAATTTATTGATTCAACACAAGGGGAGCCAAAGAATACTTGCAAGCCTTAACAACTGAGTTTTCAATTCAGCTGCACCTGGAAATAGTTCTTGCTCACAGAAGTTTATCAGTAGCAACCGTTTAGTAGTAGCAACAACAGCAGTAACAACAACAGTGGACAGTAGCAATAGTAATAGTAACGAACAATAGGATTCGAGTGCGGAAGGCGTAGGTATGGATGGACGGGTGTCGCATGGACGAGTCTAAACATGTAACTTCAAGATCTAGGCCATTGCAGATAAATAATAACAAGTATCCAAGTACTAAACAATCCTAGGCATGTGCTCCAAATATAGTCATACGTGCTCGCAATGAGAACTTGCACAACATCTCCTGTCCAGCCAGCCCGTGGTAGCGGGGCCTCTAGGGAACTACTGGCAATTAAGGTGCTCCTTTTAATAGAGCACCGGAGCAAAGCATTAACACTCCGTGAACACATGTGATCCTCACACCACAGCCATCCCCTCCGGTTGTCCCAATTATTGTCACTTTGGGGCCTTTGGATCCGGACAATGATATGTGTACATAACTTGCAGATAAGATCACAAACAATACTATCATAATAATCCAATAATAAGTTCAGATCTAATATCATGGCACTCGGGTCCTAGTGACAAGCATTAAGCATAACAAATTGCAACAAAGTCAAATAGCACAAGAGATACTAGGCACTATGCCCTAACAATCATATTCGATTGCATGATAGAACTCATCCAATCCCTACCATCCCCAAACCTACAATGGGGGATTACTCACTCATGGATGAGGGAAACATCGGTGGTTGATGGAGATGCGTTGGTGATGACGATGGCGATGATCCTCTCCAAATTCCCCGTCCCGGCAGGATGCCAAAACGGAGTTTCTAGATCCGAATCTTGGTTTCTGGTGGCGGCGGCATAGCGGAACTCTTTCTGGAAAACTATCGAACCCCCCTTGGTTTTTAGATCGAAGGGCAACCTATAGGAGCAAAGGGAGGCCGAGGGTGCACAGGGTGTTGCACCCCTCCGGCGACAGGTGGTGGGCCCGCGCCTGGGGTGGGTGTGGGCCCCCAGGCCTCCTCTCCGGCTGTTCTTCTGGCTCCGTGGATCTTCGGATGAAATATAATTTTTGGCATTTTTTCCAGGATTTTTCTCGATAGTTTATTTTCTGCACAAAAACAAGACACCAAGGTAATTCTGCTGAAAACGGCGTCAGTCCATGTTATTTGTATCCAAATCACACAAGTTTAGAGGAGAAACAATAGCAAAGGGTTCGAGAAAGTAGATACGTTTTGGACGTATCAACTCCCCCCAAGCTTAGCTTATTGCTTGTCCTCAAGCAATTCAGTTGAAACTGAGTGTGATAAAAGAACTTTCACGAACACATTGCTTCATATGATGTAAATATTCTTAGCACATGAGTAGATGCTTAGAAAATTCATAATAAGGAGTATGCAACTAAGTCTACTCAATAGTCATTGCAAGCTATGAAGAGAAACCAACTCAAGAATAATAAGCTGCATGAAACATAAACATAAGCAACATTGCAATTCTAATAATAAGGTATGATAGAGTGGTATCTCGCTTGCCTTTGTTTGAAGAGAACAATATAAATGCCAAGGCACCTCTGAAGTTCACATGAAGACTAGAGATAAAGATATCAGGGATACAAGCATCAAAGTCATGACATAATTAACCAAGTTTTGGAACAAACACAAAAATGACAACTATGATCTCAAGAAGGTGCTCATAGAATAAGTGGTGACTCAACAAGGTTGTGAAAACGGTTTTGGAAAGTTTGAAAGGCTTCCAAATGGTGAAAGGAAGGTACTCATTAGCTTTGAGCTCTCATTGCCCCTATCATAAGCATCTTTATGTGGTTCAGGTGAAAGTAAGGTCCACTCTGAATTATATGCTTGACAGACCATAGACTGGAAATCCCAAGTCCCTTGAGTGCGAGGGCCACTCCGCATACTACTCAACTTTGGGTCCAGGCAAGTTCTTGTCATTGTAAGTATTTGCATATCATCGAGAACCGCCAACGGGGTACCCCTTGCACTTGGTACATGAGCTTTCCCATAACCAAAATGACAAGGCAAGCAGACAATGAGCATCTCAGCAATCTTTTTATTTACTATATGAATAGTTTTTTATTGAGGATGCTTTATAGATGACTCACTATGGTGATGCTGCAAGTTTCCACCATGATTAGGGACGGCTTAGGCTAGCGGCCCAGGCGTTTCTCTAACACAGAATACAAACTCCATGGACTCACAAGTCCCCCTTTCATTTCACACCGTTGACATCCGCAAACAAAAGAGCAAGGTATCAACTAGATATAAATATATCTAAAAGGTGTTGAAAGCGTTCCCCGTGACAGCATGGTTCTGCTGACTCCCAGCATATAATTTGCAAGCATATAACTTTCATGGACTAGTCACAATGGTTCATGATTATTAAGTGCAAGGAATAAAGTGTGCCATCAAGTTCGTGAGAGCTTTACTAACTAAGTTTCTCAAAACAGACAAACATTTTATTTTGGAAGAAAACACGGCATATAGAATATGCACTGAAATAGCAAATGATGCTAATAGGTAGGTATGGTGGACACAACTGGCAATATTGGTTTTGGGGAGTTAGAAGCACAGGTAGAGCACATACTCAGTTCAAGTGAAGGCTAGCAATAGAGAGGGAGCGACAAACGAGAGAGCAATAGATGTCATAATCATGCTTGCAACAAAACATGACTAATTATGGCATGAAAGTGATACAAGAACTCTGAGGCAAAATAAATCATCGAGGCTTATTGAATATTGATTAGTCATGTGCATGCATGAGCATGTGCCAAGTCGATTCACATGAACAGTCAGAGGAGGATACCACAATATCATACCAAAGTATGAATAAAATAATGCAAGCAAACATTCATATGACATGCTACAAACTATTAGAAAGCTGGAGCTAATCATAGACAAGAAATAACTACTAAGCATCCATAATGACATACACCTTACACAAACAGGCTAAGCATGCTCACAATGATGATTATATGTACAAAAATTAAACAAATAGAGTTTGTTACCAGCCTCTTACCGATCCTCGAGTTGTCTTAATCTTCATTATTGCTCTTCACTTGTGTGACTTGAATAATAACATGAAACCAAAATCCACTGAGGACGGCTGAACCCTGCAAAAAACTCACAAAGCCAAAGAAGAACCACAAATATTTTTGGTGTTTTCGATTTTTTAAAGAAACAAGCAAACAAAGAAAAACCAAGCAAACAAGAAGCAAACAAAGCAAGCAAAGCAAAATCTTTTTGTATTTTTCTTTTAAGGCAAACCAAAGTAAAGAAACAAAGAAACAAACCAAGAGAAACAACGATAATATTTTTGGTATTTTTATTTTAGAGAAAGAAGCAACAAGAACCAAAAAGAAAGCGAAAACAATGGATATACAAAGAACAGAACGAACATGATATATATATATATATGAGTGTGATGTCGGTATACCTCCCCCCAAGCTTAGGCTTTTGGTCTAAGTGGGGCTCAATCCCATGGTGTCCAAGAGGATGAACCTTCATAGTATGCCAAGGAAGCTCCCTCGTCCTGGTATGAACTCGAGGCCTCCTCCATGTAATACACAAAGGGGTCGTATGATGGTGGTTCCTCCTGATAGTGCCCATGGAAGTTAAGAGAGCATAGCGTGTCATCCATTTCCGCCTTCGAGCGTGACAAAGGTCCCTGAGAAATACTGAGCAAAGTGTTGGGGATATGCTATATGGGTATCCTCATAGCATGTCTCTTATCCGACTAACCCGGGTGGCCCATAGTCGGTAGCATAGCCTGTGGCCTGCTGGGCGGCCCAGTTAGATGGATCCAGAAGGGAGGCCCATGCCGGATAAAGGAAGGCTACAGTGGAGTCACCAGCGTACCCGGAGCCTTGGAGTACAAGATACACAAGACTAGTGATAGACGGTGTAGGACTCTGTAAACTGTCCGGCTAGGACTTTTCCCTGTAACCCTAGGACCTGGCGACTATATAAGTCTGGCCTATGGGAGCCTTTAGGGCATCGATTCATACAACCTAGTATCGTTTTACACACACCTCGCACAGCGAACCTATCTCTGTAACTTGGCGTATTGCCATTATAGTGATTTATAGCAGGAGTAGGATTCTGCCACCGTTGTGGGATCTGAACCTGGGTAAGCTGTGTTACCTCATACCCGTCAACCGTCTGCCTTACACCACGTCTCTAAACACGCACTATGAGGACCCCTCCATGGCGTACTCGTCGGCAATACCACGACAGTTGGCGCCCACCGTGGGGCAAGAGGCGCTTGGGCTCTTGATGAGGACCAAGATCTTCGCGGGAATCGGCGAAACCATAGCCATCGGTCGCGTTCTCTTCTCCGGCAACATTCCGATCGTCCCTCCCGACGAGTTCTGGATCCTGGCGAAGATGAACCCTACGCGGTGTCCGATCGTTCCTATCGGAGATATCCACCTCTTCATCAGCGAAACCGACTCGGGCACTAGTTCCCTGGAAGTCGGAGGAGCGTCAAGACCCGCACGGACCGCCTACATGCAGGATACGTTCGCAGAAGCATCGATGTGGCTCCGTATACGAGCCGATCTGGCCCACTACCCCAATGATGATGCCATCTATCACTTTGTGGAAGGACTGGACCATGGCACGCTTCTCCAACACTCTCTAAGACGGCAACAGGCGTTAGGATGCCTTACCTTCGAAGGCATGGTGAACACCGTCAACAACTACGCGGAGGCTGAAGCGGCAGCTCGGGCGCTTGCTCGTGGAGCCCCTCCGATTCAGCCACCACCACCACCGCCTCCGGCCGCCATCGTCGAAAGCAGCACCACCGGTCATCGAGGCTGTTGCACCTCCGCCCGTCATAGAAAGTCACGGCACCCTCCGACTACATCATTGACGCGCTTTATGCTGATTTCGGTGCAGATTCGGAGAAATAGACTTGATCGGAAGAGCTAGACTCCGCTATGCAGGAGATGGAGGAGTACTCGCGCGACGAGCAAGTTAATAACACCGTCATGTCTCGAGGGGTGTTCGTCACCATTGGGACAGCGATGGATGAATATCAACCCGAGCAAGTTCCGCCTACGGCGCTGGAAAAGGGGAAGGGGCCACTTATTGCTGCCGACAATGATCGCGCAAAGGTCATGCCTCCTCCGCCTAAAACGGTGCAGCAGCCGCAGGAACTCCGCACCGGTCTGAGCAACAACAACACCGCAAACTTTCCGCCTCCAGCATCCATGTCGGCAGCAGCCCATGTTACTCCAGCTGATAGAGTGATGTACGGTAATCTCCTCGTTGAGCCACTAACCATTGATCATATCCGGAACGTGACTCAGCTTGACGAGAAGCGCCAACAGCTGCTGGAGGAGGCGCAAGCCATCGCGGATCGAGGCACTAAACTAGATCGAGACCTGGTCAACACGCAGAAGTCCATAGAGAAAGCTAGAGCAATGGAAGCTGAGTACAAGACTCTGCTGCAGCAGCAGAAGGCTAAGAAGGCTCCAGCTCGCGTCATCAACGATCCTGGTGTACGGCGCAACCTAGGATGGGCTCCCTCGAAGCCGGCACAGGCCAAGCCATACATTTATAGTGAAGGCAAGCAGGTGATGCCCACCCCACTCCTTAACCTCGCTGTCGCCAAGACCCTTCTAGAGCAGGATAGATCACCTGAGGCAGTAGAACAGGTCTATGACCTAGTGGCCAAGGCGGTAAAGCAGCAGGAAAAGGCCACCTCTCAGAGGCTTGAGTCTGACCCAGCGCTCTGCCGATCTAGCCAGTACAAACCGCCAAGGTACAGATCTCCTCAAGATGTCGGATCGCAGACGGGTTCATCAGAACGAAGACGGAGGGATGCGCGCAACAGGAAGGATGCTATCCCCATATCCTCTGACCACGGAGAAAAAGCCCGACCTTGTCGCCCATCGCCACCGCCCCGATCCCCCCGACGTTAGGAAGATTACAAGACTCACCATCGTACGGATATGCCTCCTCCAAAGCAGTGTGGTATCGTCATCCGTGACAACACGGAACGGACCCATCATGATGAAGAGCGCCACCAAGGACACAAGAGCAGGTCACACCACGACCCTCCGTGTCCGACAAGCAACTGTGACAGGCGTGGGGCATCACAGGAGGGTCACAGCAAGAAGGCTAACCCACCGCCACCTCCGCCTCCGTCGCCGCCAAGCAGTCACCATGGCGGAAGAAGCCCGCGTCGTTCGCGTAGACCATCCCCTGTTGACAACAAGAAGAAGAACCCAGAGCCATACGATGCACGTTCGTGGATCGATAAGATCCACGAGGCCCGGGAAGGACCATACCTGGGACCACGTTGCTTTGGACCTGCAATACGGTCCGCAACTTACCCCAAAGGTTTCCGGATATACAAGACCATCAAACCCTATGACGACACCGCCAAGCCCGCCACATGGTTGCAGGACTACGAAAACGCGGTGGAGATTGCCGGAGGCAACCCCAACGTCGCCGTTAAGTACCTCCCGTTAATGTTGGCAGGTACGGCCCGTCAATGGATCGACGACTTGCCAGAAAAATCTATCTACAACTGGATGGATATGCAAGAAGCATTCACCAAGAACTTTGAGGGTACATACAAGCGTCCCTGCACTATGGGCGATCTATAGTGATGCGTGCAAGAGAAAGACGAGACATCTCGTGCCTACCTCTCTCGCTGGCTGGACATGAAAAATTCCTGCGCAGGAGTACACACTCAGACCGCTATGGCCGCCTTCATTGATGGATTGGAAAGGGGCACATTACTCCGACATAAGCTAAAGCGCTTGCAGGACAATCATCAGCTTGAATTGAATCAGATGATTCAGTTAGCTAGTGAGTTCGCAGCTGTCGACGACGATGCTCGTGGCTCTTTGCCGGCAACGGCCGTTCCAACCCAGCTCGGAGGAACAACAGTACAAAGAGGAAAACTGCTCTAGAAGAAAAGCAATCTACCGACATGGTCGTCATGACTTTTGCAGGACGAGGAGAAGGCGGACAACATGGCCGAGGAAGGGGAGCAGGCCGCGGGCAGCAATGAGGAAGTGAAACCAACTCGGCGCCGCTCCGCGTTCCCCAAACGTACGAGGAGTACCGCGATATGTCGTGCCTCGTACACCTCGATGTCAACGGCAAGGCCCCCATACCAATCGACACTACAAGTTCGTCAACGACCTCAAGGAAGATCCGGAGTCCGGCTACAAGCGAAGTCGGAAGAACAGACTGCGAGGCAAGGGCAAGGGGAAGAAGGAGGAGGATTCCAAGGAATCAAGTGACATGGACGAGGACGTTGACCCCAAGCACGCCGCCAAGAGCGACGGCAAGGGCAAGAACCCCTTCGCAAAGAAGGCCCCAGTCTACCACACTTTCCTTGGCACCCCCACCGTCCGACAACAGAAGACCTCTCTAAGGATCCTGATGGCCATTCTCCCCCCAGTTCCCCAATACCTGCGCTGGTCGGAGGTTCCAATCTCTTGGGACAGGACGGACCACCCAGACCTTGTGCCCACGGAGAACCAGTACGCCATGGTCATCAACCCATTGATTGACGGCATGGAGTTCACCAAGTGCATGGTGGATAGTGGAAGCAGCATCAACATCATGTACCTGGATACACTACAGAAGATGAACTTGACGGAGGAAAACCTAAGACGGACCAACACCGTGTTCCATGGCGTAGTTCCTGGTCGGGAGGCCCGGTCCTTGAGTGCATTACACTTCAGGTAGCCTTTGGTGACGTTAATAATTACCGCCAAGAGCGCATGACCGTTGAGGTGGTCCCCTTAAAAAGCGTGTACCACGTCATATTCGGCCGCGACATATTCCACACGTTCATGGCCAAGCCATGCTTCGTCTACAACAAACTCAAGATACCCGGAACAAACGGTGTCATTACCGTATCCGGAACCTTTACCAAGGCAAGGGACTGCGAGATCAATGAAGCAGCCGTTGCAGAAGCTGTCCTCTACAGCGAAGAATTCAAGGATATCTAGAGCAAGGTCAATGACTCAGAGATGCCAGCGTCAAATAAACAGATCTTCGACTCCGCTCCAGCGTTCAAGGCCGCCATCGAGACCAAGCCGGTGGAACTTGTGGTAGGCGATGCCTCCAAGACCGTCGCCATTGGGATGAACCTGGATCCCAAATAGGAAAGCGCGCACGTCGAGTTCCTCCATGAGAATAGGGACATCTTTGCCTGGCAACCTGCCGACATGAAAGGTGTACCTAGGGAACTTTCCGAGCACAGCTTAAACATAGATCCAAAATGTAAACCAGTGAAACAACCTCTACGACGCTTCAGAGATGAGAAGAGACGCGCCATTGGCAAAGAGATAGCTAGGTTACTCAAGACTGAGTTTATCCGAGAAGTCCTTCACACCCGATGGGTGGCCAATCCTGTACTTGTCCCCCAAAAGTGAACCAACGAATTAAGAATGTGCGTTGATTACATCGTCTTGAACAAAGCATGTCCCAAAGATCCGTTTGCTTTGCCTCGCATTGACCAAGTCATTGACTCGACGGCTGGCTCGGAAATTTTGTGTTTTCTCGATGCATACTCAGGATACCACCAGATCAAGATGAGGAAGTCGTACCAATTGGCCACTTCGTTCACTACCCCATACGGCACGTTTTTCTCTGTCACGATGCCCTTTGGGCTGAAAAACGCAGGTGCCACCTACCAGCGGACAATGCAACGTTGCCTTCACGACCAAATTGGTCGGAACGTTCACGCCTATGTGGACGATATCGCGGTGATGTCTAAAAAGTCAAACGACTTAATCTCCGACTTAAAAGAAACCTTTGATAATCTCCGGAGATACAACATGATGCTCAACCCTAAGAAGTGCGTCTTCGGGGTTCCAGCCGGCAAATTGTTGGGCTTCATCGTTTCCCGGCGCGGAATTGAGGTCAACCCGGAGAAATTCAAGGCCATCTTAAACATAAACCTTCCGACATGCCTAAAGGACATCTAACGACTAACAGGTTGTGTTGCAGCAGTTAGTCGATTTGTCAGCCGACTTGGAGAGAAGGCTCTGCCACTATACAAGTTGCTGAAGAAGGCAGACAAATTCACATGGACAGACGAAGAAGATGCAGCATTGAAGCAACTCAAGGAGATTCTTTCCTCAGCGCCCATCCTTGCAGCACCCGAGCCTGGAGAGCCCCTGTTAATTTACATGGCGGCAACCAACCGGGTTATTAGCATCATCATCATAGTAGAGCGGAAGGAACCAGGCTATGAGCACGGAGTTCAACGACCAGTTTACTATGTAAGCGAGGTCTTGACGGAGTCCAAGCAGCGTTACTCGCACTACCAAAAGATAGCTTATGGAGTATTCCTTGCTTCTCGGAAGCTGAGGCATTACTTTCAGGAGCACCCAATCACAGTAGTGAGCAAGACTCCACTGTCCGACATTATCAACAATAGCGACGCTACAGGAAGGGTCGCGAAGTGGGGCATTGAACTTGCCGCCTTCGAGATCACCTACAAGAGACGCGACGCTATCAAATCACAAGCTTTGGCGGATTTTATTGCAGATTGGATGGAGATGCCAAATGCTACTCCACTGCCAGAACCAGAGTACTGGGTGATGCACTTTGACGGATCAAAGTTGCTCAACGGCTCGGGGGCTGGTGTACTCTGATCACCAAAGGAGAAAAGATGCACTACGTTCTGCAGATCCATTTCGAGGATACAAACAACATGGCGGAGTATGAAGCACTCATTCACGGACTGCGTGTAGCCAAGGATATTAGCATCAAGCGCATAGTTTCTTTGTGGAGATTGACTTGGTTGCCCGGTGGTGGCACAGGAACGGAACCCTATGATGGCGGCATATCGCGACGAAGTGGTCGAGATAGCCAAGAGCTTCTTGGGCAACGGAGTCAAGTATGTGCCTAGGGAGCAAAACGAGGCGGCTGATCTACTGTCTAAAATTGGATCTGGGCGCAAGGAAATTCCGCCAGGAGTTTTCCTAGAGCATCTACGCACACCATCCGTGAAGGGCGCCGACATCGACAACCCGGATAGAGCTAACTCTTTTGTCAACATGGTGACAAAGATCCCTCCGGCTTGGACAAAACCGTTCATGGAATATCTCGAACACGGAACTTTGCCCGACGACGAGGTCGAACGACGTCAAATAGTATGACGAGCAAAGAGTTATACCATAATCAATGGGGCAACTCTATAAAAGGAGCACTACCGATGTATACCTAAGGTGTGTTTCCCAGCTAGAAGGTATGGAAATCCTGCGCGAGATCCATCTTGGAGATTGCGGGCATCACGCCGCTCCTCGATCATTGGTCGCGAAAGCCTTCCGGCAAGGATTCTACAGGCTGACCGCGAAGGCGGACGCCGACAAGCTGGTTGAGACATGCACGGGATGCCAGTATTATGCCCGACAACCACATGTTCCTGCTGAAGAATTGCAAACAATACCAATAACTTGGCCGTTTGCAGTCTGGGGGCTAGACATGGTGGGACCATTACAAACGGCACCATGTGGATTTACACATCTGCTGGTAGCAGTTGACAAATTCACCAAATGGATAGAAGCTAAACCCATTAGAAAACTTGACGGGGCAACTGCCCTCAGGTTTGTCCGGGATCTAGTGGTGAGATTTGGTCTCCCACATAGCATCATCACCGACAACGGAAGCAACTTGTCACTCGGAGAAGTGGAGGCCTATTGCTGGGACAAAGGCATCCGACTTGACCTTGCATCTGTGGCGCACCCACCATCCAATGGTCAAGTTGAGTGAGCCAATGGATTAATTCTGCAGTGAATCAAGCCACGTCTTGAGGCACCACTACATAGAGCAGCTGGAGCTTGGGCGGAAGAATTGCCATCTGTGCTGTGGAGTTTGCGTACTACACCCAACAGATCCACCGGCTACACCCCTTACTTCATGGTATATGGAGCAGAAGCCATCCTACCCTCCAACATCCTCCACGATGCACCAAGAGTTGCCGCCTACGACAAAGATGACGCTGAAGAATCCAGACGCCTTGATGTGGACCTTCTCGAGGAGGAGTGTGTTTTGGCATGCCAAAGATCCGCCATCTTCCGGCAGAAGCTATGCAGCTACCATAGTCGCCGCGTTCGGCATCGCTCGTTTAAAGAGGGGGATTTAGTACTCCGACTTAAGCAGAAGAGGTCACACAAATTATCCCCGCCATGGGAAGGACCGTTCATCATAATCAAGGCGCTGCTCAATGGGTCTTACTACCTTGTCGACAATCGTGAGCTCCAGGATAGACCCAACGAGGATCATAAGCGTAAGCGATGTGACCCGGATGATGACTACCCGGAGCTTGATCGGCCATGGAACATAGCACAACTACGTCCTTTCTACACTTAGCATTTTTTATCTAATCGTGTACCTCTTATATGATTGATGAAATAAAGCTCTTTGGTTCACTCATATTGCTGAGTCTTTTACCTCCTTTAGTGTTCATTTTTGGATCATATAAAACCTTTATGCACAAGTCTTGCGATTGCACTTGTGAAAATTCCGCCTACGGGCGTTAGCTTAAGTTTTCTGGTCTACACATTCTTTGTCGTTTTTATGTGGATTCTGGAGTAGTGACTTTCGGCACTTACTGTCGGCGATTTTGTGCTCAGGTTATTGACGGTGCCATTGGGCATCATCACCTAAGCGCATGGTTCCGACAACAAGTCTTCCGACTCACGAAAAGTCAAACATAAGAGCCAGAGTAATGGATAAGCCAGCACTTGCTTAAAAAATATATACATGCTGGGACTTAATTCTGAAGTAGCAGGATACAACAATCATTGTTTTCCGCCTTAAGATTACATCAAAAAGTTTTTTCCGCGCACGCTCTAGAGGTGAAACAGAAATTACAAAGTGTTTTTCATTCTTTGGGCGCAGGAGACTTGGAGGCCGCATCATCGCCAGACGGAGAATCACCCTCAACGTCACTGTGATGAGACTCGGAGGAGTCCTGGGTGACATTGTCGATGAAGTTCCTGGGCACGAAGACGTCAACGTCCACCAACTCGGCAACCCTGGTGTCATAACCCGCGAGTGATGACAGGATGGCTTCGTGATCGATCTCCTTGCCGTCATCATCCACGTCAGGGATACCAGACGTCACCGTGTCGATGTCGGCATCTTCATAGTGTGCCTTCACCATAGACAGCGCCATCCTTGCGCCAGCCCGTGCGCATGAAGCTTTCTAGCTTGCGACACGCTCGGGGGATCGGTGGAGAATCTCCGAGTACTTCGTCACGGAGTCCGAGGCCTTGATATAAATCTGGAGGGGCTTGGCAATCTCCTTGGCTTGGGCGATGGCGGTATTGATGAACTTGCCGACAAGAACCATGCATTCTTTGTCCGAAGGAGGCGAGCGGGTTAGACCCATGGGCGCTGACAGTTCCGACAAGGTTTGCATGAGTTCAATAAATTCTAAGTATCCAGACTACAGAACTACAAGGCGGAGGACACTTACTAAAGATGCTGGCCTTAGCCTGCCAGACGGTGTCCGCCAAGGATTCCTTCTCTTGTTGGAGGAGCTTAAACGCTTCGTTATGGCGAAGTTTTTGCTCATCAGCAGCTTGCTTCTGATACTTTAGGATCGCAAGCTCCTCATTCAAGCGAGTGATCTCCGCGAAGGCGGAGTCCTGCAGGGCTTTCATGGAATCCTCGTGCATCTTCAGCATTTCTTCCCTCTCCTTCTTAAGGATTTTGTTCACGCTATCCAGCTGCTGGATGTGCTTGGACTGCTCGACAATATCCTTGGCCTTGGCAACATGCTCTGCAAGTCGGAGAAAACAAAGTACACAGTGAGTACTCGAAGAAGGAAGGCACAAAAGTAAGATGGAAATGCGCAAAAAGAAAAACAGACTCTTGTTTTTGATGATCTGTTCCTTCAAGATGGCAGTTTTACCCTTTTCGGCTTCAAGATCTGCGCGCATCTTCTGATACTTGTCGTTGTCCATGCCCCTCCGAGCATTCTCATTCTGTGGAAACAAATACAAAGTTAAATCACTGTTTGGTCTGCTTGAAGCCCCTAGTCGGAGATTCTCCATCTAGGTGCTCGGGGGCTACATCGAGAGTTTTTAAACTTATCAATATGCTTAGCTTTCTTTAAATCATCTAGTCGGAGCTAATTTGGCTCTCGATTAGAATCTTGGGGGCTACAGTATAAAGTTTTTAGCTCGGAAAATGCTTAGCTTTTCCTTAAGCATCTAGTCGGAACTAATCCAGTTACAACTAGAGGCTTGGGGGGCTACAGCACTGAAAAATATAAACACTATGTATGCTACTCTTAAAGCATCTAGTCGGAATAATTTCTTCCATCTAAATGCTTGGGGGCTACAGTGAGAGTTCTTTCTAACTTAGTCACTCTTAGAGCATATAGATGCAAAACCTGTGGTTTTCCGTCTACATACTCGGGGGCTATAGTGGGATACTCATACGAAATGCAAAAGGTATAGTAAAACTTACAAGTGCGATGATCTTGAGGTTTGTAGCGCTCTCGGCCAGCAGCTTGCCAAAGGAAATGTTGTTTCCTCGCAAGATGTCTGCTTGTAGGAGTAGCTCCTCAAGACCGCACGTCGAAGATGATGACACTCCTCCAGGAACCATAGTTGTGTTACTCGGCATGAGAGCCGGGTAAACAATCTTCGGGAACTCAAAGGGTTTCTGGGGAGCAGAGGCGCCACCTTCGGCAGAAGTACCATCTCCCACCACCGCCTTGCCGCTACCGATGGAATCCTTAGCCGGAGCTTCAGCCATTTTAAGAGCAGCACTCTCCTGCGTCGCCTGCTCGCCGACAACAGCTAGTTCGGTAGAGGCGCCAAAGTCCACTTCCATGGCGGAAGGGCACGGTGCCTCTGGACTTGGGAGCTTGTCGGGCGGAGGCAGCGACATGAGTGGCGAGGCGATGGCGGGGAGGAGTCGCGATGCAGCATATCTTTGATATTTTTAGAAGCCCCAAGAGTCTTGGAGGACTTCTTGAGGCTGGTTGTGGCTTTCTTCCTGAAACGTGCAAAATGCATAAGTACAGGAATAAGACAGATAAATGAGACGATGTCGGAGAATGAGAGGCTTACACTAGGGGGGGCGCTTTGGCAAACATCCTGGTGGCTTTCTTCTTTTCCGCCTTCAGGGCGGCAGTACTCTTTTTGGAGGCTCCACCCTCCGTCTTCTTCTTCTTACCTCCATCGGCAACGTCAGAGGTGGAGCTCTTCCGCTTTCGCGCCAACGGGGCATCGTCGTCGGACACGACCGTGACTTCCTTCATCTTTGGATCGTAGATTTGGGCAGCCAAGTTGTCCTCATCTAGATCACTAAGCTGTTAAGTAAGAAATCACCGTGTTAGATAAGATGGCTATGATAAGACGGAGAAACTGGAGCAATGTCATACATGGAAAATAAATACCTACCTTTGGGCACTTTCCGTCTACGTACATGTCGCAGGTGATGGTGAAGCCACGCTTCTTATCCTTCACCTTGACGATGTCCTTCAGACGGATCTTGACGGAGTCGCTCGAGAAGTTATCCACGGAGATCCGAAGGGAATCCTTTCGGTCACCCGTGTACTCATGCATGAACTTTGCGCGGTGCTATAGGGGTTGGATTCGCCTGATGAACCAGCACATGGCTAGGTCCAAGCCGGTCAAACCCGCCTCTACGAACCACTCGATCCGCCTTATTGCGCGAGAAGCGTTGAGGTCGGAGGGAAGGGAGGCATGGGATCTCCATGTGGAAACTTCAGCGGCGGCTCCATCCACGAAGTCGAATGCGTCACTTCTCGGCCCGCCAAAGGAATGTCGGGGCCGTAGAAATCGTCATTGCCGATTTTGCAGGACTCGTGGCCGACGATGTCGGGGAACCGCCGGCCAGGTCGGATCTTCAACCTTATGGTGCCGCAGTTCCTAAGCTCCTCCCTACTATGTCCGGCTTCACGTTTGACGGTGAAGAAGTACACGAACAAGTCTAACCTAGGCTTAATCCCTAGGTAACCCTCACAAAGTGCCACGAATTTGCTAAGCACTAATATGCTATTGGGGGAGAGGTTGTGGGGTTGGACTTTGAAGTGGTTCAAGACGGACAGAAAGAAATGGGAGATGGGCAAAGAAACGCCGCGTACCAGCTGGGCCTTAAGGTACACCTTTTCTCCGACTTGGGGAGAAGGTGTCACCTCGCCGGCCGGCGCCGCCCGCCAGGCGAGACCCTCCGTCGCAGGGAGGTAGCCCTTGGCGACCATCTCTTGGATGTCGCGGCCGGTGATGTCCAAGCCACGCCAATCGCCTTTGTGCGAGTCTGGCTCCTCTTCCAGAGGCTCCAGTGCCGCCAGATTGTGGTCACCGCCGGTGGTTTCAATCACCGCCGACGCGGGGATGACCAGGCCCTCAGGGGGCACGACGATGGAGCTCGCCGGCTTCGCCGTGGCTTCGCTCGACGCCGCCATCGAAGGGGAAGAGCTGCTGCTGGCCATGGAGGACTGGGAGGGCATGTCTGGGCAGAGAGAGGCTAGGGTTTCTTCGAGGTTTTCAGGGCTCGAGGAGGCGTGCGGCTGGAGGAAGAATATGATGACGCGAGAGAATGGGGTGAAAAGTGGCAAGTGTCCCACATTTACTATTTATCTTACTCTGCGTCAAGATTCGTGCAGCTAATCGGACGGTTGCCGCGTAGACGACGTGTTCGTGAACGTGCGCGGTAATTTTGCCACGTATCCAACCGCTGCCGCCAACGGTTCGTATCGCTCGCACGAGAAAATCGGATATGATTGCGTTCTCTGCATGTGTGAGTTACGAGGCGTCGCTGAACTACAGCCTACGTCGTCATAACTGACATGGTAGATGAGCCGTCCCATCGAAGATTCCGGCATGGACGGATTTAATCCGACAATGGAAGCGTACGATGGAAGATTCAGCATTTCTCCGACTTACTCATAGAAGAAGGAGAAACCTTTGCAGGGTTCTTTGGGAGGACTACAAGATATTGCTTGACGATTTGCCGACATCCATCTAGACGGAGCATTCCACGGGAAGAGGCAAGACGGCGCAAGATCTCGGAGTTCTCCGGGGGCTACTGTTGGGGATATGCTACATGGGTATCCTCATAGCATGTCTCTTATCCGACTAACCCGGGTGGCCCATAGTCGATAGCATGGCACGTAACTGGGCCCAGTTAGATGGATCCAGAAGGGAGGCCCATGCCGGATAAAGGAAGGCTGCGGTGGAGTCACCAGCGTACCCGGAGCCTTGGAGTACAAGATACACAAGACTAGTGATAGACGGTGTAGGACTCTGTAAACTGTCCGGCTAGGACTTTTCCCTGTAACCCTAGGACCTGGCGACTATATAAGTCGGGCCTATGGGAGCCTTTAGGGCAACGATTCATACAACCTAGTATCGTTTTACCAACACCTCGCACAGCGAACCTATCTCTGTAACTCGACGTATTGCCATTATAGTGATTTATAGCAGGAGTAGGATTCCGCCACCGTTGTGGGATCTGAACCTGGGTAAGCTGTGTTACGTCGTACCCGTCAACGGTCCGCCTTACCCCACGTCTCTAAACACGCACTGTGAGGACCCCTCCATGGCGTACTCGTCGGCAATACCACGACACAAAGTGGATTGGGGTAGAGGGATCTCTCTCTCTCTTCCCCGTCAGTAAATAGCATTCTATAAACCAAGTTCTCAAGGGTAGAGCTAGTGGTGACAAAGTGGTGTGCCTTCATGGTAGCAAGATCAAGCCTATGAGAAGTCAGAACTATATCATGTGGATCAACAGCAATATTCAAGGCAGCAGCAATACGAGTAGCAATAATTCCCCCATAAATGGATCCCTTAGCAGCTAAACGACAAGCAACAAGAGAACCAAGATTATACTTGTATTCATTGTTGAGTGCAACAGCTAGGAAGGCAAATTTATAGTTGGAAATATTACTAGTGTTCTCCCTACCTAGAACACTGGTGGCAAGATAGTAGGCAAAATACCTGATTGCTGGAAGTTGAATGTTTTTTATATTCCCTCGCTGAGCTCGGCGGTCGTCATCATTGGTTATTCCTCGGCAAAGTTCTAACATGTCAGCGGGTAGAGCCGTAATCTTCTCTGAAGACCCAGTTGTACCAAGTTCTAGGGCCTTGCAAAATTGCTTCAAAGTCATAGAATAAGCCCTGTCATAAATTTTGAAAGACACATAAGGCTTGAACAAACTATTAGTAAAGGAGAAACTCTCCACAAATGTTTTAGTAAGCAAAGCATATTGTGTGCTCTCATCCTTCATGTAACTTGTTAGTCCAGCCCTCTATACCAAGGTCATGAAATCATTAAGAATCCCAGTAGTTCGCAAGAAAGTTTGGCAAGGAAAGGTGGAGGGGTGCGCATCCCCTTCATCTCCATCGTCACCAAATCGCGGAGTGATGAGATCCTCCTTGTATGAGGGTCTAGTACTGGTAGATGACCTTGTAAGCCTTTCCCTTCTAGGTGCATCACTCTCAAATATATCACCAAATGTATGGTGGTCCATGACTTCCTTTAATTTTGAAATTTTTAGACAAACATCAAACCACGTGATTTATAAGTTGATAAATGATGAGTAACTACTATAGTAACTTGGTAGAGGACTACACATGCATAAAAATAAAGATTATAAGCATATAACAAGCACGCAAGCTCAAACAATCTGACACCTATAGCAGCAAAATACTCAAAATACAATCTACCAAATCACAAATCTAATTGGACAAGTGGAGGAGGCACATACCAAGGAGCAATACCTCCAAAAATCAGCACTTGAGATGGGCTGAACAAGGAGATCAAAAATCGCGAGCAAGAACTCGATCTTGAGCAAGTTTTCCGGTGTTTTTCGGGAGAGAGAAAGAAGATGACTTTGAGGAGGCAGCCTAGAGGGCCCCAGGTGGGCCAGACCCCCCTAGGCGCCACCTCCTGGTAGGCCGCGCCTACCAGGGTTGTGGTGGCCCCCTGGGTCACTTCAGGTACCTCTCTGCCCCTTCTTTCGAGGAAAAATTTATTTTTAATTTTTTGGGATTTTTCGGGAAACTTTATTTTTGGCCAATTTTTAGGGTATGAAAGTTGATTTTCTCGCAGAAACGGTTTTTTCAGAAGAAGCAAAAGCAAACAAAAACCAAACTACATTAGCTCTAAGAAACTCAAACAAGTAAACAACTAGCAAAACTAAATCTAAAGCAAAGACTACGAAGGAGAAGAGTAAAAGAAAGAAAGAATAACCACAGTGAAAACATTATTTTGTTCATTAAAATCCTTTTGTTAACAAGGTTGATCAAGTCTTGTTACCAAAACAATCTTATATGAAGCAAAACTTTGTATTCCACCAAGTGATTATGTTACCTCAAGCTTGATAGCAATGGTCCCAATCATAATAGTTTCAAAATTTTCTTGTGGAATAGGACAATATATTTTTGCAACCTTGAGGCTCTCAATATTTTCAATGGAATTCAGGCAATAGCTCATAGCAACATTCTTGGGGAAATAGACAATATGATCTTTGTCATTAATATTGAATGTTACTTTTCCTTGATTAAAATTGATGACAACACCTGCAGTATTAAGAAAAGGTCTCCCAAGAATAATAGACATATTATCATCTTCAGGCATTTCAAGCACAACAAAATCAGTTAAAACCATGCAATTATGAGATACTTGAACAGGAACATCCTCACATATACCAACAGGAACAGTAGTTGACTTATCAGCCATTTGCAAAGATATATCAGTTGGTATCAACTTTTCTAGCTGGAGTCTCTTATAGAGAGAAAAAGGCATAACACTAACTCCAGCTCCCAAATCACATAAAGCAGTTCTAACATAATTATTCTTAATAGAGAAAGGAATAGTTGGTATACCTGGATCACCAACTTTCTTTGGAACCTTACCATTGAAGGAGTAATTACCAAGCAAAGTAGAAATCTCCTCATTAGGAATCTTTCTTTTATTAGAGACAATTTCCTTCATATACTTCGAATAAGGAGGCAACTTAATAACACAGTCAAAGGAATTTGCAAAAATAAGGGCTTCATCCACTCATAAAACTTGTTGTAGTGTTCTTCCTCCTTTGAATTGTGTTTCTTACCTGGAAAAGGCATAGGTTTTTGCACCCAAGGTTCTCTCTCTTTACCATGTTTATTAGCAATAAAATCTTCCTTAGTGTACCTAGTGTTTTTAGTGTGCTTCTCAGGTTCTTCCTCAACTTCCTCATTATCAGGAGCATCATTTTTGTCATTACCACTCTCAGTTTCAGCATCAGAAACAGATATACTATTAAGATCTACAGCAGGTTCAAGTGATTCCTCAACTACCTTATGTTTCTTTTTCTTTCTCTTATGAGGACTACCACTATCTACTTGTTGGGAATCCTGCTCAATTCTTTTAGGGTGTCCTTCAGGATATAAAGGATCTTGAGTAGCTATACCACTCCTAGTTCTAATTCCATAAGCATGTTTATCTCCTGAAGCATTAACTAGCATATCCTTTTGTACCTTAGCAAGTTGATCAAGTTGAGTTTGAACCATTTGAAAGTGTTTACAAAGCATTTTAATATCATTTGAAGTTCTTTCCATAATATCTATCAACTCATTGATAGCTCTAGAGTTTTCCAATAAATGTTTCTGAACTTGTTTATTAAAATTACCTTGTTTAACAATAAAAATGTCAAGTTCCTCTAAGCATTGATTAGGAGGCTTACTATAGGGAATATCACCTTCATCAAAGTGTTGGAGAGAGTGTACCTCAATAGTAGATGAGTGTGGAATTGGCTTACATAATTCTTCTATAGGAGGTAGATTCTTCACATCTTCAGCTCTAATACCTTTCTCCTTTAGACACTTATTTTCTTAGCTTCCTTCATCACTTCATCATTTAATGCAATAATTCCTCTCTTCTTTGGTGTTGGTGTTGGAATTGGTTCAGGAACATCTAGTTCAGGAGTAATAGGCTCAGGTGTATTCAGCTCAGTTGAAGTCCAATCGTCATAATTCTTTCTTATCTTAGCCATTAATTCTTCAGCATCTATAGGAGTTCTTTTCCTGAAAACACAATAAGCAAAGTTATCTAGGTAGGTCCTAGAATCATCAGTTAGTCCATTATAATAAATATCAAGCAACTCATTCTTAGGTAATGGACATCCAGGATATGCATGAATCAAGGCACAGAGCCTTGTCCATGAGTCAGGCAATTTCTCTTCTTCTCCCTGTTTAAAATCAAAAAGTCTCTGCAAAGCAGCATGTCTAGAACTAGAAGGAAAATATTTCTGGAAGAAAGAAGCAATCAAACAATCGGGGCTATCAATGGAACCAGGAGGTAATCTATTAAACCAAGCCCTAGCTTCTCCTTTTAGTGAAAAAGGGAAGATCTTAGTAACAAAGTACTTGCGCATCTTAAAATCATCAGAGAATAAGGCACTCATAGTAGAAAGCTCATTCATATGAGCCATATCACTCTCATTTTCAGTCCCACAGAAAGGTTATTTCTCAACAATATCTAAATAAGACAAATCAAGAGGGAAATCATAATATTTATCTTTAATATCTATGGGAGAAGTGGCAAACTTAGGATCAGAGGACAAATTAGGCATAATAGTACGTCTAGCAAGGAGACTCTTAATAGCATTAGTACCATGTGTGTTTTAGCACTCTTCAACAAATTCATCAGTGAGCTCAATGTAACCATCATTGATATCATAACTCTCACTAGCCTCAGGTGAGCTAAGAGGTGTAACAGTGTCTTCACTAGAAGTTTCGGTATTTCCTAGACTAGCCATAGTAGCATCTAGAAAAGGACCTAATGAACCACTCGCATCAAGAACAGTAGAAGTAACATCATGAGTATCAAAAGTAGTTTCAGATTCAGCAGTAGTAGCAATGCGTGTAGCATGAGCATGTGGTGGTGGTGTGACAAGCGTACTTAAAACAGACGGTGAATCAAGAGTAGCAGAGGTGTTTAGGACTGTACCTCTTCTTGTAGTGGATGGTAAAAAAGGGAACTTTCCATCAAGAGACTTCCTCATGATGAAAGGAGTAGCAGTGAACAATAATAGATCCAAGTGAACTTACAAATAAAGCTATGCTCGCCGGCAATGACGCCAGAAAATAGTCTTGATGACCCACAAGTGTAGGGGATTGCAACAGTCTTCGTGGGTAACATTACCCAATTTATTGATTCGACACAAGGGGAGCCAAAGAATACTTGCAAGCCTTAACAACTGAGTTGTCAATTCAGCTGCACCTGAAAATAGTTCTTGCTCACAGAAGTTTATCAGTAGCAATAGTTTGGTAGTAGCAATAGCAGTAGTAACAGCAACAGTGGACAGTAGCAATAGTAACAATAACGGTAATAGTAGGATTCGAGTGCGATAGGCATAGGGATGGATGGACGGGCGTTGCATGGATGAGTCTAAACATGTAACTTCAAGATCTAGGGCATTGCAGATAAATAATAACAAGCATCCAAGTACTAAACAATCCTAGGCATGTGCTCCAAATATAGTCATACGTGCTCGCAATGAGAACTTGCACAACATATTCTGTACAGCCAGCCCGTGGCAGCGAGGCCTCTAGGGAACTACTGGAAATTAAGGTTCTCCTTTTAATAGAGCACCGAAGCAAAGCATTAACACTCTGTGAACACATGTGATCCTCACACCACAGCCATCCCCTCCGGTTGTCCCAATTATTTTCAGTTTGGGGCCTTTGGATCCGGACAATGATATGTGTACATAACTTGCAGATAACATCACAAACAATACTATCATAATGACTCAATAATAAGTTCAGATCTGAGATCATGGCACTCGGGCCCTAGTGACAAGCATTAAGCATAACAAGTTGGAACAAAGTCAAATAGCACAAGAGATACTAGGCACTATGCCCTAACAATCATATTCGACTACATGATAGAACTCATCCAATCCCTACCATCCCCAAGCCTACAACAGGGGATTACTCACTCATGGATGAGGGCAACATCGGTGGTTGATGGAGATGCGTTGGTGATGACGATGGCGATGATCCTCTCCAAATTCTCCGTCCTGACAGGGTGCCAAAACGGAGTTTCTGGATCCAAATCTTGGTTTCTGGTGGCGGCGGCGTAGCAGAAGTCTTTTTGGAAAACTATCGAACCCCCCCTCGGTTTTTAGGTCGAAGGGCAACTTATAGGCGCAAAGGGAGGCCGAGGGGGTGCCTGGGGTGGCTGCACCCCCTCCAGGCATGGCCAGTGGTGGGCCCACGCCTGGGGTGGGTGTGGGCCCCCCAGGCCTCCTCTCCGGCTCTCCTGGCTCTGTGGATCTTCTGGTGAAATATAATTTGTGGCATATTTTCCGAGATTTTTCCTGATAGTTCATTTTCTACACAAAAACAAGACACCAAGGTAATTCTGCTGAAAACAGCGTCAGTCCGTGTTAGCTGTATCCAAATCACATAAGTTTAGAGGAGAAACAATAGCAAAGTGTTTGAGAAAGTAGATACATTTTGGACGTATCAGATCTCCCCTCCGGCAGGGTACATGGAAGAGCTTTAGATCCTACCGAACTATGGACGACGGTTGTAGCATCCGGTATAAACCACTATTAGAAAATCACTCGTGATTATTACTTGTGCATCACCATGACATCAGCATGTATCTATTTGTCTGAAACTATTTGCGAAAAGCCCTATTTTTGTTTCTACAAATACCCCGTCTCTTTATTCAAATACGAAACCCCGATCGATCTGGATCTGTTATTTTTCTAACAACTATTTACGAAAGTATTTTTAAACTAAATCAATTAAATAAAATATTTTTGTATCGGGAAGACCGCCACTGGCAGGCCCAAGGGCCTAGCTGGAAGCAGCCTACTACCCGGCCCAAAAGAAACCTTTGTCTAACCTATCCAGAAACCCTAACCCTAGACCAACCAAATCCCTGCCTACTTCCTACTTCCTCTCTCACCCTACCGCCGCAGCACACACAAACGCACGCACACAACACCCCACGTGCACCCCGCACGATCCCCACTTGTTTCTGATCGACCCGACCCAGCCCACCACACAACACACACACGCCTGTACCCAACCCCAACCCCGGTCCCGCTTGACCCCACTATGATCGAACCCCAAGCCTCGCTCTCCTTCTCTGTCGCTCACATCCTCCCTCCCCGCTCGTCTTTTTCCTCGCAAACCGCCGCCGTCGCCTTCTTCCTTCCCGCTCCCGGCTCATCCTCGAGAGCCGCGACCCCCTGTCTCCCCTGTCGGCCGCAGCCAGGCCCACCTCCACCCTGGCCGAGCTCGCCGGCATACTCCTCCTCGCCTCGCTCTCGCCTCCCTCCTGTCCGCGAGCAGAGCCCGACCCACCGCCCTCTACTTGGTCCGCGACCAAGCTCCGTCGCGCCCCTCCCGCACGCCTCCTCACTGCCAGCGCCGGCCGCTCAACCTCCCCTGCGAGCCCACCCTCTCGGTGGCCGCCTCCTCGCCCGTGCTCGCGCTAACGGCGCCCCCTTCTCTGACCTCCACCGTCGGCCTTGCCCCGTCCTCGATGTTCGTCGTCCTTGCCTCTTCTCCGGCCTCGTTGGCCTAGACCCCGATGGCTTCGCCTCTGCCCGGCGGCACCCCCTCCGCGGCTGCCCGTGAAGCCCGTCCTCAATCTCCCCTTGCGCCGTGTCGCTGCTTCTTCTCTGCCCCGAGCCGGCCGCCTTCCTCCCTGCTTCGGCGTGGTGCTCGCTAGCCCCAGGCGCCGCGGCTGCAGGTTATGTCTCCCTCTAGCGCCGACACCGTGTGGTGGTGATGTCTGCCAGAGAAGTTGCTGTCGACGTGCGTGTGTGCTGTTTTTGCGGCCCTCGTGTGCGTATATGTTGTATGGCTACTGGTGGAGCTGGTGTGATGCCAGTACAAATCCCGAAGGCCAAGGATGCGTCCATCTTTGTTCAGGATTGTGAGCAAGGATGTTGTGCGCACTATAAAACCATCGCCAAGTTCTTCCCAAGAGAAACCTACACCAAGTTTGGGGGTGACAAGATCTTCTCGCCGACAAGACCAATATCAGAGCCTCGAGAGCCCTGACACAGATCTGAAGCCCGAACCTGAACCCCTCCGAGCCGCCAAGATCTTCGATCCTAGAAGTGTGATCTTATTTTCCGAGACCTCGATTTTATAAATGCCATCTATATAAATTGTTGCATATCAATTGTTCATATTGCACACATATCATGTGGTTTGGTGGCCTTATGCCGATTCACCTCATAATTAAATATGGAGGTCATATGCGGGCGAATCTAGTCTAATGTTGGATCTATTTAAATTTGTGCATCGAACCGGTGACATATTATGCCTTGTTAATACAACATTTAAAATTGCGGGGTATCTAAACAACATGAACCATCTAAATAACTGTCGGGACCCCGCTTCCGTTTAATATTGCTTAATTGCATCGCATCTTTGTCATGCCATACATCATACATGCATCATGCCCGGTCTTCTGCCGTAATCTTAAATAGTGCATCCGGTGTTTCTTCTAGTGTTTTGCTTCTTCGCGGATAAGGCCGTTGAGTTGATGCGAGTGTCGATCCGATCTTTGGATGAACCTTCGGCAATGTTTTCAGGCGAGCATCCTCCCTCTTTCTACCTATTTTACATTTCTAGTCTTTATTTCCTCCCGTTGATCTATTGCTTTCTGTGTTGCGATGCTCTAGTTTTCATACCTGTGATATCCCTTGCAGCCTTATATTGCCTTGGACACATCCTATTACCTATTGTTTGGTAGATAGTTGGACTTGCGTGTCGTAGTCGCTTGCTCAAATGCTATTGCGTGTCGTCAAGTACCACAGTTGTTGGAGTAATGCCGCATGCTTTATGTTGGAGATGATCATGGATTTAATTACCGTTTAATAACTAAAATTGAAGTAGGTAAATAATGCAGAGGCACATGTGGGCAATAGATGTTATTTGATTTTTAACCGTCCACTTGTGTCCCGTAGGACCCCGAGTACTTGATACCTGTTCTTTGAATATTCGCACTATCCGCATGTGGGACCATGAATCCCCCTAGCCAGAGCTTGAGTCATATTTATTTCTTGGGGCCAAAAACTAGTTTGGGGCTTTATTACTATCCTGTACTTATGCCATGCTTTATTTGCGATTGCGTGGAGCGTCAGACTGCTTTTGGATCGCGATGCGATTATGGTATCGACAAGCCTAGTCACACTTTTGGGTTCGATCGTTTACAACCGTTCGCAAACCTGGTCCGTCTCGAGCCGCCAACTTCAGAAGGGTAGCTTGGTGGGTGGCCCTTGAAATTTATATGAATCTTGCAATTGCTCTGTCGTGATGCCTTGTTGGGTTTTATTTGGTTTTCTCGAGGTTGATCGTATGTGTGTTGCTATTTGTGCCCCTGCAGGTAAAACTTTCAAAGCCGTGTGTCCGCGGTTATGGACGACTTGGAGCACAGTATCTCGATCATAGACAACTATAACTAAAGTAGTGCTATAAATTTGACTTTATAATGACTAGTAATTAGCTTCACTATAATGGAATGGCTAAATAAAAGTGCCAACAATTGTTGGTTTGGGTTGTTGCCTGTTACCATTGTATCTGACTAGTAAGTATTGCAACTACAACGGAATGGCTAAATAAAAGTACCAACAACTGCTGGGTTTTGGGATACCTCATGCTATATGTATCTGACTAGTAAGTACTACAACTACAACGGAATGGTTAACTAAAACTGCCCACTGCTTATTATCTCAGGATGACTCATGCCATCTATATCTGACTAGTAATTGCGCAACTATAACGAAATGAATAAAACTGCCAACTGTGTGAGTTCCTCGGTTGACTTCCTCGTTTGGTCTCAAGGGGGAAATACCAGGATGGGTATGCTTGGTGATAGTTTTAGGTTGGATCCGCATAGATCTTTATTATCCCTATCTGATAGCCTCCAGTTGTATTGAGTCTCTATAGGTTGTTTAGTGCATGATACGCTGCCGCTTCAGTCCACCATACCTATGTAGGCGAGGACCGCCGAATTCTAGTCTCGTCGTGTACTGTCCTCAGTACTGACCGCTCTCTTTTCCCTTTGCCCTTTGTCGGCACCCATTTTGTTAAGCAGGTTTTGAGATCAACGTCATTAGCAGGGTTACCTTCCGGCTTGGCCTGGGCAGGGTTATGGACGCCATTGGTTATTCTTCAGGGCTCTTAGCTCAATTTGCATCTTGTCCATACTCGGATGTTGTATTGTTTTCAAGGTGATTTGGATCTTTGTATTGTATATCTGTATTCTTGACTCTTTGAGTCATTGGTGTATATATCTGTTATGTGGGTTCCATCGTGGGATATTGTGTAATGGTATTACTTCGTTTTCCACCCGCACGAAAGTGCCTGGTGGGCACCTTTGAATCGTTTCTATGCGGGTTTGGCGGGAAATCGCTGAAACTTGCATAGACCCGATTCTGAGGGTGTTACAATGGTGGCGGCGGCTACAGACTATTTCGTGGAATATTGATCGGGTGCTTAGGGTTTTGGTATTGAGGGGTGTTTATAGGCGAAGAGGCTAGGCAGGGGGGCAACAAGGGCGGCCGCACCCCCCAGGCGCGGGCTAGGCCCAGCCACACGGCCAGGGGGTGTGGCCCCCTAGTGGCTCCCGTCTGTCTCGTATTCTGGCTCCGTGTTCCCAGGTAAAATATTGACTTTGGTTTTTGTCCCGTCCAATTCCGAGAATATTGATTTTCTGCCTTTTCTGGAACCAAAAATAGAAGAAAACAGGCAACTGGCACTGTGGCATCTTGTTAATAGGTATGTCCAGAAAAACATATAAAAACACCTCAAAGTGTAGACATAGCAAAGCAAAGTAGATACTAAACAAGAATGGAACATCAAAATTATAGATACGTTTTCAACATATCAGTCTTCTGACCATCGTCTCCATGTATCTCATGATACCTAGAGGACCACACTTTCTATAGTACTTGTCATCCACAAACTGTTTCGAAAACAAGAGGCAACCTTTTGGACAACAATCTATCTTTTGGTATTCCATGCTGAGCGCTCGCATGATTTTATTCGCTTCATACATGGTTTTAGGCATACAATGCCCTTAGGGCAACATGTTACCATACGTTTGCAGATGATCTTCAAAGCATGAACGGGTGTTACCGTACTAGAGCTTTTTGGTTAGTGCTTGCGAGATGGCATCAAGCTGAGAAATCTTTGAACCCTCATACAGATGCCTATTAGCCGAGGCCATCATATCATAGAAGGCCTTAGCGCTTGGCTCCGGTTCCTATGGTTCACGAGGTTCCTCCGGTTTTAGCGGTTCATCAGGTTCATGTGAAGGTGGCGAATCTGGCATGTCGGCATCATGGAGATCATCTAGAAAATTTCTAATACCATCGCCCTCATTGCCATTGATCCATTGTCGCATCACCTCATCTATTTCACGTTAGTACTAAGTAAAGTCAACCGTCGTGACAAAGTCCGACATATACCCATATCTCCAAAGGTGTTTTTCATTTCCTTCTTTGACTGACGATGACGCTTATTGCAATGAGCGCAAGGGCAAGTTGGACGAATGCTTTCCCTTGAACCATGAGATAAATCCTTCACTAATAGACCAGTCTTCCATGCCCACTCATCTTTTCTATCAATAACACTAGTACGACCACTGTACATCCACCCATTATTATCCATCCTTTGCTTTATTGGGATCCAAACAATAAACATAGCATTTCATATCAAATAATAACATGAAACTAAATGCATCATATTTTTATTTCTCTACCAGGCAAAATGCATGACCTACATCTCTAATAGGTATAGAGGGTCCTAGCAGCCGCCGAATCCATACATTGAGTATGTTATCCATGCTCTACCCCGCTTCAAGACAGAATTTTGGCAGCACCTCCCTGTTGCTCTCCCGATAAAATCCGAGAGGATGTGCATCCGGAGAACAACGGGGAGGCGCTGCCAAAATCCTGACTCGGACCAGGGCAGAGCATAACATATCCAACTACGCATCCGCCGACTGTCCCGTAAATGCCACAAGCGTTACGGCTCATAATATGCCGACCTCTAATGTATATTTATCCGCGTAACGCTCGAAGACAGGAAATGACACCTAGGTGACGCGACTTGATGTGGAAATGGAATCTAATGACATGAAAAATGCAAGGGATGAGATGGAGTTCTATATCACCCTCGGTGGTGGTCGAACGGCGGAGGCTCTGAGACGGCGGGGGCTTCGAGACAAGGGAGACTTCGAAAAACCTGCACGAAGAAATATAATATGTCTGACAATATGTGTGATACAATTGTTTTTCATATATGTGACAAACACAAGTAGTCATAGTGCCCAAAATTAAAAAAAGTTATAACCCTAGTGCATACATGTGACAAACACAATTTATTTTTGCATATATGTGACAAACACAAGTATGCCTAGTCCAATTAGCATGTATTTCCTTTTGTTTTGCATATATGTGACAAAAACAATTTCTTTTTTCGTATATGTGACAAACACAAATAGGCCTAGTCTAATTAACATTTATTTTTTTATAATTAACCCTAGTGCAAAAATATAAAGATTATTTCCTATTCCAATTAACCCTAGTGCAAAAAATCAAAAATATACCTTGTAGGCCGAGCGGCCGGAGGAAGCAGTGTCTTGGACGGGGAGGGGCGGCTGGGGTAGGGGCCAGGCCTCAGCCATGGAGGGGCGACAGAGGCCAGGGAGGGGCGGCACCAGACGTGGCTTGGTCGGAGAGGGGAGACAGAGGCAGGGTAGGGCGGTAGAGGCAGGGTAGGGGAAGTAGGGGCCAGGGATAGGGAAGGGAGGGCGACAGGTGCCGGGGCCGAGCTAGGAAGGGGAAGGGCGGCGATGCGTAGAGGTGGGGTGGGGGCGATGGAGAGGTAGGGTGGGGGAGGAAGAGGAGGAGGGCCCGAGCTCGGGGCGAGCGGGCGAGAGTAAGAGGATGAGGGGCCTATTGTGGAGGCTCAGGGTAGGGAGGGCACGGAGGTGATGGGTGGTGGAAGTAGCGGCGTGCGGGTGCGTTTGCGGTTGGCGGTGGCGGCTCGATCGGGGGAGGGAGGCAGGAGAGGTCCTCAGGGTAGAGGGAGGCTCGGGATGGGTGGGATGCCGCCGTGGGCCCTTATCCACTAGAAAGCTAGGCAGACGGCAAGGCCATTGGCGTAGCTTATATGAAATAAAATGACAAAGCTAGGCCGACGGCAATGCCGTCGGCGTAGCTAAATAAAAAACAATTATTTTTTCTTATATTATTCTAGTATGAAACTTCTATCTATATTTTGTGTGTGGTTATATTACGTATGATTTGGAGACATTCCGGTGCTCCGGCGATAGTTTCCTAGGCAAACCCTAGACATGGGCCCCATAGATCGACCCCCTAAACTTATTGATTTGAGGGTATACACCAATGGAATTTTATCCGAGGGCCCCTACCCCCTAGAATTCTACATGTAAAACCAAGGCTAGGCCCAAGGTTCCACCGTTTTAGCTACGTTTGAGCCGCAGCGGGAGTTTCCTCCTACATGTCGAGCACTTCTCTAAGTGTTATCGCATGCACCGTAGACGGTCACACCCGGGAGCTATATTTTCCATCTAGGAGAAATCCACCACCCTTGTGCATGTATTCTAGGGCCACACACATGTTCTCATGGCATCCTGGCGCTCATGCGGTCCTTTTCCACCGAAACCCTAATCCGAGGGCCCATAGGTCTACCACCTAGCATTCTCCGTATGAGGGTTGACCAATTTACTTTTGTGGTTTTTTAGGTTTTTTATGTCATAACTACATGAAAAACCAAGACTAGGCCCAAGGTTCCACCGGTTTACCTATGATTGACCCGCAGTGGGAGTTTCCCCTTACGTGTCGAGCACTTCTCGAAGTGTTATCGCATGCAACAGTGGACGGTCACACCCGGGAGCTAGGTTTTGAATCTAGGAGCAATCCACCACCCTTGTGCATGTATGCAAGGGCCACATGCATGTTCACATGGCATTCTGGCCCTCGGGCGGTCCTTCTCCAACGAAACCCTAATCCGAGGGCCCCGCAGGTCTACTCCATAGAATTATCCATACGAGGGTTTACCAATGTAATTTTTTGGTGTTTAGGTTTGTTTAGGTCATATTTACATGTAAAACCAAGGCTAGGCCCAAGGTTCCACCGGTTTACCTACGTTTGACCTGCAGCGGGAGTTTCCTCCTACATGTCGAGCACTCCTCTAAGTGTTATCACATGCACCATAGACGGTCACACCCGGAAGCTAGGTTTTCCATCTAGGAGCAACCCACCACCCTTGTGCATGTATTTTAGGGCCACACACATGTTCTCGTGGCATCCCGGCGCTCGAGCGATCCTTTTCCACCGAAAACCTATTGCGAGGGTCCCAGAGGTCTACCCCCTAGCATTCTCTATACGAGGATTGACCAATGTACTTTTGTGGTGCTTTAGGTTTGTTTAGGTCATAACTACATGTAAAACCAAGGCTAGGCCCAAGGTTCCATCAGTTTTCCTACGTTTGACCCGCAGTGAGAGTTTCCTCTCACATGTCGAGCACTTCTCTAAGTGTCATCACATGCAATAGTGGACGGTCACACCCGCGAGCTAGGTTTTCCATCTAGGAGTAATCCACCACCCTTGTGCATGTATGCTAGGGCCAAATGCATGTTCACGTGACATTCTGGCCCTCGGGCGGTCCTTCTTGAAACCTTAATCCGAGGTCCCCACAGGTCTACCCCCATAGCATTTTGCGTACGAGGGCTGACCAATGTACTTTTTTGGTGGTTTAGGTTTGTTTAGTTCATATCTACATGGAAAACCAACGCTAGGTCCAAGATTCCACCGGTTTACCTACGTTTGACCCGCAGTAGGAGTTTCCTCCTACATGTCCAGCACTTCTCTAAGTGTTATCGCATGCACCATAGACGGTCACACCCGGGAGATAGGTTTTCCATATAGGAGCACTCCACCACCCTTGTGCATGTATGCTAGGGCCACACGCATGTTCTCGTGGCATACCGGCGCTCGGGCGGTCCTTTTCCACCAAAACCCTAATCCGAGGGCCTCGCAGGTCTACCCCCTAGCATTCTTTGTACGAGGGTTGACCAATGTACTTTTGTGGTGGTTTAGGTTTGTTTAGGTCATAAATACATGAAAAACCAAGGCTAGGCCCAAGGTTCCACCGGTTTACCTATGTTTGACACGCAGCAGGAGTTTCCTCTTACATGTCGAACACTTCTCTAAGTGTTATCGCATGCAACAGTGGACGGTCCCTCCCGGGATCTAGGTTTTCCATCTAGGATCAATCTACCACCCTTTTTCATGTATGCTAGGGCCACATGCATGTTCACGTGGCATTCCGGCCCTCGGGCGGTCCTTCTCCGACGAAACCCTAGTCCGAGGGCCCCGTAGGTCTACCCCTGTAGAATTCTTCGTACGAGGGTTGACCAATGTACTTTTTTGGTGGTTTCAGGTTTCTTTAGGTCATATCTACATGGAAAACCAAGGCTAGGCCCAAGGTTCCACCGGTTTACCTACGTTTGACCCACGGCGGGAGTTTCCTCCTACATTTTGAGCACTTCTGTAAGTGTTATCGCATGCACCATAGACGGTCACACCCGGGAGCTAGGTTTTCCATCTAGGAGCATTCCACCACCATTGTTCATGTATGCTAGGGCCACACACATGTTCTCGTGGCATCCTGTCGCTCAGGCGGTACTTTTCCACCGAAACCCTAATCCGAGGGCCCCACAGGTCTACCCCCTAGCATTCTACGTATGAGGGTTGACCAATTTCCTTTTGTGGTGATTTAGGTTTTTTTATGTCATAACTACATGTAAAACCAAGGCTAGGCCCAAGTTTCCACTAGTTTACCTACGTTTGACCCGCATCGGGAGTTTCCTCTTACATGTCGAGCACTTCTCTAAGTGTTATCACATGCAACAGTGGACGGTCACACCCAGTATCTACGTTTTCCATCTAGGAGGAATCCACCACCCTTGTGCATGTATACTAGGACCACATTCATGTTCACATGGCATTCCGGCCCTAGCGCGGTCCTTCTCCAACGAAACCCCAATTTGAGGGCCCTATAGGTCTACCCCCATAGAATTCTCCGTACGAGGGTTAAAAAATGTACCTTTTTGGTTGTTTAGGTTTGTTTAGGTCATATCTACATGGAAAACCAAGGCTAGGCCCAAGGTTCCACCGGTTTACCTACATTTGACGCACAGCGGGAGTTTTCTCCTACATGTCGACCACTTATCTAAGTGTTATCGCATGCACCATAGACGGTCACTAGGAGAAATCCACCACCATTTTGCATGTATGCTAGGGACACACGCATGTTCTCGTGGCATCCCGACGCTCAGGCGGTCCTTTTCCACCGAAATCCTAATTCGAGGGCCCCGCGGGTCCACGCCTAGCATTCTCCGTACAAGGGTTGACCAATGTACTTTTGCGGTGGTTTAGGTTTGTTTAGGTCATAAATACATGGAAAAACAAGGCTAGGACCAATGTCCACCGGTTTACCTACGTTTGACCCGCAACGAGAGTTTCCTCTTACATGTCGAGCACTTCTCTAAGTGTTATCGCATGCAAAAGTGGACGGTCACACCCGGGAGCTAAGGTTTCCATCTAGGAGAAATCCACCACCCTTCTGCATTTATGCTAGGGCCACATGCTTGTGCACGTGGCATTCCATCCCTTGGGCGGTTCGTCTCCAACGAAACCCTAATCCTAGGGCTCTGCAAGTCTACCCCCGTAGCAATCTCCGTACGGGGGTTGACCAATGTACTTTTTTTGGTTAGGTCATATCTACATGGAAAACCCACGCTAGGCCCAAGGTTTCACCGGTTTACCTACGTTTGACCCGCAGTGGGAGTTTCCTCCTACATGTCGAGCACTTCTCTAAGTGTTATCACATGTACGAGGATTAACCAATGTAATTTTTTAGTAGTTTAGGTTTATTTAGGTCATAACAATGTACTTTTTTTTGGCCTTCACAAGAGTGCATGCGATAACCTTCACACGGTGTAGGGTTTCTCCAAAACAGTGGGTTCGATGCCCGAGGGTCCCCAAAAGAGAGGGGTTTCTAGGGTTTCCCCAATAGAGAGGTTTCAGTTCCTCGTGGTCCGTAAAATATGAGATATATCTTTAATATTTTTGTTGTAGTTGTGAATTATATGTGTATTTTGTTGTTTTATTTCACATTTATGCTTTAGTATCGGGTTCTGGAAGATTCGCGTCGCTATTCTATGCCGGTGGTGGGATACGCGAAGATTCGCGTGGTTATTTTACAATCACCAAGTTATTTAATAAATTACTTCTATATTGAAATTATAGAGGGAAATAAATTAATCAACTATCTAAACTTTATACTTTGGAGAAAAAAATAAACCACCTCGGCCGACGGCATTGCCGTTGGCGTACACGTGGTGCCCTAGCTAGGCGACAGCCTGGCCATCAGCGTATATACGCGCCTAACGGCGTCAACCACACCCATCAGACGGGCCCTTCAGTAGGGCCACGTGGCCTCCTATGCCGATGACACCTGTTACGCTGACGGTCACCATCAGTATGTTGCACGGCTACGCCGATGGTAGTTCTGCGCCGACGGCGGCCGTCGGGGGGTTTGTCCCTACACCGACGGGGATTATACACCGACGGCAGTTTCACCTGGCTGACGAGCCCGGGCAGCTGCGCCGACGAGCCCAACCTTTTGTCGTCAGCATAGAGAAAGGACGTCGGCATTTCTTATTATTCCTGTAGTGTGTACTTGGTCTTACAGCTTATATATGTGTACTTTCTAGTGGTTTGTTAATTTGTGAGGCAAATATATTGTTGTCAAGCGGGCTTCAAATGATCCCAATCTTTTTCTTGAAGCTATACCAATAGCTTGCTTCTGGATGACTTGGTTTAATAAAAGGAAAGATGTGTCCTGGGTTATATTGGGTCCTTCTCAAAAGTTCTCACATGGGAAACTAATAACATCAGTTATTTGGAGAGAAAAATCTGAAACATATATGTCTATGTAGTTCATTCATAGCATGGTGCAAAGAATAACCAAAGAGGCACTCATTCAGTTTTACCGAGGCCTAGCAGTTGAATTCATGTACAACTCATGGTCTGGCTTACCAAGTATCATCAATAGGGCCTTGACAACTTAATGAAAAATGTCATGATCCGAAAAAACACTAGCGAATGTATTGAATATATTGTTTTTGAAACATGGAAACATGCCACGTTCTTTTTGAAAGTTTTTTAAACAAAGACACAAGCTATGTTGTTCACGAACATGCAACGATTTAAATTATAGTGTTTGTAATATGTTCGGGTATAAGTTAATTGAAACGCACATGAACGCTTACTAGTTAGCAATGGGTGGTGTGTAAAAAACATATGTACATGTATATATATAGAACCAACACATGTACATGTATTTATACACATCAAGAATACAAGAAGAAGAAAATTTAGACAATGAAAAGTTTAAATGTCCACAAAACGAAACATAACTATTAAAATATTTCGATCAATTGGAACAAATTTAAGGAGTAGCTTTTACCTAATGTAATAATTCAAATAGTAGGAGCACAACTTAACACCGATGATGAATGATTCACAAACCACACATAGAACGAGAATTCAAGACTACACACGGAACAAATTATCGGATCTTGAGAAACAAACCTCTTCTGCACCAAGGAACAAATATAGAATAAAAAATGGAATAATATAACCAACTATAATGGAAACAAGAATTTACGCGTCCAGAAAAAAAATACAAGGAACAAACTTTTAGCACCCACATAACAAACCGTATATGCAAGAGGAACAAAAATGTGTACCAAAGGAACGACCGCAGAAGAACAAAACTACATTGTCCGAGAAATAAAAATCACCTCCACAGGGAACAAGTAATTGAACTCTAGGAACAAAATCATAATATAATTGGGACAAAATTATAGTGTGACGTAACAAATTTAAAATTTCATGTCCAGTTACAACTCACAGGAAGCACGAACCACGATACATAAAATAACATTCCAATGCTTAGATACAAGTCCAGTTGCAGTTGAAAAACATCTTAGTTGTAACTCATAAAAAAATCTTGGATCGTGATTCAAAAATCTTTTTCAAATCGATATCATTCCAATCTCGATTGCAAGACTAGTTGCAAATCTGATGTCAACTCATAGGGGATAGAAGCCGGTTGCGATACATGAACCGGTTGAAAGTTCGATTTCAACTCGTATGAAACATGAATCAGTTATAAGTCTTATGAGAAAAAAAATCAGTTGCGAGTCCGATTGTAACTCAAAGGATGCATGAACAAGATGCAGAAGTGCGATTGCAACTTAGAAGATACATGATCCAGTAGCAAGTCGAATTTCAACTAGGGGACAGAAGTCGGTTGGGATATATGAGCCAGTTGCAAGTCTAATTGCAACTTATGTTGAGAGTCAAATAACTCATATGAAACATGGACTATTTGCGAGTCCGATTGCAACTTATACCTATGAAAAAGACAACTCAGGTGGGAGTATGATTGCAACTCATATGAAACATGGACCGGTTGCGAGTCTGATTGCACCTCATACCTATGAAAAAGACAAGTCAGCTACGAGTACCATAACAACTCATACCTAAGAAAAACATAAGTCAGTTTCGAGTATGAATACAACTCATATGAAACATGGACCCGTTGCAAGTCCGATTGCAGCTCATACATATGAAAAATACAAGTCGGTTGTGAGTCTAATTGCAACTCATATGAAACATGGACTAGTTGCGAGTCCGATTACAAACCAAACCTATAAAAAAGATAAGTCAGTTGCGAGTACGATTATGAAAAATACAAGTCAGTTGCGAGTCCGATTAAAAAAAGACAAGTCAGTTGCGAGTCTGATTGCAACTCATATGAAACATGGACCGGTTGTGAGTCTGATTGCAACTTATACCTATGAAAAATATAAGTTAGTTGGAAGTCCGATTTCAATTGATATGTCAGTTGCGGTTGGACCAGTTGGGAGTCTGATTCCAACTCATATGAAACATGGACCAGTTGCGAATCATATTGCAACCCATCCCTATGAAAAATTCATAGAGTCGGTTGTGAGTTTGGTTGCGACTCATGTGAAACATACATGGACCAGTTATGAGTCCAATTGCAGCTTATACCTATGAAAAAGACAAGTCAGTTGTGTGTTGTAGGGTTCGCAGCATAGAAAACAAAAAATTTCCTACGATGTGAACTATATACCAAGATCTATCTACTAGATACAAATAACGGGCGGATGTATATCCGTAGAAAACATACCCTTGAAGACCGACAAAGCTTAACGAGTTCAACTCGTGGTTGATGTAGACGATCTCTTGCCGATATCAAGATCGAGAGGAAGTCCTAGCGCTGCAAATCAGCAGCGCATCCGTGCTTCAGACACACGTTCGAGGCACCGAGCAACCTCCGCCTCCTCGCTCCAGAGATGCGCGGAAGCACAACTCTTTCTTGCCGAATAGCCACGGGAACATGTATCTCGCTAGTCCGAGACCATGGGGATAAATTCTAGAGGGAGAGAGATCCTTCACGAGGAGGTGTGAGAGACAAGTGAGGAGGGGCTCCTTTTATAGGAGGAGGGGAACCCCAAGGGGTGGCAGCATGGGGCTGCCCCTTTGCACTCCCTCTTCATGTGGGTGGACACTCCACTCACAAATCTCCTTTAAATTCCCTCCACTCAAAAGTCCACTCAAATTCCCATTAAATTTCCACCAAATTTAATGCAAACTCTCATTAAATAAAACTCTTTTATTTTATTCAGAATTTTGTCGATTACTTTAATGACAAACATTCACAAATAACCCCTTGCTAGAATTCTATTTCACATGCATAACCACTTTATGCAATTTCACCCGAAAACCTGTTTCGGTATCTAGTGAAATAAATTCCTGCACTTGTTCATTCTTTCGGCATGAAACATTTGCTCCAATTGGATGTCAGTGTCTCTTAAGTGTGTCACCCTACGGTTCGTGAATAATGCGGACATGATCGAGACCCCTCTCGGATCAATAATCAGAAGCGGGATCTGGAGACCCATCACCGGCTCCCACACATTCAACGATGACTTTCTTGTGATCGTGGAACCTTTTACGCTAGTATCTTAATCCCTTTGTTTCACGATATATTACATGTCCAAGATTCGATCATCGGTATCTCCATACCTAGTTTGATCTAAATTCGACATGCACTCTTTTCTCGTTCTGTGATATAACATTCTAGTGATCAAATCACTTGCTTGCAAGCTAATCAATGTGATATCACCGAGAGGGCCCAGAGTATATCTATCCGTCATCGGGATGAACAAATTCCACTCTCGATCCATGAGCCTCAACATAACACTTTATTAGTTCTGAATCCATCTTTATAATCACCCTGTTACGGTGTGACGTTTGATGTTATCAAGAAACTCTTCCGGTGTTAGTGATTGACATGATCTCATGGTCTAAGGATTAGGATCACTTCGTAAGTTGTTATAGAAATATAAACTCAATGACTTTGATCGTAATGCTATACTTTGGATGAATATTCATCACACCATTACACTAATGTTGTGATCCCGTTATTAACAACATCCAATGTCCATGATCAGGAAACCTTGATCATCTTGTTAATCAACGAGCTAGTTTATGAGAGAGGCATAACTAGGAACTTTCTGTTTGTTTATTAAACACACATGTATTAATGTTTCCGTATTAATACAATTATAGAATGCAAAATAAACATCTATCATATACTTGGAATACACATAATAAACACTTTATTATTGCCTCTCAGGGCATATTCCCTTCAGTCTCCCACATGCACTAGAGACAACAATCTAGTTACATAGTGATAAATCTAACACCCATTGAGTTCTGGTGTTGATCATGTTTTGCTCTAGGGAGAGTTTTAGTCAACGGATCTGCTACATTGAGATCCGTATGTACTTTACAAATCTTTATATCTCCATCCTTGACATGCTCGCGGATGGAGTGAAACCGGCGCTTAATATGCTTGGAATGCTTGTGAGACCTTGGCTCTTTGGCATTGGCAATGGCACCATTGTTGTCACAATAGATCACCATTGGGTCCAACGCGTTTGCCACCACTCCTAGTTCGGATATGAACTCCTTCATCCAAATCGCTTCGAGCCGCTCAAGCAAAGCAACATATTTGGCCTCCGTTGTTGATCCCACTACCAAGGTTGTTTGGAGCTCCTCCAACTAACCACTCCGCCATTCATGAGAAATACGATCCGTATTGAGACTTAGAGTCATCCGGATCGGTGTCAAAGCTAGCATCGACATAACACTTAGCGAGCTCTTCTTCACCTCCAGATACAAGAAACATATCCTTAGTTCTTCGTAAGTACTTAAGAATATTCTTGACCGCTATCCGGTTCAACACGGATCCGATTGGTACCTACTAGTCAAACTAATAGCATGTGCCACATCCGGTCTTGTACATAGCATGGCGTACATTATAGAGCCTATGGCTGAAGCATAGGGGACTTTGTCCATTATCTCTCTTTCTTCCGCCGAAGCCGGACTTTGAATCTTACTCAATGTCTTGCCTTGCAACATAGGTAAGAACCCCTTCTTACTTCCGTCCATTTTAAACTTCTTTAAAATCTTATCAAGGTATGTACTTTGCGATAGCCCTATTAGGTGCCTAGATCTATCTCTATAGATCTTTATGCCTAATATGTATGACGCTTCACCTAGGTCCTTCATTGAAAATTTGCTGTTTAGATAACTTTTAACACTGTTTAAAAGATCTATATCATTTCCGGTCAATAATATGTCATCCACATATAATATCAGAAATGCCACATTGCTCCCACTCACTTTCTTGTAAATACAAGCTTCTCCATAAGTTTGGACAAATCCAAACTCTTTGATCACCTCATCAAAGCGCAGATTCCAACTTCGTGATGCTTGCTTCAATCCATAGATGGATCGCTGAAGCTTGCACACCTTGTTAGCATCCTTAGGATCGACAAAACCCTTTGGTTGTATCATATACAACTCTTCTTCAATATTACCATTGAGAAACGCGGTTTTGACATCCATCTGCCATATCTCATAATCGAAATATGCAGCAATTGCTAACATAATCCTAACTGACTTTAGCATCGCTACGGGAGAGAAAGTCTCATCGTAGTCAACTCCTTGAATTTGTCGAAACCCCTTTGCGACAAGTCGAGCTTTATAGACGGTCACATTACCATCAGCATCAGTTTTCCTTTTGAAAATCCATTTGTTCTCCACGGCCTTTCGGTCGTGAGGTAATTCCACCAAGTTCCAAACTTGATTTTCATACATGGATTCCATCTCGGATTTCATGGCTTCTAACCATTTGTTGGAATCCGGGCTCATCATCGCTTCTTCATACGTCGCAGGGTCATCATTTTCATCAACCATGAAATTCATGACAGGATTTCCGTACAGCTCGGGAGCTGCACGCGTCCTGTTTGACTTGCGAGGTTCGGTAGTACTCTCTTTCAGAGTTTCATGATCATTATCATTAGTTCCCTCTTCAACAGGTGGAGCCAACTCCGGAACAACTTCCGGCTACGGCTACTCGCCATACTTTGAAGAGAAGGTTCCACAACCTCTTCGAGTTCTACCTTCCGACTACTCACACCTTTCGCGAGAAACTCTTTCTCTAGAAAGGATCCATTCTTGGCAACAAAAACCTTGCCCTCGGATCTGTGATAGAAGGAATACCCAATAGTTTCTTTAGGGTATCCTATGAAGATGCATTTTTCCGCTTTGGGTTCGAGTTTATCCGGTTGAAGTTTCTTCACATAAACATCGCATCCCCAAACTTTAAGAAATGACAGCTTAGGTTTGTTTCCAAACCACAATTCATACGGTGTCTTTTCAGTGGATTTAGATGGTGCCCGATTTAAAGTGAATGCAGCAGTTTCTAGTGCATAACCCAAAATGACAACGACAAGTCCGTCAGAGACATCATAGATCGAACCATATCTAATAAAGTACGATTACGACGTTCCGACACACCATTTCATTGGTGTTCCGCAGTGTGAGTTGTAAAACAATTCCACACTCTTTCATGTGAGTGCTAAACTCGTAACTTAGATACTCACCTCCACGGACCGTAGAAATTTGATCTTTCTATTACGATGATTTTCCACTTCATTCTGAAATTCCTTGAACTTTTCGAAGGTTTCAGACTTGTGTTTCATCAAGTAGATATAACCGTATCTACTCAAATCATCCGTGAAAGTAACAAAATAATGATATCCACCTCGCCGACACACTCATTGGACCACATACATCGAATGTATGATTTCCAATAAATCGTCGCCTGCTCCATTGAACCGAAAACGGCGTTCTAGTCATCTTGCCCATAAGGCATGGCTCACATGTATCAAATGATTCATAATCAAGTGATTCCAAAAGTCCATCCGAATGGAGCTTCTTCATGCTTAACGCCAATATGACCTAGACGGCGAGTGCCATATATGCGGATATATCATCATTATTAAGTTTAATCCTTTTAGCATCAACATTATGAATATGTGTAACATTATCATCGAGATCTAATAGAAATAAACCATTCATCATCGGTGCATGACCATAAATGATTTCATTCATATAAATGGAACAACCATTGTTCTCGGATTTAAATGAATAACCACTTCGCATCAAACACGATCCATATACAATGTTCATGCTCAGTGCAGGCACCAGATAACATTTATTCAAGTTTATAACTAATCCCGACGGCAAGTGGAGAGGCAGCGTTCCGACGGTGATCACATCAACGCTTGATCCATTGCTGACACGCATCTTGACCTCACCCCTTGCTAGCGGTCGCTTGTTCCAGCCACGATTCGAGTTACAAATATTAGCAACCCAACGTATCAAATACCCGGTGCTCTGTGAGCACTAGTCAAGTACACATCAATAACATGTATATCATATATACCTTTGTTTGCCTTGCCGGCCTTCTTGTCTTCCGATACTTGGGGCGCTTGCGCTTCAAAGGGCAGCCCCTTACAATAGTAGCACTTCGGAATCGACTTAGGTCCAACTCGGGTTTCTTTTTAGGCGCGGCAGCTTGCCGCCTTACTTCTTCCGCTTTTCCTTCTTGTCTTTATTGAAACCAGTGTTCCTATTGATCATCAACACTTGATGTTCCTTTTAATCTCCACTTCGCAGTTTTAAGCATTGATGAAGCTCGGGAGAGACTTCTTCATGCCTTGCATATTATAGTTCATCACGAAGCTCTTATAGCTAGGTGGCGTAGAGCAGAACACGATGGATGCCTAAGTCAATGGGAATCGATATTCCCAAGGACACAAGCTTATCGGCGTAACCCGACATCTTGAGTACATGCTCACTAACGGAGTTGTGCTCTTCCATCATGCAGCTAAAGAACTTTTCTGAAGCGTTGTAGCTCTCTACAACAGCATGTGTGTCGAAAATCATTTTCAACTCACCGATTGTATCAAATGCATTGCCGTTTTCGAAACGCTTTCGAAGTTCCCCGCATTGAACTTAGTTGTGGTCCTCCTGACGAGTCTGATAGACATTCTTCTCCTCGTCAGGGGCATCATCAAAAGGCGGGGGGCCTAACGACGCTTCTAGCACATATTGCTTTTGTGCAGCAGAGAGGAGAATCCTCAAATTCATGGCCCATTCGGTAAAGTTGCTACCGTTCGTTGCTAGTTTCTCTTTCTCCATGAACACATTGAAATTAAAAGCAGGTGGTGCCATCTACAACAGAATTTGTAAAGTTTAGACTAAGTGTATGATAGATTGAGTTCAACTAATCTATATTACGAATGAACTCCCACTCAAAAACGACATCCCTCGTGGCATTTTGGTGATTACATGAACCAAATCCACTACACCAAGTCCGATCATCACTTGAGTCGGTATAGCTTCAAAGGCGAGCATCAAATGGACATCATATCAACTATATGACTCATGCTTAACCTTTCGGTCCGTGTTCCGAGGCCATGTCTGTACATGCTAGGCTCGCCAAGTTAGAACCTTAGTATTCACGTGTGTAACTATTTTACACCCGAAATATGGTCGTGGATCCAAGAACACCCGATCATTACGTGATGTCTTGGAGCGACGAAAACATAATCGGTGCATACTAAAGGAAGAACACATTCTTATCTTGATATTTAAATGAGGGATCATCTTATTATGCTAACAAAGCGCTAAACAAGCAATATAAGATGCTATCAAAACATCATATGTTTATTAGTGAAATGATATGGTTCCTGCAGATGATCTCTATCATGTGCATCGTGGTATGATCACTATCATACCTATATGTGTAAATCCAAGGTCTATGGATTTTACACGCTATGTGTGTTGTAAGAGTATCATCTCATACTTCTACTTACAACACTACCATATCATAACACTAGCCCAAAGAACAATCTAAACTAGACCTCTAATTTATCCATTGCAAGTTTTACGTGGCTTAGGGCTTTCGAGATAGAACCGTTTCTTACCTACGAACATGAACCACAAGGAGGATAATCAAATTGTTGACAACTCGCTTAAAAATAGATATTGACTATAGTAGAAGAGAGACACCCGCTAGCCACTTATGCAAACTAGTTGCATGTCAAGCGTGGAACAGGTCTCATGTGCGAGGACATGTAAAGTTTGTCCGGACGCTTCATCCCACAATGCCACCAATATCCAAAATTACAAAGGAGCAACAACATGATCATCATCGCCACATACTCATATGTGTACTACCCGTAAAGTATCTACGCATAGATCCGCTCGATACCCTTTGTAGGGTTCGCAGACATAGAAAACAAAAAATTTCCTACGATGTGAACTATATACCAAGATCTATCTACTAGATACAAACAAGGCGGATGTATATCCGTAGAGAACATACCCTTGAAGACCGTGAAAGCTTAACGAGTTCAACTCATGGTTGATGTAGACGATCTCTTGCCGATCTCAAGATCGAGGAAGTCCTAGCCGCAAATCAGCGCATCCGTGCTCGCACACACGTTCGAGGCACCGAGCAACCTCCGCCTCCTCGCTCCAGCGATGCAGCGGAAGCACAACTCTTTCTTGCCGAATAGCCACCGGGAACATGTATCTCGCTAGTCCGAGACCATGGGGGATAAATTCTAGAGGGGGAGAGAGATCCTTCACGAGGAGGTGTAAGAGACAAGTGAGGAGGGGGCTCCTTTTATAGGAGGAGGGGGGAACCCCAAGGGGTGGCCGGCGCATGGGGGCTGCCCCCTTGCCCTCCCCTCTTCATGTGGTTGGACACTCCACTCACAAATCTCCTTTAAATTCCCTCCACTCAAAAGTCCACTCAAATTCCCATTAAATTTCCACCAAATTTAATGCAAACTCTCATTAAATAAAACTCTTTTATTTTATTCAGAATTTTGTCAATTACTTCAGTGACAAACATTCACAAATAACCCCTTGCTAGAATTCTATTTCACATGCATAACCACTTTATGCAATTTCACCCGAAAACCTGTTTCGGTATCTAGTGAAATAAATTCCTGCGCTTGTTCATTCTTTCGGCATGAAACATTTGCTCCAATTGGATGTCGGTGTCTCTTAAGTGTGTCACCCTACGGTTCGTGAATAATGCGGACATGATCGAGACCCCTCTCGGATCAATAATCAAAAGCAGGATCTGGAGACCCATACTGACTCCCACACATTCAACGATGACTTTCTTGTGATCGTCGGAACCTTTTACGCTAGTATCTTAATCCCTTTGTTTCACGATATATTACATGTCCGAGATTCGATCATCGGTATCTCCATACCTAGTTTGATCTCGCATCGACATGCACTCTTTTCTCGTTCCTGTGATATAACATTCTAGTGATCAAATCACTTGCTTGCAAGCTAATCAATGTGATATCACCGAGAGGGCCCAGAGTATATCTATCCGTCATCGGGATGAACAAATTCCACTCTCGATCCATGAGCCTCAACATAACACTTTATTAGTTCTGAATCCATCTTTATAATCACCCTGTTACGGTGTGACGTTTGATGTTATCAAGAAACTCTTCCGGTGTTAGTGATTGACATGATCTCATGGTCTAAGGATTAGGATCACTTCGTAAGTTGTTATAGCAATATAAACTCAATGACTTTGATCGTAATGCTATACTTCGGATGAATGTTCATCACACCATTACACTAATGTTGTGATCCCGTTATTAACAACATCCAATGTCCATGATCAGGAAACCTTGATCATCTTGTTAATCAACGAGCTAGTTTATGAGAGAGGCATAACTAGGAACTTTCTGTTTGTTTATTAAACACACATGTATTAATGTTTCCGTATTAATACAATTATAGCATGCAAAATAAACATCTATCATATACTTGGAATACACATAATAAACACTTTATTATTGCCTCTCAGGGCATATTCCCTTCATGTGTCCGGTTGGAACTTATGTTGTGAGTACAATAACTCATTTGAAACATGGATCAGTTACGAGTCCAATTGCAACTCATACGTATGAAAAAGACAAACTCAGTTGTGAGTCTAATTGCAACTCATATGAAACATGGACCAGTTGCGAGTCCGATTGCAACTCATACCTCTGAAAAAGACAAGTCAGTTGCGAGTCCGATTGCAACTCGTATCTATGAAAAAAGAAAAATTCAATTGCAAGTGTTATTATCAATTCAACAATAGCTCAAGCACACCCTTCATGTTGGTCTTCTTCAACCTCGGTCTATTCCATTACAATCTGGGTGTTCTATTTCAATGTATTTTCTTGAGACAATCCCCAAGTCTTATGGTTATCCATACTTATGGTCATGGACCGTTTCACTGGATCATTTTATTCCTCTATCTCGCTTACTAGTCATATTTTCAAATCAAAGTGGAAACATGAACCAGTTTCAAGTCTAATTGTAACTCATACGAAAGACAAGTCAGTTGCGATTTTGATTGCATCCTACAAGAAGAATGAGTGAGTTGTGAGTCCAACTACAACTCTTTGTAAAATATGAACCAAATTGAAAAGTTGAATTCCAACTCACTGTATCATGAACACAGTTGCCAGTCCAATTTCATCTCATTGGAAAACACGAGTAGTTATGAGTACGGATGTAACTCATATTAAACATGGACTAGTTGCGAATCCGATTACAACTCTTATGAAACATGTAGGAAAAAGATTTATGAAAACTGAGCCAGAAAATAAATGCAAGCTACCAAACACGTCCCGATTGATCGAGGTGATGGGTCCAAGACCCAGCAAACGCAGGACATGACAAACTAATCGGTAACTACACCAGATCGGTCTTATAAAATCAAGCCAGAGACAAACACATGAAAAACATGAGAGACATCAATGTTGATGCGGACAACGAGATCAATGATCCACAGACTGACTATGATGTAAGATACGTCTCAGCTAGCTATGCCTTGGCAAAACTGTAATTTTATATGGAGTTAGCCAAAATAGATCATGCCGGCACTACCGCTTGATTTGGATAATTTCGCTTAACATAACGATCGGGAGGAGCAAAATAAGGTTGGGAAAATGACTAGGAGGCCAAATCTAATTGGTACTCAGTTGTACTTTCTCTATTTTAAAATATAAAATATTTTAAATTTATAAAAAAATAATATCTAGACTTCTTTTAGTGTGCATATTCACTCCTCAAATGAGCGAGTATACTTTTAAAATACCAGGGCACCATAAAATTGCATGTATTATTTTAATCGCCATGTCCAAGCCAAGATAGTGTAAACAAAAGGATACGATGGCATCATAACAGAGTACACGTGAGAGACATCTACGTAAACCATCGGAAGGAATGGTCAAACAAGAAGGAGCAGGCAGGGGGGAGAGACTAAAAAGAGAAATTGTAGGAGCAGAAGGAAAAGAGCAGAGGGCTACTAAAAAAGAAATTGCACAAAAATGGTGTTCGAATCTTCGAACCTGGAGCGCGCATCGTATTGATTTGACACGACAGGGAGCAAACCAGATGGGATCCACATGTAAGCAAACAAATCAAACACACGGCTAATAAAGCTAATAGTAGATTTTTCTTTCTTCGACAAAGAGCAAACTGTAGATGGCATCAAGTGCTTCCAATGGTATGAACGCAAAGCGTAGCGGAAATTAGTGGCATCTTGGCATTTTCGCTGAATCGTAGAGGCAAATCTGAATATCCACGAAAAATCGTAATAATAATTTTTTTTGGGAAAAGAGGACATATTAATATCATGATGGTACCAATTACATCTAACCACTGCAACAACGCATTAGTCTATTCGCATTAGGGATGCACACAACCGAAAAAATGATGAACTACAAAAAAGAAAATTTTGCTACAGCGATAAATTCTTATTAGAATGGCGACAATAACCCCACCGAAACAACACCAGAAGTCCAACATCTCCAATAGCGACACCTTGAACAAGGAAACGAAGCACAAGTACCATCATCGCCCGATCGAAGATCATAGGTTTTCATCCTGAGAAAGTCCACGCTTAGAAACAATGTCTTCAACAAGTTTATTGCCTGGCACAATAAATTAAGATCAGATCTTGGATTTTCACCCTACAAGGTAAGACCATGAACTCCTCCAATGTTGCCGCCCCCACTTTCTGCCGGTACTACAAGACACGAACCACCAAGCCAATTCCTCATCGCCACCAAGACTTGACCCACACTTGCTAGTCCACAAATCTCGGGTTCCATGACATTCTCCGCACAGTGACTTCACTATGAAACTAAAGACATGTTCCACGATGGCAACAGACTACAGAGCTTCGCCTCGCTCCCTCTGAAACGAAACAGTTGTGCACGAACGAATTCCATCTGTTCTAGCAATCTTTAGGCATGAATCGCCCATGGGAGTTCGCCGACGGAGCCTTCTGGAACACGACACTGCCACTAGATCAATGGAAACATGCCAAAGTAAGAGCTTCGTCTTGGCGTGAGAGAAACCCTAGGACTGCGCCCCTGCCAGCAGATGTGACCCGTGTCTCCATCCACCGAGGGAGGACTGCCATCAAAGCTCGACGTCACCGCCCCGGCTTCTAGACCCCGTAGCCATCAGATCGCCGTCGGGGCGACAACCTTCAAGCGCCCAAGGGGCTCCCTGTGGAGGAGAGGCCACCACGCGAGGAAGCAGCCCCACCACCACCGTAGACCGTCCGGGATTTGCCCGATGGGCGTCCTCCGATGGCTGCGGGGGAGAAGCGGGAGGAGGAGTCCGGGGTGGCGATGGCTTAGGGTTTCCCCGGTGCCGCCCCTCCCGAGAACGACGCGTGCGGAAAAAGTACCAAAGGTTAAATCTTATTTTTCTGCAAAAAGACTGAACTTGAGGCCAACACTTTTTATTGTTGAATTCCAGTAGTAGAAAAATAAGATAAGCTATATGGTGTTTTTTATTCTACACACGCCGTGAGAAGCCGGCTGGCCCTTAGGCATATACTCCCTCCGTTTTAAAGTATAAGATGCTTTAGCTTTGTGAAAGAAGTATATCTGGACCCTTCTTTAGTGCGTAGGTTCATGTAAATTCGGAGTAAACCTAGACACTAAAAGGGGCCTAGATATAATTTTTTTCACAAAGCTAAAGCATTTTATATTTTGAAACGGAGGCAGTAGCACCGAATACATAGTGTTACACTTGCATCTCGCGCTTCTTCAGATTCACCTTGAGTCCTTTGTTCATCTGCAGAAGACACGACAGCTTCTTGTTGATGGCCTGACCATCCAAGACTATCACATCGAAGTTCCACACGGCAGCAGCAACAATGATCTTGAGATGTGTAATTGCGATGTCCTTGCCGAGGCACAACCTTGGACCCGAGTTAAAGGCCGGAAACTTGTGCGAGGGCACGTGCCGGAGCTGGCGTCCATCCTCGGAGAGCCACCTGTCCGGCCTGTACTCCCGGCAGTCAGACCCCCAGACAGCCTCGATTCTGCCCACGGAGTAGATGGAAACGAGGACGGTGTCCCCGGGAGACACCGTGTGGCCGCTAGGCATCACGTCGTGTGCGGCCACGGACTTGCGCTCCACCGGAATCGGCGGGTACAGCCTGAGTGTCTCAAGCAACACGGCTTCCAGGTACATTAGGTGTTTGGTATCCTCTGCCCCAATTGTGGTCGTGGCTTTGCGGGACATGATGGGTGCCAGCTCGTCGCGTATGCTTGACACGACGCGCGGGTACTTGGCAAGTTTGTAGAAGATCCATGGCAAGGCAGTGCTGATCGTGTCCCTCCCGGCGATCATGTAGCTAATCAGCGTTGCCTGGAGTAGATCGTCGTTGTAGTCCGGGTCGTTTATATAATTGGACAGGACGTCCACATGGTCTTGAGAAATAACATCATGGCCGTTAACGTTATTCCTCCTCCTCCTCCTCCTCCTCCTCTCCTTGATCATGTCCGTCGTGAAGCAGCGAAGCACCGCTTGTGCAGCGGCGAGCCTCTTCTCTGGACCGATGTTTAACCGCCTCATCACCTTCCAGCAAGTCGCCGGCACAATTTGCCGGACTAAGCCCACCTCCATGACCGTGTCCATGGCATTCGAGACAGCCATCTGCGGCATATGGAGTGATAGGCGAGCAGGGTCTACACCGAAGATGGCTGTCGCATACAGGTCGAACACAAGCCTCGTCATCAGATCACTCATGTCCACAGGAGCACTGGTTTTCGCCATGTAGGCCATCAAGGGCAGGAGGCCGTTCTCTACCTTGTCGAGGCAGCATTTGGTCATCAAGCCGACCAACTGCTGGTTTCGCAGCACACCCTGGTAGCTCGCGCGCATTCGGCGACACGGCTCGCCGTCAGCTGTGAACAGAGATCCCCTCGTCACGTCAAAAATTTCAGCGAACTCGTCACCCTTGGGATAGTTTGCATGGTTCAAGCTAAGGATGTGTTGGATATTAGCTGGGTCGCAGGTCATGAAAATACGTATGTTGGCTATTCCATATTTGTGACTGTGCCCTGAGGTTTCTAGGCGCTTAAAGGTGGAATGATGCAATCTGTAGAGGCAGGGGACCAGGGATGGGAGAATGCCAACTAGTGGCCACTTCATCGGCAACAATGTACTAGTATTCTTTGATGAACTCATGTACAAACCTAGAACCACAAGCAGCGTAGGTATGAAGATGAGTAGTTCCAGCGAGCACCAGAATACCATTGTGTTACCGCCTGTACAGAGTCTGTGGGCATGAAGAACGATGCAAACCGATGGCAGTATTTAAGGGAAATGTCATCAATGTGGCAGTTCACTAATGCGCGTTGTATGTGTTCTCATTTTTTCTTGTTTATTTAAGGCAAATATAATCAATGTGGCAGGCTTGGTGGCCAGATCCCCTCCAAGGGAAGGTTTGGAGGTCACAGTTGGTGTATGGCATTAGTGTCCGACGTGTACTAGTGGGCACGCCTAAATCGTGGTCGACCGATAGGGTCTTTATCACCAGTCACTCTTAGACAACCTTTTTTATTTTTGGTAAAATTTTAGACCGTTCTCGTGCTACTTTTGAAAACTCCGGTATGCATGTATCAAGTTGTTTTAGACCGATGGAGTGCATGATCTCGTGCTATTCTGAAACGACAACTCTAATTTAAGATCCGCAGATCTTAAACTCCGATGATAACTAGTTAGTAAACACCATTGATTAGGTGATGTCTAGTTATCGAACAACTTGGTAACTACATCACCACCGTGTTGGTGACTAGTTACTAAACAACTTGGTACTACACCAGCAATGTGTTTGTGACTAGTTACTAAACACCTTGTTGACTACATCAACATCATGTTGGTGCTGACTAGTTACTCACATTGAAAACTATATCAACACCATGTTACTGACTAGTTACTAAACATCTTAGATAACACCAGGAACAACATCAGAACCCAAAATTTTTGTACAAAAGTTGCATGTTCCCATGTCCATACATATATAGAAAGCACATATTTAAAAGCGGACACAAGCTTTAAAATTTGAAAGTATTAGTCCATTTGAGTTGCAATTGGTAGTTCACTTGAGTTGAAAGTGGTGGTTCATTTAAGTTGAAAGTGATTTTTCTACCCGTTATCCCCCTCTAAAAACCACCGACCCAAAAAAGGGAATTAGAAGAAGTCTAGTCCAAACAATAAGAATTTTGATATAAAACAACAACACGGGGAAATAAAAAAAGGGAATTGTGAAAATATAATTTAAAAACTAGTATAAAAATATGAATTTTTAATCAATATGAGAAAGAAGAAGGGAATAAAAATAAATAGTCAGGTAAAATAATTATTATTTCATCACCAACACATACCAGAAAATACGATTAGGTTAGTTAGAAGAACCGGGACATCCTCATTTCAAATCCTATCACGACAAAATTAATTTTGTTTACCATTGAGAAACGAAGGTATATCTATATCTATACCTAATAATATAGCATGAAGTGTTTCTTCCGGTCTAACACTTTTTTGAACAACTTTGCTCCTAACAGTTTAGATGTATTGCTCATCATACCACACATAAGTCACGTAATTTATCAATAAAAAAAGCATGATCACGTCCGGTGCTGTCGTTCGCCTCCGAGCTTGATCCCTTCTTCCAGCGTTATATTACTCCAGCGTTCAAAAAACATGGTCGCGTCTGGCGCTGTCGTGTGTGAATGGATGGTGTGGGTGGTCGATATACGGTATTACCTATCTTTTGAACGAACATAGAGCTCATCTCTCGCACATGCCCGTGCATCAGAGCTAATCTATAGCTATTATAGATAATCCTTCGTTCTATAATATAATTTTTTTTAGCAAGCTAACAGGAAAAGTATTTTACAGATAGACATCATACACCGGAGCACTTCTATTTCATACGCTACAACAAGTAGATCGGTCCACACGTACGTTCGATGCTTGACGAATCTTGGTTTTTACATTAATTTAATTTAACAGTGTTATTGTCGTGTTAATATTGCAAAAATCTATACCTATCTATATCTATATCTATATTACAACCAACACCACCGGTAAGTCAGAAAAAAACCGATTCACAGTAAGTCAGAAAAAAATTCACCACTCCTCCGTCGTGTTTAACCGTGGCCGTGGCCATGGTGTTCGTTTCGTATTTCATATAATGTATATTGCGCGCATGTCATGGCCTAGCACGTTACAGCCCATGGTGACGAGGTTTGATCTCATCAATGCCCATTGTTATGGACTTGGGTTTTGTAGAAGATGAGGATGCTGGAGATCGTGGAACGGTTAACAAACAAGCAACACGGGGACACAAGGTTTACCCAGGTTCAGGCCCCCGGAGGGAAAACCCTACTCCTTCTTGTCTGCTCTTGATTACGGCGGAACCGAAGGTTACAGGGGTCCGCAGATGCAATCTGGCGTGGAGGTGTGTATGCGAAAGTATGAGGCGAGGATCTAGGTCGTGCCCTCCTAGCCTTTATATGGACTCAGGCAGGTCCCGGGCATAGACCTAGTCGGTTACAGGTTCTAGGGTTTTACCCTTTGAATTGTAGGGTTTCGTAGCATGGAAAACAAAAATTTTCTACCGCATACAAACAAACAAGCCAAGATCTAACTACTAGATTGTAGCAACGAGTCGATGGAATAACTCACCCTCGAAGATTCCAAAGTGTTTAACGAGAGCGGATTCTCGTGGGTGATGTAGTCGTACTCTTCCCGATCTCAAGATCGCGTAGACGATCCTTACGCGCTGCGTTCTGGCAGCGCTCTCATGATGGTCACACGTCGGTACTCGATGAAGACCTTCCTCTCCTTGTTCCAAAGATGGAGGTTGTAGCACTTCCTCGCGATTCCTAAAGACAACGGCGTGGTACCGGAAGTAGAGGGGAGATCTCGCAGGGCTTCGCCTTAAGCCGGAGCGAGTATGGTGGACTATGAGAGAGCTCCTCGGCGATCTAGGGTTTAGACTCACCAAGGAGGAGGTGATAGGGCCGGCGGCTAGGGCTTGGAGGTGCCCAAGTCGGCGGCTAGGGGAGAAAACCCTAGGCGGAGGCTATGGTGGGCGGCGGCTAGGGTTTAGGTGTAGAGGGGGCAATCTTGTGTGTTAGGAGGGGCAGCCCTGCCCCTCCTCTTATAGGTGGGAGGCGCCGGCCAAGGGGAGGGGAGTCCCTTCAAAACTCGGATCCCAAGTGGGCCGGCGGTGGAGGGGAGGAACTCCTCCCCAACTCGGTTTCCACCTTCCCCTCCACTTCCCAAAATAGCCGTTTGACTTTTCAAATTGACGTTTGACTTTTCAAACTAGGATTTTATTAAACCCTTTATTTTGTTCAGCGATGACACCTAGTACATGATGCAATCATTCCAACTTGGTATGACACATTCATGTACCCTTCCCCTTCGGAGTGCCGGACATTCCGGAACCATCTAGAACATTCCCGATGAAAACACCGAAACCATTCTCCAACCCCGAAATAGGACTTTCCTTATATGAATCTTATTCTCCGGACCATTCCGGATCTCCTCGTGATATCCCGGATCCCATCCGAGACTCCGAACAACATTCGGTCTCTTACTCATCATTCCATAACTACTCAAACAACGTCGAATCCTTAAGTGTGTCTCCCTACGGTTCGTGAATTATGCTGACATGATCGAGACACTTCTCCGAACAATAACCAATAGAGGAACTGAAATTCATATGGCTCTACATATTTCTACGATTACTTTGCGATCGAATGAACCACTTACATACGATACCAATTTCCCTATGTCTCACGATAGTTTACTTATCCGAGGTTATGATCGTCGGTATCTCTGCATACCTAGTTCAACCTTGTTACTGATAAGTACTCTTTTCTCGTTCCCGTGATATGTGATCCCTTGTGAGCCAGTCACATGCTTGCAAGCTAATTGGATGACATTTCACCGAGAGGTCCCAGAGTATATCTATCCGTCATATGGATGGACAAATCCCACTCTTGATCCATGTGTCTCAACCAATACTTTCCGAACACTCAATGCCACCTTTATAGCCACCCAGTTACGGTGTGGTGTTTGATGTCATCAAAGCATCCTTCCGATGAAGGTGATATGCATGATCTCATGGTCGAAGGAATTAGGTTACTATGTATCAGAAATCATATAGCAATTGAACTGTTAAAATGACTTGATCTTTATGCTACGCTTATCTATAGGAGTATGTCCACCATATCATTCTCCTAATGATATGATCTTGTTGTTAATAACATCTCAATGTTCATGATAGGGAAACCACAATCATTTATTAACCAACAAGCTAGTATTATGAAGAGGCTTTACTAGGGACTTCAATTGAAGTTTACAAATCACACAAGTATTAATGTTTCCTTGTTAATACTATTATAGCATGAATGTAAACATTTATCATAAACACAAAGATATAATAATAAATACATTTATTATTGCCTCTAGGGCATATCTCCAACAGCCTCCCACTTGCACTAGAGTCATCTAATCTAGATTACATGGTAATATACCGAACACCCATGGCAGTTTGGTGCTGGTCATGTTTTGCCCTCGGGAGAGGTTTAGTCAACGGATCCGCCACATTCAGATCTATGTGTACTTTTCAAATCTTTATGTCCCCATCTTGGACATGTTCTCGAATAGCATGAAAACGTAGCTTGATGTGCTTCAGCTTCTTGTGTGACCTTGGTTCTTGCGCATTGGCTATGGCGCCCAAGTTATCACAGTAGATAGACATTGGGTCCAGCGCACTAGGAACCACACCCAGCTCTGTAATGAACTCTTTCATCCATATCGCTTATTGTGTAGCCTCCGAAGTAGCCATGTATTCCGATTCAGTTGAAGATCTCGCCACAACGCTTTGCTTTGCACTCCTCCAGCTAACTGTTGCACCATTCAAAGTAAATACGTATCCAGATTGTGATTTAGAATCATCCAGATCGGTGTTCCAACTAGCATCAGTGTAACCATTAACAACGAGTTGTTCATCACCTCCATAAGAAAGAACCATATCCTTAGTTCTTCTCAAGTACTTAAGGATGTTTTTGACCGCTGTCCAATGATCCACTCCTGGATCACTTTGATAACTGCTAGTTAAACTAACAGCATATGCAATGTCGGGTCTAGTACATAGCATGGCATACATTAGAGATCCTATGGCTGAGGCATAGGGAGTCTTACTCATATTTTCTCTATCTTCTGCCGTTGTCGGACTTTGAGTTTTACTCAAGGTCGTATTGGGCAACATGGGCAATAACCCTTTCTTGCTATCTTCCATTCCAAACCTCTTTAGAACTTTGTCCAAATATGTACTTTGTGACAATGATATTAGGCGTCTCGATCTATCTCTATAAATATTTATGCCTAATATGTAAGCTGCTTCGCCAAGATCCTTCATTGAAAAACTATTATTCAAATATTCCTTGACACTATTAAGAATGTCTACGTCATTCCCAATCAACAATATGTCATCTACATATAGTATTAAGAATGCTACAGAGATCCCACCCACTTTCTTGTAAATACAAGCTTCTCCATAAGTTAGTATAAAACCAAAACTTTTGATCACCTTATCAAAATGTTGATTCCAACTTTGGGATGCTTGCTTCAATCCATAGATGGACCGTTGAAGTTTGCATACCTTGTTAGCATCTTTAGGATCGACAAAACCTTTGGGTTGCATCATATACAACTCTTCATCAATGTCTCCATTGAGGAATGCTGTTTTGACATCCGTCTGCCATATCTCATAATCATAATATGCAGCGATTGCTAACATAATCCTCACAGACTTTAGCTTCGCTACAGGTGAGAAAGTCTCATCGTAGTCAACTCCTTGAATTTGTCGAAACCCTTTTGAGACAAGTCGAGCTTTATAGACAGTAACATCACCATCATCATCTGTTTTCTTCTTGAAAATCCATTTGTTCTCGACAGCCTTCCGGCCATCCGATAAGTCCACCAAAGTCCATACTTGGTTTTCGTACATGGATCCAATCTCGGATTTCATGGATTCTTGCCATTTGTTGGAATCTGGGCTCATCATCGCTTCCTCATATGTCGCAGGGTCATCGGTGTTGTCCACCAACATGACACTCATAACGGGATCATACCAATCTGGAGCGGTACGAGTTCTCGTTGACCTGCGAGGCTCTGTAGCAACTACAACCAAAGTTTCATGATCATCATCATTAGCTTCCTCTCTTATTGGTGCAGGCACCACAGGAACTTCTTCCGGTGCTGCGCTACTCGCAATTTCGAGAGAAGGTTCGACAACCTCGTTGAGTTCTACTTTCCTTCCAGTCACTTCTTTCGAGAGAAATTCCTTCTCTAGAAAGGATCCATTCTTGGCAACGAAGATTTTGCCCTTCGGATCTATGATAGAAGGTATACCCAATAGTTTCCTTCGGGTATCCTATGAAGACGCATTTTTCCGCTTTGGGTTCAAACTTGTACGGCTGTAACTTCTTTACATAGGCTTCGCAACCCCAAACTTTAAGGAACGACAATTTAGGTTTCTTTCCAAACCATAATTCATACGGTGTCGTTTCAACGGATTTAGATGGTGCCCTATTTAAAGTGAATGCGGCTGTTTCTAATGCATAACCCCAAAATGATAGCGGTAAATCTGTAAGTGACATCATAGAACGAACCATATCTAAGAGAGTTCGATTATGACGTTCGGATACACCATTACGCTGTGATGTTCCCGGCGGTGTCAATTGTGAAAGTATTCCGCATTTCTTCAAATGCTCGCCAAACTCGTAACTTAGATATTCACCTCCATGATTAGAACGTAGAAATTTAATCTTCTTGTTACATTGATTCTCCACCCCACTTTGAAATTCCTTAAATTTCTCGAAAGTTTTGGACTTATGTTTCATGAAATAGATATACCCATATCTACTCAAGTCATCCGTGAAGGTAAGAACATAACGATAACCACCGCGCGATGCTACACTCATTGGACCGCACATATCGATATGTATGATTTCCAATAAGTCCGTAGATCGCTCCATCATACCAGAAAATGGAGTCTTAGTCATTTTACCCATCAGACATGCTTCGCATGTTTCAAGTGATTCAAGAAGTCCATCGGAATGGAGTTTCTTCATACGCTTCACTCCAATGTGACCAAGACAACAGTGCCACATATAGGTCGAGTTATCGCTCGATTTCAAACGTTTAGCCTCAATGTTATTAATATGTGTATTTCCACTATCGAGATTCAATAATAATAGACCATCTATCAAAGGTGCATGTGCATAAAACATATTACTCATATAAATCGAATAACCATTATTCTCGGACTTAAACAAGTAACCGTCTCGCAATAAACAAGATCCTGATATAATGTTCATGCTTAACGCAGGCACCAAATAACAATTCTTTAAGTAGAAAAGTAATCCCGATGGTAGATGAAGGGGTAGCGTGCCGACCGCGATCACATCAACCTTTGATCCGTTTCCCACGCGCATCGTCACCTCGTTCTTCGCTAGCTTCCGTTTATTCTGCAGCACCTGTTTCGAGTTACAAATATGAGCAACCGAACCAGTATCAAATACCTAGGCACTACTACGAGTACTAGTGAGATACACATCAATAACATGTATATCGGATATACCTTTCTTCTTGATGTTGCCGTTCTTCAAATCCGCCAAGTACTTTGGGCAATTCCGCTTCCAGTGACCTTCTCCCTTGCAGTAAAAGCACTCAGTATCAGGCTTAGGTCCAGCCTTGGTCTTCTTCGTCGGCGCGGTAACTTTCTTACCACCCTTCTTGAAGTGTCCCTTTTTCTTAGACATGCCTTTCTTGAATTTGGTGGTCTTATTGACCATCAACACTTGGTGCTCTTTCTTGATCTCCACTTCTGTAGATTTCAACATAGCAAACAGTTCTGGCAACTGCTTGTTCATGTTTTGCATATTGTAGTTCATCACAAAGTTCTTGTAACTTGGTGGTAGTGATTGGAGGACACGGTAAATCCCCAAAGCATTATGAATCACTATACCCAAGCTTTGAAGTTTGTTTGCGTGCCCAGACATCTTTAGCACATGCTCACTGACGGAGCTGCCCTCTTCCATCTTGCAGTTAAAGAACTTTTCAGAAGCCTCATAGCTCTCAATTGCCGCGTGAGTCTCAAAGATCAATTTGAGATCACGGACAATATCATGTGGGTCTGAATTCTCAAACCTTTTCTGAAGCTTCGATTCTAAACCATACAAGATAGCACACTGAACTGTGGAGTACTGAGTCTTCCGAGCGAGGTAAACATTCTTTACTTCATCAGGTGGGTCACCCAGCGGTGCATCCAGCACATAGGTCAAATTACCAGTTGTGAGGACAATCCTCAAATTGCGAACCAATCCATGAAGTTGCTTCCATTGTTTTTCAACTTTTCTTTCTCTAGGAACGCATTAAAATTGATGGTAGGGGCCATTGATCTACAACATATTTGCAATAGTTTAGACTAAGTTTATGACAAATTGAGTTCTAATTAATAGTTAAATTAATCTAGGTGAACTCCCACTCAAAACAATATCCCTCACATTGTTTTAGTGATCACACGAACCAAATCCACCACATCAACACCGATCATCATGAGAGTTGATATAGTTTCAATGGCAAACAATCGACATGTTCATCATATCTACTATATGATTCATGCTTTACCTTTCGGTGATCCGTGTTCCGAGACCATGTCTGTACATGCTAGTCTCGTCAAGATCAAACCTTAGCTTCCGCATGAGCAAATCTGGCTTGCTCACGTTGTATACACTTGCGGAATCTAACACACCCGATCATCATGTGGTGCTTCGAAACAACAAGCTTTAGCAACGGTGCTAACTAAGGGTGAACACTTTATGACTTGAAATTCATGTGCATGAGGGATAATCTTATAATGCTACTGTCGTTAACTAAGCAATACAAGATGCATAAAGGATTAACATCACATGCAATTCATAATATGTGATATGATATGGCCTTTCTTCTTTGTGCTTTCGATCTCCATCTTCAAGCACGAACATGATCTCCATCATCACCGACATTGCATCAAGGTCAATGACGCTTCTCCATGGTTGTCGTCCACCGGCTTCAACTATTACAACTACTTTGAATAGACACGCGGGTCTTAACATAAATTAAATACAACCATCTGGCTCATGCCGGTTGCCAACTTACAATAAGGAACATTGCATACATCAAATATAATCACAATCATGGCCATATCACATCACTGCACACCCCTGAAAAACAAAGTTAGACGCCTCTATTTTCTTTGCATGTTTTACGTGGTTTGGGGCTTTCAGTAAGTGCCGTTCTAACTTATGAACATGAACCACAATATTGATACTAGTATTGACAATCACCCATTGTAAATTGAATCTTAACTATGCTGGGAGAAACAGGCACCCGCAAAGCCACTTATGCAATACAAGTTGCATGTCAAGCGTGGAGCAAGTCTCATGAACGATGTCATGTAAGGTTAGCCCGGGCCGCTTCATCCCAACATCCCGCAAGATGCAAAGTACACAAGAAGCAATCGACAATAAAAGCATCAACGCCCACAATGACCATTGTGTTCTACTCGTGCAACAGATCTACATATAGACACGACTCTGATACCACTGTAGGGTTTCGTAGCATGGAAAACAAAAAATTTCTACCGCATACAAACAAACAAGCCAAGATCTATCTACTAGATTGTAGCAACGAGTCGATGGAATAACTCACCCTCGAAGATTCCAAAGTGTTTAACGAGAGCGGATTCTCGTGGGTGATGTAGTCGTACTCTTCCCGATCTCAAGATCGCGTAGACGATCCTTCCGGCGCTGCGTTCCGGCAGCGCTCCTGCAGTCGGTCACACGTTCGGTACTCAACGAAGACCTTCATCTCCCTTGTTCCAGCAGGCAGCGGAGGTTGTAGCACTCTCCTCGCGATTCCGGCAGCACAACGGCGTGGTACCGGAAGTAGAGCGGAGATCTCGCAGGGCTTCGCCTTAAGCCGGAGCGAGTATGGTGGACTATGAGAGAGCTCCTCGGCGATCTAGGGTTTAGACTCACCAAGGAGGAGGTGCTAGGGCCGGCGGCTAGGGCTTGGAGGAGCCCAAGTCGGCTTAGAGAAAAACCCTAGGCGGCTATGGTGGGCGGCTAGGGTTTAGGTTTAGAGGGGCAATGTTGTGTGTTAGGAGGGCAGCCTGCCTCCTCTTATAGGTGGAGGCGCCCGCAAGGGAGGAGTCCCTCCCCAACTCGGATCCCAAGTGGGTTGGAGGTGGAAGGGAGGAACTCCTCCCCAACTCGGTTTCCACCTTCCCCTCCACTTCCCAAAATAGCCGTTTGACTTTTCAAATTGGCGTTTGACTTTTCAAACTAGGATTTTATTAAACCCTTTATTTTGTTCAGCGATGACACCTAGTACATGATGCAATCATTCCAACTTGGTATGACACATTCATGTACCCTTCCCCTTCGGAGTGCCGGACATTCCGGAACCTTCTAGAACATTCCCGATGAAAACACCGGAACCATTCTCCAACCCCGAAACAGGACTTTCCTTATATGAATCTTATTCTCCGGACCATTCTGGATCTCCTCGTGATATCCCGGATCCCATCCGAGACTCCTAAAAACATTAGGTATCTTACTCATCATTCCATAACTACTCAAACAACGTCGAATCCTTAAGTGTGTCTCCCTACGGTTCGTGAATTATGCGAACATGATCGAGACACTTCTCCGAACAATAACCAATAGAGGAATCTGGAAATTCATATGGCTCCCACATATTTCTACGATTACTTTGCGATCGAATGAACCACTTACATACGATACCAATTTCCCTTTCTCTCACGATAGTTTCCTTATCCGAGGTTATGATCGTCGGTATCTCTGCATACCTAGTTCAACTTCGTTACTGATAAGTACTCTTTTCTCGTTACCGTGATATGTGATCCCTTGTGAGCTAGTCACATGCTTGCAAGCTAATTGGATGAAATTTCACCGAGAGGGCCCAGAGTATATCTATCCGTCATATGGATGGACAAATCCCATTCTTGATCCATGTGTCTCAACCAATACTTTCCGAACACTCAATGCCACCTTTATAGCCACCCGATTCACGGTGGTGTTTGATGTCATCAAAGCATCCTTCCGATGAAGGTGATATGCATGATCTCATGGTCGAAGGAATTAGGTTACTATGTATCAGAAATCATATAGCAATTGAACTGTTAAAATGACTTGATCTTTATGCTACGCTTATCTATAGGAGTATGTCCACCATATCATTCTCCTAATGATATGATCTTGTTGTTAATAACATCTCAATGTTCATGATAGGGAAACCACAATCATTTATTAACCAACAAGCTAGTATTATGAAGAGGCTTTACTAGGGACTTCAATTGAAGTTTACAAATCAAACAAGTATTAATGTTTCCTTGTTAATACTATTATAGCATGAATGTAAACATTTATCATAAACACAAAGATATAATAATAAATACATTTATTATTTCCTCTAGGGCATATCTCCAACAGGCTCCCACTTGCACTAGAGTCATCTAATCTAGATTACATGGTAATATACCGAACACCCATGGCAGTTTGGTGCTGGTCATGTTTTGCCCTCGGGAGAGGTTTAGTCAACGGATCCGCCACATTCAGATCTATGTGTACTTTTCAAATCTTTATGTCCCCATCTTGGACATGTTCTCGAATAGCATGAAAACGTAGCTTGATGTGCTTCAGCTTCTTGTGTGACCTTGGTTCTTGCGCATTGGCTATGGCGCCCAAGTTATTACAAGAGATAGACATTGGGTCCAGTAGACTAGGAACCACACCCAGCTCTGTAATGAACTCTTTCATCCATATCGCTTCTTGTGAAGCCTCCAAGCATCCATGTATTCGATTCAGTTGAAGATCTCGCCACAACGCTTTGCTTTGCACCTCCACTAACCGCTGCACCATTCAAAGTAAATACGTATCCAGTTGTGATTTAGAATCATCCGGAATCGGTGTTCCAACTAGCATCGGTGTAACCATAACAACGAGCTGTTCATCACCTCCATAAGAAAGAACCATATCCTTAGTTCTTCTCAAGTACTTAAGGATGTTTTTGATCATTGTCAATGATCCACTCCTGGATCACTTTGATATCTGCTAGTTAAACTAACAGCATATGCAATGTCAGGTCTAGTACATAGCATGGCATACATTAGAGATCCTATGGATGAGGCATAGGGAGTCTTACTCATCTTTTCTCTATCTTCTGCTGTTGTCGGACTTTGAGTTTTAATCAAGGTCGTATTGGGCAACATGGGCAATAACCCTTTCTTGCTATCTTCCATTCCAAACCGCTTTAGAACTTTGTCCAAATATGTACTTTGTGACAATGATATTAGGCGTCTCGATCTATCTCTATAAATCTTTATGCCTAATATGTAAGCTGCTTCACCAAGATCCTTCATTGAAAAACTATTATTCAAATATTCCTTGACACTATTAAGAATGTCTACGTCATTCCCAATCAACAATATGTCATCTACTTATAGTATTAAGAATGCTACAGAGCTCCCACCCACTTTCTTGTAAATACAAGCTTCTCCATAAGTTTGTATAAAACCAAAACTTTTGATCACCTTATCAAAACGTTGATTCCAACTTCGGGATGCTTGCTTCAATCCATAGATGGACCATTGAAGTTTGCATACCTTGTTAGCATCTTTAGGATGGACAAAATCTTTGGGTTGCATCATATACAACTCTTCATCAATGTCTCCATTGAGGAATGTTGTTTTGACATCCATCTGCCATATCTCATAATCATAATATGCAGCGATTGCTAACATAATCCTCACAGACTTTAGCTTCGCTACAGGTGAGAAAGTCTCATCATAGTCAACTCCTTGAATTTGTCGAAACCCTTTTGCGACAAGTCGAGCTTTATAGACAGTAACATTACCATCATCATCTGTTTTCTTCTTGAAAATCCATTTGTTCTCGACAGCCTTCCGACCATCCGATAAGTCCACCAAAGTCCATACTTGGTTTTCGTATATGGATCCAATCTCGGATTTCATGGATTCTTGCCATTTGTTGGAATCTGGGCTCATCATCGCTTCCTCATATGTCGCAGGGTCATCGGTGTTGTCCACCAACATGACACTCATAACAGGATCATACCAATCTGGAGCGGTACGAGTTCTCGTTGACCTGCGAGGCTCTGTAGCAACTACAACCGAAGTTTCATGATCATCATCATTAGCTTCCTCTCTTATTGGTGCAGGCACCACATGAACTTCTTAGGTCTTTGCGCTACTCGCAATTTCGAGAGAAGGTTCGACAACCTCGTCGAGTTCTACTTTCCTTCCAGTCACTTCTTTCGAGAGAAATTCCTTCTCTAGAAAGGATCCATTCTTGGCAACGAAGATTTTGCCCTTCGGATCTATGATAGAAGGTATACCCAATAGTTTCCTTCGGGTATCCTATGAAGAAGCATTTTTCCGCTTTGGGTTCAAGCTTGTCCGGCTGTAACTTCTTTACATAGGCTTCGCAACCCCAAACTTTAAGGAACGACAATTTAGGTTTCTTCCCAAACCATAATTGATACGGTGTCGCTTCAACGGATTTAGATGGTGCCCTATTTAAAGTGAATGCGGCTGTTTCTAATGCATAATCCCAAAATTATAGTGGTAAATCTGTAAGTGACATCATAGAACGAACCATATCTAAGAGAGTTCGATTGTGACGTTCGGATACACCATTACGCTGTGGTGTTCCCGGCGGTGTCAATTGTGAAAGTATTCCTCATTTCTTCAAATGCTCGCCAAACTCGTAACTTAGATATTCACCTCCATGATCAGAACGTAGAAATTTAATCTTCTTGTTACGTTGATTCTCCACCTCACTTTGAAATTCCTTAAACTTCTCGAAAGTTTTGGACTTATGTTTCATGAAATAGATATACCCATATCTACTCAAGTCATCCGTGAAGGTAAGCACATAACGATAACCACCGCGCGATGCTACACTCATTGGACCACACACATCGATATGTATGATTTCCAATAAGTCCGTAGCTCGCTCCATCATACCAGAAAATGGAGTCTTAGTCATTTTACCCATCAGACATGCTTCACATCTTTCAAGTAATTCGAAATCAAGTGATTCAAGAAGTCCATCGGAATGGAGTTTCTTCATACGCTTCACTCCAATGTGACCAAGACGACAGTGCCACATATAGGTCGAGTTATCGCTCGATTTCAAACGTTTAGCCTCAATGCTATTAATATGTGTATTTCCACTATCGAGATTCAATAAGAATATACCATCTATCAAAGGTGCATGTGCATAAAACATATTACTCATATAAATCGAATAACCATTATTCTCGGACTTAAACAAGTAACCGTCTCACAATAAACAAGATCCTGATATAATGTTCATGCTTAACGCAGGCACCAAATAACAATTATTTAAGTATAAAACTAATCCCGATGGTAGATGAAGGGGTAGCGTGCCGACCGCGATCACATCAACCTTTGATCCGTTTCCTACGCGCATCGTCACCTCGTTCTTCGCTAGCTTCCGTTTATTCTGCAGCACCTATTTCGAGTTACAAATATGAGCAACCGAACCAGTATCAAATACTCAGGCACTACTACGAGTACTAGTGAGATACACATCAATAACATGTATATCGGATATACCTTTCTTCTTGATGTTGACGTTCTTCAAATCCGCCAAGTACTTTGGGCAATTCCGCTTCCAGTGACCTTCTCCCTTGCAGTAAAAGCACTCAGTATTAGGCTTAGGTCCAGCCTTGGTCTTCTTCGTCGGCGCGATAACTTTCTTACCACCCTTAATGAAGTGTCCCTTTTGCTTAGACATGCCTTTCTTGAATTTGGTGGTCTTATTGACCTTCAACACTTGGTGCTCTTTCTTGATCTCCACTTCTGCAGATTTCAACATAGCAAACAGTTCTGGCAACTGCTTGTTCATGTTTTGCATATTGTAGTTCATCACAAAGTTCTTGTAACTTGGTGGTAGTGATTGGAGGACACAGTAAATCCCCAAAGCATTAGGAATCACTATACCCAAGCTTTGAAGTTTGTTTGCGTGCCCAGACATGTTAAGCACATGCTCACTGACGGAGCTGCCCTCTTCCATCTTGTAGTTAAAGAACTTTTTAGAAGCCTCATAGCTCTCAATTGCCGTGTGAGTCTCAAAGATCAATTTGAGATCACGGACAATATCATGTGGGTCTGAATTCTAAAACCTTTTCTGAAGCTCCGATTCTAAACCATACAAGATAGCACACTGAACTATGGAGTCTTGAGTCTTAGAGCGAGGTAAACATTCTTTACTTCATCGGTAGCATTAGCTGCAGTGGTCACCATGGGTGCATCCAGCACATAGGTCAAATTACCAGCTTTGAGGACAATCCTCAAATTGCGGAACCAATCCGCGAAGTTGCTTCCAGTGTTTTTCAACTTTTCTTTCTCTAGGAACGCATTAAAATTGATGGTAGGGGCCGCCATTGATCTACAACATATTTGCAATAGTTTAGACTAAGTTTATGACAAATTGAGTTCTAATTAATAGTTAAATTAATCTAGGTGAACTCCCACTCAAAACAATATCCCTCACATTGTTTTAGTGATCACACTAACCAAATCCACCACATCCACACCGATCATCACGAGAGTTGATATAGTTTCAATGGCGAACAATCGACATGTTCATCATATCTACTATATGATTCATGCTTTACCTTTTGGTGATCCGTGTTCTGAGACCATGTCTGTACATGCTAGGCTCTTCAAGATCAAACCTTAGGTTCCGCATGAGCAAATCTGGCTTGCTCACGTTGTATACACTTGCGGAATCTAACACACCCGATCATCACGTGGTGCTTCGAAACAACAAGCTTTAGCAACGGTGCTAACTAAGGGTGAACACTTTATGAATTGAAATTCATGTGCATGAGGGATCATCTTATAATGCTACCGTCGTTAACTAAGCAATACAAGATTCATAAAGGATTAACATCACATGCAATTCATAATATGTGATATGATATGGCCTTTCTTCTTTGTTCTTTCGATCTCCATCTTCAAGCACGAACATGATCTCCATCATCACCGGCATTGCATCAAGGTCAAAGACGCTTCTCCATGGTTGTCGTCCACCGACTTCAACTATTACAACTACTTTGAATAGACACGCGGGTCTTAACATAAATTAAAGACAACCATATGGCTCATGCCCGTTGCCAACATACAATAAGGAACATTGCATACATCAAATATAATCACAATCATGGCCATATCACATCACTGCACACCCCTGCAAAACAAAGTTAGACGCCTCTATTTTCTTTGCATGTTTTACGTGGTTTGGGGCTTTCAATAAGTGTCGTTCTAACTTACGAACATGAACCACAACATTGATACTAGTATTGACAATCACCCGTTGTAAATTGAATCTTAACTATGCTGGGAGAAACAAGCACCCGCAAAGCCACTTATGCAATACAAGTTGCATGTCAAGCGTGGAGCAAGTCTCATGAACGATGTCATCTAAGGTTAGCCCGGGCCGCTTCATCCCAACATCCCGCAAGATGCAAAGTACACAAGAAGCAATCGACAATAAAAGCATCAACGCCCACAATGACCATTGTGTTCTACTCGTGCAACAGATCTACATATAGACACGATACCAATCATGAGGGGTTCGTAGCATGGAAAACAAAAAATTTCCACCACATACAAACAAACAAGCCAAGATCTATCTACTAGATTGTAGCAACGAGTCAATGGAATAACTCACCCTCGAAGATTCCAAAGTGTTTAACGAGAGCGGATTCTCGTGGGTGATGTAGTCGTACTCTTCCTGATCTCAAGATCGCATAGACGATCCTTCCGGTATTGCTAAGCAGCGCCAGCGATCGGTCACACGTTCGGTACGAGGAAGACCTTCCTCTCCTTGTTCCATGACGGTGGAGGTTGTAGCACTCTCCTCGCGATTCCCAAAGACAAGCTGGGTACCGGAAGTAGAGGGGAGATCTCGCAGGGCTTCGCCTTAAGCCGGAGCGATTATGGTGGACTATGAGAGAGCTCCTCGGCGATCTAGGGTTTAGACTCACCAAGGAGGAGGTGCTCGGGCAGGCGTCTAGGGCTTGGAGGTGCCCAAGTCGGCGGCTAGGGGAGAAAACCCTAGGCGGCGACTATGGTGGGCGGCGGCTAGGGTTTAGGTTTAGAGGGGGCAATCTTGTGTGTTAGTTGGGGCAGCCCTGCCCCTCCTCTTATAGGTGGGAGGCTCCGGCCAAGGGGAGGGGAGTCCCTCCCCAACTAGGATCCCAAGTGGGCCGGCGATGGAGGGGAGGAACTCCTCCCCAACTCGGTTTCCACCTTCCCCTCCACTTCCCAAAATAGCCGTTTGACTTTTCAAACTAGGATTTTATTAAACCCTTTATTTTGTTCAGCGATGACACCTAGTACATGATGCAATCATTCCAACTTGGTATGACACATTCATGTACCCTTCCCCTTCGGAGTGCCGGACATTCTGGAAACTTCTAGAACATTCCCGATGAAAACACCGGAACCATTCTCCAACCCCGAAACAGGACTTTCCTTATATGAATCTTATTCTCCGGACCATTCTGGATCTCCTCGTGATATCCCGGATCCCATCCGAGACTCCGAACAACATTCGGTCTCTTACTCATCATTCCATAACTACTCAAACAACGTCGAATCCTTAAGTGTGTCTCCCTACGGTTCGTGAATTATGCGGACATGATCGAGACACTTCTCCGAACAATAACCAATAGAGGAATCTGGAAATTCATATGGCTCCCACATATTTCTACGATTACTTTGCGATCGAATGAACCACTTACATACGATACCAATTTCCCTTTGTCTCACGATAGTTTACTTATCCGAGGTTATGATCGTCGGTATCTCGCATACCTAGTTCAACCTTGTTCTTGATAAGTACTCTTTTCGCTCCGTGATATGTGATCCCTTGTGAGCCAGTCACATGCTTGCAAGCTAATTGGATGACATTTCACCGAGAGGGCCCAGAGTATATCTATCCATCATATGGATGGACAAATCCCACTCTTGATCCATGTGTCTCAACCAATACTTTCCGAACACTCAATGCCACATTTATAGCCACCCAGTTACGGTGTGGTGTTTTGATGTCATCAAAGCATCCTTCCGGTGAAGGTGATATGCATGATCTCATGGTCGAAGGAATTAGGTTACTATGTATCAGAAAGCATATAGAAATTGAACTATTAAAATGACTTGATCTTTATGCTACGCTTATCTATAGGAGTATGTCCACCATATCATTCTCCTAATGATATGATCTTGTTGTTAATAACATCTCAATGTTCATGATAGGGAAACCACAATCATTTATTAACCAACAAGCTAGTATTATGAAGAGGCTTTACTAGGGACTTCAATTTAAGTTTACAAATCACACAAGTATTAATATTTCCTTATTAATACTATTATAGCATGAATGTAAACATTTACCATAAACACAAAGATATAATAATAACTACATTTATTATTGCCTCTAGGGCATATCTCCAACATGAATTTCCTATCTACTCTAGTCTTGCTCTCCAAGGATCCGAAAACGTCATGGGCCTTGGCCACCCGAAAATCTTCATGGGCCGGCGTATAATTGCCGTGGGCCTTCCTTGGGCTGGACCAGGTATGCTGAGATCACGTACCTGCGGGGTATAACCATGTCAGTAGCCCCCGAGTGTTCAGTCGAATCGTAGATTCGGCTGAGGACTCTGCAGTCGTTTGGGTGCAACTATGTATTTCAATAGTTCATGTGTAGGGATTGTTGATGCGTGTGCCTGACTCACCCGATAGATCAGGGTCAGTTAACTGTCTTAGGACGAAACAACACGATCTTATTCAGGTTGGAGTACCTCAACTCGAACCCGGAACATATGCTGGCGTAATTCAACTAAGGCCGTGGAGGACTTAGAGGAGTGGAATTCCAGTGAATTTAATTGATGTACCCAACGCGTCCGTCAGGATTTTCCATCGCACCTGTTAGCAAAGGTTTTTACTAGCAGAGCGCAGTCGTGTGCGTTGCCAGGCCATCAGATGATATTTGTAGGTCCTATCTTTGTGTCGCAGACACATCATCCAAATTTTTACCACCACGGAGGTGTTTTCGGGTGGTCAAGGAGAACGTTGCTCACTTAACGTTTAGTTGGGGCAGAGTTGCCGAAAAGTTTTTGCATGCTGATCCGAAGGATCATAGTCGAAGAATTCATAGGTGCGCGACCAGCGCTCCCTATGGGAGTAGCCCCCGAGTGTTTGTTCGAGTCGTAGACTCGAACGGAGACTTTAATTCAGACGTTGTTCGGTTGTAAATCCGTAGGACACGAAATTTTTCGGATGATTAAATCCATCTTCCCTATGGGAGTAGCCCCAGAGTCCTTAGTGGAGTCGTAGACTCGACGGAGGACTCGAAGTAATAGTTTATTTCTATTCATCTTTCGGGTGCGCGGCCAGCGCTCCTGATAGGAGTAGCCCCCGAGTAATTGATCGAATCGAAGATTCGAGTGAGTACTCTTAGCTTTGAAGCCGATGAAATTGTAGCTGCTGCTAGTGTAGCTTTTGATGATGTCAGTGCTGACGATCGATGACCTCAAGCTTCTGCTGCGCCAGAGATGACTTGACTGGAAGAACGTGGGTCCCACTGTCTGACCTTGAATTGACCGGTCACGCGCGGCGTGGAGATAATTACGGCGTCGCCTCGATTTCCGCGCGTAGTGGACGTCGTGTTAGCGACGATTCGTTGTGATGCTGACACATGTATGGACAGATCCTGGCGTTGGCGCTAGGTCTTCTTGATGGATGGCTGCCGTGAGTCGTCCTCGTTGTTATAATCCTTGGGGAATATTTTTGCTTGTTTTCACCGCATCTGTTCTTGCTTTCACTGCTTCCTTGCGTTCTGAGAGCTCTTGCTGCGCGCTGGAATATTCCTTCACATTTCCTTCTTCCATCCTGCGCTCTTGCCGCCGGCGCCGCCGTACCGCGATGGGGAAGCCGAAGAAGTCGTCGTCTGCGGTTGGCACCAGCGCCGCCGGAGGGAAGAAAAGTGTCGCCGCTACCCGTGTCACCAACGACGGCTGGCGGCGATCGGAGACGCGGGAGAGTGATCTCTGCAGGCTTCACGAGCGGGGCCTGATCCCGCAGGATAGGGATGCCGTTAAACTCCCAGGCAATGAGGTAATCCCCCGCCCCCCCGTTGGGTATCGGGTTATGTTCCTTGCCTTTGTCTTGCGCGGATTTTCCTCCCCAGTTCACGACTTCCTTCGTGGACTGCTTTTTCTATACGGTGTCCAATTGCACCATCTTTCCCCCAATTCTCTTCTTCAAATTGCTTTTTTTATCACTTTCTGCGAGTGCTGGCTTGGCATTGAGCCTCACTTTGGTATCTTTCGGAAACTTTATTCCGTGAAGAGGCAATCTGGTTCGGATGGTGTTTATCCCATTGGGGGTTGCATCATCTCTCTCAGGCCCAATCTGCTTTTCTTTTCTTTTTGCATGTCCGAATCTGTCCAGTACTGGCGGAGGCGATGGTTTTATATCCGCGACTCCGTAGTACATGGGCAAGATTTTGGTCTTGTTCCTTTTGACCCCTCCCAGGAGAATGAGCCGAAAAGGTCTTGGAAAACAAGATCTTGGATGGCGAGGTGGCGGAGCTAGAGGCTCTATATCGTCAGGTGGAGGATCTCCAGTTGATTCAGGAGAAGGAAGTGAACGGTGTGGATATCATCCGCACCTTTCTCGAGCGTCGGGTGCAGCCACTCCAGGCTAGGGTGCACCCAATGTTCCTTTATGCTGGCCGGCGTGATCCAATGAGGGTTTCGGCTGAGAAAATCTCCCAGGGAGATCTTGACAGGGCCCTTCGCTTGCTGCTGAAGTTCAAGGCCGGAGAGGATATCCCGGGGAAGTCGCTGACTCCTCCGTTTTCTTCTTCGCTTCCTATTCCACAGGTGTAGATCCGTGCGCATAGCGCTATTTTTCGACTGCATTGTTTTGTGCTTGTTTGGTAACAAAATGTTCTTCTCCTATGCAGAGCTTCAAAGTGCCGGGTATGTCGCCTCCATTACCCGAAGTATATCCGGATGCTCCGGATAATGATTTGGTGGATTCCATGTCCGAGCTGCCCTCGACGCGATCTCTGACTGAAGATGCCAACGAGTCGAGCGAGGAACACACTCGCAAATGATCGCGGAGCTCCAGCGAGTCTTCGGATGCTTCGACTCCTCCGACTCCTAGGAATCCTCTGTGTCTTGAGCGCCATAGTGATGGGCATGGAGGCTCTTCCTCCCCTATTCTTGCTCTTCCCGTGCGGGCTGTAGCGCCGCACCCGCCAGCGAAGCGGAAGAAGGAAGAAAAGAAGGAAGAGAAGAAGGAAGAGAAGAAAGAGGAGAAGAGGGTCCGAAGGACCCCTCCTGTCTTCAACCTTAGCGAGCTTGACTCGTAAGTTTCCTCTGTACTGCGCTTTCTTTTCCTTTTACTTTGTTCTTGTACTAATTTGTTCTTGTGCAGGCACTCTTCCAACGACTCCTCTAGCGATGGTGCTCGGGAGATGATGGGGGAGTCGAAAGTCGCGTCTCCTCCTCCTCAGACGGTGGCAACTTCTGAGGGCGCTGCTACGAACCCTCCTCCGCCGGAGGTGCAGGTGGTTGTGCAACATCCCTAAATTCATATTCCAAAACTCATTCATATCATCCTTGCATTCATCATAATTTAGGGATTTTCTCAAAATCATTTCAGAAAAACAGAAGCTTTTGATGTTATGATTTTATGTGGACAGATTTAATTCAAAAGACCAACACCATTTGAAACTTGAATGTTTAGGAACTTGTTTGCTTGCCCCATTGTTGGAAAAGTTTAGGAGAGAAGGGTTAACCAAAGTTTCAATTTAGAAAGAAATTCAAAATCCCTTTTCCAAGCATTTTCAAAACAGATGCAAAGCCTCTGTTGTTTGAAATCCAAGTTTGACCAAGCCCTTACAGGGTAACCACATGGTTAAATAACAGATTTTTGAAACCACAGTACCCTGCAAAAATCCCTAGAATTGTCTGAATTCAAAAAGGATTTGAATTCATACCTAAATCATTCCTGAAAACCAAATTATAAAAGAAAAATAAATAAACAAAGGAAAAGGGCCAAGCGCCAGATATCTGGCCCAGCAGAGGATCGAGCCCAACTAGCCCACCCGGGAGTTTCCTTTTCTTTTCTCACGCGCGAGCACACGCAGGCTGTCGCTGACAGACGGACCCCACCCTCATTTCGCACACATCGCTGACGAGCGGGCCCTGCCCACGCTGTCATCGTCTTCCCCAAACTGCGCCCGCGACCACGTCGCAGCTGCGATCCTTGCCGGTAATAGCGGCTTAAATGGGCATTAAACCTCGGGCGTTCACAGCCGAGGCACCGCTATAAGATCCCCACCTCCTCGCAGTCATTTTCCCTAGCCAATTACGCATTCACGCCACCGGCTGCCCACGACTCGCTCAAAACCGCCAAGCAGAGCTCACTCCGGCGATTCAGTGAGCCTGCGCGCCTTCCCCTACGGATTGTTCGAGCCACTTTTAATCTCTGGCGCACTCCCGACCCCACTAGCTCATCCAAGATGTGCCCAGTCGCCGTATTCACTTGACACCGTAAGCACGGCGACCACCCCAACTCCGGCGACCAATCTCAGTAAGTCCCGTGCACCCCTTGCCTTTTCCTTCACACGAGCGTGTTCGCAACTGTCTTGCGCACCTCCTAAACCCCCTGGTTCGTGTTAGGGCGACGCGGAGCCTCGGCAACGACTCCGACAACATCCACCTGACGCCAGACGCAACTCCGACGAGATCCAGAGTCCATCTCCGAGCGCCCCTCCGCAAACCAGTACCACGTCAAGCTTCAGCACGACCTTGCGGATCTGGTAAGCACCTCCCTACTTCCTGGGACGATCTAGAACGCCGGCGCCACCGTAGTCTGACTCGCCGCCGCCGGTCAGCGCCGGTAGCGCCGCCAGAGTGTGGTCAGAATGTTTGGGAGCGTTGGATCTAGATCCTGTGGTGTAGAATAGAAGTAGGGCGAAGGGGTACGCGTGTGTCTGAGCCGCCAGATCTCATTTAGATCGTGCGGTCAGCAGAGCTCGATCCGCGCGAACCGGTACGCGCCAGTGAGGTTGCGACGCGTGGCTAGGATGAATTCAAAAACAGAATTTAAACCTGATTTAGATCCAAACTTCAAACTGCTGTAACTTTTGAATGCCACGTTAGAATTTTACAAACTTTATACCGTTGGATTCAGTGATTCAAGACCTTTCTGATTATGCAAGGTGTTTAACAAATAGTAACCATTAAAATTAATTTATTTGTGGAATCATGTTTAAAGCTATTTTGAGTATAGATTTATGGTGGTAAGTGGTTTTAGTGTCAAATAAGTTTGTTTTCGCAAATTTTGTGTCCTATTGTGTTTCAGTATCATGCACATGCTTGGTAGAATTTTCAAAATCACCACTTGGTAAATTCTTGCATACATGCATTCATATTATTTTTGATTGTATATAATTGTGTGTAATTGTATGCTATAATTTTGTGTAGATTTTGCTAGTGATTGTGATTGTGAAGAGTGCAGCTCTCCCCACTACCAAGGCAAGTGATATTTTCATGAATATTTCTATCCTATGTTTTGTACTAGAATTAGATTTTTTTGCTAAGTCTTGCATGCTATTTTTGCCTAATGCTAATTTGGGAAATCCTAAGTAGTGTAGAATTGTAGAATTGCTAAGGAATTTTCCTAAGTTAAGTTATCTTACCATGCTTAGCCTAGCTATGTAGCAAACAAGGGTTGGTGAAAATCCATACTTACTATAGAGAAATAATTCTAAGTCATGAGACTTATGCTTTCCTATTAAAACAACTAAGTCAAATGAACCTCCTGGGTGGAATGGAAGGATTGGGTTATGTTGAGTGGTTACACAAGGCCATGGACTTGGGTTGTGTATCTCACTTATGGTATGCCACCCAGGCACAAAGGGATTTGGAGGCCAAGTGTTGAGAAAGCTTACAGTGCAACCACTTGGCAATATGGGCTCTGCCTTGATCATATAGGTTGCTAGAACTTAGTCACTTGGACAGTTGGTGGTAGTTGGGATGATAGGTTGGAACGCGTCCATTTGACTAAGGAAAGGCTTCTGAAAGGTCCTGTCTTGGGAAACCAAGTCTGGTGGGGAAAGTGCACAACCTCTGCAGATGGAAAACCTAAGTACTTAGCCTAGTCCAAGGCAATGGACAATTTGAGCATCAAGACATGGAAGCTACAAGAATCTCATCACTCCAACTTCTAAGTAAAATTTGGTGGGTGAACAAGGGTGAAGGACCCCAATGTCTATTGGTGGTTTCTTGGGAATGTTTTGACAAAGAAAAACTTAGTGATTTCAACTAATAGGTAAAACCTAATTTCAAGCAAAGCAAGCCAAGCTACACTTAGCCAAATGCATATAGTAATATAGTCCACTTAAAATATATTAAGGTATCACTTGCCAATACTATTCCAAAGTATTGACCCTCTGTGGCTATAACTTGTGATGTTGCAGGTTACTCCGATGATGAGTAGGAGTCATGAGTCTACACTCAACATGCTTGCCTGTGGCACATGAAGATGAAGACTTATGTTTATTTACTTATTCCTTAAACTCTTGTATTAGGCCTATGGCCCTGAGTTGTAATAGACTATGTTTTATCTCTGGAATGAATGTAATAAACGACCTTTGTATCTGTGTACTTCATCTTAAACTGTGGATGCTAGCATTGATCTAGGGGCTAGCATTGCAATCACAGGGATCCTTTCCTTTATAAAGGAGGGGTCTAACAGGTTGTGCCTCAGAATTTCGCAAGCGGACCTTCGACATCGCCATTGGATCATGTAAGTCTCCTGCCACGGGGGAAGCCCCCGTGCGTTTGTAAAAGATTTTCCTTGTTTTGTTCTTCGAGTCATGGGGGGAGCCCCCGAGCGTTTTCGAGTGCATCTTTTGCTTATGTTCTTTTTCTGTTGGGCGTAGCCCCCGAGTCCTTTTTCTGACTGGTAGGTTTTCTTCCTGCAGCCTTTTGTACAGGATGCCAAGCGACTGGTGCAGGAGCACCTGGTGCTGGAGGCCGGCCTCAAACAGCTTCAAGGTATTGTTATGACTTTGATATGTGCTTCTTCGTGTATTCTTGTCCTGTTATCTAACACCTGTATTTTTTGGATGCAGAGGAGCATAACACCTCCCTTCGTGAGATCGATGCTCTCAAAAAGAGCCTTGGTCAAGCGGAGAAGAAGGCCGAGAGCGCCTCGAGATGGAGCTGGCTACTGCGGCCGAGGCTAAGGAGCGCCTACAGCAGGAGGCCACGGATCGCGAGGAGCAGCTTGCTACTGCTACAGCTGCGCGTGAAAGAGAGGTGGCGGGCAAGCTCAGGGCTGCTGCCAAGGCTGTTTCGGGTGAGTATCTTCTTTTGCCCCTTTTGTTTTTCTTGTCTTTCTTCTGGGTGCTTTCTTCATTCATTTTCTTTATTGTCTCATATGCCGCAGGCATCGAATTTGACCGCAGCGCCCTGGAGCACGGGAGTGCTCTAGATGATGCTACTGCAGCGGTCGAAGATCGCTGCAGGACCGTCGTCAGCTCACTTGCCAAGGACAAGGAGGTCCTTGGCCGCTTCTACAAGGAGCTTGTCCCCAAGGGCGCGGCCCTCGATGATGTTGACGCTTTGGCGGAGGCATTGTCAGCCGAAGCGCCTGCGGCGTACAAGCGCAAACAAAAGGGCATCGGCGCGTCCGTCAGGTTGGCGATGGCCTTGGCGGCTGGAGCGGAGCTGGACCTTCCCCAGATCACCTGGATGCATCCGAGGTAGCCTTCGCTACCTATTCTGCTCGCTGCAAGCGATATGGGCCCAAGCTGATTGATCTGCTGGCCGAGTACGCGCTACGGCAGCATGGGGAAGCCAAAGCGAGGCAATCAGGCTCCGAGGCGACTCAGGTCGCCGTGTCTTAGGTGCTGTAGGATAGTTTGTAATTTTCTTTTGCTATAATTATGTTGAGGAAAAAAATCCCTGTGCCACGTAGTGGCATTTATCCATTTAATGAATTTTGCCGAGTTGTGCTCTTCGTTGTCTAAGTGTTTATGTCCCTTTCTTTTCTGCTGCTCTAGGTTCCTTCGGATGCTGATCCCGTTGACACCTCGCCTGCTGCACGGCTGTGGCCATCTTTGGATGATTTGTCACAACTTGCTTTTCTTCGAGACCGTGTTCGTAGTCTTGAGAAGGAGCTGCTTGATGTGCGTGGTCATGCCGAGGTTTGGAAGTCCAAGGAGATCGTGGTGCAGCCAGAGAGGAGTACTTGATGGCGGAGTTGCTTCGACTGTCTGAGCAACTTCAGTGTAAGTTTTTTCGATCTGCTGCTTATTTCTTCGGATGCGTATGCTGGCCTGGCATCTTACTTTTGTGCGAGTATCGCAGGTGCTAACCTTGCTCCAAGGGAGGAGAAGGGCGTGTTCTTGTTGGTCAATTGTTTGACTCAGCGGGACATGGAAGGCGGGTTCTTCTGGATGGATCGCGACCGTGCCATGGATCTGGCAACAGTGCAGGATCGCGTTCACCAAGTATCGCGGGTGCTTCGCCAAGTGCAGACTTCGCTCTCGTCGGTTCTGAATGTGATGTTTCCCCTGGATGATGTGCCAACAACCCTGTCCAGTCTTCTGTCTAGATTTCGGAGCGTGACCCGTGTCCAGGAGTTGGTGAGGCAGCAGCTCGTCGCAGGGGTGAAGGCCACGCTGTCCCTTGTTAGGCTGCATCATCCTGATGTAGATCTGTCTGTTTTAGTGGCTAGGCCGCCTCTTCGGCCGGATGGTGGCGAGTGGGATATGCGTCCGCATTATGCGGCTGTAAGGCAGTATGCCGAACAGGTCGTAGATTTGTTTGAGCAGCGTGCTCAAGTTATTCTTCAGGATAGGTAGTACCTGTAAAAGAGATAGATGTAAAATTTGTATATTTCGACTGGGCATGTTGTGCCCTTTTGTTATAAAGGTTTGTTTGTTGTTTGAGCACGTAGTGCTTTGTTCGAGTGCGTGTCATTTTCGTTTGCCTGACGTTGTCAGCTACTCAGGTGTACATGAGTGATCCTCCGTCGATGAAATCGTGAGGTGGGGGGAGCCCCCGAGTGCGTTTGTAGCATAAAGTAAGGTTGCAAATAGCGAACGAAATTTTGGGGCGAGACACTTAGCTTTATTTATATCTTAATGGAGGAAGTACATTGTTCGGCTGAATAGCCTTGGCTGAAAAGCCTTATTGAAAGTAAAGGGGTAGGTAGCTAGGGGTAGAATCGTCGCAAGTGTGTGTGATGTTCCATGGGTTGGAGTATGCGACTCCAGACTCCACGTGCTTGAGGCGATAGGCGCCACCTGAGATGACTTCGGTGATAATGTAGGGCCCTTCCCATGGGGACTCGAATTTCTTCGGTTGCTCTTTCTTGAGTCGCAAGACGAGGTCTCCTTCGACGAAGGACCTTGGCGTGACGCCGTCATGGTAGTTCGGAGACTCTGGTACCGATGATCGGGCTGCTACCACGTCTCGTGCCTCGTCGAGTGTGTCGACGGCGTCTTCGAGTGCAGCCGTGGATTCGGCTTTGCTGTAAGCGACGACCCGGGGGGCCTGGTGGCGTGCCGGTGAAAATGGCTTCGGCTCCATGCACCATGAAGAACGCTGTGTAGCCGGTGGAGCTGTTTGGCGTGGTACGCAAACCCCATAAGACGGATGTCAGCTCTTTCGTCCAGGCTCCGGCCTTTCGTTCGAGTGGGCTCATGAGGGGCTTCTTGATGCCAGCGCCGATTAGGCCGTTGGCCTTTTCGACCTGCCCATTCGTTTGCGGGTGAGCCACTGCGGCGTATGTGATGTTGATCCCGAGGTCTTCGCGGAAGTCTTGGAATTCTTTGGAGATGAAGTTTGATCCGTTGTCGGTAATGATGATGTGCGGTACGCCGAACCTGTAGACAATGGATTCGAAGAACTTGACGGCGGTCTTGCCCTTTTGGTTGGTAACCAGCATGGCTTCGACCCACTTGGTGAATTTATCGACGGCGACCAGGAGGTAAACATGCCCCCTTTCGAGGATTTTGGCGGTTTGCCGATCATGTTGAGGCCCCATTGAGCAAAGGGCCAGGCTATAGGTATGGGTCTGAGCTCTGACCCGGGTGCGTGCGGTTTGTCGGCGAACCTTTGGCACCCGTTGCATCTTCGGACGATGTATTTTGCATCGCTCATGGCCGTTGGCCAGTAGATTCCAGCTTGTAGAGCTTTGGCGACAAGTGAGCGGATGCCTGCGTGATGGCCGCAGATGCCCTCGTGGATGTCTTGGAGGATGGCTTTACCGTCACCGATGGTGACGCACCTTTGTAGTACACCGTATCTTTGCATGCTCGCCATTGATGATGGTGAAGGCTTTTGACCGACGAGATATGCGCCGAGCATCCGTCGGGCTGTCAGGCAGTTCTTTGTTTAGTAGGAACTGGAGGTATGGTTGCGTCCAAGTTTCTTCGACTGCCATGACCTGCATCAGGTTGACCATAGCGACCTCTGTGTCCAGTTTCTCGGGTCCTTCGTGTCCTTTGGGAAGCGTAGCCCCCCGAGTGTTCTGCTTCTTCGGGTGATCACTTGGGGAATTTCCGCTTGATGGATGGCACGCAGATCTTTTCGAGGAACACACCCGGTGGCACCTTTGTGCAGGTGGAGCCGATGTTGGCGAGTCTGTCGGCTTCCTTGTTGCTTTCTCTTCCAACGTGCCGAAGCTCGCAGCTGTCGAATTCTCCTTCGAGTGCGTTGTAGAGTGCGCGGTACGTGATCATGTTTTCGGCGTGTGCGTCGCACTCGTTCATCGTCTGCTGGACGACGAGGTTGGAGTCACCGTAGATGACCAGGCGCGTTGCGCTGCAGATCTTTGCCATCCTCATACCGTGGATGAGGGCTTCGTATTCGGCCTCGTTGTTGGAAGCTCGGAATTTCATCCGGAGGACGTACTTCATCTGGTCGCCCTGCGGGGAGGTCAGTATGACCCCGGCTCCTGCTCCAGCTTCATGCTTGGAGCCGTCGAAGTGCATCGTCCATGACTGCGACATGTCTGGGGTGTCCGGCAGCTGCAGCTCCATCCAATGTATAAGGAAGTCCGGGAGGACTTGAGATTTGATTGCGAGTCGCTTCTCGTAGACCATGTCCAGGGGTGACATCTCGATGCCCCACAGGGCCACGTGTCATGTGGCCTCTGGGTTATTTAGGATGCTGTTCAGGGGTGCTTCGTTGATGACCATCACCTGGTTCTCCTGGAAGTAATGGCTCAGCCGTCGAGCCGTCATGAACACGCCGTAGGCGAGTTTCTGGTAGTGAGGGTACCTTTGTTTTGTTGGCGTCAGTACCTCGCTGAGGTAGTAGATTGGGCGTTCGACCCCATGGGTCGTTCGACCACTAGCACGATGCTGACCACCTGGTGGGTGGCTGCTATATATAGCAGCAGAGGCTCGCGCTCCTTTGGCGTGACCAAAACGGGCGAGGTGGAGAGTAGCCGTTTGAGGCTTTCGAACGCATCGTCGCGGCGTCCTCGAATTTATCCGCCTTGCGTAGCTGGTAGAATGGCGGGCCTTCGCCCATGCGGTGATGAATCTTCTCAACGCCGCTATTCGTCTGCGAGCTGCTAGACACCCTTGAGGTTTCGGCTTCTCCATCGCCATGATGGCCTGATTTTCTTGGGTTCGCCTCAATCCCTGAGAGATGAAGTACCCAGGTGACCCGATGGGGCCTTGAGGCGCACTTTTCGGGGTTGAGCTTGATCCTGTAGCGATCGAGGTTGTCGAACGTCTCGCGAAGATCGTCGATGAGTGTTCTTGCCTCCCTGGTTTTGATGACTATGTCATCGACATAGACTTGAACGTTGCGAACGATATGGTCCTTGAGGCATGCCTGCATGCATCGCTGGTACGTGGCACCTGCGTTCTTTAGCCCGAAGGGCATTGTGTTATAGAAGAATACTCCGAACGGTGTGATAAACGCCGTTTTCTTTGATCTCCCTGATGAAGTCTGCGGCGAGTAACCTGTTTATTTCCTTCCCGATGGCTTCGGCCCGTGGCTCGGACAGTCTCCGGATGGACTTCTTGACGGGCTTGGTGTGCAGGAAGGCGTTTTGCGTGCTTTCGGAATTCCCTAGGAACTCTGGCATGTCCGCGGGACACCAAGAATTTCCCAGCTCACGGAGGAATTCGGACGCGCTTTCCTATCTTGAGGATGAGGTCGTTGGCGATCAGCGTCGTCTTGGAGGCGTCCGTCGGATAGACCTGCACCTTCTTTGTGTTGATGGTAGAGTCGAAGGACATGTCAGGTGCGTTTTGTCGTGCGACTGGGGGTGCCCCATTGTCCGTCACTTCGCGGAGTCTTACGAGCTCCTCCTGCATGCAGAATGATTGGGAGATTCCGTTGAAATCTCTGTCGCATTGGTCCGATCGGGTGAAGCTCCCGTGGATTGTGATGACACCCTTTGGTCCTGGCATCTTGAGTAGCAGGTATGCGTAGTGTGGGACAGCCAAGAACCTTGCGAATGCTACACGCCCGAGGATGGCGTGGTACTGTGATGGCCAGTCTACCACTTCGAATTCGAGCCGCTCGAGTCGAAAGTTGTCCGGCTTGCCAAAGATGACGTCGAGTCATATTTTTCCCAGGGGGAATATGCCATTTCCTGGGACGATGCCGTGGAACGTTGTGTATGACTGTTCCAGGCTGCACTGCGGGATCCGCATTGCTTCTAGAGTACTTGCGAACATCAGGTTGATGCCGCTGCCGCCGTCCATGAAGACACGGCTCATCTCGAACCCTCCGATCTACGCCTCCAGCACCATGGCAGCATGACCTGGGCGAGGGATCTGGCAAGGGTGATCCGAACGACTGAACATGATGCAGGACTCCGATCCGCTGAGGTACTCAGGATGGCGGGTGGAGTTGCCACGGCCAGGTTGATCTGTCGGGTTATTTTCTTCTGCACCCTATTCGTGGGGCGCCCCTTCTGGATCATCAGGGCTCCTTTCGGTGGGGGATATCCGTTCCCAACGTTGTTCTGTGCTGGTGCGACTGGTTGGTTCGGGCCTCCTACAGGTGGCGGTGGAGGAGCTCCATGCGCTATCTCACCCAGCGCGGGTGTGTTCCCGAATCCAGGAAGTGGAGCTTGCTGCCTCATCTGGACCATGCTTTCGCTGAGTTTCTGGAACTCGCTGCAGTCCTTGAGCATGTGGCTTGCCTTCTTCTTGCCATCCTGCTTGTCGATGTCGCAGTGGATAGTGCATGGACCCGAAAGTTTTCGTATCTTTGAGGTCCGTTATAAATCGTGTCGCGCTGCCACGGCTGTCTTTGGTGTCCTCCATCGCGGAAGCTTCCTCTGCGGTATCCTCCGTTGTTGCGGTTGGCGTCGTTGCGGCGATCGGTGTAGCCGACATGATGTCGGTCCATCGCGCTTCGTCATAGACGCGATCTTCTCTTCTCTGGCGCTCTTGTAAATCGGCCGTAGTCCTCTTCTTCCGATTGTGCTCGGTGGATGGATTCTTCGTCGTTAGCCCACCTGTTGGCGATGTCCATGAGGTGGTCGAGTGTTTTGGGCTTGACGCGCCCAAGTTCCTCCTTAAAGTCTTGGCGCTTGACGCCGTACCTGAAGGCGTCGATGGCTCTCTCTTCAGAGATGTGCGCTGCAGAGTTCTTGGTGTTGGACCAGCGTAATATGTACGAGCGAATGGATTCGCCCGTTCGTGGAGTGCAGGCCGGCAACTCTTCGATTGAGGCGGGCCTCTTGATGGTGCCCTTGAAGTTTCGGATGAAGCTGTAGGCTAGCTCATCCCAACTTCGGATGGACCCTGAAGATAGGCTGCTAAGCCAGATCCGGGCCGCTCCTGTCAGCTGCAGCTGAAGGCATTGCATGGCGGTTTCCTTGTTTCCACCGTGCAATTTGACGGACGACAGGTGGTCGCTGAGCCATGCCTTTGGGTCCTATGTGCCGTCGAATTTCGGAGTATCCGAAGGAAGCTTGAAATTTCACGGCATCCTTGTTCGTCGAACAGATCTGCTGAAGCATCGGGCTCCGCAGAGTTCTCCTTCGTCTTCGTCCATCTCGGATTCAGACGAGCATGCGCGCTTGGCTCGCGCTTTATCGATTTTGCTTGTGTGGCGCGTCCACAGCGTCGTAATCGCGGTTGCGGTGGCGCGAACTCTTGTTCGCCGAGGAAGGTCGTGGTCCTCTTCTTGAATGAAGGGGTTGGGCTGCGGTCGAACCCGACCGGAGCTTTCTTCTTGGCTCCGTGAGCTTCTGTGGGCGCAGCTCCGGCGAGTCCGAGTAAGTGCGGACTTGTGCATGGATCTTTGGGTCCCCTCCGGAGGTGGGTGGGCTCAGTCTGTGATGGCTGCCATGATCGCAGCCTGCGGCATTTCGGGATAGCGTTGCCGTCGGCGTCCATATCCATGAAGGATGTGTGGAGGTTGGTCACCTCACGGCGTTCCTTGGGATCCATGTTCTCCATCAAGGCGGTGCTTGTTGCCTTGGTTGGCGTTAGCTGGAGCCGATGCCCATGGCGGAGACACGACTCGTCATGTCTTTGGACTCGAGGCTGCTTGCTTGTGTTTGTCAAGCACCTCCTGCTTCTTGTGCTCCTCGATCAGGAGTAGGTGGTAGGCCATCAGCAGATCCCGGGAGGAGTCTGCAGGCAGGACTATGTTGCCTGCCACGGCGTTGCGTGCCTGGGCCCATCCTTCTTTGCTAAGGCGGATGACGTGGCCGTTGTTTTCCCCTTCGGGTGGGGGGACTGGCTTCTTCTATTCCCGCCGTTTTGATCTGACGGGTTAGGTGGTGGGTTGGGCGGCGGGTTGGGTGTTTGCTGATCCCCGTCAACATGTATGGCTACGGCGCATTGGTAGCGCTCGTAGATTGGTCCGCTGCTATCGTAACTTTCTGATCCGGAACCGTAGGTCCCTTCATCCGATGGCGGATCGCACAGATCGGAGTTGCAGCTGCTGTTGTCGTAGGAATCATCTGTTGATGATGTTGTGCGTAGCACGGGGTGTGGGGTCCATGAAGCGGGCCTGATTGATGGTAGGGCACCCTTTCGGGAGGGTGCGGTTGTCCCACCAGGCGAAGCTCCCGAGCAGGATTTGAGTCCGTCGCCTCACGGGCTCAAGTCCTTCATGGTGGCGGTGAGTGGGCGGTGAAGTCGAAAGCCCGAAGAGGAGGTGACTCTCCGTCGCAGAGTTGTAGATCGATCGGGTTGGGACCGTCACGATCGCACAATCAGCGTCCCAGTTCCTGAGCGGCGCCAATTGGCGGTTTGATCTCATCAATTCCCATTGTTATGGACTTGGGTTTTGGAGAAGATGGGGATCTTTGGAGATCGTGGAGCGGTTAGCAAACAAGCAACACGGGACACAAGGTTTACCAGTTCAGGCCCGGAGAAAACCCTACTCCTGCTTGCGCTCTTGATTACGGCGGAAGGGGTTCTGAGTCTTGTGGATGCAATCTGGCGTGGAGGTGTGTATGCGAAAGTATGAGACGAGGATCTAGGTCGTGCCCTCCTAGCCTTTATATAGACTCAGGCAGGTCCCGGACATAGACCTAGTCGGTTACAGGTTATAGGGTTTTACCCCTTTGAATTTCCTATCTACTCTAGTCTTACTCTCCAAGGATCCGAAAACGTCATGGGCCTTGGCCACCCGGGCCAGCGTATAATTGCCGTGGGCCTTTCTTGGGCTGGACCAGGTATGCTGAGATCACGTACCCGCAGGGTATAACCTTGTCACATGGAGGTGATCGTTCTTAAGCCCAATCCGCTGTTTGGGTGTAAATATCGAACTATGGCCAGCATCCTGCTGTGTCAGCTTTTAGTTTGGTTTTTAGTCCTACATTAAAAAATAAGTAAGAAATATACCACCTTAAATAGAATCTTACTTTTACTACCAGCAAGTTATAGGGGGCGCAGCGCACATACGATGGATCACATATATGGCTCAACTGATTATACGCCTCTGGACAGAGAGGAGGGGTTATCTTGAGAATGGGTTTAGAGCAGCTGGCCACGGCAGGGCCGATCAAGTGGGAGCTTTGAATCAGTCTGCGTAGAAAGAAACAAGGCGAGGCCGAGGCTGTGCACATGTGCATGCGGCTCATGAGTAGTGGGAAAGGGGCAATGCCTAAGGCGGGATATGCCAGGATCTGTTGGCTGCATGCGGGGTGTGCGCGCCTGTGTCGTCTATAAATTTTGTAGCCCCGTCGAGTGTGCTAGAATCTCAGATCTCAGCAATTTTTTAAAGTCAAATTATACACTTTTCTTAGACGTTTTCGTTGCCTATGGTTATAATGTTTGGTCGATTGTGGGGCCAAATTTTGGGAAATTTGGGCTGTCTAATTGAATGAAACTAATTGTAAGAGATTGTGTCACTGGTAGAAAAGGACCCATGCGTCCCGGTTGGTAAGGGTCATTAGTCCCGGTTGCCCAACTGGGACGGGGCAATCGGGACTAAAGCTCCAACCATTAGTCCCGGTTGCCCCACCAACCGGGACAAATGGGGCACACGTGGCGCATCGAGGCCGAGGGGTGGAGCATTAGTCGGTTCGTAACACGCTGCATGGCAGAGAATTAGCCATTTATCGCATGGCGGAAGAATTCATTGGCACATTTTGTTGCATGGCGGCATTTTCGCCACTTTTTGTGCCATGAAGAATTCATTTAGGTTGTTTTATTGTTTATTTAGTGTTTTGCACTTATCAATGAAGGAACCTTATATTACACAAGATCATCATTACAACATTACATTCAATACGAGATCGAGTTCATGCACTACATACAAAAGTTGCTATTCGATGCTACCGGCCAATTTCTTGAAAGTTGCTATTTTACAATTCCTATTGTCTATACACACCGAGTAGTATTCCTTGTGTGTTTAGGACTTACGCATCCAAGAATCCGCCAATTCCTCTGTATTGCTCGTATGCGATCCTTTGGCGAAGACCATCCGTGAGCGTTCGATCGATTTAAAAAGAGTCACCTATATGAATATGAAACTAAACACAATTTGATTGTAATTAAAAACTATAGAAATTGTTTACGTCGTGGAGTTGCTCTAAATTCCTGTCCTTCTCGCCATACGTCTGCCGGATGAACTTCGCATACATAGTATCCACATAGATTGTTACATGGTCCTGCGTCGGGGCACTTTACGACAACGAGTTCAATCAAAATAATAATCAAGCATGATAATAAGCGTATCAAAACTAGAATCAAAGAGATGCGGATATAGCTAGTGGTGCTTACATCTAGTGGTTGAAATGTAAGCTCCTCTTTCCAAACACCCTAGCCTTCTTGGTGAACCGTTTCCAAGCGCCGGCGTGAAAAGCGAATAAAATAAGTTATTAAGTACTTGATATCATAAAATTCACGAGCGTTGCCGATATAGTGTCGTAATGATTAGAATTACATTTGGAGAAGTATCGCATGTCCTTCCACGTCTCAAGGGGTTTATGTTTCGAGTCCATGACTAGTACCGCCCTTTGTCAAGTTGAATGATTAACGAATATAGTGGTACTGCGAATGCGAACTAATCAATTATATACTTAACATCGAGTGGCGAAATAGAAAGTGTATACAAGACAATAACACTCCTTTGGAAGTTGTAAGGAAATAGTATTTCCCTTTTGGTTTATTGAAACCTTAACGCGTGTACTATATTATCCTCCGTATCACAGGGGCTTATTTTGAGATTAACTTCATGAACCCAATATGGGTCAATGAAGCCAATGTCATAGATTTGTCCTCTGCTGCATTCGAGAATCTTCATTACGCATATTAAAGTATGATTATATACATGCAATAAACAAAATATTATAGATGGAGACTAAATTAATTACAAATTAGTACTTACGGACAATAGGCACTCATGATCGATTTGTCCAAGGCGTCTTGATTGAATAATTGAAATAGTTCATCAAATTCAATGGATATCATGTCATCGTTTTCTTTCCCATGATGCTTTTTGTAACCCTCGGCACTATCGATTAGCCCGGCCCTTGTGGCATGCATGTACCAGTTATGCAATCTTAGCATTTTGTTGGAAGATTGTTTACCTTCTCAGGTTTGAGAGGTTTTCCGTCTTGGTATTGGTATGCTACTTCACTCCTGAGGAAGAACTCTAAGCGGGATAAATCTTGGGCAATACTCATACCTTGAGCAGCGGCGGCTTCTCCGTGTGCAACTACCTCACGGATCATCTTGCTCTTGACCCATATTTGCTCGACCCACATTGGTTTGAGAAATCACCTTGAGAGGCGCAAGTCTATTTGCTTGTTCTCCGAGCTGGCAACAGATTTCCGCTTGCATCGATCTTGCTCTTGAGGCTTTTTGTCTGCATGTGACTTGAGAATAGAACGCTCATAGTCGACAGCTTTGGCTCGGGTTGATGAAGAGTCTTTAGCATTTTCAACACTTTGGCTTTTTCTTCTTTGGTCTTTGGGAACTCGGACCTTTCGGCCGCCTCGACTTAGCAGCATTTGTCGTTTCCGCATCAACGATCGCCGATCTCCTCTTGATCAGTCATAAGCTCTCTTGGGAGGAACCGTTGGTACTTTTGGAAGAGGCTCTTGTTTACGTTTGGCGATCGCTACGGCCTGCGATGGCGTGCGCTTCGCTTTTTATCTGGCGCGATGGCTCCGTGGCGATGGCTGCACGGAGATTGGTGAGGCGGCGGGCGGGTGAGGCGAAGGCTGCAGCGGCGCGACCTCGGCGGAGGCGGGTGAGGCGGCGAAGATGGCCTTGGCGTGTGATTTGAAGCACGATACAATCCTTGACCATAGAATGGTGGCGTTTTTGCGTCACCGAGCGATCATCCCTTCACCGGCGGTAGTGAAGATCCAAAACCTCAAAGGTGGGCATGATTTCATCCACGCCGACAACAGCGTAGCCCTCTGGAACCGGACGACTGTGGTAAGTTGGTGTGGGTCCAATTGGTAAGGCATAGCCGACCGCCACCTTCATTGATATGTTCACAACTTTGACATGTAGCTCGCAATGTGTCATCTACGTGATATCATCCTTTGGGTATGCAGGAGCCATCGTCGGTGCATCATCGGCATCGCCATTGTCATCACCGGGACCTCGGTGGAAGCCACCTGCTTTTCGATTATTCGATAGGCGGTAGCATCGAATGCGGTGTCTTTGCTGAGATGGGCGCGGTAGTACTTTGCTCTTTAAGTGAGTTAATTTCATCTTGTTGTTGCTTTAATCGTTCTTCAATTAAGCGCATTCGCTCTTTCGACTTTCTGCTTCAGCGCATACTGTCCTTACTCCTCGTGGCTTCTATCGGGATATTTCTTCCTCTCTTGAAACCCAGTCCTCCATGATTGGGAGCCTATTGTGCCTCGTGTTCGTCCATCATGTTCCTTATTTCCAAGGCGAGTGTGAGCTCATCATTCTCTCTCGGGAATGAAGTCCCCATCTTTAACCTTCTTGCTTTTCTCATCCTCTCGATTGGCAAGGGTCTTCTTTATATGTATGGTATATACACCTCCCTAGGAGTCCAACGTGCCCCATGCCCGTAAAACCAATTCCTTGCACATTCTACCCAATAAATACATCTCTGGGTGATATTTTTATCACGCAGTTCTGCTCAAGTTTCTCCCACTTAGGAATGCCACTGTAGCCACCTTGCCCCATAGTATGGTGATACTTCTTGTTAGCAACATTGACTTATTCGTTTGGACATTTTCTTAGCTTTTACGATTTCTTGTATTCCACAAACTCATCCCAGAATGGTTTTATCTTCTCAAACTGAATATTCTTGAAATCGAGTCTTCTTTTCACGACATAGTCAAGGTGCAATCTTTTCTTCGATTGGTGAAACCTTTGGGCCATCTTCTTCAAAGCCCACTCACGACCTTAGCCTCCATGGCTCTCCCATGTTGTAAGGCGTCCTCAAGCTGGATCCTCCGCATTTGGATCCAGCTCTATCTTGATAGTTTGAAATTAACCATGAGCCTCTTCCACGGTAAATCTTTGGCGTGGTTAGGGACAAATAAACATGTTCCCTCTTCATCCGCATTAGCAGGCCTATTCCAATTTCTAATGGTGATCGGGATTAAGTCCCTAACGATTACTCGCATTGTGCCACAAATTTGGTTGCGACAACCCGGGGCTGTCGATCTGCCGTCTATAGCGACATCTTCGATCTGAACCTCTCATGGTCTTGCAACTTTTGGTTGGGCCTCGTCGCTCTTTTGATGGATTCCTTCGATCAGGAGGGCTAAAAGAAGAAAGATGGCCGTTACTATTTCTATATAGATAGCAGATGATTAATTAATGAATTGATTTATATTACATGCACCTTGCGGGCGGTCATCTTCTCGATTACACAAGGCATCGCCTTCTCCCTCATGAGCAACACCTTCAACCTCAAACAAGTTGTCTACTCGGTAAAGAGGATCACCCTCACGGAGTTGTTGAGAAACGTTGATCGTCTAAATTATCTTCCCCACGGATCACACCTTGGATCAACTCTTCCTTTTCTTCGTCTCGGCGTGTGGGTCCATATTTTACGCATAGGTGGAAAAGCGAATAAGTCAAAGCGGCTAAAGGAGAAAGTTAAATACGGTGTTGAGAGATATAAACCCTAATTCGAGAAACCTAATATATACATACACAATAAAAATGAAGAAAGGAAACCGTGTAGTAGATAGGCATCGTCGAACCCACATGCACCTAAGTTGCTTGACAATGTGAATCGGTGCAGGGCTACCCATTGGTGACCGGTGGGGCGAAGACCAATAATACCAAAGTAATTAATAAACCTAATACCTAACTAATAATAAACCTAATAATCGAAACACCGAAAAGAAAGAAACAATCAACACATGGCATCGATGCAATGCTCAAGCAAGTATGATGATATGACAAGTTAATTTGCATTGGAATGTAACCCTAAGACATGCTCGATGATTTAATCGGGGTTAGAGGTGAAAACCCTAACTCGGAGAAACTCCGGAACATATGAGAGGGTGCATTTGTTCTTCTAATTATACTTGTCATTTAAGTTGTTTAACAATGCATGATTATATGTTAAATAGATAGGTTTCATTTTTTGAACAATTTGATATATTATTTGTATTTTCGACTTATAAACAATAAGTTATTGATTTTACAATATTAAATCATTTCTGGAATTAAAAACAAAAAGGCAAATAGTTTTTACAAGGCGACCCCTAGCAGTGAGGCGGCAGATGGGCCCTAGTGCCAACTCAGCCTCCACGTAAGCAAGCAGGCCCCACCTGCAGTCACATCGCGGTGAGCAGCGTGCGGTGGCGGCGACGTTGCTAGAGGCTTGGGAGGCGTGGGTGGGTTTGTTGAAAGAGGCGTCGGCGAACCTAACTAGTAGGGCACCGCCCGGTTGGTCACCGGAATAGGCACGCTTGACGACATGCGTGGCGCGGATGGCGGCGGACGGCGAAGAAGGACGAGCGCTAGGGAGGAAGAAGGGGTCCCAGAGAGTTACAAGCTCACCCTCGGCGTGTGTAGCCTTGGCGGGACGAGGAGATCGGCGGCCGGTGATGACAAGGCAGAGCTCGTCGGTGATGGGGAAGACGCGGTCGATTCCAGTCGCGCGGCTTCGATTCCTTCGGCGAGGAGGATAAGCACAGCGAGGCAGCGCGTGGAGGCCGACGGCGAGACGATGGTTGGGCAGCCTGACGGCGTCCGAGCGGTTGTCCTCACGGCAGCGGCGATCTCTGTTGCGGGTGAGTGAGAAAGAGGAACGGGGAAGAAAGAGAAGGGGCATGGTTAACTAGTAGGGGACCTTTAGTCCCGGTTGGTGGCTCCAACCGGGACTAAAGAAACATCGTCGGTTGGAGCCACCAAGGGACCTATACTCAATATTTTCAGCAGCCAGCGTTGGCCTTGAGGTCTTTAGTCGGTTGGTGGCTCCAAGCAGGACATATTCCGATTTCAAATTTTTCAGGTATTTTCTCTCTGTTCGCCTTATATTTTATTTTGGGGTTTAAATTTGTATTGTTTTTTAAATGATAATTAATTTGGAATTTAGAAAAACTTTAAACATAAGAAGTGTTTGGATTTGAATAAATAATTCAAAAACATTTTCTGTTTTAAAAAATAATTAATGTAACCATTTAAAATATGAACCATTTACAATTAAAAATGAATTAACTTATATTTTTTAATATCAATTTGGAATTTAGAAAAACTTTAAACATAAGAAGTGTTTGGATTTGAATAAATAATTCAAAAACATATTCTATTTTTAAAAAATAATTAATGTAACCTTTTAAAATGAATTAACTTATATTTTGAATTTTAATTTGGAATTTAGAAAAATTTTAAACATAAAAAGTGTTTGGATTTAAATAAATAATTCAAAAACATTTTCTGTTTTAAAAATAATTAATGTAACCATTTAAAATATGAACCATTTACAATTAAAAATGAATTAACTTATATTTTTTTAATATCAATTTGGAATTTAGAAAAACTTTAAACATAAGAAGTGTATGGATTTGAATAAATAATTCAAAAACATATTCTATTTTTAAAAATAATTAATGTAACCTTTTAAAATGAATTAACTTATATTTTTGAATATTAATTTGGAATTTAGAAAAGTTTAAACATAAAAAGTTTTGGATTTAAATAAATAATTCAAAAACATTTTCTATTTTAAAAAATAATTAATGTAACCATTTAAAATATGAACCATTTACAATTAAAATGAATTAACTTATATTTTTAATATCAATTTGGAATTTAGAAAAATTTAAACATAAAAAGTGTTTGGATTTAAATAAATAATTCAAAAACAAAGGTTTGGACCACTTCCGCCGATTAAATGAGACATTTATCCTTTTACCGGGATGGACGAAAAGGTTTGAGATGTACCGGTTGGGAGATAGTCCATGTAAGGTGGTCTAGTATTTTGGGAAAATGGGACGGTAGCATTGTGAAGCGGCATTTTGGTGGTTACTTCACAAAGCGACCCTTTTGTGCTCGGAAAATGGAAAAGGGCTTTTCAAATGCGACAAAAGGAAAACTTCCTCTGCAACATTGTTCTCCATACCAATGTCCACACATGCATAATATGGGCACACATCACAAACTATGCCGTGATTCACACATAACATTGGTCATTTGGACCGAAAGCCATGAAACCTCGAACATGATAGGTCATTTTGTGAAGGTTTTTTCGAAACATGATCAATATACCAAGTCTGGTATTTTTCCTTTCAACTATGTAACATAATATGACACCACGCGAAGGATTTTCATTGTTCGGATTTTTTTTTGAATTTATTATGCCCGTTTTGAATTATCTGAATTTCTAACTATGGTCGAACCGGTGTGCATGAAGATAGGGGACGGGCATCGTTAGAACTTGCATTGGATCTCTGAAGAAACCACATATTGCGAGTCTAAAAATGATTTTTTCAAAAAATCACGGGCGATAGATCATGTACCTGTAGTACAAACCGGACCCACTTCCTACCGATTCGGCAGACATTTGTCCTTTTTACCCGGGATGGACGAAAAGGTTTGAGATGTACCGGTTGGGAGATAGTCCATGTAAGGTGGTCTAGTATTTTAGGAAAATGGGACGGTAGCATTCTGAAACGGCATTTTGGTGGTTACTTCACAAAACGACCCGTTTTTTGTGCTCGGAAAATGGAAAAGGGCTGTTAGTGCGACAAAAGGAAAACTTCCTCTGCAACATTGTTCTCCATACCAATGTCCACACATATGCATAATATGGGCACAACATCACAAACTATGCCGTGATTGACACATAACATCGGTCATTTGGACCGAAAGCCATGAAACCTCGAACATGATAGGTCATTTTGTGAAGGTTTTTTCGAAACATGATCAATATACCAAGTCTGGTATTTTTCCTTTCAACTATGTAACATAATATGACACCACGTGAAGGATTTTCATTTATCGAATTTTTTTTGAATTTATTATGCCCGTTTTGAATTATCTGAATTTCTAACTATGGTCGAACCGGTGTGCATGAAGATAGGGGACGGGCATCGTTAGAACTTGCATTGGATCTCTGAAGAAACCACATATTGCGAGTCTAAAATGATTTTTCCAAAAAATCACGGGCGATAGATCATGTACCTGTAGTACAAAGGACCCACTTCCCTACCGATTTGGAGACATTTGTCCTTTTTACGGGATGGACGAAAAGGTTTGAGATGTACCGGTTGGGAGATAGTCCATGTAAGGTGGTCTAGTATTTTAGGAAAATGGGGCGGTAGCATTGTGAAAGCGGCATTTTGGTGGTTACTTCACAAAACCCGTTTTTGCGCTCGGAAAATGGAAAAGGGCTTTTAAATGCGACAAAAGGAAAACTTCCTCTGCAACATTGTTCTCCATACCAATGTCCACACACATGCATAATATGGGCACAACATCACAAACTATGCGTGATTGACATATAACATCGGTCATTTGGATGAAAGCCATGAAACCTCGAACATGATAGGTCATTTTGTGAAGGTTTTTGAAACATGATCAATATACCAAGTCTGGTATTTTCCTTTCAACTATGTAACATAATATGACACCATGAAGGATTTTCATTGTTCGGATTTTTTTGAATTTATTATGCCCGTTTTGAATTATCGAATTTCTAACTATGGTCGAACCGGTGTGCATGAAGATAGGGGCGGGCATCGTTAGAACTTGCATTGGATCTCTGAAGAAACCACATATTGCGAGTCTAAAATGATTTTTCAAAAATCACAGGCGATAGATCATGTACTGTAGTACAAACCGGACCCACTTCCTAGATTGGCGGACATTTGTCCTTTTACCGGGATGGACGAAAAGGTTTGAGATGTACGGTTGGGAGATAGTCCATGTAAGGTGGTCTAGTATTTTAGGAAAATGGGACGGTAGCATCCTGAAACGGCATTTTGGTGGTTACTTCAAAAAACGACCCGTTTTTGCGCTCGAAAAATGGAAAAGGGCTTTTCCGTGCGAAAAAAGGAAAACTTCCTCCTGCAACATTGTTCTCCATACCAATGTCCACATGCATGCATAATATGGGCACAACATCACAAACTATGCCATGATTCAGCACATAACATCGGTCATTTGGACCAAAAGCCATGAAACCTCGAACATGATAGGTCATTTTGTGAAGGTTTTTGAAACATGATCAATATACCAAGTCTGGTATTTTTCCTTTCAACTATGTAACATAATATGACACCATGAAGGATTTTCATTGTTCGGATTTTTTGAATTTATTATGCCCGTTTTGAATTATCGAATTTCTAACTATGGTCGAACGGTGTGCATGAAGATAGGGGGGCATCGTTAGAACTGCATTGGATCTCGGAAGAAACCACATATTGCGAGTCTAAAATGATTTTTCAAAAATCACGGGCGATAGATCATGTACTTAGTACAAACCGGACCCACTTCTGGATTCTGAGACATTTGTCCTTTTACCGGGATGGACGAAAAGGTTTGAGATGTACCGGTTGGGAGATAGTCCATGTAAGGTGGTCTAGTATTTTAGGAAAATGGGGCGGTAGCATTGTGAAGCGGCATTTTGGTGGTTACTTCACAAAGCGACCCGTTTTTGCGCTCGGAAAATGGAAAAGGGCTTTTCCGTGCGACAAAAGGAAAACTTCCTCCTGCAACATTGTTCTCCATACCAATGTCCACACATGCATAATATGGGCACAACATCACAAACTATGTCGTGATTCAGCACATAACATCGGTCATTTGGACGAAAGCCATGAAACCTCGAACATGATAGGTCATTTTGTGAAGGTTTTTTTGAAACATGATCAATATACCAAGTCCGGTATTTTTCCTTTCAACTATGTAACATAATATGACACCACGTGAAGTATTTTCATTGTTCGGATTTTTTTGAATTTATTATCCCGTTTTGAATTATCCGAATTTCTAACTATGGTCGAACGGTGTGCATGAAGATAGGGGATGGGCATCGTTAGAACTTGCATTGGATCTGAAGAAACCACATATTGCGAGTCTAAAATGATTTTTCAAAAATCACGGGCGATAGATCATGTACACGTAGTACAAACCGGACCCACTTCCACCGATTCGCAGACATTTGTCCTTTTACGGGATGGACGAAAAGGTTTGAGATGTACGGTTGGGAGATAGTCCATGTAAGGTGGTCTAGTATTTTAGGAAAATGGGACGGTAGCATTGTGAAGCGGCATTTTGTGGTTACTTCACAAGCGACCCCTTTTTTGCGCTCGGAAAATGGAAAAGGGCTTTCCGTGCGACATAAAAAGGAAAACTTCCTCTGCAACATTGTTCTCCATACCAATGTCCACACACATGCATAATATGGGCACAACATCACAAACTATGCCGTGATTCAGCACATAACATCGGTCATTTGGACGAAAGCCATGAAACCTCGAACATGATAGGTCATTTTGTGAATGTTTTTGAAACATGATCAATATACCAAGTCTGGTATTTTCCTTTCAACTATGTAACATAATATGACACCACTTGAAGGATTTTCATTGTTCGATTTTTTTGAATTTATTATGCCCGTTTGAATTATCCGAATTTCTAACTATGGTGAACGGTGTGCATGAAGATAGGGGCGGGCATCGTTAGAACTTGCATTGGATCTCTGAAGAAACCACATATTGCGAGTCTAAAATGATTTTTCAAAAAATCACAGGCGATAGATCATGTACTGTAGTACAAACCGGACCCACTTCCGATTCGAGGAACATTTATCCTTTTACCGGGATGGACGAAAAGGTTTGAGATGTACGGTTGGGAGATAGTCCATGTAAGGTGGTCTAGTATTTTAGGAAAATGGGCGGTAGCATTGTGAAACGGCATTTTGGTGGTTACTTCACAAAACGACCCGTTTTTTGGCTCGGAAAATGGAAAAGGGTTTTTGAAACATGATCATTGTTCGGCACAAATTTAGTCGGATGTATTCAAACGGGACTAAAAATATTTTCGCCATTTCCCACCTCTTCCCGCCAAGTTTTCCGCCCTTTCCTTTCTACTAGAGCTTTTAGTCCGGATGTAGTCACTAACGGGACTAAAGATATTCCGCCATTTCCCAAAGATTCACGCCAAGTTTTCCGCCTTTCCTCTATATTTAGGGTGATCGTGTCATGGCTATCCACACATCCACACCTTCCTCTCTTAGAACAATGGACGCATCTCTGGGCCATTCGACCCTCGAGACCGAGGCTGCGCCTCAACTACCCTTGTCCACCGGGTACCGCCACTTGGTGGATGCTTTGGCCGAGGGTTCTGTCCCTCCTGTCCCTCAAGGTTCCGCACGTCAGGCGACCATCACAAACCACTTCTACCACGAGCTCACGCCGGAGCAGCGGATGGATCCCCAGTGGGATCCCAACAACTATGACACCTGGAATGCCTTCTTCGCTAATAGGCGTGAAAGGGAGCTCGCCAGGTACGAGGGTAATGGCCCGCCACCGGTGAACCACAATGAAGTCGGCCGTCGTTTGTGGTGGGAGAACCGTACTATCATCGAAGTGATGCGCTACATCGCCGGGGGAGACCATCCTCGCCACGGTGCCACGAGTCCACCGCCACAGGCCCCACTATCCCGGTGGTAGCGCATCGTCTTCCAGAGACCCTCTCCCACCCGCCGTGAACCCGAGGCTGGAATGGCCCTGGTATATACCATGGATGGGCTGAGGATCCCAGTGGCGGGTGGCGATGGCGATGATGATGACGACGATGAAGACCACGAAGCTGCGTCTATAGGACTATGCATGATTATGACTAAAGGGCGGCTTTAGGCACAGTGTTAGCTAGTCCCGATTTGTCCGGTTTTAATATTAATAAATGTCTTAAGTGTTACCTAATAAATAGAGGGAAATGCCTATATAAAGAGAGGTTCATATTTAGTCTCGGTTGGAGAAACCAACGCGATGAAGGATTCTGGCGAGTGGGCCAGCCAACACTAATAATAGGGGTGAGTGTCGACATTATGTCGTGCGGCTACCTTGTCCGGATGGTGTCACCAACGGACTAAAGATGAACCTTTAGTCGGTTGGAGACACCAACCGACTAAAGATGACAAATAATCGGCACTAATAATATGGGTGAGTGTCGACATTATGTCGTGAGTGTCGACATTATGCCGAGCTTGTACTATAAATATGCATCCTTGTGAGTCGATCCTCCGGCCAGTTTGAGGCATCTCCAAGATGGTTTTCGAGCGAGGATACCACTACGGCCGATTTGAGGAGATGCCGTGAGCCCGATCCTCCGGCATCTCCAGAAAAAGTCATAGAGGCACTCTAATATGTGAAATTAGTTAGCTCGAGGCGTATTGATCTAGTTAGTGAAGTTACAAGCTGCAAGATGGTTTTCGAGAGCGAGGACACCACTGCGGCCAGTTTCGAGGAGATCTTGCGGAGCCCAGTCCTCGGCATCTCCGAGAAACTGGTCATAGAGGCACTCGGTCCAGCCACAAAATGGGACTAACACTCAAGACATTTATTAATATTAAAAGCGAGACTACAAACCGGGACTAAAGGCCACAAACCGCGAAAGATATCCTTCGGTCAAGCCACAAACCGCGAAAGACATGAACTAGAGTTACATAATATGAGCATGAACTTCTTGGCATATGTCATTCCTTATGACCGCTTCAGACGTAACCATGGAGCATCTTCTTTACTTAACGGAATGCTTGCGTCGATTTTCCTTTGTGAAGGCGGAATTTCATCAAACTTATTATAATCTTCTGACATGTCTGTCTTGTCCTCGATTCCCACGATGTTTCTTTTCCCTAAAAGAACTATGTGACGCTTTGGCTCATCATATGATGTATTCGTTTGCATATTTTTTCTTTTTTGATGCGGAGGACATGTCCTTCACATAGAAAACCCGAGACACATCATTGGCTAGGACGAATGGTTCATCTCTATAACCAAGATTGTTGAGATCCTTTGTTGTCATTCCGTACAACTGGTCTATCTTTACCCCTTCCCCATTCAGGTTGACCCATTTGCAGCGAAACAAAGGGACCTTAAAAGAGACTCCATAGTCTAGTTCCCATATCTCCTCTATGTAACCATAATATGTGTACTTTTGTCCATTCTCGTCTATTGCATCAAAGCGGACACCACTATTTTGGTTGGTGCTCTTTTTATCTTGGGCGATCGTGTAGAATGTATTCCCATTTATTTCGTACCTTGGAAATTCAATACGGTAGAAGATGGTGGCCGCCAACAAGTATAGCTGATCTCCAATGGTGTCATTCAAGAGATGTGTCGCATCCAACCACCGAAAGACTTCATGTGTTCATCTGTAATCCATGATTCGAGCTTCCCGGGTTTTGGGCGTACAATATTCTTGTGTTCCTCCATATCTGGAGCTGCCAAGGTGGAATTATGTAGAAGCTGTAGTGTGCTTTAGTGAAAGAATCCCGTCCTACATATCATTGCTTTCTTTCCCGGTGTGCCTTTTCCTTAGTCTTCCCTCATGCCATGAGTCGAAACACCAATCGGCTTAAGGTTTGGAATAAAGTCAACACAAAACTCAATGACCTCCTCATTCCATATCCCTTGGAGATGCTTCCTTCTATACGGTTATGAACATATTTCTTTAAGACTCCCATGAACCTCTCAAAGGGAACATATTGTGCGAAATACGGACCGAGAATGGCAATCTCTTCCACTAGATGAACCGGAGATGCGTCATAATATTGAAGAAGGATGGTGGGAACACCAATTCAAAACTAACAAGACATTGTACCACATCCTTCAGAACCTTGGCGAATATCCGGATTGATTACCTTACGAGATATTGCATTGAGGAATGCACAGCTTCACAATGGGTACTCGAACATTTTCTGGTAGAAGCCCCTCAATGCAATCGGAAGCAAGCTGCGTCATAATCACGTGATCATGAGACTTCAGGTTTTGGAACTTTTCTGCCATATTTATTATCCCTTTATATTAGATGAGAAGCCCGGCACCTTGATCTTGTAAAGGACTTCAAAAAGATTTCCTTCTGCTTTGGTAAGAGCATAGCTGCACGACTTAAGTGGCGCCCTTTATCCGTCTTGTTATCTATGCATGTTCTTTGGGTCTTTCATAATTTGTTGGTCCTCCGTGCTTGTGTGTATCTTTTGTCTTCCCATACACGCCTAGGAATCCTAGCAGGTTCACGCAGAGATTCTTCGTCACGTGCATCACGTCGATTGAAGAGCGGACACGCAGGACTTTCAATATGGCAGCTCCCAAAATATAGATTTCTTCTTCCACATGGGTGTGTGTCCTGTAGCGACGTCGTTCGGAACTGATTGACCGCCGGGACCCTTTCCAAAGATTACTTCTATGTCCTTGACCATACCAAATACATCATCACCAGTAGGGAGTTCAGGCTTCTTCCGGTGATCTGCCTCACCTTTGAAATGCTTGCCTTTCTTTCTTACGGGATGATTGGTCGGAAGAAATCGTCGATTCGCCAGGTACACAACCTTCTTGAATTTATGCAAATATGTACCTTCGGTCTTATCTAAATAGTGGGTGCATGCCTTATATCCCTTGTTTGTCTGTCCTGAAAGGTTACTAAGAGCAGGCCAATCATTGATGGTTACGAATAACAAACCTCGTAGATCAAATGGCTCCTGTTTGCTCTCATCCCATGCGTACCTGGTTTGCCCCACAACTGTAAGAGTTCTTCAACTAATGGCCTAAGGTACACATCAATGTCGTTGCCCGGTTGCTTGGGCCTTGGATGAGCTCTTGGCATCATAATGAACTTACGCTTCATGCACAACCAAGGAGGCAGGTTGTAGATACATAGAGTCACGGGCCAGTGCAGGATCTGCAGCTCGCTCCCAAAAGGATTCATGCCATCCGTACTTAGACCAAACCATAAGTTCCTTGCGTCACCTGCAAAGTGGAAGTCTCTCTCGATTTTTCTCACTGTGACCCATCAGCAGGGTGTCTCAACTTCCCTTCTTTCTTACGGTCTTCTTTGTGCCATCGCAACAACCTGGCATGCTCTTTGTTTCCGAACATGCGTTTCAACCTTGGTATTATAGGAGCATACCACATAACCTTAGCAGGAACCCTCTTCGGAGGGCTCTCCTCAACATCACCAGGGTCATCTCGTCGATCTTATACATAACGCTGCTGCATACCGGGCATTTATCTAAATTCTCATACTCCTTATCATGTAGAGGATGATCATTAATGCATGCATGTATCTTTTGCACATCTAATCCCGGACAGAGAGTCTTCTTTGCTTCGTGGTACTCTCGGGAAGTTCGTTATGTTTTGGAAACTTGGCTTCATTATTTTAGCATCTTTTCAAATGAGGAGTCAGTTAGACCACACTGCCTTCCATCGCAACAATTCGAGTGTCGTCGAGCTTTGTGCTGCCATCTTCACAATTTGGGTACAACAATTTCTTGTGATCTTCTAACATGCCCTCTAACTTCAACTTCTCATTTTACTTTCACAGTCTCGCTTTGCATCGAAATGACCCTACCAAGTTCATCGGCCGCTCATCGATGCCCGTTCTTCACCTTTTTCCTCTCCATTATCTTCCATTGCGGTATCACGTATTGAAACATATGATGATAGTTGTTATCATCATCTTCTTCTTCACCATCTTCCATCATAACCCCTCTTTCCCATGCTTGGTCCAGCAATTATAGTTGGGCATGAAACCTTTCATAATCGGTGGCGAATGATTTTCGAGGAAGAGTACTCCTTGTTGTTCCGACATTGAACACATGGACAACGTATAAATCCGTTCTCTTTGTTTGCCGTAGCCACATCGATAAATTTATCCACGCCTTTGATATACCCGGCTACCGCCGGTCACCGTATCCATTCCCGACCGTTCATCTGCATCATATAAGTAAGTTTATCAAAAACAGGACATCATAAATAGTGAAATAACCAATTCACCGACACATGAATTGTATCAATGACCTAGAAAAGATAAGATTGCTAACCTCAATCGAGGGAAATAAAGAGGAGAAAGCTCAAGTCGTCGGACACCTTCTATATTTTTGTTCTATGAGAAATTCAGCGGGATTTTCACTCAAACATTTCAACAAACACCTTCAATGCATGCATGAAAAAACTAGCACACCCTCACGCCTTACACCATTCAAAAAATAGAGTGCAGAGAGGCTGGGCGTGCATTTATAGAGGCAAGGGTCTTTAGTCGGTTGAAGCCAAACGGGACTAAAGGTGCGTGCGAACCACGTGGCTGTGGCCAAACCTTAGTCCCGGTTGGTGGCTCCAACCGGGGCGCATCTACCAACGGGACCCATGCCCTGGCCCGTGCCGCTCAACGGGGCAGCGTGCAAGATTAGTCCGGTTGGTGGCGCAATCGGGACTAATGCTCCGAGGGGTCGCGAACGGATGGCCATTTTTCCTCTAGTGTGTGAACTGATAATAAATTAAATAGGTGGACTAACTAAACGGGATGATGCCAGCCAGAGCCGGCAGCGGCGCAGAGATGAAAGGGAAGCACGCCAAGGAAGAAGAAGAGAGGGTTTGAAGGAAAAAAAATTCTGCTTGCAAATTAGAACAATCAATTGATCAGAAACGATGTCACCGACAAGTTAAAAAATTTGTTTATGATATGACGTGCCACCGATTTAACAAAAACTCACTATCGGCATAATAAAGACTAACACTTCCGCCGCAATGCGCTGGCATTTTGTTAGTTGAACAAAAATAAAGAAAAAAGGCAGCGGCAGCACCATGCGGGAAAAGAAGAAGTAGAAAACAGCATGCACGGTACGATCACGACGAAACCGGAAAACTGGATTAGCATGCACGGTAATAGTCATCACGTGAACACATCTTGAATTTAGTGCCACCGGGGTGGCTCGTTTGTCAGCCTTTTCAATTTTCTTATTCTTTTTCCTTTTCGCCTAGTACGATCATGTACATATTCTTACTTTTTAGGAAATCATGCATATATTCTACCCTCTAATACATGAGAGCCAGTAATTTAGTTGCTGGATCTTTCAAAGAAAACTTACATAATAATTAACATATGCTTGTGCAATAACATGGATAAAATCACAGGATGACAAGGTTAGAGCATCTCTAGCAGACACAGCAGACACAGGGAAATCTCGAACCGAAAAACGTGTTTCTAGGTCCACTACTAGAAAAAGGGCTATAGGTAATCCGTACATCCGTGACGCACGTGGTGGGAGCGTTTCACGGGTAAAACAGGCGTGGCGCACATGTAGACAGTGCTCTACTAGTAACTAGAACAACTGTGGTGCACATTGGGCAGTGCGCCACGAATACATGTGGGCCATGGGTCTGCTGGCCGCAGGCCACATACCCGTAGCGCACATAGGGTATGTGCGATAAGGTTGTGAGGGTTAACCGTGGCGCACTTGCTCCCCGTGCGCTACGCCTAGCCCACCACAGATCTGCTGGCTAACTGGTCAAACACATCCGTGGCGCACGTGGTCATAGTGCGTGACGGTGTTGGTTAAGTTCTGTGGCGCACTATGTCCATGTGCGCTAAGGATGTGCCAACCACTTTTTGGCAACTCCAACGTACACATGTGACTATCCACTACCACGCCCACACTTTAGTTCCCCTCCTTCTTTCTCCTTAGATTTAGTCGTGATCTTTCACCTTCCCACCTTAATTTCTTCACTCTTTCACCATTTTTAGCATGTAGAACTTATCTTGGATGCTACATACATAATAGAGGAAGCTCTCCTTCCGGGCACGCCATCCTCTCGGTCTCGCACCTTTCCTTCCATCTTATCGATCATTCTCTCATCTCGGTAAGTTATTCATATAAGGATGTGTTCATGTGTATATGGATGATATGCTCATATGTATGGAGAGGATCGATGGTCATGTGTGTATGGAGAGGATCGATGCTCGTGTATGGAGAGGATCGATGCTCGTGTATGGAGAGGATCGATGCTCATGTGTGTATGGAGAGGATGATGTGTTAATGTGTATAGATCAGTCTCTCTCTTGTGTTTTTGTGTGAATGAGTTGCCATTTATTTAGCCGAAATGTTGATTCATTTTCATTTTGGCAAGACTTTGGCATTTCGCAAAGGTCCTAATTTTAGGATAGGTCATGCCAAAATTTTCTATCGACCATTGCATGCATGTATTGATTATGTGGTTCTAATAAACTTCTAAATCTATCGTGTACACCGCGCAGGCAACCATGGTCCGCATAATGAGCAAAGGCATTGTGGATAGATTTTTGAAATGTGCGACGGACGACATGATACGAAATAACATGACGGAGATAAGATGTCCGTGCAGAAAATGCAAACTCAACTGGTTGATCGGCCCAGATTCCGGGCATCTGCAGGCGCACCTGTTCCGCCATGGTTTCATGGATGGATACACTCGTTGGATAAGCGATGACGAAGATGATGGGGACGTTAATGGGGCGGCGGAAAATTTGGAAGGCGGGCAACATGATGGTGATCACGGCGACGACGGGTGAGATGAAGAAGAGTCTCCTGGAGATGGTGAAGGTGCGGAAGCAGATAGGGATGATGATGATATAGATGCCGGAGAAACAGACAACGATGGAACAACATCAGGCTGGGTACGGGACCCTTATGTGGAAGAGTTGCTTCTCAAGCAGACGAGTAACGCCAGGGCTGCCGCTAGAGAGAAAGCCAAGCATGCGCAACTTGAGAAAGACGCGGTTACTCTATTGTATGAAGGATGCAGGCCTGATGATACCCGGTTGAATGTAACGCTCAAGACTATGGAGATTAAGGCAAAACACAAATTGACCGACTCCCAAGCTTCGACGATATGATGGCATTCTGGCACGATCGTCTCCTGGAGGGGAACACGTGTCCAACTAGTATCGAGGACGACAAGAAATTTTTTTGTCCTCTCGATCTACCGCATGTTAGATACCACATATGCATCAACGATTGCATAATTTATTGGGGCGAGGACGCGGATAAAACCACATGTCCGGTGTGCGGCGTGAGTCGATACAAGAAAGGAAAGAAAGCTCCTCGAAAAGTGGTATGGTAGTTTCTATCACTCCTCGTCTGCAGTGCTATTTCGCGGACCCTAAGGAAGCGAAGCTCATGCAATGGCATGCGGAAAGGAAGAAGCCAGGAGATGACGATGACCCCGAAAAGGGCGAGCTACTGACACACCCTTCAGATGCTAGCCAATGGAAAGTATTGGACCTCGAATTCCCATAATTTGGTGGAGATTTGAGGAACATCAGGCTTGGTGTGAGCACCGATGGACTCAATCCGTTCGGTAGCCAGAAGAGCACGCACAACACTTGGAACGTGTTTGTCTGGATGTACAACCTCCCTCCATGGATATGCATGAAAAATAAGTACATACAAATGAGTATTCTAATTTAAGGGCCGAAACAACCTGGTACCGAAATCAATCTGTATCTCGGGATATTGAAAGAGGAGCTAGCCTTGTTATGGAAATCTGGAGCCAATACGTATGACGCCGTCGCACAAGATTATTTCACTATGAGAGCCGCGCTGGTCAATATGGTGCAAGAATATCCAGGTTTCGGGTGTATCTCGGGGCAGGTTATCCAAGGATTCTCCACATGCGTTAGGTGCATGAATAATACAAGCTATCTCCAACTAGAGAAAGATCCAGGGTCTTCAAAAACCGTGTTCATGGCGCACCGGAGGTGGCTCGGAAAGAATGATCCATTGAGAAAACGTGGATATCTATTCGATGGAAAATCCGAGACCCGAGAAATCCCATAGCAGAGGAGCAACGAAGAAGTGGAAGAATTGCTGAAAAACTAGAAAGATTATCCTGAGCCTGGAAAGAAGAGAAAGAGGCAGCAAGACAAGCCGCTGCTGATGGTATGGAAAACAAGGTATGTTTTCTGGGAGTTGCCATACAGGAAGTTTCTCCGTACACGTCATAGCCTTGACATCATGCATATCACGAAGAATGTGTGCGAGAGTCTGGTCGCCACCATAATCAACATGCTAGATATGATGAAAAATGGTCCGAAAGCAAGGAACGACCTGATATTCATGGGCATCCGGAAGGAGCTTCACGGAGGACGCACTACTCCTGATGATCGGGAAGATGATGATGATCATGAGTTACAGGCGACACAAGGTCGTCGAAAGGGTAAAAAGCTCAAGAAGAATAAATATTACTGCCCTCCTTCTTGCTTCACTCTAAGCCAGGATGAGATAAAATAGTTTTTCAAGTGCCTTCTAGGAGTCAAATTTCCTTACGACTACGCGGGCAAGATAAGCAGATACCTAGACGAGGCGAAGCAGAGGTTTAGTGGCATGAAGTCTCATGACTATGCCGTGCTAATGATGCAGGTACTTCCGGTTGCACTAAGACGGATAATGGACGAGCATGTCCATAAAACGTTGTTTAGGCTCTGCAAGTTTTTTTATATCATCTCTCGAAAGTCGATTAGCGTGAATCAGCTCGGGAAGCTACAGGAGGAGATCGCCGTGATACTATGCGAGCTCGAGGTCTACTTCCCGCCCGCATTCTTCGACATTATGGTGCATCTGCTGGTCCATGCGTGGAGGACATCATCCAACTCGGGCCGATGTTCCTCCATAGCATGATGGCGTACAAAAGGATGAACGGACACATCAAAGGATACGTTCGCAACAGGTCCCGTCCAGATGGAAGCATAGCCAAGGTCTTTCTAGCCGAAGAGTGCATCTCTTTCTGCACGAATTATCTAGACATCGAGAACCCTGTCGGTCTCCCTGTCAACAGGAACCTTAGAAAGCTCGACGGATCTGGTCACCGAGAGGGTGTTGGCGTGTTGTTGACGCCTCGTTGGGAGACCCCAAGATCAAGGTGTGATGAGCACAACAGCAAGTTTTCCCTTAGTAAGAAACCGAGGTTATCGAACCAGTAGGAGGAAGGAAACGACTCAAAGGTGTTGCTAGCAACTTGGAGACCTGCACAACACAAACTCAAGACTTTTCCCCAACGAATAGTGAGGTTGTGAATCTCACTAGTTTGCTGAAAACAAAGGATTAATTGTATGGTGTGGAAGGTAATAGTGGCTTGCAGAAAGTAAACAGTAATAGTGGAAGATGTATCAATTGTAAATATTGGACCGGAGTCCATAGTTCACTAGAGGTGTTCTCTTTAGATAAACAAACATGGAATGTTGGGTAAACAAATTACAGCAGGGCAATTGACAGGACTAAGCAAAGCATAACAATGCAATACTAGACTCATGATCCTATGCGATTCGATTGGGCAATACAACAAGATACATAGACCGCCATCCAACTGCATCTATGACTAGAAATCCACCTTTAGGTAATCATCCGAACCCCTCCAGTATTAAGTTGAAAGCAACAGATAACTGCTTTAAGAAAAGTGTGTAAGGTAAACAGTCCACATGTTCCATGAAAAAGAGACCGTTGTTTTCTCCCTAGTGGAAACAACACATCTGCAACCTTAGAGATTTTTGTCACTTCCCTTAGATTAAATAGAGGCATGAACCCACTATCTAGCATAAATACCCCCTCTTGGAGTCACTAGCATCTACTTGGACAAGATAACTACTAGAAACGGAGAGCATGCAAGATCACAAACAACACATACATGATAGAATCAATAAGACAAAACCATTAATCAATCTGATATAGTAATATCAATATCCATCGGATCCCCGCAAACACAACATGCATGATCACAAATAGATGATCTTGATCATGAATGGATCTCATAAGATGTAAACATGGTAGTGACATGGTTATACCCTGCGGGTACATGATATTAGCATACCTGGTCCAGCCCAAGGAAGTCCCACAAGAATATACGCGGCCCATAGAGATTTTTGGGTGGCCCAAGCCCATGACATCTTCGGATCCTTGGAGAGCAAGACTAGAACAGATAGAATATTCAAAGGGGTAAACCCTAAACTTGTAACCAACTCGATTTGTGCCTGAGACTTACCTAACTCTATATAAAGGATAGGAGGGCACGATGAGGAGGCCAATCTTTTTCCACCGCATACACACCTTCACGCCAGATTGCATCTGCGCACCCCTATAACCTTCGGTTCCGCCGTAATCAAGAGAAGACAAGTAGGAGTAGGGTTTTCCTTCCGGGGGCCTGAACCTGGGTAAATCTTGTGTCCCCTGGTTGCTTGTCTGTTAACCGTTCCGCGATCTCCAGCACCCCCATCTTATCCAAAACCCAAGCTCATAACAATGGGCATTGACGAGTTAAAACCTCGTCAATTGGCGCCGTCTATGGGAATCGGGGGCGCTGATTGTGCGATCGTGACGGTCCCGACCAGAGCGATATACAACTCCTTGGCGACGGAGAGCCATCTCCTCTTTGGCGCTTTCGACTTCACCGCCCACTCGCGAGCCACCATGAAGGACTTCGATCCCATAGGTGACGGGCTCGAGATTCTATTCGGGAGCTTCTTCTTCCAGGTGGGACAGACCGACACTCTCTGCCTCCCAGAGCGGGCGCCACTGCCATCGATCAGGACCGCCTCATGGGCCCCCGCATCCCAGCGTGCTATGCACGTCAACGTCGATATATGAGTCATACGACAGCAACAACTGCAACTCAGATCTTTGCGACCCCCATCAGACGAAGGGACCTACAGTTCTGGATCCGAAAGGTGCGGCAGCAGCGATCCAATCCGCGGACGCTACTAGTGCGCTGTGGTCATCCAAAGCAAAGTGGAGCAACAACCACCAGGTTCGGGTGCCCACGTACTGCCACCCAACCCACAGGGTAGAAATGGCGAAAACAGGAGGCAACCATCCCCCCGCCCAACGAGGACGACCCCGATGCCCATCGAAAAATTCACCTCAGCGAGGAAGGATGGCACCAGGCACGCGAAGCCGTGGCAGGGAACAAGATCCTGCCTGTGGACGCTTCACGGGACCTGATGATGGCATACCACCTGCTCCTCATCAAAGAGCACAAAAAGCAGGTGAAGATGCAAGAAGTACTCTATAAACGCAAGCAAGCGGACTCAGAGTCCCGCGCGCTCTCCATCGCTAGGGGCTCTAGCTCGCACGACAACAATGCCAACAAGCATCGCTCCCGCATAGAGCACATGGACCCCGCTGCAAGTCACGAGGTCACTCGAACCCTCAACACGTCCTTCATGGAGATGGACGCTAACGGCAACGTCATCCCGAAGACGCCGCAAGCTGCAATCATTGCAGCCACCATGTACCTCGCGTCCCATCCACCTCCGGTGGGGACCCGAAGATAGCTATGCATAAGTCCGCACTAGCCGCACTCGGACTCGTTGGAGCTGCGCTCCACGAGGAGGCTCCTGCGGAGCCGAAAAAGAAATCCGCGGTCAGATTCAACCGCAGCCCCACAGCCTCATCTGACGAGGACGAGCACGATCTGCCTCGACGACGCAAGAGCCCAAGACGTCGCAGCCGCGACTATGACGCTCGAAGTGACCTCGCTCAGCGCAAGGTCGACAAGGCACGCGCCAAACGCGCGTGCTAATCCGACTCAAGAGAGGATGATGACGGTGAACTCTGTGGAGCCCGATGCTTCAGCAGATCTGTTTGGTGAACACGGACGCCGATAAATTTCAAGCTCCCTTCGGACACTCTGAAGTTCGATGGCACGCAGGACCCTAAGGCGTGGATCAGCGACCACCTTTCGTCTGTCAAGCTGCACAGCGGAAACAAAAACACTACCCTACAGTGCCTTCAGCTGCAGCTGACATGCGCAGCCCGGATCTGGCTCAACAGCCTGTCCTCGGGTTCCATCCAAAGCTGCGAGGAACTAGCGTATAGTTTCATCCGAAACTTTAAGGGTACAAGCAAGAGGCCAACCTCGATCGAAGAGCTGCGGTCCTGCACTCAACGAACGGGCGAATCCATCCGCTCGTACATACTATGCTGGTCCAACATCAAGAACTCTGCGGTACACATCTCTGAGGAGAAAACGATCGACACCTTCAAAGGTGGCGTCAACCGCCAGGACTTCAAGAAAGAACTTGGGCGAGTCAAGCCCAAGACACTCGACCACCTTATGGACATCGCCAACAGGTGGGCAGATGGCGAGGATTCCGTCCACCGAGCACACCCGGATGAGGAAGATGACTACAACCGCATACGCGAGCGCCGTAGCAAGAAGATCGCGTGTCTACGACGATCACGATGGACCCTACACGGTTGCGGCTGGCTACGCCGACCGTCGCAATGACAACAACCGCAGCAGCGGCGGATACCACGGAAGCAACTTCCGCGATGGAGGACGCCCTACGCAAATGTGGTAGTGTCGCGGCCGCGACGACGAACCCTCAGCATACGACAAGTTGTCGAGCCCATGCACCATCCACTTCTACATTGACAAGCAGGATGGAAAAAATAAGGCCAGCCACATGCTCAAGGACTGCTGCGAGTTCCAGAAACTCAGCGAGGGCTTCGCCCAGATGAGACAGCAGATCCCGAACCCTGGGTTTGAACAAGCACCTGCACCAGGTGACATGGCCGACGGAGCTCCTCCACCACCACCCGTGGGACCTTCGAATCATGTGATCGCGCCCGTGCAAAACAATGGCGTAAACAGGTACCCTGCACCAAAAGGGTCCCTGATGATCCAAAAGGGGCGCCCAACAAACAGGGTGCAAAAGAAGATCACCCGCCAAGTTAGCCTGGCTGTGACCGCTCCACCCGCCATCCCTGAGTACCTCAGCGGGTCGGAGTCCTGCATCAAATTCAGTCATTCGGATCACCCCCGCTAGATCCCTCGCCCAGGTCATGCTTCCCTTGTGCTTGAGGCGCAGATCGGAGGGTTAGAGATGAGCTGCATCTTCATGGACGGCGGCAACGACATTAACCTGATGTTCGCTAGCACCCTAGCAACAATGCGGATCCTGCTGTGCAGCCTGGAGCAATCCGACACAACGTTCCACGTCATAGTCCCAGGGAAGGTCATATTTCCCCTGGGAAAAATATGGCTCGATGTCATCTTCGGCAAATTCGACACTTTTCGTGCGAGAGGCTCGAGTTTGAAGTGGTGGACTGGCCATCACAATACCATGCCGTCCTTGGGCGCGTGGCATTCGCAAGGTTCCTAGCAGTATCGCACTATGCGTACCTGCTACTCAAGATGCCAGGACCTAGGGGCGTCATCACGGTCTAGGGCAACTTCACCCGATCCGACCACTACGACAGGTACTTCAACAGAATCTCCCAATCGTTCGGCATGCAGGAGGAGCTCACAAGGCTTCGAGAGGTGACAGACAACGGGGCACCCCCAGTCTCCAGGCAAAACACACCCAACATGTCGTTCGACTCAACAGTCAACACGAAAAAGGTGCAGGTCCACCCGACAGACGCCTCAAATATGGCGCTGATCGCCAACGACCTCATCCCCGCATAGGAAAGCGCGCTCGTCGAATTCCTCCGTGAGCGTTGGGAAATCTTTGCCTGGTGTCCTGCGAACATGCCAGGAGTTCCCAGGGAATTCGCCGAGCACGCACTCAACGTGTTTCCAGATGCCAAGCCCGTCAAACAGTCCATCCGACGATTGTCCGAGCCACGGGCCGAAGCCGTCGGAGTCGAAGTCAATAGACTGCTCGACGCTGATTTCATCAGGGAGATCAAGGAAAGCGAGTGGCTAGCAAACACTGTGTTGGTCCCTAAAAAGGACATGGACATCCTGCGGATGTGTGTGGACTTCACATCGCTCAACAAGCACTGCCCGAAGGATCACTTCCCTCTACCTCGGATCGATCAGATCATCGATTCGACTGCAGGATGCGAGAAACTCTCCTTTCTCGATGCCTACTCATGCTACAATCAGATTTGACTGAAGGTTGAAGATCAGGAGAAAACGACATTCATCACGCCGTTCGGAGTATTCTGCTACAACACAATGCCCTTCGGGCTGAAAAACGCAGGTGCCACGTACCAGCGGTGCATGCAGGCATGCCTAAAGAGCCAGATAGGCCGCAACATACAGGTCTATGTCGACGACATAGGCATCAAGACAAGGGAGGCCAAGACGCTGATCGACAATCTCCACGAAACGTTCGACAACCTTGATCACTATAAGATCAAGCTGAACCCAGAAAAGTGTGCATTCAGTGTCCCATCTGGCCAACTGCTTGGCTACTTCATCTCCTAGCGAGGGATTGAGGCGAACCTGAAGAAAATACGGGTCATACTGGCCATGGAGAAGCCGAAGAACCTCAAAGGTGTCCAGCAGCTAGCTGGGCACATCGCGGCGTTGAGCAGATTCATCAGCCGTATGGGTGAGAAAGGCCCTGCCTTTCTACCAGCTGCTACGCAAAGCAGAAAAAATTGAATGGACACCTGAATAAGACGACACATTCGAAGATCTGAAGCGGCTGCTCTCCACCTTGCCCGTCCTGGTCACACCAAAGGAACACGAGCCTTTGCTCCTATACATAGCAGCCACGCGTCAGGTGGTCAGCACCATGCTCGTGGTCGAACGACCTGAAGACGGCAAGACCCATGGGGTCCAATGCCCAATCTACTACCTCAACGAGGTATTGACACCAACAAAACAGAGGTACCCTCACTACCAGAAACTCGCCTACGACGTGTTCATGACAGCTCGTCGGCTTAGACACTACTTCCAGGAGCATCAGGTGATGGTCGTCAACGAGGCACCTCTAAACAGCATCCTGAACAACCCGGAAGCCACATGACGCGTGGCCCTGTGGTGCATCGAGCTGTCCCCTCTAGACATAGTCTACGACAAGCGCCATGCGATCAAATCTCAGGTCCTCCCGGACTTCCTCGTCCACTGGATGGAGCTACAGCTGCCATACCCCGGATATGACGCAGTCATGGACGATGCACTTTGACGGCTCCAAACGCGAGGCTGGAGCAGGCGCCGGCTTCATACTGACGTCCCCGCAAGGCGACAAAATGAAATACGTCCTCCGGATGAAATTTCGGGCCTCCAACAACGAAGCCGAATACGAGGCCCTCATCCATGGCATGGAGATGGCCAAGATCTGTGGCGCAACGTGCCTCGTCATCTATGGTGACTCAAACCTCGTCATCCAGCAGACGATGAACGAGTGTGACGCACACGCCGCTAACATGATTGCGTACCGCGCGCTCTACAACTCACTCGAAGGAGACTTTGACGGCTGCGAGCTTCGACACGTTGGAAGAGAAAGCAACGAGGAAGCCGATAGACTCGCCAACATCGGCTCCACCTGTGCACGGGTGCCACCAGGTGTGTTCCTCGAACAAATCTGCGTGCCCTCCATCAAAAGGAAATTTCCCAAGGGATCACCCGAAGAAATAGAGCACTCGAGGGCTACGCTACCTGAAGGACCCGAAAAACTCGACACGAAGATCGCGTTGGTCAAACTGATGCAGGTCATGGCAATCAAGGAAACATGGACGCAACCGTACCTTCGGTACCTGATAAACAGGGAACTGCCTGATGACCCGACAGATGCCCAGCGCATATCTCGCCGGTCCAATGCCTTCACGATCATCAATGGCGAGTTGTACAAGCGCAGCATTTCGGGTGTACTCCAAAGGTGCGTCACCATCGGCGACGACAAAACCATCCTCCAAGACATCCACGAGGGCATCTGCGGCCATCACGCGGGCATCCGCGCCCTCGTCGCCAAAGCTCTACAAGCTGGGTTCTACTGGCCAACTGCCATGAAAGATGCCAAGGACATTGTCCGAAGGTGCAACGGTTGCTAGAGGATTGCAGATAAACCACACGCACCAGGATTGGAGCTCAGGCCCATACCCCTGGCATGGCCCTTCGCCCAATGGGGCCTCGACATGATCGTCAAATTTCCCAAATCCTTGAAAGGAGGCCACGTCTACCTCCTGGTCGCAGTCGACAAGTTCACCAAGTGGATCGAAGACATGAACATTACCAACCAAAAGAGAATAATGGCCATGAAGTTCTTATAGTCCATAGTCTACAGGTTCGCGTGCTGCACAATATCATCACGGACAACGGGTCGAACTTCATCTCTAAAGAATTCTAGGACTTCTGCGAAGGCCTCGGGATCAACATATCATATGCCTCCGTGGCGCACCCGCAAACCAACGGGCATGTCGAAAACGCCAATGGCCTCGTAGGCGGCAGCATCAAGAAACGCCTAGTCAGCCCACTCGAATGACTTGCAGGAGCCTGGTCAGAAGAGCTACCCTCTGTCTTCTGGAGCTTGCGCACAACGCAAAAGATCAACTGGATACACAACCTTCTTCATGGTGCACGAGCCAAAGCTGTGCTACCTGCAGAAGTACGCCACAAGGCCCCACGGCTCGTCGCTTATAGCAAAGACGAATCGACGGCCGCACTCAAAGACGCCGTCGACACTCTCGATGAGGCATGCGACATCGCTGCAGCTTGCTTAGCGGTCTACCAACAGAGCCTCCGCAACTATCACAGCCGCCGGCTGCACCCATGTTCCTTCATCGAAGGATACCTAGTCCTACGACTCAAACAAGAGTGGCCAAAAAATCTCGAGTCACCCTGGGAAGGACCCTACGTCGTCACCGAAGTCATCCCTAGTGGCGCCTATAGCCTCAAGCACGTGGAGTCTGGAGTCGCATACTCCAACCCATGGAACGTCGCACAATTGTGATCCTTCTACCCCTAGCTATCCCCCCTACTTCTAATAAGGCTACTCAGCCAAGGCTACTCAGCCGAACAATGTATCTCCTCAGTACGATATGAATAAAGCTAAGTGTGTCGCCCGAAATTTTTTCTTTTCCTCACATTTCTTTATGTTACAACACACTCGGGGGCTCCCTCTCACCTCACGACTTCGTCGACTAAGGATAACGCATGTACACCTGAGTAGCTGATCACGTTAGGCTAACGAAAAGGGCATGCTTACAACCAAGCACCACGTGCTAATATAATTAACCTTTACAACAAAGGGCACAACACACACAGTCGAAGTATATACAAGTTTTAACCTATCTTTTTTATAGGACCTACCTATTCTGAAGGATCACATGCGCCCGATGCTCAAAAAGATCTACAATCTCTTCGGCATACTGCCTAACAACCGCGTAGTATGGGCGCATGTCCCATAGGCCACCATCTGGTCGAGGGGGTGGCCTAGCCGCCAGCCACAAGATTAACATCAGGGCGATGCAGCCGCACGAGGGAAAGGGAGGCCTTCACCCCCGCCACCAACTGATGGCGCACCAACTCCCTGATGTGATGCACGTCTCGAAACTTCGCCAGCAAACCCCATAGAGTCGACGACGCTTCATCAAGGGGAAACATGACGTGAAGAATCAACACCAGATAAGTATTCACCCGTCTTAGCACTCGTGACACCTGATGAGCATGATCCTGCATAGTCGCAAGGATCGTGGCCCGGTCACGATCCATCCAGAAAAGCCTCCGGCTTCCATATCCTGCTGGTTCAAGCAGTTGATCCGAACTGCAACGCGCTCCTTCTCCTCCCTCGGAACAAGGTTGACACCTTTGGAAAATACACAGTAAGATGACAACACAACAGGCGCATCCGAAAAAGAGCAACGACTCAAGAAAACTTACGCTGTAGCTGTTCGGACAACTGCCGCAGCTCCCTCATCAGATACTCCTCCCTGGTGGTAGCTCGCTCCGCCTTCGACTTCCACACATCCGCATGACCTTGGATGCCAAATGTCTCCTTCTCAAGACTGCGCATCATCCAAAGATGGTCGCGACTACGGAGCAGACGAAGTATCGACGGGGTCTTCACCCAAAGGTCCCTAAAGGAAAACAGACAAGAGTATGAACAACACATGACTGAGCAACAGCTCGAAGGATCATTTATATACAACAAAAGGCCACTGCATAGCACAGGGAACTGTTCGTCAAATATTACAACAAAAGAAGAAGACAACTATCTTAAAACTACAGCAACGAAGCCTAAGCAGTCGCATCCTGAGTGGCATCGGATCCAGAGTGCCTGCTCTTGAGCTCCTCCTGCTGCTTCGCCACATACTCCGCCAGAAGGTCAATGAGCTTCGTCCCATAGCGCTTATAGCGAGAAGCGTAGAGAGCAAAGGCTACCTCGGAACCGTCGGGAGTCGTGGGCATCTGAGAGGTGACCTGATGAAGATCTAGATCCTCCCCGGATGCCATGGCCATAGCCAGTCCCATGGAAGCGTCGATGCCCTTCTGCTTGCGCTTGTAGGCCGCAGGTGCATTCATTGACAGCGCATCCGCCAAAGAATCTACATCCTCAAGGGCAGCGCCCTTGGGAACGAGCTCCTTATAGAAGCGCGTTAGGATCTCCTTGGCCTTGGTAAGGGAGCCAACGGCAGTACCGCAGCGGTCTTCGACCGCCGCAGCACAATCGTCCAGAGCACTACCGTGCTCCAAGGCACTGCGATCAAACTCAATGCCCAAGGCATCTAGAGCAAAAGGCAAAGCAGGAATCGAATAAGGGCAGGGGAGACAAAGCAGACAAAAAGAAAAGACAGACAAAAACACTAACCCGAAACGGCCTTGGCAGCAGCCATCAGCTTCTCGGCCACCTGCTTCTCGCGCGCAGCCGCAATAGTGGCGAGCTACTCCTCGCGATCCGTAGCATCCCTCTACAGGCGCTCCTTGGCCGCGGCTGCGTCAGCTAACTCCTGCTCGAGGCGCTCCTTCGCCCCAACGGCATCCTCGGCCTTCTTCTCCACTAGCCCAAGGCTCTTTTTGAGAGCATAAAGCTCGCGAAGGGAAACATTATTTTCATCTGCAAAAGCACCAAGAACATACATGAGCTACACAAGCTAGCGAGCAGGCGAAAAAGAACAAGATCAATTCAGCATGTACCTCGAAGCTGCCGCATGTTGGCCTCCAGTGCCAGGTGCTGTTGCACAAGCAGGTTCACACTATGCACAAAGGACTACGAGAAGAAACACAGTATCACAAAAAAGGCTCGGGTGCTGTGCCCAAGAAACGAGCAAAACATCAAACACATGAAAAATTCTCGGGGGCTCCCCCCGAGACACGCAGAAACGAAGCAAGATCAGCAGATCATCCAAAAATAAGGCCCGGGGGATCCCCCTACAGCAAGAGATAAAAAACTTACATGCTCAGACGGAGACTCCGAAGGTCCCGGTGCAGTCATGTAGGAGACGATCACTCGAGCCTCCTGCGGAGAGGGGTTCGGAGCAACGCGCCCAGAGGTGGACACCGTCTGAGAGGGAGGGGGCGTCAGTTTCGACTCCCTTACGGACTCTTGATTGGCCTCACTAAAAGATCCCTCGGATGAGGGCTGCAAGGAAAGCACCAATCAAAAGCAACAAGACAAGAAAGTAGCAAAAGGCATTCGAAGATACTTACGAGTCCATGTCTCTCAAGTCAAAAATGGGCAGCGCCCTCTTCCCTTTCTTCTCTTCCTTCTTCCTCTTGGACGGCGGCTGCGGCGCCATAGCCCGCACAGGCACGGCCGGGATAGGCGAGGAAGAAGCACCGTCACCTCCACTGTGGCGGACAAGGAACAACGGGTACCTAGGCGTCGGCTGAGTCGAGGCATCCGAAGATTCGCTCGAGCTCCGTGCCCGCTTTCGGGTCTGCCCCTCACTCACCTCGGGGGCTTCCTCAGTCGGCGACTGCGCCGGCGGAAGCTCGGACTCGGAGTCCACAACTTCGTTGTCCGGCGCAATCAGAAACCTTTCGTGTAGCGGAGTCACCATGACAGTCACCTTGAGATCCTGCACAATGAATACATCAACTATCAGTACAAACAATTACAAGGAAAACCACTCAAAAATAAGGTGCTACGCGCACGTCGCAAATCTACACCTGCGGAACTGGTCTCGCGGCACTGAACGGGGGCGTCAGCGACTTCCCCGTAAGGTCCTCATCGGACTTGTACTTCAGCAGTGGCCGAAGAACTCCGTCGAGGTTCCCTCTGGAGCACTCCTCAGCCAAAACTCTCATCGGGTCGTGGCGGCCAGAGTAAAGGAACATCGGATGCGCCCTCGCCTGGAGTGGCTGCACTCGACGTTTGAGAAAGGTGCGGATGATATCCACACCGTTCACCTCCTTCTCTGCAACCACCTGGAGGGCCTCCACCCGACGGTAGAGCTCCTCCACCTCCTCCACCTCGCCCTCCAGGATATGATTCTTCCAGGATCTCTTCTTCAAGATCTCCTGGGTGGAGTCGAAAGGGGCAAGGCCGAAACTTTGTCCGTCCACTGTGGAGTCACGGATATAAAACCACTTCCTCCGCCAGTATTGTACGGATTCATAAATAGAAAAGGAGAAGAAAAGAACAGTAGATCAAAGAGAAATTATATAGCTTCCGATCGTATAAACTCCATCGGAGCCGGACTGCCTCTTCACGGAATAAAGCTTCTGGAAGTGGCCAAAGTGCGGCTCGATACCGAGCCAGCAGTCGCAAAAAGCAATGAAGCAGGCGATGTGGAGAAGAGAATTGGGTGAGAGATGATGGAGTTGGATGCCATAGGAGAACAACAGTCCACGAAGAAAATCGTGGACTGGGAAAGAGAGTCCGCGAAGAACAAAAGAGACAAACATCACCCGAAACCCTGCGGGTGGACGAGGAGTTACCTCATCACCTAGGACCCTGACGGCGTCCTTGTGCTGCGGGATTAAACCCGCTTCACGCAACTTGTGCAGGTCGCCCTCGCGTGTCTCCTAGTGTCGCCACCCACCTTCGGTGACATGAGCGGAGGCGGTGCCCTTATTGCCGCCGGCAGCAGCACTGGTGCCCGCTCCGGTGGAGGCCTTCTTCGACTTCCCCATCGCGGCGCGTCGACAGTGGCGGTGTGCGTGCAAGAATGAAGAAGGAAATGATCGAAGAATGTCCAGCGCGCGCAAGGATGAGCTTGTGAAATTGGAGGAAGTGAAAGAAAATGGCTAAGGGTGAGAACAAACCACAGTTTTCCCAGCAGTTATAAGGACGAAGACGATGAACAGGGACCGTTCATCTAGAAGCCCTAACGCCAGGATCAGATCCAACCGTCCACGTGTCAACACAGCAGCGAACCGTCACTCGCACGCCGTCCACTACGCACGGAAACCAAGGAGACACCGTAATTCTCGCCACTTCATGCATGACCAGTCAACTCCAAGTCAGAAAGTGGGACCCATGTTCGTCCAGTCACGTCACCTCTGGTACCGCAGACATTTGAGGTCACCGATCGTCAGCACCGACGTCATCAAAACCACACTAGCAACTGTTATAAATCTTCGGCTGACAAAAGTACTCACTCGAATCTATGATTCGAGCAACTACTTAGGGGGCTAGTCCTATCAGGAGTGCTGGCCGCGCACCCGAGGCACAAATAAGGTACTACACCAATGATCTATTCTTCGAGTCCTACGTCGAGTCTGCGACTCCACTACGGACTTGGGGGCTAATCCCATAGGGAGGATTGATTCAAGCATCCAAAAAAATTGTGTCCTACCGACCTAAAGTTAACAACAACTGAATTAAAGTCTCTGCTCGAGTCTACGACTCGAACAAACACTCGGGGGCTACTCCCATAGGGAGCGCTGGTCGCGCACCCTATGAATTCTTTGAGTGCGATCCTTTGGATCAAAATGCAAAAGACTTTTTGGAAACTTTGCCCCAACCAACGGTAAAGTGAGTAACATCCTCCTTGGCCACCCGAAACACCTCCGCGGTGATAAAATTTCGGATGATGTGTCTGTGATGCAAAGATAAGACCTACAGATACCATCTAATGGCCTGGTAATGCACCTGACTGCGCTCTACTAGTAAAAATCCATGCCAACAGGCGCGATGAAAATCCCGACGGACGTGTTGGGTACATCATTCGAAAATTACTGGGATTCGACTCCTATAAGACCTCAACGGCCTGAGTCGAATTATGCCAGCATCTGTTCTGGGTTCGAGTCTAGGGACTCAAATCTGAAGAAGATCGTGTTGTTTTGTCCTAAGACAAATAACTGACCCTGATCCGTCAGGAGAGTCAGGCACACACATCAACAATCCCTACACACTCTTTTCTGAACAGAAACAGCTGCACCCAAAAGATTAAAGAGTCCTAAGCCGAATCTGCGATCTGACTGAATACTCGGGGGATACTGACATGGTTATACCCTGCGGGTACACGACATTAGCATACCTGGTCCAGCCCAAGGAAGGCCCACAAGAATATACGCGGCCCGTAGAGATTTTCCGGTGTCCCAAGCCCATGACATCTTCGGATCCTTGGAGAGCAAGACTAGAACATATAGAATATTCAAAGGGGTAAACCCTAAACTTCTAACCACTCGATTTGTACCCAAGACCTGCCTAACTCTATATAAAGGCTAGGAGGGCACGGCGAGGAGGCCAATCTTTTTCCACCGCATACACACCTTCACGCCAGATTGCATCTGCGCACCCCTATAACCTTTAGTTCCACCGTAATCAGGAGCAGACAAGCAGGAGTAGGGTTTTCCCTCCGGGGCCTGAACCTGGGTAAATCTCGTGTCCCCTGGTTGCTTGTCTGTTAACCGTTCCGCGATCTCTAGCACCCCCATCTTCTCCAAAACCCAATCTCATAACAATGGGCATTGGCGAGTCGAAACCTCATCAGGTAGCACAAAGGAGGAGATACAACCATCTAGATACTACATGGACCCGTAGTCCAAGGTGGAACAACTCACGCTTCATACTGGAGGCTGGCATGATGAAGAATAAGGCCTTCGGGATGATCTCCCCTCTGGAAGGGTGCCTGGAAGAGCTTTAGATCCCTCCCGATCAAGGGATGATGGTGGCAGCGGCTATAGACGGTATCATGGAATATTGATTGGGTCCTTATGGTTTATGCATCAGGGGGTATTTATAGGCGAAGAGGCGAGGCAGGGGGCGGCCAGGGTATTCACACCCCCCAGGCGCGGCTAGGGCTAGCCCGTGCTGCCAGGGGGTGTGGCCCCCTGGTGCCTCCCCTTCATCTCATACTCTGGCTCCGTGTTCCCCACGGTAAAATATTGACTTTGGATTTTGTCCCATCCAATTATGAGAATATTGATTTTCTACCTTTTTGGAACCAAAAACAGAAGAAACTAGACAATTGGCACTGTGGAATCTTGTTAATAGGTTAGTACCAGAAAACATATAAAACACCTCAAAGTGTAGACAAAGCAAAGCAAAGTAGATACTAAACAAGCATGGAACATCAAAAATTATAGATACGTTTCCGACGTATCAAGCATACCCAAGCTTAACTCCTGCTCTTCATCGAGTAGGTAAGTGATAAAAAGAATAATTTTTGAGGTGACATGCACCATCAAAATCAATATCAAACCATTTGCAAGCACTGAAAGCTGGGATCAAAGAACTCTAAACATGAGCATGAAAGATGGAGTTCTAATAGTAATACAAAGTAACTATGCATGCAACATGAAAGGTTACAAACAAATATCATGAATAACATGCATTGAAAAACGTTTTTTTTGTTTCACATACATAAAACATAGCATAGTGGCATTCATCTTCTCCCTCAAGGAGTAGCAAATGTATGCATATAACACCTTCATAGTTCATAAGAGTGACTAGATACAAATAGCACAAGAACAAGTAATATCAATAATATGCATCAATAAATAAGTTTTGGGACAATGCACATAGAACTAAGAATGGCAACTATGCTCTCTTAACTGGTGCCTAAGGATAGAAGGTGGAGACTCAATATAATGGTGGAATAAAGGCCCTTCATAAGGGAAGCAGGGATTTCAAGTTTCAAAAAGAGCTTCCAAAAATTATGGTACTTGTTAGCTTTCATCCCTCATTGCCCCTATCATAAGCATCTTGAAGTGATTAAGATTAAAGTGAACAAACTATGGAGTATATGCTTGAAAAAGTATAAGTTGGCAATCTCATGTCCCTTGAATACAAGGGCCGCTCCTCATGCTACTCCAGTTTAGTTACTTGCAAGTTATTGTCATAGTACGTACATGTGTATCATAGAGAACCGCCAATGGGGTACCCCTTGCAAATGATATAGGAGCTATCCCATAATCAAAATGACAAGGCAAGCAGACAATGAGAATCTCAGCAATCTTCTTATTTACCATGGGATTTTCTCTCTTTCCTCTTTTCTCATTTTTTTTCTCAATCTCTTTTTTCTGTCTCTTTTTTATAAGAAGAATGCTTCATAGATGTCACTATGGTGATGTTGCAAGTATCCACCATGACTAGGCATGGCTTAGGCTAGCAGCCCAGGCGTTTCTCTAACACACATACATAACTCCATGGACTTACAAGCTCCCCTTTCATTTCACACCGACGACATCCATAGCCAAAAGAGCATGATATCAACTAGGTACAATGTACAAGTGAAATGTTGAAGGCGTTCCCCATGACAACATGGTTCTGCTAATTCCAACGTATAAGTGCAAGCATATACAACATAGATGACAGAATGGTTCAAGTTTATTAGGGGCAAGAAAAATAAAGTGTGCCATCAAGTTCGTGAGATCTTTAATCACTAAGTTTTCACATAAAAAAATACTTTTTAATTGGAAGATAAAACAAGAATATACTTGGAATGGTGTAACACACCATGCATAGGAATTTATAGTGGACACTTTGGAATAACTTGGTTTCTTGAGAGTTGGATGCATGAGTAGATCTTACTCATACAAGTGGAGGCTAGCAAAAGACTGGGAGCGACCAACTAAGAGAGCAATAATGGCCATAATCATGCAGAGCGTCAAAACATTACTAATCAATGCATAAAGTGGTACTACAAGTCAAGGAATAAATGATTATAGAGGCTATGATGACTTGTTCATAGTCATAACATGGTGTGAGCATGTGCCAAGTCAACCCAAATAAAGCATCAAGGGAGAATACCACAATACTATGCTTTTGTATGCTAGAACAACGCATGATTCCTTCAAGGCACACTTAGAAATCCCAATTGTTTGGAACAAGTCATGCTACAACAATAATCACTAAGCATAAGGTTAAAATAACATCTAGCATGATATGATAAAGTCTAAGTCATAGTCAAAGCAAGCTCCTCTTGTACTACTCAAGCAAGAACTTTCTACTCCTCTCCAACACCAATCAACTTATTTGAAACAACACAGGGAGAACGGGGGTCCAAACTACTATATTAAATAAAACTAAGCAAACTATATGAAAACTAAGATGCTCCAATAACAACACAACAATACATGAAGCAATAAAAATGAAGTGTCCAGAAAGACCTGAGCTTTTTATTGATGAAGAAGAGGATGCCTTGGACATCCCCAAGCTTTGACTCTTGTACCTCTTGAATATTTCTTGCGGTGAGACAGGGTGGCATCCCCAAGCTTGAGCGTTTGTCCATTCTTCATCTCATTACATCATTCTCTCTCTACACCTGAAAAATTTCCTTCATACAAAGCATCACACAATCTTCATTAGCAACATTAGTGTATTCAAAAGATAATAGACCTTTGGGTTTAGATTTATAATGTAAAAACTTTCACTAAAAACACAAGATATTATAGAAATTTCCTCAAAAATCTCAATTTCCCAAAACAAACCCAACAAGGAATCAATAAGAAGCAAATGCAAATAATGGCAGAAATCTATCAAAACAGACCAGCAGGTAGAAACCGTTTTCTTCGAGGACCTTCTGTTGCTCAAATCAAAAAGTGTTGAACTAATGGAAGTTAGCTAACATACTGGGGGGATGTATTCAGAAAATATCATCTCAATACAACTTACAGAGATATCTCACGAAATTTTACGGTGGAGCACAAAAATCTGTTTTGGGACAGCAACTCCCCAATTCTTACTTCCCTCTTATTAGAGGTCATTCTTGGAACAAAAAGCAAACAAAAAGTATAAGGAGAGGTCATTACTGAAGTAATAAATTCCAAGACTTAAGAAAACTTTTGGGTTATCTCCCAATAAGTACTTTTCTTTAACGCCTTTATGTTAGCCACAAGAAGCAAGAATCAAGTATTTTCAAATGAAGAAGAATTAACATCAAACCTTGCTTTTAAAGGAGGAGCAAAAAAAACTTATCTATCCTCATAGGGAAGTGTTCAATACCTTTATTGAATGGAAATTGATATTTAATGGTGCCTTCTTTCATATAAATGATGGCACAAACAGTTCTAAGAAAAGGTCTTCCCAAAGTAATAGGACAAGAAGCATTGTATTCAACATCCAAAACAAAGAAATCAACAGGTACATAAGCATTGTTAACCGTAATAATAACATCATTAATACTCCCCATGAGTTTCTTTTTAGCATTATCATTAAGTGGGACATCCAAATAACAATCTTCCAAGGGTGGCAAATCAAGCATTTCATAAATCTTTCTACGCATAATAGGGACACTAGAGCCAATGTCACACGAAGCTTTGAGATCAATGAGATTCACTTTCATATTAATAATGGGTTCCCAACTATCTTCTACTATCCTAGGAATAGAGAATTTGTGTTTCAACTTCTCTTCCTTAGTTTTAATAAGAGCATCAGTAATGTGTTTAGTGAAAGCTTTTGGAGGAACATAATCACTTCAGAAATATTGCAACCATCAAGATGAAAATCAAACTTAGCATCACTAGTAGTAGACTCATTGGGTTTAGGCATTGTGGTAGGAGGAATAGGGACTTCTTGTGGTTTAGTGGCATCCATATTGGTGGTGGTGATAGTGCACACACTATTGTTTCTAGCAATTTCAGCTTCTCTTTCCCACTTAGCATGAAGTTGGTCTAACAGTTTAACATTTTCATCAATAATAACTTGTATGGCATGAGTAGCAGCAAAGGTACTTTCCATGGTTTCAGGTTTAGTAGCCATTTTATTAATCAAAGAGGATTGTGCTTCAAACAAAAATGAAATATTTTTCTCAACATTCAGAAGCTTTTCCTCCACAGTCTTGTTGAAAGTGGTTTGTTTACTAATAAAGTCTTTGAGCATGACTTCAAGTTCGTAGGGGGCACTTCTAGTATTGCTGCAGGAGTTTCCATAGGTATTGCCATTATTAGGAGGATAAGGCCTATAATTATTACCATATGTATTGTTGCCAAAATTATTATTCCTAATAAAGTGCACATCAACTTGCTATTGTTGAGCAACCAAAGAGGCTAAGGGAACATTATTTTTATCTAAAGGAGCTTTCCCATTACCAAGCATAGCCATGATAACATCAATCTTATCACTCAAAGAGGAGGTTTCTTCAATAGAATTTAGTTTCTTACCATGTGAAGCTCTCATAGTGTGCCATTGAGAATAATTAACCATCATATTATCAAGGAATTTTGTTGCAGCACCCAAGGTGATGGTCATAAAGGTACCTCCAGCATCTGAATCCAACAGGTTTCTTGAAGAGAAGTTCAAACCTACATAAAAAGTATGGATAATAATCCAAGCAGTAAGTCCATGAGTGGGACAATTCTTAACCAAAGATTTCATTCTTTCCCAAGCTTGAGCAACATGTTCATTATCAAGTTGTTTAAATTTCATAATATCACTTCTCATAGATATAATCTTAGTAGGAGGATAGTATTTTCCAATAAAAGCATCTTCTCACTTAATCCAAGAATCAATACTATTTCTAGGCAAGGATAGCAACCATTATTTAGCTTTTCCTCTCAAGGAGAAAGGAAACAACTTGAGCTTAATAATATCTCCATCTACATCCTTATATTTTTGCATCTCAGAAAGTTCAACAAAGTTATTGAGGTGGGCATCAGAATCATCAAAACTAGCACCAGAAAATTTCACTCCCATCACAAGATTCAACAAAGCAGGCTTAATTTCATACAAGGTAGCATCAGGAGCAGGTGGAGAAATAGGAGTACTTAGGAAATCATTGTTGTTTGTGCTAGTGAAGTCACACAACTTGGTGCTCTCAGCAGAGTTCATTTTGGCAAAAGTGGAGCAAGCCAACAACAGCAGCAACTAGAGAAGGAACTAATTTTTTTATGTTTTTGATAAGAGAAAGCAAACCAAACTAAACTAATTTTTTGGAGTTTTTGATAAAAAGAGGCAAACAAAACCAAGCAAAAGAAACTAAGCAAAAACACAAAGTAAAGAGAAAGGTTGTGAAGGAATCCCCTTGTGAATACGTCCTTAGCCTCCCTGGCAACGGCGCCAGAAAATCTTGTTGGCGTGTTGTTGACGCCTCGTTGGGAGACCCCAAGAGCAAGGTGTGATGAGCACAACAACAAGTTTTCCCTTAGTATGAAACCGAGCTTATCCAACTAGTAGGAACAAGGAAATGACTCATTGGTGTTGCTAGCAACTTGGAGACCTGCACAACACAAACTCAAGACTTTGCCCCAACGAACAGTGAGGTTGTCAATCTCACTGGTTTGCTAAAAACAAAGGATTAACTGTATGGTGTGAAAGGTAATAGTGGCTTGTAGAAAGTAAACAATAATAGTGGAAGATGTATCAATGGTAAATGTTGGACCGAGTCCATAGTTCACTAGAGGTGTTCTCCTTACATAAACAAACATGGCATGCTGGGTAAACAAATTACAACAGGGCAATTGACAGGACTGAGCAAGGCATAACAATGCAATACTAGACATTCATGATCCTATGTGATTTGGTTGGGTAATACAACAAGATACATAGACTGCCATACAACTGCATCTATGACTAGAAATCCACCTTCAGGTTATCATCCGAACCCCCTCCAGTATTAAGTTGCAAGCAACAGATAACTGCTTTAAGCAAAGTGTGTAAGGTAAACAATCCACTTGTTCCATGAACAAGAGACCGTTGTTTTCTCCCTAGTGGCAACAACACATCTACAACCTTAGAGATTTCTGTCACTTCCCTTATATTAAATGGAGGCATGAACCCACTATCTAGCATAAATACCCCCTCTTGGAGTCACTAGCATCTACTTAGCCAAGGTAGCTACTAGAAATGGAGAGCATGCAAGATCACAAACAACACATACATGATAGAATCAATAAGACAAAACCATTAATCAATCTGACATAGTAATCTCAATATCCATTGAATCCCCGCAAAAAAAACATGCATGATTACAAATAGATGATCTTGATCAAGAACGGAGCTCGCAAGATCTAAACATGGTAGCACAAAGAAGGAGATACAACCATATAGCTACTACATGGACCCGTAGTCCAAGGTGGAACTACTCACGCTTCATATCAGAGGCTGGGATGATGAAGAAGAAGGCCTCCGAGATGATCTCCCCTCCGGCAGGGTGCCAGGAAGAGCTTTAGATCCCTCCCGATCTAGGGACGATGGTGGCGGTGGCTATAGACGATTTCGTGGAATATTGATCGGGTCCTTAGGGTTTATGCATTAGGGGGTCTTTATAGGCGAAGAGGCGGCGGTGGTCACCCCAGTGGCTGGCTAGGGCTGCGCCACCGAGTGTGACCCCTTGTGCCTCCCCTCCGTCTCGTACTCTGGCTCCACGTTCCCCACGGTAAAATATTGACTTTGGCTTTTGTCCCATCCAATTCCGAGAATATTGATTTTCTGCCTTTCTGGAACGAAACACAGAAGAAAACAGGCAACTGGCACTATGGCATCTTGTTAATAGGTTAGTACCAAAAAACATATAAAAACACCTCAAAGTGTAGACAAAGAAAAGCAAAGTAGATACTAAACAAGCATGGAACATCAAAAATTATAGATATATTTTCGATGTATCAGAGGGTCGTCGCGTACTACATGCAGACTTCGATTGTCGACGCGCAGACTTTGATCGAGCAAACCTCATCGTGCTACAACATTTAGAACTGGTCGATCCTTGGGTACATAAGCACAAAAGGTTAATCGAGAAGAAGTACAGTGACCGGGGTATATAGAGGACTCAGGGAGAAATAATCAAAGAGCACAACTCAGATTTCACGTGTTGGTTTAGTCAGACGCTCCTAGATAATCCCCCGCAATCGCATTCTTCTGACACAGAAAAGATCATATTCACCTTGTCGTAGGGACCCATGCAAAACCTGGTGACCTATCAGGGTATGATATCAACGGCTACACATTGTACACAGAGGAAAAGGACAACAAGTGTGATTATCAGAACTCAGGCGTAACGTCATAATTCTACACCGATGACCACGTGAAATAAAGATTCTACGAAAGCATCGAGGAGATCTAGGAGCTCGACTACTGTGGAGAAAAGGTGCCGATGTTCCGTGTCAGATGGGCCAAGAGCGTGGAAATAGAAGATCGGTATTTCACAACCATGGTTATACCCGAAGCATCCAAATCCAATGCCACCGATGCGAACGTGGCCACGAAAAATGAACCATGGGTACTGGCTAGCAAAGTGGAACAACTTTTTTTTATTACCGGCCCGACAAATCCTAGCCGTGTTGTCGTGAGGAGAGGAAAAACAAACAACATCAGAATTGATGGAGTCTCGAACGAGCAAGACTTCGACCAGTACGACAATCCAAATATTAAAGATGACGACGACTACGATGCAACGACATACATCACAAGAAGAAAAGGGACAACCCTACCCAAAAAAGGTAGCCCGTTCGTAAGAAGAAACATTAAAGTGCCGAGGTTAAATTATTCAACCACGACAAAGAAGGAAAAAATATTATAAAACGCTAGCTCAAAAATTATTGTAAAACGCATGGTAAAAAAAGATTGTACTTTGAATCATATTTGTACCACTTTTATGACATATATTATCACTTTTGGGCATTTTTGGAATATTTAAAAGTATTTTTAAAATAAAACAAAACTTTTATGGCATATACCACCATTTTTCGGATTTTTGGAACATTTCAAAGTAATTTTGAAGTAAAAACAAAAAAGGTTGGCACCAGAATTTAAACCTGGGTGCTCACTAGTTGAAATAGAGTAGTCTGCGAAACCAGTGGGATAGGGTAGTGTATCTGTTAGAGATTGGGGCTGCATTAGTCTTATACAGTTGCTAGAACCAATAGGCGTAGCGCACTAGCCCGGAGTGCGCTATAGATATCCGTAGCGCACTATGGCTGAGTGCGCTATGCCTATCTAGGCCTTATCGACACGTGCACACATGCATGTCCCTCTCTCATCCCCATCTCAGACGCCTATTGAGCCGGAGCCTGAGCCACGCCACCGCCGCTCTCGATCCGCCGCCTCGCCAGCCCCGCCAGTAGCCGCCGCTCGAGGAGGGGCCGTGGAGGAGGACGTGTAGGATGAGGCCCGTGCGCGCTACTCGACCCAAGGAGGAGGAGGAGGAGGCCCGCGCGTGTCCGAGGAGGAGGAGGAGGAGGCCGCTGTCGTCCGCCCACCATCGTCCGCCCATTGATGTGGATATGCCTACCGGGGTATACCCAGCAGGACGTTTCCGACTGGCCCGGGTGCCAGCGAGTGGGCCTGCAGGACGGCGACTGGATCTGGATCTGGCGTGGACTCAAGCGACTGGAAGCTGAAGGCCCAGAAGCGTAGATAGGCCCAGTCGGATTAGGTTAAAGGATCGTTGAAACCTTAACTGATTCGGTTGAGATCTGTAAACCCTAGGGAGGTGAGTCTATATAAACCTCCCTAGAGGACGCATAGAGGATACGTTCCATCATACACCCAAGCGACTCGCTGCCTAGCAGCCAAGCTCGCCCCATTGTACGTTCACCATAATACAATCTAGCAGGAGTAGGTCTTTACCCTCCGGGGGGCCGAACCTGGGTAAATCATTGTGTCTCCGCCCTCATCTCGCACCGCAGATGGCTGGCCGCCCTTGCCCCATGTTCTACTACTCGCTGCCGATTGCAGCATCTGCCGTGGTCATTCCCACGACAGTGGCGCCCACCATGGGGCCTGGCCGGTCAGGCCGATGTTCTGCGGCGATATCCAATCTACCCATCAACGATTCGATCGCCACCGGCCGCATGATAGCGATCAGCGAGATGCTCCAGATCTTGCCGAGCAGCTACGTCCGGGCGGCGCGACCCATCACGCATAGCATGATCCTGTCGGTCGGCACGATCAGCCTCTTCATCGGCCTCACCGACGTCATCGTCTCGGAGGACTCGGCTCGCATCCGCGAGTCGCTGCCACGCGACCGGCTCTCTGAGAGTCAGGTCCGCACGATCCACCGCCTCGCCTCCGAGTACGACTCGGTCCACAGCGACGTGGCCGAAACCACCGCAGCCGCGAAAGACGTGGCCCTCAACTACGACACCGACTCGGCGACCCCAGCGTCACTCTCCGGATCCATTGTCGCCGCGTCGCTCGCGGGCTCCATCACCAGGTCTCCAAAATCGGAGACTTCGAGGATCCCTCAATCCTTGGGATCTTTGACTTCGATTCCGGGTCGGAGAACTCCACCGATCTCCGCGACGGAATCGGCCACCACGCCGCGACCTATATTGCGACTGGCGCCGACTTGCCGGAGGATCCATTCTCCACTATGATCCCTCCCAACGCGACAGCAACGGAGGTCGAGGAACTCCGCCTGAAGCTGGCGGAAGCAGTCCGCAAGGAACAAGTCGAGCGCGAAAAATTTCGCCTCGGCGGTGTGCAGCAGAGAGCTCGCGCTACCACCAGCTCGAATCAGGTCACGCTGAACCCCACCGTCTAGGGGCACGCCACGAACTTCGGCGGCGAGCGGCCCGCCAGCGGCTGATCTGCGAGCAGCGCCACCAGGAGGAAGCGCTCGGCCCCCACCAGGGTCAACGGCCAATGCCGCCCCGCCACCACCCAACCGCGCACCACCCAGGGACTATCCGAGGATCGTGGTCTCCTCACGGGAGCGAGACGCGAACGGCCTACCGCTGTTCTCCATCCCGATGGACAACCTCGTCACGGGATGAGCAGCAGTTGACAATATCGTGGCCACCGGTGATGGCGCCCTACAGATCCAGTACACCCAGGCCTTGCTCGCAAAAGCGGTCGAGCAACAAAACGCAGGCGTCGACTCACAGGGTCGGATGTACTCGCGTTCATCAGGCAGCAGAGCAGCCTCAAGCGGCCGCCCCATGGTGGCAAACACCCTCAACTTCCCGCCACCCGAACCACCGCAGCTCCAACACCGACCCACGAACGCGGCACTCTCCACCAACGATCCCCGGTCGGCGACCAACTTCGTCGCCACCAACGGTCAGCCCGTCGACGCCCACACTCACATCATCAACAACCAAAGCTGGCGCGCACGCCAGCCCGACGACCTGCGGCCTACCCTAACCAACCGCCGCGACGGCGAGCTGAGGGGGTCGCTAAGCCGACTCAGGCCCCGGTGCTTCGGACCAATGATCCGAGGCGAAAGATACCCGGCGAACTTCAAAGTGCCGAAGGAAATAGAGAAGTACGACCCCTCGTATGATCCCTCTGTGTGGCTGGATACCTACCTCATGGCGATGGGGATCGCTAGCCACACCGATCTACAAGCCGCCCGCTACCTTCCCCTAATGATGGAGGGAGCGTGCAGGCAGTGGATTAACACTCTCCCCGCGGATAGCATCGACTCCTGGGAAGAGATGCGCGATGCCTTCGTTAGGCACTTCGAGGGTTCATACACCCTTGCCACCACCATCGAGGACCTGGAACGATGCGTCCAGGGACCTCGCGAGTCGACTCGCAGCTGGGTCCAACGGTGGCAAGAACTATGGTACAACGCGGTCGACATCCACCCAGACACCGCGATCCACTGCTTCAAGACCTCGTGCCGCTACGAGCCCCTGGTCGCCAAGCTCAAACGAGCGTACCGCACACTCGACAACATACCGGACCTCCTGGAGATCGCCAAAAGATACGCGGAGGAAGACCCAAACCAAGAAACCGACGATGAGTAGGGAGGACAACGCCGCATGAGCGGCAGCGAGAACGGTCGCCGATCCGATCTACGCTACAGCAACACTCGCCTCACCGGCAAGCGCCGCAGTGATGGGCGAGTCGACTTCATCGCCAACGCTGGATACACGCAGCGCGAGCCCAAGAGCTTCCGCAGCGATGGGGGGCAACGCCGCGACGGTGGCAACTACAAGGCGAAGACGAGGTTCGACCCCACGGCCCTCCTTAACCAACCTTGTGTATTTCTCAGCAGGAAAGGAAAGCCCGCCACGCACACGACCGCCGACTGCCACTCTCTCAAGGAGATCGAGAAGGCACGACGCGCGCGAGAAGACCCCGACAACAACCCGCCAAACGGCGGAAAATTCGGCAGCGTCGCCGGCTCGCTCCACACCTTCACAAGTTTCAACACGAAGCGTGAAAAGGTCATCGCCCGTGTCGTCGCCGTCAACGCAGTGGCCCAGGTGGACGTCCCCCAGTTCCTCAACTGGTCTGAGCAACCAATCACTTGGAGCCGCCAAGACCACTCGCCACGGATCGAGTACCAAGGCCGAGTCGCCCTGGTGGTCAAGCCCAAGGTGGGGGACTACTGGCTCCCCAAGACATTGATGGACGACGACAGATCCATCAACATCCTATACCTGGACACCTTCAGGCGACTGCAGCTCCCGCAGTCGATGATCGAGACGACCTACACCATGTTCCACGACATCGTCCCCGGTCGGAAGGTGTACCCGATCGGCAAGGTCACGCTGCCAGTCACCTTCGGCACACCGGCGAACTTCCACACCGAGCGGATCGTCTTCGAGCTGGTGCCCTTCGACAGCCCCTACCACTGCGTCCTAGGGCACCAGGCATTCGCCAAGTTCATGGCAGCGCCCCACTACGCGTACAACGCGGTGAAGCTCCCCGGGCCGTGCGGTGTCATCACCATCCACGGCGACCCCGACATGGACGCCGAGTGCGAGTCCAAAGGAGCCGAGCTCACCGACACCGTCATCGCGGCTGAAGACAACCACGCCGACGAGCTTGCCAAATACGCGAGCGGGGTCAAGAACGACGACCCCACAATACTCAAGAAGCCCAACTCGGAGGGCGGCAACCCCGCAGCCTTTGAGGCAACGACGCATACCTGCACCGTCGAGCTGGTCCCGGGCAACTCCAGCCAGACGGTGACGATCGGGATGGGCATGAGCCCAGCATAGAAAGGCGCGCTCATCGAGTTCCTCTGTGAGAACAGGGACATCTTCGCATGGAAGCCCTCTGACATGCCTGGTGTCCTTAGGGAACTCGCTGAGCACAAACTTAACGCCGACCCCAAAGTGCGACCTGTCAAGCATTCGCTGCTGCCCTTCAATGAAGAGCGCCGCCGAGCCATTGCCGAGGAGGTGCAGCGTCTACTCGCTGCAGGCTTCATCCGGCCAATCAAGTACTCCAAGTGGCTGGCAAACCCAGTCCTGGTCGAGAAGAAAAATGGGACCTGGAGGATGTGTATCGATTACACAAACCTGAACAGCGCCTGCCCGAAGGAGCAATTCGCCCTCCCGCAGATCGACCAAATCATAGATTCCACCGCGGGCTCGGAGTCGCTATGTTTCCTCGACGCCTACTCTGGGTACAACCAGATCAAAATGGCCGTTGAGGACAAAGAGAATACGGTGTTCATCACGCCATTCAGAGCCTTTTGTTACACTGCCATGACCTTCGGCCTCAATAATGCCGGGGCAACCTACCAGCGGTGCATGCAGGAGTGCCTTGCGAGCCAAATTGGCCGCAATATCCACGTCTACATCGACGATGTGGTGGTAAAGTCCGCTCGCCAGAGCGACCTACTCGCTGACCTGGCGGAAACATTCGCCAACCTGCGAAAATACAAGATAAAGCTAAACCCAGGCAAATGCACCTTCGGTGTGCCAGCTGGGAAGCTACTGGGATACGTCGTCTCCAAGCGCGGGATCGAGGCAAACCCCACCAAGATCGACATGATCGCTCGACTCAGCAAACCCGAGTGCCTGCGCGACGTCTAGAAGCTGGCCGGGCGAGTCGCGGATCTCAGTCGCTTCATCCCCCGATTGGGCGAAAAGGCGATGCCCCTCTACCGCCTGATGCGCAAGAACCCCACCTTCCAGTGGGACAAGGAGGCGGATGATGCGCTCCGCGACCTCAAGAAGGTGTTACTCGTAGCACCGCTACTCGTCGCCCCCGTCGACAAGGAACCCATGCTGGTCTACGTCGCGGCTTCCGAGCGCGTCGTCAGCGCCGTCATGGTCGTCGAGCGACCAGAGGAAGGAAAGGAGCGCCCGGTGCAGCGACCAGTGTACTACATCAGCGAAGTCCTCACCGAGTCGCGCTAGCGCTACCCGCAATACCATAAACTGGTGTACGCGGTCTTCAGAGCACAGCGGCGACTGCCCCACTACTTCCAGGAGCACCCGATAACGGTCATCTCCTCAGCACCACTGCCCCACCGGGCGAGTCGCCAAGTGGGCCGTCGAGATCGGCGTACACAACATCAAGTACGAGCCGCGCAAAGCGATCAAGTCGCAGGCTCTCGCGGACTTCATCGCTGACTGGGAAGAGGCCCAGCAGCCAGAAAAGCTGCCATACCTCCACTACTGGAGCTTACACTTCGACGGTTCCAAGAACACGGACGGCGCAGGAGCAGGGATCGTGCTAACTTCTCCAAAGGGCGACAAGCTCCGTTACGTCCTCTGCCTCGACTTCACCCCCTGCACCAACAATATGGCCGAGTACGACGCGCTACTCCATGGCATGCGAGCTGCCAAGGAAATGAACGTCAACCGCTTGCGCTGCTATGGAGAATCCGACCTCGTCGCCGGGCAAGTCGCTGGCACCTGCGACGCCGTCTCCCCCACCATGGCGGCATACCGCCAAGCAGTGGACAAGCTGTGTGGACACTTCGCAGGCTACTCCGTCGAGTGGATTGACAGGCGGAAGAACGAGGAGGCCGACGCACTCTCCCGCATTGGCTCGACTCTACTCGCACCACCCGCCGGCGTCTTCCTCGACACCATCACCAAGCCTTCCGTATCTCCCCCAAGGAAGATCGACATCGGAATCCCCCTGCAACCAGAGGCAGCCCTGGTCGCGCTCATCGCCGAGTCAGACGACTAGACCGCGCCGTACACTGCCTACTTGGAGGGAGGCACCCTGCCAGCGGATGAAACGAAGGCCCGGATGATAGCACGCCGCTGCAAATCCCTAGTCATCATCAACGGCGAGCTCCACAAGCGCATCGTGATCGGCGTGTTCCAACGCTGCGTTCAACCCATGAAGGACGAAAAATCCTCCAAGACATCCACTCCGGCGACTGCGGCCACCACGCCGGCGTCCGCTCTCTGGTCGCAAAGGCTATGCGACACGGCTTCTAATGGCTCACCGCACACGCAGACGCTGTCGACATTGTCCAGCGGTGTGTCGGGTGCCAGAAATACACCAACCAGACCCACGTGCCGAGCTCGGCGCTCAATACAATCCCCATCACCTGGCTGTTCGCCGTGTGGGGTATGGATATGGTAGGCCCTTTCAAGAAGGCCCCCTCCGGCTTCACCCACCTCCTAGTCGTAGTCGACAAATTCACAAAATGGGTGGAGGCCAAGCCAATCCGGAAATGCGACGGGAAGACCGCCACCAAGTTCCTACGCGAGCTAATCTATCGCTACGGGTTCCCAAACAGCATCATCATGGACAACAGCACCAACTTCGCCAAAGGAGCCATGGTCGAGTTCTGCGAGGAACATCACATCCGACTCGACCTTGCCTCAGTCGCCCACCCGGAGTCCAACGGCCAGGCGGAACAAGCCAACCAGAGCATCCTCCATGGCCTGAAGCCACGGCTCCAAGTACCGCTTGAGCGCACCGCCGGGTGCTGGGTCGAGGAGCTACCCTCCGTCATCTGGGGCATCCGCACCTCCGTCAACAGGTCGACAGGGTTCACCCCCTTCTTCATGGTGTACGGCGCCGAGGCAGTCATGCCCACCAACCTAGAGAACGACTCGCCCAGGGTGGTCAACTACACGGAGGCTGCAAATGAACTCGCACGCCAGGATGGAGTCGACCAGCTCGACGAGGAACGCGACCTAGCTCGCTCCCGCACCGCCATCTACCAGCAAGGGCTCCAACGCTACCATAGCCGGTGAGTAAGGACTCGCACTTTCCAGGAAGGCGACCTGGTACTTCGCCTCATCCAGGACAAGAAGGGCATGCACAAGCTCTCCCCCCTGGGAGGGACCATTCGCCATCGGGCGAGTTCTAGGCAACGACGCCTACTACCTCATTGATGTTCGAGGCGACGGAAAACTCGACGTCAAGCGTCCATGGAATGTAAACCTCCTACGGAAGTTCTACTCCTAGAACTCCATACATGTACTCTCCACCCGCTATGAAATAAAACAGATCGGTTACCGCAAATTGTGTCTACTCTCCATGTCTTGTGCCACTCACACTCGTAATAACAGCGTAATGCTATTCGCAGAAGTCAACCTCTGGTAAAGCAACCGGCACGGCCAAGTAGTGCGGCACGAGGGCACTGGAAAACTCCAGGCCTCGTAACGTCCACGAAAAACACCAACCCGGAGCCCCATTGGAGTCGCCTAGACCGACTGGCTCACCGAGCCAAGACAAATGCATTCGCTTCTCACAGCGACCAAGTCCTCCACATCCTCGGCACAGCGACTCGAACGGCCAAGTACCACGCTCGGGGACTGACGTCCAGTCAAATATGAGCGGCTAGGGAAAAACGCCCAGTATGAGAGCGTTCCCAGGACTCGCCATGCGACTGATCCTTCGGTTCAGGCAAGAGTGACGCGCTTAGTTCCCACCTACCTTGGAGCTGCGACTAGAACCACCAAGTACCACGCTCGGGGACTCGGCCACCCGACCTCGTTCTCGCACGGGAAAACGGTCAAGTAAAGAGCACCCACGGGAGTCGCCCTGTGACTAGCTCTCCGAGCTCAGGCGAGTCGACCTCAATAGCGAAACAATCAAAAAACATTAAAAATCGCAAACACAAACAAACGAGGTAAACCCCATAAAAAGGGCGGACGCGCTCCGGGACTCGTCCAATCAATAATGAAAATCACGAAAAACAACACAAATTCCCGTTACAGCAGAACAAAGTCATTCCAAAATACAAGATAAGTCCAATGGCTATTTTCTACTAACTCCCCAGGGCACAATGCTTCTACTCCGCAGGTCTCGACGCCGACTCGCCGCCACCCCTGCGGTTGCGAATGAAGGGCATGTACGGGTTCGACGGGTACGTCGTCAACTCACCCGCCATAGCCGCAAGGAACGGCTGCTCGACCTTGAAGTCCCGATGCTTCGGTTCAGGATCGTTGGGGACGACAGTCGTCTCGTGGTAGGAGAGGAGGTCGCCCATCGCCCAAACGCGATCGGCATACACCGCGGCCCAGTCCGTCAGCTTTAGCACCTCGGCAATCTCCACAGAGCCCGTCTACGAGGGGTAGCCACTCGTCACATCATCAAGGTCGAAGTCCTCTGGGAAATGGGCAAGCCAAGGCTCAGAGCCGTCGCCGCCCCGCGCCGGAAGGCTGACCGCGCCATGAATTCGACGACTGCCGGAGCCTTCTCCATATAGCGCCATACCTCGATGAGGTCGCTAGGAATAATTTCCGTGGGCGATATCTCCTGAAGATACGCTCGAATGCAAGCCGCGGACAACGCGGCCGAGTCTACCAGAGTGGTCACACACTGCCGCGCGTCGTACGACTGCGCCTCCTCCGAGCTGTCAATAATCCGGCCTGTGGACAGAGGTCGGTAGTGAGTACGCCAACGACTCCATAACGACTCCAGGCAGAGGAAGAAAAAGTTTACCAATTAGCGGACGGCAGAGGCCCGTGATGAAGCTTTGAAGCGAGGAGAAGTTGTTTTGCAGCCCAAAAACGAGTGCGTCAGACACCTTCCGCTCCTCAGCGGCCGTAGTGACAGCAGCTTTCGCTCGTCCCTCTGCCGAGCTTGCCTCCGCCTTCGCTTCCTTGAGCTCACGCTCCAGGTCAGTGATCCGTTTCTCGGCCGCACCCAACGAAGATTGAGCCGCCGTCAGGTCACCCACCGGGACAAGGCCCCGGCGGACTTCCTCCGCCTCGGCTGCAACGACTTGTAGCCCCTTGTTCGTCTCTTGGATGACAGCGAGTTCCTTCTCCACGCGACACTTCGCTGCAAGCCCATCGGCCGATTCGCGTTGTAAGCCCTGCACACAAATTGCAACGTCAACAACATTGAAAATCCTAACTGCCCACCCACTGAAATTCAGCGACTAGGCACTCGGGGACTGGACGCTACAAAAACACTAAGAATCCGACCACTGAAATTCAGTGGCCTGATCCTCAGGGACTGGACATACCTGGATGGCTGCGCCCAGCATGCCGTAAAATTGCAGCGCGTCCACAGACGGAAGCAGGACCAGAGTGTGTCCGCGACGCTGCTCGACCTCCGTCTCGGCAACCCCAGGCATCTGGCTCGTTGGCGCCGTGCCACTCGCTGCGGCCGCCTTAGCCATGAAGCAGGGGAAAGTCGCAGCGGATGCTGCAGCGCCACTAGGAGCCGGTTCGGCCACTCCGGGCGAGGAAACAGCCTCCATGGTCTTCGAGGCCACTTTCGCCGTAGTCGGAGGTTCGCTTGGGGCAACTTCCGTGTCATCAGAGACCGTGACGACGTCGTCGCCCTTCGCCCTCTTAGCGCTGTTTGCGGGAGCTGCGGCTTCGTCAGTTTTCCTCTTCCGCGAGGGGTCCTCCTCGGTGAAGACTGACGCAACCTTGGCCACGGAAGGATGACCGATCTTTTTAACTCCAGTCCTGTGAAACAACGATATGAGTAAAACCGTCCGATTACAACGGAAGGCAAGAAGATGAACAAGACTTACTTGGCGACCGGTATGAACCGTAGACCCGTGCGGATGCTGGCCGGCTTCTCCAGCTCGGGCCCCAACTTCCGACTGAGGCCCATCTCGAACACATCGTGTGCCCAAGACATTGAGGGCCTCTTTGAAGACGAGGCTGCGGCAGGAGCCTCCGGGATGACGTCTGCGGGAGCTTTCCTGGGAGGCGAAGCTGCTGCGGCTGGAGCAGCCCCCAATCCGGAGACCGGGGCGAATGGGGGTGGAAGCGACACCAGAGGTACCTCATCCAGGGGAGCGGCAGCATCCGATGCTACGTTCGTGCACGCTGCTTCGCCCTTAGCCGAGCTGGTGGCGTCAGAACTGGTCGCTGAACATGGCGGAGACGTTTGCTTCGCCGGTTTCGTCTTCCTCCTCGGCGGAGCCTTCACCTCCTTCTTCTTCTTCTTCGATGGAGTGGCCTCGAAACGTGAGGTGTGCTCGGGAAGTTCGTCGTCGTCGTTATCGTGAGGTTCGAGGCTTCTACTCGCCTCGAGCTCGCGCTGATGTTGCCCGCGAGTCTTGCGAATCATCGGGGCAGCGTCTTCCACGGGGTCGTCGTCATCGTCGTCTTCGTCTTCACCCTCATCGCTCCCGACGTTGCCTTTGGTGGGAGGCGACTCGCTCCCGTCCTGGACGGACGAGCTCGAGTTCTCGTCGTCTGCGGGTGGGAGCAATCCTTCCACCACTTGGAACAACTACAATAAGCATGAGACAACGTCAGCACAACCGCGAATGCATCATCTACGACTGCGAATGGTGGCGAAAATGGCGACTTATCGTCGGATCCAGGCACCTTGCGATATAGGGGGCGACCCCGGCCTTCGCGTCCAGGTACGCCGCCTGGGTGATCTTCTTCAGGGCCAGGATGTAGTCTTCGAGTTTCCACTCGACGAGGCAGGATTTCGTCGGGTCGTCCCTACCCGTATACTCGTACATATAATGGTCGCGGCGGGCCAAAGGCACGAGCCTCCGCCCGAGCCAGAAGTTGTAGAGGTTGATGGTTTGGAGGCCCTTCTTCTTTAGACCGCGAATGGTTTGCAACATTTCGTCGACAACCATCCGCTGATCCAGCGGGAGCTTGCCGACCTAGATCCGACGCGGTTCAGGCCAGTCGGCGGAGTACCATGGAAGCGCCACCTCGCCGTCTGTAGTCGACTCGGTGACGTAGAACCAGGATTTCTTCCATTCGTTTGCCGCCTTGGCGGGCAGCATCAGGTCGAAGAACGACGCCTTCGACTTCAGCTGAAATGTCAGGCCACCCGCAGCCAGCATCGGGCCGCCTGACTCTTCGCGACTGATCCTCCCATGGAACAGATCTTGCCACAAGGGGAAGTAGGGCCTGCATCCCAGATAGCACTCGCAGAATGCCACGAAAATGGCGAGCTGCTCGATGCTATGCAGGCTTAGGTCCGACGGCTGGATCCCGTAGTAGTAACGCGGAAGAGAGAAGTGAAACCCAGCCCGCTCGGTGGCTGGTGAAGCGAATGAACTCTCCCTCGGCGGGTTCGAGTCACTTCTCCGGCGAGGATGCGCCGCCATCTGCCGGTGCGAGGATCGGCCTCCTCGAAGGGCCTTGATGGCGCCCTGGTGCACTTGGATCTGCCCCATGGTTCGGTGGAGGGGGCCATTGGTTGGAAGATTCGTGGAGGTCGGGGCTCTCTGGATCGGTTGGATCGCGATGCGAGTGGAAAACGGAGATGGGCGAAATCGGAGGAAAGACGAAGGAATGTTTTCCCGCTCGTCTGTCATTCTCCTTATATAGCGGTTGCTACCCGCCAATTTCGAGAGCCGTTACTACGCGGTAATTATGCCAAAGGTTACTGTTGGATTACCTCAACGGCTAGTTTTGACCCCACTTGACGGTCCAACTTCATCCACTCGACTCGTCGCTCTGCGCGACTTGACGATTCGCCGACCCGATCACTACAACAGTGACTAAGTATTCGCCGACCCGATCACTACAACAGTGACTGAGTTCACCGACCCGTTCGCCGAGCTGCGACCCGATCGGTCGCGGTTATTGCGACTAGAGTAACTAGTTTTTCCTTTATTTAGGAGTCCGCCGCCGATTCGACTGGGCGTCCGCATTGGACCCGTATACACCGACTGCCAGCAAACACCTGCGATCAATCCACGACGCCCTCGGGGACTACTAATGGGGATATGCCTACCGGGGTATACCCAGCAGGACGTTTCCGACTGGCCCGGGTTCCAGCGAGTGGGCCTACAGGATGGCGGCGGATCGATGGCGTGGACTCAAGCGGAAGCGAAGGCCCGAGCGTAGATAGGCCCAGTCGGATTAGGTTAAAGGATCGTTGAAACCTTAACTGATTCGGTTGATATCTGTAAACCCTAGGGAGGTGAGTCTATATAAACCTCCCGAGAGGACGCATAGAGGATACGTTCCATCATACACCCAAGCGACTCGCTGCCTAGCCGCCGAGCTCGCCCCATTGTACTTTCACCATAATACAATTTAGCAGGAGTAGGTCTTTACCCTCCGGGGGGCCGAACCTGGGTAAATCATTGTGTCTCCGCCCTCATCTCGCACCGCAGATGGCTGGCCGCCCTTGCCCCATGTTCTACTACTCGCTGCCGATTGCAGCATCTGCTGTGGTCATTCCCATGACACCCATCGTCGTTCGCCCGCCATCATCGTCCTCATCTCAGAGGTGAGCCAGCGTCGCCCCTTCCCTCTCTCCCCTCTCTCTGCAGGCAACAAGAAGCTAGGGTTCAGATTTGGTTGGTGGCCAAATTCATCCCGCTGGACCAAACACTGAAGAAACTGGGAGCTAGATGCTCCTTCATTCGAAATAACAGTAGGATTATAGAATTTTGTGTGTTGTTGTGCTAGCTCGAATTGTGAACCTTCTCTCTGTACTGTTATAATTGTGAAACTTTGTTTTCAGGTTGATGTTAGAATTTGAATGATTTTAGTGGAAACTGTTGTTATTTAAGGAACAATCTCTACTGGAATTGCTCATTGCACATCTTGTTCTGGTACTGGAAGTATACATGCTAACATGTCAATTTGTTACTGTTTGAAATTGTTAGAAATCAAAGATATGGACTATGCTGCTGCTCATGAATCAACATCTTAACTCTTAAACTTGGGTCTATTTATGCTCAGTCTAAAACTATAGAGTAGATATCCAATATATGGTATAAGATTGACAAGTTGCCTGGAACATGAAACTATAGAGTAGATATCCAAGTCTGAACTGAGGATTGTCTCCTCTATTCTGGTATAGTCAGTTGTTCTTATTTCTCGGCTGTCTCAAGTATAGGAGGTGTGCTTGGAGGTCAGATGCTGCATGAATACCACTATGTAAATGTAGGGTAATCTATCCGGTTCAAAAAACATTCTGCAATCTGTCCTTCTGTAGGAGAATTAGTACCAAACAGGGAAATCTTTAGGAGACATTTTATTCTTATTCTGGCAAAAGAAGAAGGAAACAAATGCTTTAGGTTTAGTTAGTTGCTGTCAAGTTAGATGTTGTAGGTAAGTAGAAGGTTAGCAGTAGGCCAATTTAATTTATACTAGTTGTTGGCCAATTTAAATTGTACAAGCTCAAGCTCAATATACATACATATTCTATTCTAGGACATATCAGTGGTGTTTCTGTTATTGCTGTAGCTCCAGGACATTGTTGTCTATCCTGCTGTTCAAAGCTTCTATGAATATGCTGTGCAAAGCCGTGTATACATTGCTTTTTTTACTGATGTATACTATTGTGCAAAGCTGATGTCTATACTGATATGTATACTGCTGTCAATTTCCTATGCTACATATCAGTTTTGAAATGGCAAGATCATGATGGAGGTGTATGATCTGTATGCAGGTGCTTGTATGAAATGATCCCGATTTTTGCCGGAATGTTGATTAACTTCCGTTTTGGAAGGAATCAGGCACTCCTAGTTTAAGAAAATTAGGAAAGGTTATGACGCATTTTTCCGGGCACTTTAGTACTAACCATTATTTTCTTTTTATTAGTGCAAACATGTGTGACAACAACGAGGCTGGCTTTTCTAAGAGCATCAACACTAAAGGAGAAGTCAGACCTTAGAATAAACAATTGTCATTCTGGGAGGAGGCCCAACGGATAGAAGAAGATGAAGAATAACATCCTTCGGATAGCTATGACGATGAGATGGAAGACGCGGAGGAAGAATAAGCCAAAGGAACAGCGGATGATGAAACCACTGATGGCGGAGAGGGCACAACGAGTGGTAGAAATCCTCCTAAGAAGAAGAAGAAGAAGCCGAAGGAATGGCGCCCGAACACGGTCGGCACCGTCAGAGAGGAAATTACCGTAGTGAGCCCAACAGGGGTTCCTTTGGCGCCCGACCTTGTCATCAGAAGGAACAGAAACTAGAAACTCGAACCATAAACACGAGATTTTTGAACATTCGCGGGCTATTTCAAAATGCGAGCGTAGTTCATACATAGTACTGACGCGATCATATGTAGAAAACACGAATTAAACCTATATACTACGGGGGGATCTGCCATCTCCGCCGCTAACCCTAGCATGGACACAAAAGTGGGCTCACCGGAGCCCAGGGAGCGGTGGCGACGCTTCCGGCGGCAGGCTTCACTCCTCGTCGGAGAAGTCCAAGTTTAGCAACCCGGAGTTGCTGTCGAAGACGAGGTCGATGACCTCCACCTCATGCTTCCTGCAGGAAGCGCGGTAGAGGTGAGCCCCTACTCAAGCAAGATGTCGTCGATAAGCTCATTTCTCTGAGCTCGACAGGCCTCTGCCTCCGCCTCGGCGATGCTCCGGTGTTGGATGACCTCGACTCAGCGGTCGAAGAAGGCGTTGTCGAGGGCATAGTCGGCCTCCGTGACAACGCGGACCTCTAGGAGATCCTCCTTCTTCACCGGCAGAGGCAGAGTCCTTGGAACGTGCGAGGAGCACCCCTCCCCCCGATGGGTGCGGATGCGGTCATCGAACTCCTCCGTCTCGCGGTGGAGAAGTGCGGGCGGCACCAGCGAGCACCACTTCTTGTAGTTGATGGCGGCACGCTTGCGCGCCCCGTCCGAGCGCATGCACCGGTGGCGCTCCTCCTCCTCCGCGTGCGTCAGGCGACGGAAGCGCGGCGTGGAAGGTCCCCGATGGTCCATCACCGTCGAAGGAGGCCGGATCTGCTACGACCAGCGAGAAATTGCTCGTCGGTGCTCGGCAATTTGAGCGGAGGTGTGCGGTGGAGACGTGGAGGGGGCGGTGGCGGAGAAATGGATTGATACCTAGGAAACAAGTTCGAGACCGGGAATTTATGGATCGAGGGGGTCGATACCCAGTGGCCCAAAAAAATTCCCAGGTTATGTCATGTTTACAGTGTCTGTTCGGGCCATATTTCGCGACCCGGCCTGAAAAATCACCGGAATTTTCTGGGTCCGGCCTTTTTTCGGTGTCTGCTAGAGATTCTCTTAGGACATGTTCGGTATGGACGATCTACAAAGGAAATTTGGAGGTTTACTTCCCTATGGAACTTTATGCATGAGAGCCCTTCATGGAATCACTAGTAATGTCGTGGGAATGGCTACGACAGATGCTGCAATCGGCAGCGAGTACTAGAACAAGGGGCAAGGGCGGCCAACCATCGGCAGTGCGAGATGAGGGCGGAGACACAAGGATTTACCCAGGTTCAGCCCCCGGAGGGTAAATAACTACTCCTGCTAGATTTTATTATTGAGAGAGTACAAGGGCGAGCTCGACGACTAGGCAGCGAGTCTCAAGGGGTGTATGATGGAACGTCTCCTCTATGCGTACCCTAGGGAGGTTTATATAGGCTCACCTCGCTAGGGTTTACAGATCTACAACCAAATTATTTAAGGATTCAGAGGATACTTGACCTAATCCGACTGGGCCTAGCTACTCTTCTAGGCCTTTAGCTTCTATTCGCCTAGCTCCTCGTTGATTCTTGATCCAGTCGCCGTCCTGCAGGCCCAGTAGCTGGCAGCTTGGGCCTTTAGGAAACATCCTGCTGGGTATACCCCATGCGGCATATCCCCATCATTAGTCCCCGAGACCGTCGCTGAATCGTCACAGGTGTTATGCGGCAGTCGGAGTATGCGGGTCCAATTTGGACACCCAGTCGAATCGGTGTTGGACTCCATGAATGAAAGAGGGAACTTGTTATCTTAGTCACAATTATGGTGACCAGTCGAATCGCAGCACGGCAAATGGGTCGGCGAGTAGTCGAGTCGGCGAAACTGGCGAGTTGAGTAGACGAAGTTGGACCGTCAGCGTTGGTCAAACTAGCCGTTGGGTAATCCAATGATAATATCGGCATAATTACCGCAGGGTAATGGTCCTCCGAAAATGGCGGGTAGCAACCGTTATATAAGGGAGCAACGGGCAAGGAATGATAATTCCCCACACTTCCTCGGATCTCGCGCACCTCCCAGTCTTCCGTTCCCCCATAGCGAACATAATAATTTCGAGCGATCCGCGACTCTAGATCCTTCGACTGATGGCGCCTCCGACAGAGCCATGGGGGAGATCCAAATGCACTAAAGTGCTGATAAGGTCATTCAAGGAGGCAGGTATCCTCCGCGCTGGGAGATAGCGCATCCCCGCGGCTGGCGAAGTGGTGCTAGATCCACCCGAGGGAGAGTTCATTTGCTTCACAAGCCACCTGGAGAGGGGGCTCGGATTCCCCACCTCCCTCTGCTTTCGCCGCTTATGCGCCTATTAAAGCATCTAGCCGTCAGACCTAGGGCCGCACAACATCGAGCAACTCGCCATTTTTGTGGCGTTTTGCGAGGGCTACCTAGGCTGCCGGCCGTATTTCCCTTGTGGCAAGATCTGTTCCACAGGAGGATCGGACGCGAAGAGGCAGGCAGCCCGATGCTGGCCGCGGGCGGCCTCACCTTTCAGTTGAAGTCGAAGTCCTCCTTCTTTGATCTGATGCTACCTAAGAAGGCGGCAAATGAGTGGAAAAACATTGGTTCTATGTGAAAGAGTCGCCACCGGACGATGAGGTGGCGCTTCCAATGTACTCCGCCGACCGGCCCGAGCCACATTGGCTCCAAGTCGCCAAGCTTCTGCACGACCACCAGATGGTGGTTGATGAGATGCTGCAGACGATCCGCAGCCTGAAGAAGAAGGGCCTCCAGACCATCAATTTGTACAATTGATGGTTTGGGAGACGACTAGTGCCTCTGGCCAGTCGTTCCACTACATGTATCAGTATACGGGCAAGGATGACCCGACGAATTCCTACACTGCCAAGTGGAGGCTCAACGATTACACCTTGGCCCTGAAGAAAATCACCGAGGTGGAATACCTCGACGTGAAGGCCGGGGTTGTCCCCCTACAACGCGAAGCACAAGGCTCCGATAGTAAGTCCTTACTTTCTTGTACATTTTGCAGTCGCAGATATGTAGTTGCGGTTCATGCTAATCGCATTTTAACCTTGGAGTTGTTCCAAGTGGTGAAGGCTGGCTTCCGCCTCTTGATGAAGAAAACTCGAACGAGCCCATCGAGGATGAGAATTAATCCTCGTCCGACAAGGTCAACGCCAGAGGCAACGACATCGATGACGGCGACGATGACAACGATGAGGATGACGACGAGGTCGTGGAGGTCACCACGCCCACGGTCCGTAAGACCTTTGGGCAGTGGCAACGCAAGCTCGAGGCCAGCAGGAGCCTCGAGGATCATGACAGGGACGACGATGATGATGAGATCCCCGAGCACACTACGCGGCGCGTGTCCATGCCATCAAAGAAGAAATCACTACAGAAGAAGAAGGGGCCGGCTAAGCCGGCGTCACCGCCTCAAACCGAGAGTAGCTCCGAAGCTACCAGCGTGGACGAAGAGGCTGGAGCCAGCGCGATGACACGGGCGACTGGGTAGCCAAATCAGCCGTGGTAGAAGGCGAGGTGCCGCTGGCCTCGCTGCCACCGCCGTCACCGGGCTCGGGGCCGCTTCATCCGCGGGCGCCTCACCATCGAAGGGAGCACCTATGTCGACTGTCGCGGCTTTGTCCTCAAAGAAGCCCTCGGTGTCCTGGGCCCAGACCGTGCTTGAGATGGGCCTTAGCCGTTCGCTGGGGCCGGAGCTGGAGAAGACGGCGAGTATTTGAACCGGCCTTCATTTCATCCCAGTCTCCAAGTGAGTACTACTTTTGAATTGGGCAACTAACTTTTGTTTGGTTTGGCAAACTCGCTGACATCGCTGTATTGCAGGACCGGAGTGAAGAAGATAGGCCACCCCTCGGTGCCCAAGGTCCCATTGGGTGCCCTGGGGTCACAGGTCGATCTCTCTAAGAGGAGGAAGAGCGACTATGTCGTGGCGCCCGCTGAGGGCATAAAGAAGGCAAAGGGCGACGAAGTCGTTGCAATTTCGGAAGAGTCGGTGGTCACCCCAAGCGAAGTTCTGACTAGAGCGGACGCGGCCTCGAAAGCCGTAGCGGACGCGGAGTCGCAACGGGAAGAGCCCGTGGTGTTAGTCGAGCGACAGGCCGGACCTCGATTGCCGTGGGAGCAGCGGTGGCTATGTTCCCTCACTTTGTAGCGAGAGCCTCCACGGCAAGTGCTTCAGTGCCATTGGGCCAAGTGCCCGAGGTCATCGGCACGGAAGTCGACCAACATCGCGGGCGCACTCCTCTCGTGCTCTTGTCGGTGGACGCAATGGAGCTCCACAACATGCTAGGTGCCGCCATCCAGGTATGTCCAGTCCCCGAGGATCTCGTCGCTGAATTTAAGCGGTCGGATCCTTATTGATTTCTCTGTAAAGTCCCCAAGTGGCTAGTCGCTGAATTTCAGCGGCTCGGTACTTGGGATTTTTTCACTGTCCATTCCCCGAGTGGCTTGTCGCTTAATTTCAGCGGCTAGGCACTTAAGGATTTCTTCGTTGTACAGTCCCCGAGTGGCTAGTCGCTGAATTTCAGCGGCGGGGCACTTTGTAAATGTTTCTCTTATATGTTATTGTTTTGTAGGGGCTTCAGCGTGAGTCGGCGGAGAGATTGGTTGCCAAGGGGCGTATGGAGAAAGAGCTCTGCTCCGTTCAGGGGGCGAACGAGCAGCTTCGGGCAACTGTTGGTAAGTGCTTGACACACTTGTTATAGGGGATGTCTTTTGCGAATCGCGTACTCATGATATTTTTTTTCACGTAGAGGGCGGTGGAGAAGGCTCGTGAGGGACTGGCCCCTGTGAGCGACCTAACAGCTGCCCAGTATTCCTTGAGCGCCGCAGAAAAGCGGATCACCGACTTGTCGCGGGAACTCAAGGATGCGAAGGCGGAGGCGACCTCGGCCGATGGGAGGGCCAAGGCGGCTATCGCTGCTGCTGTCGAGGAGCGGAAGGTGTCAGACGCGCTCATCGCCGGGCTACAGGATGACCTTTCTGGTCTTCAACATTTCATTACGGGCTCTTGTCGTCCTTTGATTGGTGAGCTCTTTGTTCTGTTGAATGACTGGCGAGTCCCCGAGCGTGCGGGTTGCTTTTGTTTTGTTGGAGCCTTCCTTACTGTCTGCGTATGCGCTGCAGGGAGGATTCTTGATGATGTGGCCAAAGCGCAGTCATATGACGCCCGGCAATGTGTCACCACGCTGGTTAATTCTGCCACTCTGTCAGCGACTTGCATTCGGGCTTACCTTCAGGAGATTTCGTCGACAGAGGTGATTCCCAGTGACCTCGTCGAGGTCTGGCGCTACCTGGAGACAGCCCCGACTATTGTCGACTTCATTTCGCGGTTGGCCTTCCGCCGTGGTGCCGCCACTGCGTTGAGCCTTGGGCTCGCGCACTTCCCCGACGACTTCGACCTTGACGATATCACCAGCAGGTACCCATCATCGATGGGCGCGGTCGAGATCTCTGAAGTTCTGAAGTTGACCGAGCAGGCTACGGTGTACTCCGACCAGGTATGGGCGATGGATAACCTCATTCCGTACCAGGAGACGGTCGTTGCCCCGAACGACCCTGAGCCAGCGCACCGCGACTTCAAGGTGGAGAAGTAGTTCCGAGCGGCCATGGCGGGTACTCTCACGACATACCCCTCGAACCCGTGGGTTCCCTTTATCCGCTTCCGTGGGAGTGGTGGTTGACGAGGTTTAATCTCGTCAATGCCCATTGTTATGATCTTGGGTTTTGGAGAAGATGGGTATGCTGGAGATCGCGAAACGATTAGCAAACAAGCAACACGGGGACACGAGGTTTACCCAGGTTCAGTCCCTCGAAGGGAAAAACCTACTCCTGCTTGTCTACTCTTGATTACGGCGGAACCGAAAGTTACAAGGGTGCGCAGATGCAATCTGGCGTGGTGGTGTGTATGTGGTGGTATGAAGTGCCCTCCTCGTCTGTAGGTCTTATCTTTGCGTCGCAGACGCAACATCCGAATTTTTATCACCACGAAGGTGTTTCGGGTGGCCAAGGAGGATGTTACTCACTTAGCGTTAACTGGGGCAAATTTGCTGAAAAGTTTTTGCATGCTAATCCGAAGGATTGCAGTTGAATAATTCATAGGGTGCGCGATCAACGCTCCCTATGGGAGTAGCCCCCGAGTTTCTATTCGATTCGTATACTCGAGCAGAGACTTTTAATTCGGTCTTCGTTGACTTTTAGGTCTGTAAGTGAAGGGGTTCGTAGCATGGAAAACAAAAATTTTCTATCGCATACAAACAAACAAGCCAAGATCTATCTACTAGATTGTAGCAACGAGTCGATGGAATAACTTACCCTCGAAGATTCCAAAGTGTTTAACGAGAGCAGATTCTCGTGGGTGATGTAGTCGTACTCTTTCCGATCTCAAGATCGTGTAGATGATCCTTCCGGCGTTCGGCGCTTCGCTTGATCGGTCACACGTTCGGTACTCGACGAAGACCTTCCTCTCCCTTGTTCCAGCAGGCAGCGGAGGTTGTAGCACTCTCCTCGTGATTCCGGCAGCACAACGGCGTGGTACCGGAAGTAGAGGGGAGATCCCGCAGGGCTTCACCTTAAGCCGGAGCGAGTATGGTGGAGTATGAGAGAGGGCTATTAGTGGTCTAGAGATTAGACACACCAATTAGAAGGCTCTAAACTGCAGGCTAAAGCAATTAGAAGCTCTAAACCAAACGGCTCTAAACCTGAGATTAGAGGTAGAAACTTATGTGTCTCAAGGAGGAGCCCTGCCCCTCCTTTTATAGGTGGAGGGGCTAGGGGCGCCAGGGAGGGAGGGAGTCCCTCCCCAACTCGGCCTAGGGCTGGGCGCCGGCTTGGAGGAGATGAACTCCTCCTCCAAGTTGGTTTCAACCTCCTCTTGCTTGTTTCCCACAGTTTCCTGTTTCCCACAGTTTCCTGTTTTCCACAGTTTCCTGTTTTAGCCGTTTGACTTTCAAACTGGCAATTTGACTTTCATGTTTTTGGAACAGAAAGAACACTTAGTACATGATGCAATCATTCAATGACACATTCATGTACCCTCCCCTGAGTCTGGGACAATCCGGACCCTTCTAGAACATTCCGATGAAAACACGGAATCATTCCCAAACTCAAACGGGACTTTCCTTATATGAATCTTATTCTCGGACCATTCCGGATCACCTCGTGATATCCGGATCCCATCCGAGACTCGAACAACATTCGGTCTCTTTCTCATAATACCATAACTACTCAAACAACGTCGAATCCTTAAGTGTGTCTCCCTACGGTTCGTGAATTATGCGGACATGATCGAGACACTTCTCAACAATAACCAATAGAGGAATCTGGAAATTCATATGGCTCCCACATATTTCTATGATTACTTTACGATCGAATGAACCACTTACATACGATACCAATTTCCCTTTGTCTCACGATAGTTTACTTATCCGAAGTTATGATCGTCGGTATCTCGCATACCTAGTTCAACCTCGTTCGATAAGTACTCTTTTCTCGTTCCGTGATATGTGATCCCTTGTGAGCGGTCACATGCTTGCAAGCTAATTGGATGACATTCCACCGAGAGGGCCCAGTATATCTATCCGTCATATGGATGGACAAATCCCACTCTTGATCCATGTGTTTCAACCAATACTTTCTGAACACTCAATGCCACCTTTATAGCCACCCAGTTACGGTGTGGTGTTTGATGTTATCAAAGCATCCATTCGGTAAAGGTGATATGCATGATCTCATGGTCGAAGGAATTAGGTTACTATGTATCAGAAAGCATATAGCAATTGAAGTATTGAAATGACTTGATCTTTATGCTACGCTTATCTATAGGAGTATGTCCATCACATCATTCGCCTAATGATATGATCCTGTTGTTAATAACATCTCTATGTTCATGATCAAGAAACCATGATCATATATTAACCAACAAGCTAGTTTAACAAGAGGCTTTACTAGGGACTCTTATTTTAGTTTACAAATCACACAAGTATTAATGTTTCTGGTTAATACAATTATAGCATGGTATGTAAACATTTATCATAAGTGTGAAGATATGATAATAACCACTTTATTATTGCCTCTTGGGCATATCTCCAACAGTCTCCCACTTGCACTAGAGTCAATAATCTAGTTTGAAACCTTTGTGTATTCAACACCTATGGCTTTCCGGTGTTGTATGTACACGATTGCTAGTGGTCAACTGATCTCGGATCGACACTTCCAGTCGTGTGTAATTGCATGTCTTTACGCATCACTCGTCCTCTAATGAGATGGCTTTGTATAAATTTGGTCTTTCGGTGTGACCTTTAGTTCTTTGGGGTTAAAACATGTTGATAATATTGTCGCACAATATATCTTCATAGTATTATCCCACTGTGAACTACACCTAGTTTGATAACAAACTACTTGACACAAATGCCCTCTTTTGCTGCTAAAATAGCAGTCATATACTTAGCCTTTTGTTGTAGTATCTGTCACAATGTCTTAACTTTGGAACTCATCCAAATCCATTATGGAACTCACTTTCCATTATATTGTGCCACTCTTAGTTTAGATTGAGATAAACTTAATTTGTACTTTGTGACAAAACTAGTATCAATGTAGTACTTTTACAATGAACTAACCTTCTATTTGTCACTTTCTACAAATAATATACTCTTAGTTCTTCCAAAAGATCATAAGAATATCCTTACTATTGTCCAATGATCATCTTACGAATCATTCTGGTATATGCTCACAACATTTAGAGCATAGGACATATCTGGATTTGTACATATCACAGTATGATTGATATAAATACTCATTGTGATTTCATACATCAAGTATCAATCTATACTTGATTATTTGTTTCACTTTACCAAATGTCAATACACTTGAATATATATCATCAACATTGAACTCATTCAATCCTTTCTGTGCGACAAGAACCTCTCTTGTAGTTTCTATATTGAACTCATTCAATATCTAGTCTATGCACTTCTGGCACAACCATATTAGCGTCTATTGATGCCAAATATTTGGGTTTTGCCTAAGTCTTTAATCGGGATGAAATTCTTAATATGTGTCAATAAAAGATACATCTTTTCTAATTAACAATATGTCCTCCACATAATGTATTAGAAATATGTCTTAGCGCTCCCACTTAATTTCTTGCAAACGCAAGCATCTTCATTGTCTCTGATGAAATTAAACTCTTTTAACAGTTTCATCATAGTGAAGATTCCAACTCCGCGATGCTCACTTCAACCATTGAAGTTTGCATATGCTTTTAGCATCCTTTGAATTAACAAAAAACCCTTTGGACTGTGTCATGCACACGTCCTAGGTAACCCTTCTATTAGAAGAATTTGTTTTGTTTATTCAACTACCATATAACAAAATTATATGTAGTGGTTGCTACACTAATCCGTCTAGACTAAATATCACTATGAAAGATCAAATCTTGTCATAGTTAACCTTTGAACATTTTTTGAACTCTTTCCCAACATGTCGACTATTTCATAGATGCGAAACATCCATGTCTATTTCTTTATAGATCCAAACACGACTGTAAGGTCTTACACCTTTCTCGAGGGTCCTTCAAGTTCAAAACTTGATTTCTCGTGTATGGAACTATCACGGATTTTATGGCTTCAAGCCATTTGACGGAGTCAGGGCCCATCATTGCTTCTTTGCATGTAGTCCGTTCATTATTCTCAAATAATGATTCAACCCTCAAATCTTGGTATTTGATTGTTTCCCCGATCTACTTGTTTCAATAGGAACTTAGATCTCCATGACCACAACCTTTGAGGTACGTGAGCCATGAGCTTTGTTGCTGCCTCCGGAACACTTTTCGGCGCTGCGCAACTCTGCACATATAGCTAAGGTTCTTTTAACCTTATCAAAGTTCTATTGTCCTCCCACTTAACTTTTCACGAAAAATTCTTTCTCAAAGAAACTTGACGTTCTAAGCAACAAACACTTTTGTCTCTGGTGTTTATGGAGGAATACTTAACAGTTTATACAAAGACAGGTTCATCCGACTTTGGTTGCACACATCTTTCTTATGCATAGCATACCAATGTTTAAGAAAGGACAACTTGGGTTTTATCCCAAACCATAACCTTATATGGTGTCATTTCAACGGATTATGATGAAGCTCTTTTCAGTAGAAAAACGGTAATCTCTAAAGCTTTTAATCTTTAAAATATAATGGCAGTTTTATGAATTACACCTTCGATTTTACCATGTCAAACAAGGTTTAATTACATATCTCGAACGCTCCATACTCTTATGGTGTTTCGGGAAAATGCAAATCCACGGAACGATTCCTTAAATCTTAGGTATTATGCTAAACTTGTAACTCAAATATCTTCCTTTATGATCTTATCATAAACTATTTATATTCTTGTTACAATGATTTTGCACTTCATCTTGAAAGTCCTTGAACTTTTCAAATGTTTCACACTTCATCCTTATTAAGTAAATATTCATATATTCACTCAAATTTTCGGAGAAAGCACATGAAGTTGAAATCCATCGCTCTTGACTATACATAATGGACTTCATACAACAATATGTACAAGTTCCAATAAGCTAGTCTATCGTTCCCTTTTGGCCTATGAACAAAGTTTTAATTATCTCTAGGAAAGTTTCACAAGCGTCATTTGATCAAAATCCAATAGACTCCAAAATTCCATCCATATGGATTTTCTTCATGTTTTCTTTCCAATATAATTTAAACGGCGATGTCACTTCCTAAGTGATCTTTCAATCAATTTGTCTTTCGACATCTTTAGCACTAGTTTTATGGATGTGATGTCTCCAACGAGATTTGCGAATCCATCTTTTATGGATTACGACAATTATTTGAACAACCCTTTTGTTCTCATAATACCTGATAAAACAAATCTTTGAAGGCAAGCTTTGATGTTTAACGAGCAACACAATAACCCTTTATTTGTTCTCGATGAACATCATCACATATTCTTTTGCTAGTTACTTAGGCCATTGTAGTTCATGAATTGTGTTGTTTTATGACAATTCATACCAACAAATTCAGATCAAATACTTGAGAACCACATTGTTTAATAAGCAAAGAATATAGCCATAACATGTATATCATCTATATACTTAAGCTGAACAATTCTAGTCTTTTCCTTTCGCCATATATTTATGAGATTCTCTTTCAGATTTCCTTTTCTTTGAAAGAATCTATCAACATCAATAGTGGAGTCATACATATGACACATAATCCAAAGCGTGTATAATTAAATACCAATGTCTTTGGACTTGCACTTTGAAGTAGATCACCTATCATCAAATGTTTGGTGTTCTTTCAAATTCCTTTCTTTAGTAATCTCTTGGTGTAGTAAATATCTTACCTACATCAAATATTCACCCTCATCATGGATTTATCCATGATCAAGCTACTTTTAGCTTGTAACGGTGAATCACAAGTATAATGTTGCTCTCCAAAACCTTTTGGAGGATTAGGACAACTAGTGTCTCCAACCTTTTGCAAATTCTCATCAAATATGAGAACATGACTTTTGCCATATTATACTCTATCATGTTGTAACCAATACTTTGTTTCAGATATCACAATATCTTCCACACATCATGGTTTCTGAAACAAATCTTTCAGATCCTAGATAACCTTGATATTAAGAGAATCCTTTGAATATCAAGAATCATGGAGACAAACATGATACTTATATACTAACACTTGGAATTGTTACTCTTGATTTAATACTAATTATTAAACTTCATGGATTAACCGGAACTTACTGAAAGTTTGCAATAGGACTTTTAAACTTTAGATTAACACTTCAAAACAATACGATACCAGTAGTAACTAACCAGAATTCTATAGTTCTATTATCTCAATTATAACTAAGCGCAAGGTGGTAAACGGATGCCAATGACTACAACAACTATGCAATTTCACTTTGATTTAGTTTATGATAAATTGAGTTCTAATTAATAATTAAATTAATCTAGGTGAACTCCCACTCAAAACAATATCCCTCACATTGTTTTAGTGATCACACGAACCAAATCCACCACATCAAAACCGATCATCACGAGAGTTGATATAGCTTCAATGGCGAACAATCAACATGTTCATCATATCTACTATATGACTCATGCTCTACCTTTCGGTAATCCGTGTTCTGGAGGCCATGTCTACATGCTAGGATCGTCAAGATCAAATCTTAGTTTCCGCATGAGCAAATCTGGCTTGCTCACGTTGTATACACTTGTAGAATCTAACACACCCGATCATCACGTGGTGCTTCGAAACAACAAGCTTTAGCAACGGTGCTAACTAAGGGTGAACACTTTATGACTTGAAATTCATGTGCATGAGGGATCATCTTATAATGCTACCGTCGTCTACTAAGCAATACAAGATGCATAAAGGATTAACATCACATGCAATTCATAATATGTGATATGATATGGCCTTTCTTCTTTGTGCTTCCGATCTCCATCTTCAAGCACGAACATGATCTCCATCATCACCGGCACTGCATCAAGGTCAATGATGTCGCTCCATGGTTGTCCTCCACCGGCTTCAACTATTACAACTACTTTGAATAGACACATGGGTCTTAACAGAAATTAAAGACAACCATATGGCTCCTGCCGGTTGCCGACTTACAATAAGGAACATTGCATACATCATATATAATCACAATCATGGCCATATCACATCACTGCACACCCCTGCAAAACAAAGTTAGACGCCTCTACTTTCTTTTCATGTTTTACGTGGTTTGGGGCTGTTAATAAGTGTCGTTCTAACTTACGAACAAGAACCACAACATTGATACTAGTATTGTCAATCACCCGTTATAAATTGGATCTTAACTATGCTAGGAGAAACAGGCACCCGCAAAGCCACTTATGCAATACAAGTTGCATGTCAAGCGTGGAGCAAGTCTCATGAACGATGTCATGTAAGGTTAGCCCGGGCCGCTTCATCCCAACATACCGCAAGATGCAAAGTACACAAGAAGCAATCGACAATAAAAGCATCAACGCCCACAATGACCATTGTGTTCTACTCAGGCAAGATCTACATATAGACACGGCTCTGATACCACTGAAGGGGTTCGTAGCATGGAAAACAAAATTTTTCTATCGCATACAAACAAACAAGCCAAGATCTATCTACTAGATTATAGCAACGAGTCGATGGAATAACTTACCCTCAAAGATTCCAAAGTGTTTAACGAGAGCAGATTCTCGTGGCTGATGTAGTCGTACTATTTCCGATCTCAAGATCGTGTAGACGATCCTTCCGGCGCTGCGTTCCCAGCGCTCCATGATCGGTCACACGTTTGGTACTCGACGAAGACCTTCCTCTCCTTGTTCCAGCAGCGTGGAGGTTGTAGCACTCTCCTCGTGATTCCGGCAACTGGCAGTGGTACCTAAGTAGAGGGAGATCCCGCAGGCTTCGCCTTAAGCCGGGCGAGTATGGTGGAGTATGAGAGAGGGCTATTAGTGGTCTAGAGATTAGACACACCAATTAGAAGGCTCTAAACCGCAGGCTAAAGCAATTAGAAGCTCTAAACCAAACGGCTCTAAACCTGAGATTAGAGGTAGAAACTTGTGTGTCTCAAGGAGGCCCTGCCCTCCTTTTATAGGTGGAGGGCTAGGCGCCAGGAGGGAGGAGTCCTCCCCAACTCGGCCTAGGTCAGGCGCCGGCTTGGAGGAGGAACTCCTCCTCCAAGTTGGTTTCAACCTCCTCTTGCTTGTTTCCCACAGTTTCTGTTTCCCACAGTTTCTTTTCCAAAGTTTCTGTTTTAGCGTTTGACTTTCAAACGGCGCAATTTGACTTTCATGTTTTGGAACAGCAAGAACACTTAGTACATGATGCAATCATTCAATGACACATTCATGTACCCTCCCCGGTCTTGGGACAATCGGACCTTCTAGAACATTCGATGAAAACAGGAATCATTCCCGAACTCAAAGCGGGACTTTCCTTATATGAATCTTATTCTCCGGACCATTCCGGATCTCCTCTTGATATCCCGGATCCCATCCGAGACTCCGAACAACATTCGGTCTCTTTCTCATCATTCCATAACTACTCAAACAACGTCGAATCCTTAAGTGTGTCTCCCTACGGTTCGTGAATTATGCGGACATGATCGAGACACTTCTCCGAACAATAACCAATAGAGGAATCTGGAAATTCATATGGCTCCCACATATTTCTACGATTACTTTGCGATCGAATGAACCACTTACATACGATACCAATTTACCTTTGTCTCACGATAGTTTACTTATCCGAAGTTATGATCGTCGGTATCTCCGCATACCTAGTTCAACCTCGTTACTGATAAGTACTCTTTTCTCGTTCCTGTGATATGTGATCCCTTGTGAGCCAGTCACATGCTTGCAAGCTAATTGGATGACATTCCACCGAGAGGGCCCAGAGTATATCTATCCGTCATATGGATGGACAAATCCCACTCTTGATCCATGTGTTTCAACCAATACTTTCTGAACACTCAATGCCACCTTTATAGCCACCCAGTTACGGTGTGGTGTTTGATGTTATCAAAGCATCCATTCGGTAAAGGTGATATGCATGATCTCATGGTCGAAGGAATTAGGTTACTATGTATCAGAAAGCATATAGCAATTGAACTATTGAAATGACTTGATCTTTATGCTACGCTTATCTATAGGAGTATGTCCATCACATCATTCGCCTAATGATATGATCCTGTTGTTAATAACATCTCTATGTTCATGATCAGGAAACCATGATCATATATTAACCAACAAGCTAGTTTAACAAGAGGCTTTACTAGGGACTCTTATTTTAGTTTACAAATCACACAAGTATTAATGTTTCCGGTTAATACAATTATAGCATGGTATGTAAACATTTATCATAAGTGTGAAGATATGATAATAACCACTTTATTATTGCCTCTTGGGCATATCTCCAACAGTAAGACACAAATTTTTCGGATGCTTGAATCCATCCTTCCTATGGGAGTAGCCCCCGAGTCCGTAGTGGAGTTGTAGACTCGACGTAGGACTCGAAGAATAGTTTAGTGTTATAGTACCTTGGTCATACTTCGGGTGCGCGGACAGCGCTCCTGATAGGAGTAGTCCGCGAGTAGTTACTCGGATCGTAGATTCGAGTGAGTACTTTTAGCTTTGTAATCGAATATTTGTAACCGTTGCTAGTATAGCTTTGATGACATCAGTGCTGATGATCGGTGACCTCAAGCGTCTGTGACGCTAGAGATGACATGACTAGGCGAACGTGGGTCCCACCTTCTGACTTTGAATTGACTGGTCACGCGTGACGTGGAGATAATTACGGCGTCACCTCGGTTTCCGTGCGTAGTGGACGACGTGTGAGCAACGGTTCGTTGCCGTGCTAATACAGGGACGGTTGGCTTTTGATGTTGGCTCTAGGGCTTCCCGATGAACGGTCATCGTGCATATTCTTCATCCTTATAATCATTGGGGAAAAAATTGTTTGTTTTCACCGCAGCCATTCTCGTTTCACTGCTCCCACCTTCTTCAGTTTTCCTTGCCGCGTGCTAGAAGTTATTCGATCCTTCCCATCTTCGTTTCTGCGCTTGCACCGTCGCCGTCGCCGCACTGCAATGGGGAAATCAAAAAAGGCCTCCACCGCAGTTGGTACCAGTGCTGCTGCCGGCGGAAAGAAGGGTACCGCCGCTACCCGCATCACCGATGGTGGTTGGCGGCAGTCGGAGACGCGCGAGGGCGATCTTCGCAAGCTTCGTGAGAGGGCATTTCTCTCCAAGGGGGATGTTGACGGAATCCTCCGGCCGCTGCTGAAGTTTAAAGCTGACGAGGACAGTCCGGATAGCTCGCTGACCCTTCCCTTCAAGGCCTCTCGTCCGGTGTCGCAGGTGTAGATCTGGGACGTGCGCGTAGAGCTTTTTTCGACTGTGTTTTTGTGCAGTTCGTTTATTCTGAAATTTTGTTTTCTGTTGTGCAGGAGTTCAAGGTACCTGACATGTCGCCTCCATTACCCGAACATTTTCCGGATGCACCGGACAATGAGGTAGTGGACTCCATGTGTGAGCTCCCTTCGGCGCGGTCACCGGCTGAAGAAACTTTTGAGTCGAGCGAGGAGCAGACTCGAAAGAGGACGCGGAGCTCAAGCGAATCGTCGGATGCCTCGACTCCGCCGACGCCTAGGAACCCGCCATGCCTTGTGCATCACAGTGGAGGTGATGGTGTGTCTTCCTCTCCTATTCCGGTCGTGCCCGTGCGGGCTATGGCTGCGCAGCCACTGGCGAAGCGGAAGAAGGAAGAGAAAAAGGGCAAGAGGGCCTTTCCTGTCTTCAACTTGAGAGATATGGAATCGTAAGTATCTTCATTTGCTTTTTGCTCTTCTTTCATTTTTTCTTGCTTGTATTTGACTGATGTTTTGTTTTATAGCCACTCCTCCGATGGCTCGTTCAGCGATGGCGCTCGGGAGATGGTGGGGGAGTCGAAGGTTGCACCTCCTCCTCCTCAGACGGTGGCCACCTTTGGGGGCGTTTCTCCGAACCCTTCTCCATAGGAGGCTTGGGTGATTCTCTCCCAGAAGACTACAGCCGGACCTTCGAAGTCACCATCTGATCATGTGAGTGCTTTAGTTCTTGCCGTGGGGAAAGCCCTCGAGCATTTTTCGGATGATCTGCTGATTATTTTGTTCCTTTGTTCGTGTCTCGGGGGGAGCCCCCGAGCGTCTTTCGGATGATCTGCTGATCATGACTCTCTTTTTTGTGCGTGTCTCGGGTCGGGGGAGGGGGGAGAGCGCTTTTCATATGCGTGATTTGTTTTGCCCATTTCCTTGGGCTCAACCCCCGATCCCTTTTTCTGACAAGTTGCATCTTCTCGTAGCCTTCTGTTCAAGGTGTCAACCAGCTGGTGAAGCAGCATCTGGCATTGGAGGCCAGCCTTCAGCGGCTTCAAGGTTCATGTTTTTTTATCGATCTTCTACTTCTTTGTCTGCTTGCTTACTTATGAATCTCGTGCTTGATTTTTTTGCAGACGAGAATAACACTGCCCTCTTCGAGCTTGATGCTCTCAAAAAGAGCATTGGGCGAGCGGAGAAAAAAGTTGAGGATGCCGTTGGCGCTAAGGAGTGCCTTGAGAAGGAGCTAGACGACACGGTCGCGGACAAAGAGCGCCTGCAGCGAGAGGCCACGGACCGCGAGGAGCAGCTCGCCACCGCTGCGGCCTCACGTGAGAAGGAGGTAGCCGGCAAGCTGATGGCTGCTGCCAAGGCTATTTCAGGTGAGTAGTTTCGTCTGTTACTTGTTCCTTTTTGGCTTCCTTGTCTCTCTAGTTTTGTTTGGTTTTCACTTTGCCTCTTCTGTTTTTCTAGATGCCGTGGGCATCGAGTTTGACCGTGGTGCCCTGGAGCACGGAAGTGCTCTGGATGATGCCACTGCGGCGGTCGAAGACCGCTGCAATACCGTGGTCGGCTTGCTTGCCAAGGCCAAGGAGGTTCTCTGACGCTTCTACAAGGAGCTCGTCCCCAAGGGCGTTGCCCTCGAGGATGTCGATTTGTTGGCGGATGCGCTGTCAGCCGAGGCGCCTGCGGCGTATATAAGCGCAAGCAGAAGGGCATCGGTGCGTCCATGGGGCTGGCGATGGCCATGGAGTCTGGAGCGGAGCTGGATCTTCATCAGGTCACCTCCCAGATGCCGACGGCTCCCGACGGATCCGAGGTAGCCTTTTCCCTCTATGCTGCCCGTTGTAAATGCTATGGGCCGAAGCTAATTGAATTGCTGGCGAAGTACGCGGTGAGGCAGCGGGGGAAGGCCAAGAGCAGGCAATCCGGCTCCGAGGCCACTCAGGATGTAGCTTCTTAGGCCTTGTAGTTGTAGGATAGCTTTCGTCTCTTTTGTTGTAATGTATTTATGAACACTCCTTGTGCCACGCAGTGGCTTTTGCTGCATATAATGAATCTCCGAGCTGTTTGCTCATTCGTGCGTTTGTTCATATACCTGCCTTCTTTTCCTCTAGGGACCTTTAGGTGATGATCCCGTTGATACTTCGTTTGTGCTGCAGCTGCGGCCATCCTTGGATGATGCGTTGCAACTTGTATTTCTTTGTGACTGCATCCGTAGTCTTGAGAAATAATTGCTTGGCATTCGAGGCCACGCGTATGTTTGGAAGTCGAAGGCAGAGAGAGGCGCCGCCAGAGAGGAGTATCTGATGGGGGAGTTGCGGCGTTTGGCCAAACCTCTTCAATGTGAGTTTCTTCGAGCCGCTGCTCGTTTTTCAAATGCGCCTGTTGGCTTGTCTTCTTACTTTGCAGGTGTTGCAGGTGCTAACCTTGTTCCTAGGGAGGAAAAAGAGCATGTTGCTGTTCGGATCAACTGCCTGGCCCAGCAAGACATGGAGGCCGGCGGCTTTTTCTGGATGGACCGCGATCGTGCTATGGTCCTTGCGACTATGCAGGATCGTGTTCACCAGGTGTCGCGGGTGCTGAGGCAAGTGAATAATTCTTTGGCGTCAATTCTACACGTGATGTTTCCCCTGGATGAGGCACCATCGACTCTCTGGGGCCTGCTAGCGAAGTTTCGAGATGTGCATCATGTCAAGGAGATGGTGCGGCACCAGTTGGTTGCAGGGGTGAAGGCTGCGCTTTCCCTCGTGCGGCTGGATCGCCCTGATGTAGACCTTGATGCTATGGTGGTTGGGCTGCCTCTTCGGCCGGATGGTGGCATGTGGGACATGCGTCCGCATTATGCGGCTGTAAGTCAGTATGCAGAACAAATTGTAGATCTCTTTGACCATCGTGCGCAGGTGATTCTTCAGAATAGGTAGGACCTGTAAAAAGATAGATGTAAAACTTTTATGTATTCGACTGGTAGTGTTATGCCCCTTGCTGTAAAGTTTGATTGTTTTTGGCACGTGGTGCTTTGTTTGTGTGCGAGCCCTTTTTGTTAGCCTGACGTGATCAGCTACTCAGGTGTACACGCGTTATCCTCAGTCGACGAAGTCGTGAGGTGAGGGGAGCCCCCAAGTGTGTTGTAACATGAAGAAAATGCGAAATAATAGATAAATTTTTGGGGCGAGACACATAGCTTTATTCATATTGTAATGAGGAGGTACATGGTTCGGCTGAGTAGCCTTGGCTGAATAGCCTTATTGAACGTAAAAGGAGGGGGTATCTAGGGGTAGAAGTGTCACAGTTGTGCGACGTTCCATGGGTTGGAGTATGTGACTCTAGACTCCACGTGCTTGAGGCGATAGGAGCCACCTGGGATGACTTCAGTGACGACGTAGGGTCCTTCCCAGGGTGATTCGAGCTTCTTCGGTCGCTCTTGCTTGAGTCGTAAGACTAGGTCTCCTTCGACGAAAGACCTTGGGCGCAGCCGACGGCTGTGATAGTTGCGGAGGCTCTATTGCTAGACCGCTGATCGAGTCGTGGCTATGTCACGTGCCTTGTCGAGTGTGTCGATGGCGTCTTCGAGTGCGGCCGTCGATTTGGTTTCGCTGTAGGCGACGACCTATGGGGCCTTATGGCATACTTCTGGAGGTAGCACGGCTTCTGCTCCGTGCACCATGAAGAAGGGCGTGTAGCCGGTTGAGCTGTTTGGCGTCGTGCGCAGGATCCAGAGGATGGAGGGTAGCTCTTGTGTCTAGGCTCCTGCGAGTCGTTGGAGTGGGCTCATTAGGCACTTCTTGATGCCACCGCCGACGAGGTCGTTGGCCTTTTCGACCCGCCCGTTCGTTTGCGGGTGCGCTACGGAGGCGTATGTTATGTTGATTCTGAGGTATTCACAGAAGTCCTGGAATTATTTGGAGATGAAGTTCGACCCGTTATCGGTGATGATTCTGTGCGGCACGCCGAACCTATAGACTATGGATTCGAAGAATTTCACGGCTGTTTTGCCCTTTTGGTTAGTAACGGGAATGGCCTCTATCCACTTGGTGAATTTGTCTACTGCGATTGGGAGGTAGAAGTGGCCTCCTTTCAAGGACTTGGGCAGTTTGCCGATCATGTTGAGGCCCCATTGGGCGAAGGCCAGGCCAAGGGTACAGGCCTGAGCTCTCATCCTGGTGCGTGTGGTTTATCTACGAATCTCTGGCACCCGTTGCATCTTCGGACGATGTCCTTGGCATCGTTCATGGCCGTTGGCCAGTAGAATCCAGCTCGTAGAGCTTTGGCGACAAGGGCGTGGCTGCCCGCGTGATGGCTGCAGATACCCTCGTGGATGTCTTGGAGGATAGTTTTGCCATCACCGATGGTGACACACCTTTGGAGTACACCTGAAATGCTGCACTTGTACAGCTCGCCATTGATGATGGTGAAGGCCTTGGACAGGCGAGATATGCGCCGGGCATTTGTCGGGCTGTCAGGCAGCTTCCCGTCTATCAGATATCAGAGGTATGGCTGTGTCCATGTTTCTTCGACTGCCATGACCTACATCAGGTTGATCACTGCGACCTCTGTGTCAAGCTTTTCTGGTCCTTCTTGTCCTTCGGGTAGCGCAGCCCCAGAGTGTTATGCTTCTTCGGGTGATCCCTTGGGGAATTTCCGTTTGATGGATGGCACGCAGATCTGTTTGAGGAACACACCTGGTGGCACCCGTGCGCAGGTGGAGCCGATGTTGGCGAGTCTGTCGGCCTCTTCGTTGCTTTCTCTCCCAACGTGCCGAAGCTCGCAGCCATCGAAGTCTCCTTTGAGTGCGTTGTAGAGTGCGTGGTACGCAATCACGTTGGCAGCGTGTGCATCGCACTCGTTCATCGTCTGCTAGACGACGAGGTTCGAGTCGCTGTAGATGACCAGGCGCGTCGCGCCGCAAATCTTGGTCATCCTCCTGCCGTGGATGAGGGCCTCGTATTCGGCTTCGTTGTTGGAAGCTCAAAATTTCATCCGGAGGACGTACTTCATCTTGTCGCCCTGCGGGGAGGTCAGTATGACCCCTGCTCCTGCTCTAGCTTCGCGCTTGGAGCCATCGAAGTGCATTGTACATGACTGTGTCATGTCCGGAGTGTCCGGCAGCTGCAGCTCCATCCAGTGGACTAGGAAATCTGGTAGGACCTGGGACTTGATCGCGTGGCGCTTCTCATATACTATGTCTAGAGGTGACAGCTCGATGCCCCACAGGGCCACACGTCTTGTGGCCTCCGGGTTTTTCAGGATGCTGTTCAGGGTGCTTCGTTGACGACCATTACCTGATGCTCCTGGAAGTAGTGGCTCAGCCGACGAGCCGTCATGAACATGCCGTAGGCGAGTTTCTGGTAGTGAGGATACCTCTTCTTTGTCGGTGTCAATACCTAACTTAGGTAGTAGATTGGGCATTGTACCCCATGGGTCTTGCCATCTTCGGGTCTTTCGACCACGAGCACGGTGCTTACCAACTGATGTGTAGCTGCTATGTATAGCAGTAGAGACCCGCTGACGAGGTTTGATCTCGTTAATGCCCATTGTTATGGACATGAGTTTTGGAGAAGATGGGGATGCTGGAGATCGCGGAACGGTTAGCAAACAAGCAACACGGGACACGAGGTTTACCCAGGTTCAGGCCCCCGAAGGGAAAACCTTACTCCTGCTTGTCTGCTCTTGATTACGGCGGAACCGGTGATTACAGGGGTGCGCAAATGCAATCTGGCATGGAGGTGTGTATGCGAAAGTATGAGGTCAGAGGTTGTAAGAGACCTCCTCGTCGTGCCCTCCTGCTCTTTATATAGAGATAGGCAGGTCCCATGCATAGACCGAGTCGGTTACAGGTTTTAGGGTTTACCCCTTTGAATTTTCTATCTACTCTAGTCTTGGTCTCCAAGGATCCGAAGGCGTCATGGGCCCTAGCCACCCGAAAGTCTTCATGGGCCGGCGTATATTTGTCGTGGGCCTTCCTTGGGATGGACCAGGTATGCTAAGGTCGTGTACCCACGGGGTATAACCATGTTAGTAGCCCCCGAGTGTTCAGTCGAATCATAGATTCGGCTGAGGACTCTTCAATCCTTCGGGTGCAACTCTGAAGGGTTTCACGGCATAGTAAATCAAAATTTTCTACGGATGCGAACAGAGGGAAAGCCAAGATCTAATCTAGGAGATGCAATCAACGAGAGAGATTGGATTAGATCTTCATACCCTTGAAGATTCGCACAGCGGAACGTTCGTCGGAACGTGGGTGATGTAGTCGTACTCGCTTCTCCTCCTCGACGTCTCCTCCTTCCTCGGACCAGCAAGTATGGTGGAGAGACAGATTGGATCTACAACACGACGGCGTGGTGTATATGGTGGAGAATTTCTGCAGCAGGGCTTCGCCTACAAACAGTCGGGAGGGAGAGAGGAAGGGCAGCAGGACAACTAGGGTTTGGAGGCAAGGTGTAGGGGGAGGGGGCGCACCAGCCCTCTATATATAGAGGGGGGGCGGCCAGCCCTTGGCCCTCCTCCAAGACTTGGGCCGGCGTCCAAGGGATGGAGAAGTGGGGGGCAAGGACTCTCCCCCTTCTAGAAACCCTATCTCTAGTTTAAACGAGTTTAAACTCTCTAGGATCGGCTGGGCCCTATGGGGCCTTGTGCCCCTGGCCCAAAGCGGCCAAGACACTCCCTCATAGCCCCATGCCCCCTCCCGGAAGGTGGGGCCACGTTGGTCCCCTTCCGGAAGGTTGTAGAAGCTTCCGGTACAATACCGATTAACCCGGAACAATTCTGAACTCCAAAAACTGCACTGCCTTATACGAATCTTATTCTCCGGACCACTCCGGAACCTCTCGTGATGTCCCGGATCCCATCCGAGACTCCGAACAAAAACTCATAAACCAATTATCCAATCTATCCTAGCGTCGAGACACGTTAAGTGTGTGACCCTGCGGGTTCGAGAATATGCAGACATGATCTTCTATCAATAATCAATAGCGGGGTCTGGGCACCCATATTGACTCCCACACATTCATCGATGATCATATCGGATGAACCACGATGCCAGGATTCAATCAATCCCATATATATATTCCCTTCGTCTCGCGATATTTTACTTGCCCGAGATTCGATCGTCGGTATAGTCATACCTAGTTCAATCTCGTTCACAGCAAGTACTTTACTCGTTCCGTAATCCGATATCACTTTGTGATTAACTCCTTAACCACATGCTTGCAAGTGGTGTTGATATCGATTACCGAGTGGGCCCGAAGTATATCTCTCCGACTTGGGAGGGACAAATTCCATCTCGATACATACAACCCAACAGATACTTTCCGATCACCTGAGAGACACCTTTATGATCACCCTCTCATAGGATGACGTTTGATGACCTCAAAGCTTTCTTCCGATACCAGGGAGTTGTATTATCTCATGGTCTAAGGAATACAATATTTGACATAGGAAAAGCTTCGCAAAGATGAACACGATGATACGATCTAATTGCTTCGCTTAGTTTGGGTCTGTCCATCATATCATTCTCCAATGATATGATCTCATTATCAATTGACAACTCATGTCTATGGTTAGGAAACCTTAACCATCATTGATCAATGAGCTAGTCCATAGAGGCGTACTAGGGACACGGTGTTGTTCACAAACCACACAAGTATTAAAGTTTCCGCTTAATACAATTCTAGCATGGAATATAAACTTTATCATGAACAAGAATTATAATAATAACATCTTTATTATTGCCTCTAGGGCATAATTCCAACAAACTCTGTCTTTCAAGAGAATGTGTAGGGATTGTTGATGTGTGTGCCTGACTCTCCCGACGGATCAGGGTCAGTTAACTGTCTTAGGAAAAAACAACACGATCTTCTTCAGGGTCAAGTCCCTCGACTCGAACCCGGAACATATGCTGGCGTAATTCAACTCAGGCCGTGGAGGACTTACAGGAGTGGAATTCCAGTGAATTTGATTGATGTACCCAACGCGTCCGTCAGGATTTTTCATCGCGCCTGTTGGCACGGATTCTTACTAGCAGAGCGCAGTCATGTGCGTTACCAGACCATCAGATGATATCTGTAGGTCTTATCTTTGTGTCGCAGACACAACATCCGAATGTTTATCACCGCGGAGGTGCTTCGGGTGGCCAAGGAGGACGTTGCTCACTTAGCGTTAATTGGGGCAGAGTTGCCGAAAAGTTTTGCATGCTGATCCGAAGGATCGCAGTCGAAGAATTCATAGGGTGCGCGACCAGCGCTCCCTATGGGAGTAGCCCCCGAGTGTCTGTTCGAGTCGTAGACTCGAGCGGAGACTTTAGTTCAGCTGTTGCTAGCTTCGGGTCCGTAGGACATAATTTTTTCGGATGCTTGAATCAATCCTCCCTATGGGAGTAGCCCCCGAGTCCGTAGTGGAGTCGTAGACTCGACGTAGGACTCGAAGAATCAATGTTGGTGTAGTACCTTAATCATGCTTCAGGTGCGCGGCCAGGCCTCCGATAGTAGCCCAGAGTAGTTGCTCGAATCGTAGATTCGAGTGAGTACTTTTCGAGTGCGCGACCAGTGCTCCCTATGGGAGTAGCCCCCGAGTGTCTGGCGGAGTTGTGGACTCGGGCAGAGACTCGAGTATTGTATCGCACAGTTGTAGTCGGCAATCTCGTGGGCGTACCGCTGACCCGGAAGTACATCGGGTGCACGACCAGTGCTCCTGATAGGAGTAGCCCCCGAGTGTCTAGTCGAGTCGCAGACTCGAGTGAAGACTCATGCGAGGAGAAACCACTGACCCAAAAGTGCATCGAGTCAGCGTCTCATGCATAAGAATCGACGATGCAGTCGGAGTTGACGTGGCGGGGTCGTGCGGTGTTTATCCGGAAGGACCCCACGTTGCGAATGAAGTCGACACCATTGCTTCTTTCGGGTGCGTGGCCAGCGCCGCTTTTGTCGTTGATTGATGTGGTCATCCGAGGAATGCGTCGACTCGGGTCTTGGCATTGGTCGACTCCGTTGGAGGACCCGATACAATAGCGAGATGTAATTTCGACGTCCCTGTAGGCTGCAGAAAACATGAAAATTTGTGAAGCACTTGTATCTTGTAAAGAATATTTGCCTGTCGGCTTGTAAAGTAAGATTCTGGTGCCGATCGAGTCGACACTTTTGCACTGTATGCTAGGCCTTTTCGATAGCCTGACTACCCTTAGTCTCAGTACCTTGCCGAGGCACTCGGAGTTCAAGGATTCGATGATCAGGCAGAATCAGCTACTCGGGCTGTCGCGTTCGAGGTGCTCGAGTGCGTGGAGCCGATGGCACATTAGGTTACTCGAAGAGGGTGCACTCCCGAGTGTTTCGAGTGCGATTAAAGTAAGAAATCAGCTCTAAGTAGAGGAAAACTTAGCTTTGTTGGTTGTCGTGGAGAAATTGATGCGGTAGCGGGTCACGCGGCGGACCTAGTCGACATAGCGGACCGCTTTGTTGGTGTATATGGTGGAGAATTTCTGCAGCAGGGCTTCGCCTACAAACAGTCGGGAGGGAGAGAGGAAGGGCAGCAAGACAACTAGGGTTTGGAGGCAAGGTGTAGGGGGAGGGGGCGCACCAGCCCTCTATATATAGAGGGGGGCGGCCAGCCCTTGCCCCTCCTCCAAGCCTTGGGCCGACGGCCAAGGGAGGGAGAAGTGGGGGGCAAGGACTCTCCCCCTTCTAGAAACCCTATCTCTAGTTTAAACGAGTTTAAACTCTCTAGGATCGGCTGGGCCCTATGGGGCCTTGTGCCCCTGGCCCAAAGCGGCCAAGACACTCCCTCATAGGCCCATGCCCCCTCCCGGAAGGTGGGGCCACGTTGGTCCCCTTCCGGAAGGTTGTAGAAGCTTCCGGTACAATACCGATTAACCCGGAACAATTCTGAACTCCAAAAACTGCACTGCCTTATACGAATCTTATTCGCCGGACCACTCCGGAACCTCACGTGATGTCCCGGATCCCATCCGAGACTCCGAACAAAAACTCATAAACCAATTATCCAATCTATCCTAGCGTCGAGACACGTTAAGTGTGTGACCCTGCGGGTTCGAGAATATGCAGACATGATCTTCTATCAATAATCAACAGCGGGGTCTGGGCACCCATATTGACTCCCACACATTCATCGATGATCATATCGGATGAACTACGATGCCAGGATTCAATCAATCCCATATATATATTCCCTTCGTCTCGCGATATTTTACTTGCTCGAGATTCGATCGTCGGTACCGTCATACCTAGTTCAATCTCGTTCACAGCAAGTACTTTACTCGTTCCGTAATCCGATATCACTTTGTGATTAACTCCTTAACCACATGCTTGCAAGCGGTGTTGATATCGATTACCGAGTGGGCCCGAAATATATCTCTCCGACTTGGGAGGGACAAATTCCATCTCGATACATACAACCCAACAGATACATTCTGATCACCTGAGAGACACCTTTAGGATCACCCTCTCATAGGATGACGTTTCATGACCTCAAAGCTTTCTTCCGATACCAGGGAGTTGTATTATCTCATGGTTTAAGGAATACAATATTTGACATAGGAAAAGCTTCGCAAAGATGAACACGATGATACGATCTAATTGCTTCGCTTAGTTTGGGTCTGTCCATCATATCATTCTCCAATGATATGATCTCATTATCAATTGACAACTCATGCCTATGGTTAGGAAACCTTAACCATCATTGATCAATGAGCTAGTCCATAGAGGCGTACTAGGGACACGGTGTTGTTCACAAACCACACAAGTATTAAAGTTTCCGCTTAATACAATTCTAGCATGGAATATAAACTTTATCATGAACAAGAATTATAATAATAACATCTTTATTATTGCCTCTAGGGCATAATTCCAATCTCCCACTTGCACTAGAGTCAATAATCTAGTTTACATTTGGCAACAATCTCACACCCATGGCAATCGAGGTGTGATCATGTTTTGCGTGGAAGAGGTTTAGTCAATGGATCTCGACATTCGGATCTGTATGTACTTTTCTAATCTTGGATCTCCATCGCAATATAATCTCGGATTATATGAAACTTGCGGTTGATATGCTTGGTCTTTGGATGATATCTTGGTTCCTTAGCGAGTGCTATGGCGCCGGTGTTGTCACAATATCTCTAGTGGGTCCAATGCACTTGGAACCACGCTAAGCTTCGATGATGAAGTTTCGATCCAAACTCCTTCACTTGCCGCTTCGCAACCATGTATTCCGCTTCCTTGTAGATCCCGCGATCACGCTTTGCTTGACTTCTCCACTCACAGCTCCTGCATTCAAAATAAAAACTATCCCGTCTCGAGAGATTTGGAATCATCCTTGTCGGTGTCAAAACTAGCGTCGACGTAACCTTTACGACAAGCTTCATCACCCCATAGACTAAGAACATTTCTTTAGTCCTATTTAGGTACTTTAGGATGTTCTTCACGGCTGTCGATGTTCCACTCTGGATCACTTTGATATCTGCTCGTCAAACTAAGAGCATTGGACACATCCGGTCTAGTACATAGCATGGCATACATGATGGAACCTATGGCGAGGCATAAGTGTTGCCAAAACCCACCAGCGGCGATCGCAACACGGAGAGCCGGAGGCTCCGGTCACTGGTGGGCCCTGGTCCCTCGGCGACGGCAAAAAGCTCCGACACGTCCCGGCTTGGTTCGAGATGCACTGACCTATACCTGTCGGGAAGGTGAAGGATTGCTCGATTGATTTCTGCATGATAAACAAGTATCGTAAAATTCGAGCCGTAATCGGCTCCTGTGTTTCAGAATCGGCTCCTAAAGCCGATTACCCCATGGTTCTGCGTTAGATTTATGATAACATGGGGTTTTGCTTGATCACTACAAGTTAAATCGATCTACGATAGTCTAACGTTTTCACCACGTAATCGAACATCCTACGTGATTGAGCCCGATGCGTACAAAAGATGAAGAATATTAACCCTAGAGGAGGCCTAATAACCAACGTAAAGCCAATTACCGGAACATCCCTTCTAGAACGAATAAGCCACGTCTTTATGCATTACTGGATCGTTCAACCCGTTTGTAAGGCCTGATTACGTAGATATTAAACTAAACCTTGATGAACAAGGCACAACTATAACAGATCGAATCGACTAAATAAAGATCAAGCAAGGTGCTACCCTTGCACTTTGGGAAAAGGTGCAAGGGTAGCGAGATAGCTAGAGGTAGCATAACTTCGACGATAGTAATGAAAAAGTACCGATGCTAGCCTCACACAATCTATGATAATGGTATTACTCGCCATCAACAACGCTTCAGTACGAGTAAAACCAGGTAACGAATAAGTAGATACTGCCTAGATCGCGAGATGCGATCTAGGCAGCATGGCACTTACCCGAAAGAAACCCTAAGAACAAGGGGTGGCGATGCGCCGAGATTGTGTTTGTTGTGAACGTGGTTGTTGTTTTCTTTCAATAACCCTAGGTACATATTTATAGTCCGGAGACTCTCTACTTTTGGAATAACTCTACAACTCTATCTTTACCTAAACATAAACGGAACCTAAACAAACACGAAACCTACTATGATACAAGATACACGGGCAATTCAGCCCAAATCTACGCACTAGGCCGATCCAACAACACGTTGAATATATGTATCTTCTAAGCCCATCTTGATCACGGCCCATCTCCGTCTTTGGCCAAAATACGGTGGTAACACATGCCCCCCTGATTTTGGCAATGATAATTCCAAAACCACTCTGTGTGTTTTTTCCTCTTCTTCTCCTCTTTTTTTTATCAATGCGTGCACGCTACCCCTTCATCATGATGCCCTGTCTTCTCAACTCCTGCACAGCGCGTGATTTGACGATTTTGGCAGTGCAATCTGGGAAACCGCTATGGCATTGAACCGTCTGTCCACTATTCCCTTATTTAAATCAGCAGTTCACAATCCCCATCTTCCTCCGGTTGCCAAAAACCCTCTTCCTTCACCGGAAAAACCCTCTTTCGCCATGGCCTCCTCGCTTCCTCGCTGTCTTCCCGCCTCCAACTCGATGAGCGACGAGCCGACGCGAGCATCGCCGATGGCGGCACCTCTCGCCCACAATGGTGGGACGAGAGGGTTGGGACTTCGCTATCTGGTCGGAGGACGACGCATCCATGACCGCGGCAAGGAGGACTGCAGTTCCTCGCCGATGGGAAGGAGGCGCCGATGACGCCATGTCTGGACGGCGCCGACTCCTCGAAGAAGAGGAAGGAGGACACCTCCTCGAGAGTACCAGCCGGTGAAGTACTTCGCATCGGGTCCAAATAAGACGGCGAGGACGAGGAGGCCCTCGACTTCTTTGGTGGACGACGCCGTAGTTGAGGATAGCGCGACAAGACGGCGGCAACGACCTCGGCCTAGATTAGGAATCAGTAGTAGTAGTAGTAGTAGGCCTTTTGTAATCTATCGGTTGCTTGTAAGCCATCGCTTTTGAATGAATGAATGAAAACCATTTCCGCAGATTGTCCTTCCCCAATCTTGTCGATAACATAAATAAGTCGATTTTCAGAGCCGATAGCGCATCGGCTTTTACTAACCATGTTCCCGAACAACAAGCTACAACTCAAAGAGCCGATGCACATCGGCTTTCCAAATTGTTGACAAGGTCAAACTCACCGCCTATTTAGGCAAGCCTAAACGGCCACCGAGTTTCAAACGGTAACCTGCGACTCTCTTCAAAAAGGGCGGCCTAGATCCCCAACTGCCTACCGACCAGATCGAGCTCATAGCAACAAGAACCCTCACTCCTTACTCCGCACAGATCCATCTCCGCCGGCAAACCAGATGGCAGAATCGTCCAACACCAAGCCGAGGTCTCCATGCGAAGGTACGCCTACCAGCGATGTAAGAACTTGATGGCGAACACCTGAATTAACGCCTTTATTCTGTTATTAAATTTTCTAGGTTTCAGACATCCTGCTGCCGCATCCTTCTCTCCCAAATTCCCTCTGTCTTGGCCCTCGTACAGATTCCAGTCCTGCCCATCTGATTTCTTGCGAAGCAAATAGAATCCCCTTCGTAAGCCAAGACTTAGATCTGAACTCTTGGGCCATTGTTTGAGCTGGCCTAATCCCCTGAACATTGGGTTTCTTTGGTTAGTAGAGTAGCTAGAGCTTACCAATCCCAATGGGAAATTTTGGGAATAGCCGATGCCTTGCATCTATCGTTGTCTCCCCTTGAGAAACACGAGAATCTTCTCAAAACCATCGGCTTCAGTGCGATGCTCAATTGTTTTATGTTTGGCCATGGCCCTATGTCACCAACCTTGCTAGACGTGGTGATGATTACGTCGGATGTTACATCACCTAGCCTTTCAAATGACCACGGTCCCAAAACTACAAACTGTCTTCCAAAACAGATTGTACAAGTTGGGGTGCTTATCTTCAACGCCATATGAAAACAAAGGGCCCTGTTTCAGAGAAAGAACATACAACCTTCCTCAACTTCTGGCTAGAGCATTTCATCTTCTGTGGCCCTTCCCTGGCTCCCACTAAGAACTATCTTTCCTTGGCCTACGAACTGGCCAAGGTACTCAACTTGGCATCGCAAACTGTTCCTTGGAGAGGTCTATCGATATCTCGATTGATGTCTGTTGTTCTCGTGCATGGCAATCGAGCAGGTGGGCCTTGGTGGTTCATCCAGTGTGCAGCTGCATTTCCAAAACCGCATGACTTCCCCTTCCGCAAGTTGTACTTTCCCTGATGTCAAAGGGAAGAAAATCCGATGCACCAGCTATGGCCAAGCTTTGTATCGACTGCCAGGCAGTAAACTGACCCCTCAAGAGGCATCAAAATGGTTTAGTATCTTTTTCCAAGGCCTGGACAACCCCAACTTCTTCCCTTACATGGAAGAAGCAGAACACTTTGAGAATCCACTCTCCTTCAGGCTGGACAATTTTGACGATGATACTAGCACCCGGCAACTTTTTTCCACCGTTATTCGTCCCTGTTTCCTTCCAGTTGGCATGAGCATGTCCAACCGGATAATCAAACCTGGGTACGAATTCTACCAGCCAGTCGTGGTGGCTCGTCAATTCGGCCTTGGGCAAGTAGCTCCCCACTTCTTTCTTCATCAACTTACGGAGTGTAGAGCCGACCTGCCTGATCCTCTCACCAGTCAGAGGTGTTACTCTTTCTTCGATGCTCTGCCGATCCCTATTCCAAACGACCTCACTTTTTCTTCCTCAACTGACGGCTTTGAAGACTGGTGGATGATGTGGAAAACTCATGCCTTCAGGAGGGCTCTGGGACCGTTGTTGAAACAACTTGACGCTGACTACGACATCCCCGTGGAACAGGTACCACTGCTGCAAATTCTCTTGATGCAGCTTGCAATTGATCACATTAATTCATTCTTCTCCTTGCGGCAACAAGATGGCCTGAGCCAACATAGCGATGGATCCCTCTTGAGCTCTTCCTCCAGCTCCTGTGGTTCTTTTTCGCAAAGACTCGCCACCTCGAAAAAGGTTATAATGCGAAACAGCCGATAACCCGCAATCGGCTCGAAGAAACCAGCAATTCTAAGTCATGCCCTCGAGTTCCGACTAAAACTAGAACGACGGTGAGAAAGGTAGCTGCTAGGAAGACCTTGAGGCCGGAGCCCTTCCCGCATGTAAGCTAATTCGGCATTGATCGAACCTCACCATTCTTCTATTCTTGCAAAATGTTTACGCCATCGGTTCCCCTCTTGTACAGGCTTCCGTTGAAGACACCTCCAGTGAGGATACCCAGATCAGTCGAGGAGAACTGGGCCCAACGGATTCCGAGAGAACCATCACACCGAACCAGCCAGATTCACCACTATCGGCTTCCAGAAAAAGGTCGGCTCCTGAACCTGCTGCCCCCCGAGCACCAGGTGAGGCGGGGTCATCTGCGGGTCCTAAGAGGGCTCGCAAAGGACAACAAGCTTCTTCGTCGAGCCAGGAGGTTTCGATAACCACCGCCCCCACCGTCCGTCAATTCTTCCTGCTTGTTTCCTTTTCGTCTGCCAATTTATCGTTACTTATACCGCTGAGAACACTCTTCATGCAGATGGCGTCTTCATTGAGGCAAAGGCTAACGCCGGATCTGGGAATCCTCAAGGTGTAAGTGAAAGCTACAATTCGTCCAGCCTCCGGCCACACATGAACCGATGGTCTCCTCGGCTATCCCTTGACTTTAGGAGAGGTACGTTCAGGTTTTTTCGGCTTACTCTAACATGTTTGGCCGGGATACTAACGCTTTTCTGGCTGTCAGAGTTGCGATCCTTCAAGTTTGCTGTTGTTCGACCCTGAATCCATCGAACCAACTCCTCTCGCTCCCGAGCCACAAGTCGGGCCGCTCTACCTCAATTCGGCATCTTAAAACCTTGCTGTCCTCCCGATCGAGGAGTTGATCGAGGGCTCGAGGAAGTGAAGAGCGCCTTGCCGAACTCGGGGCCATCTCCCAAGTTTTGCGGTGAAGCTTTGGGCGGTTGCAAATTTGTCCTTCTTGCCAGGTGAGGTCGGCTCGTGAAAGGATCAACTGCGCCATGCCCAACTTCCGTTGAAGGCCGACATTGCGGCAGATGTCAAGGCTCAACGAAGAAGGCGTCCCTAGATGCTAAAACGGACACCTCCGTCAGTAACGCCGAGCTCGCATCCTTAAAAAGGGAGTTGGAAGATCTTGAGGAGAAGGTCCGGGTGACCAAACAGCTTATTCGTGACAAGGAAGAATCCATCGCTTCCCAAACGAGGCGGAAGGCCTTAAAGCTCAATCAAGATCGACCGCGTATATACGTGCCTGAGCAAACAATGGTGAAGGGCAAGGACGAAGATGACGGTTGAGATCGCCGAGGTGGATCGTGTCCGTACTGACGCCCTTCATGCCTTCGAAGAATTTCTTCAACAGCTGAACTAGCATCTGTTTGTAACATGTGTGAACCTTCAGAGTTGATGACCGTGCATCGGCTATGTATTTTGTTTTATTCGCCGATTCTCGGCCCCCATATTTTACGCCCATCGTCTCACGTGCCTTTACTTAGCCGATTTCACGATCGGCCCCTCGTTTTTGTCCAACATCCCACATGCTTGGGACTGTTGACCCTCGAATTTCACGCCGTCCAGCTCCGTTTGGGAATTTCGCACATCCCCATGGAACTCCTTGGAACTCCTTTCTTATCCGTTTAGGTGCCCCCCGAGCCGAATCCTTCAAGTAATTGGAGATATCGGCTCTTCAGTTGTCCGCTTCCAGGAAAGCACATTCTTGCTGATAGAAGTTGGTCGTGACTTATCCCCAGGACCAATGTCGATCTCTTCTAGCTCATCGGTGATGTAAACCCGCACTTAGCTTTCCGTCACTGTCAAATCGACGCTAAACACAGGCAAACGGTGGGTGAGGACAACAAAATAATTTGGGCTGATCGCCCCTGCTTGCTTGCATCACCAAGGACGGTTTACACCTTATTATTTTACAAAGGCGAGCCTCTCTACGACTACATGAGCGCTTGTCGATAATCGCTGCTCTTTATTTTTGTGGCGATCGCGAGGATCGGCCATTACCTGATGATAGTGGGCTTTTCTACTTTGTAAGGCGATGGATAAGACCAGCCTCACCCCGTTTTTGTAGCTTCAATACGCCGCAGCCGTCTGATTGATTCCGAGATCGGCTCTTGGTCTTCTTCCCGACGCTCATGCCAGCTATGGAGATCTCGATAGAATCGCTCGTGGATGACCTCCTTCGCTCTCCATCCCATTGGATCGTGCATCGATGCATTGTGGACGGATGCAGCAATTAGCGTGAATCCAATCCCTTCCTAGCAAGACAGTATAAGTGCTCTTACTGTCCACGACGAAGAATGACGTGGGTACGGTTTTCGCCCATTGTCAAGTCCACGCTTCGCCTTGCGTTCAAGACCCGCTGAAGTCGCCAACGTGACGTTGGTTTTGATCGATCTGCAGTGGGCGTCCCAAACATCGTAGCATGGAGTATGGCATGATGTTGATGCCGCTCGGTGTCCACCAACATCTTGGTTACCCATTGATGTAACCTCGTACAGGACTTTCAGATGTTTGTAACCCTTCTCACGTGGCTTCTCAAAGATAACCGCCGTGGACCGCAGTAGCTCATCGGTTCTTGGCGATGGAGTACGAACACCATCCGATGTCTTTGCATCGGCTTTTATCGTTTGGGCGCCACTCTTTCCGGTCGGGCGGTCTTCCGCTTCCACAGCCTGCTCACTTTGACGGCCGATCAGCGTGCTTTCTTCAAAGCGTGGCTTCCTCTTGTTACGCTGCACTCTACGCTCGGTGTGTCTCAGGGCACCACCTTGGACGGTGATACTGTCTTCGTCCTTGTCATCCTTTGGCTTCGAGGTCTTCGCCGAGCGGACTCCAGCCACTGGGCTGAAGAGGCCCTAGACATTTGAATACTGACACTAGCTTCGTGTCTTCCTTTTGCTGACCGCATTCTGGGCAGTTGTCGATTGTAGGCAATCGGCTCATTCCTGCGCCCCAGCAATACCTGAAGAAAGGACAATCCCAATGCCTGTCTGCGCCTTCCTTCTTTTTCGACGGCCCCCTTGCAAAGTGCTCATATCCTTCGTCGTCTTTGCCGTGCTAGCGGCGTGGGTCATACTGGCGTTCATACTTGTTAAGGAGATGCGTAGAATGTGGCTTCTGATATCGCACTCTCCTCACTTGCTCCTCATTGTGGCTGGGCCGGGCATGGACTGGCCTCCTTTCTTTCCTTGCCCGAGAGCGACCACCGTCCTCCTTGTACGTGTCATGGTGGTACCTGACCTGCCATATTAACGCCGAAATCCAGCTTACGCCAGTTCTACCATGTTGACGCCGGAAATGGGTTTGTGTCCACTTTCATGGCGAACGCCCAAGGATCGACGGCCTTGTTCTATCGCCATTTGGATTTGGCGGAAGCTCTTTGCACTCGTTGGTGGTGTGGCGAACGAATGATGCCACTTGCGGTAGGGTCTCCTGCTCATTTCTGAGCCGTAGGGACTTTGTGGCCTTGGGTAACCTCGCTTTCTTCTCCTTCACAGATCGAATATCCGCTCAGCTTTTCACATCAAGTCGAACCCTTTCGCAGGCCCTTCTTTGTTTCACCCATTTGCGTGCCAGATCGCCCCCGAGCCCATTCAGCCACGGCCACCTCCGGTCCTGCGTAGGATCTTCTTCTTCCGCATCGACCAGGCTTATCGGACGCTTGAATTTGTCTTGGTACAACTCGGTGGCGCTGCTCATACATCGCCGCGGGCCATGTGCGCCAATGAGTTGTACTCTACCGAACCGGATCCTTGATGGGTGCTGAGACCCAACACCGCCACCGATCGCTTCCTTCTCGCTTAAACGAGCCGAGTAACACCGGTTCTCTGGATGTACTCAATGCCGCCTCGTGAGCCTCCGAATGGTACGGATGTGGAACCGCTCTTCCGTTGCTTCGGTATGAATTGAATCGGTGGTAGTGAGGTGTACCACCCAAAGGCTGGTCCAAAGAATCTACGCGCATCGATCCGATGCCGAAATCATCCCTAGTTGTGCCAGGTATCGGCTTATGTGCTCGATCGAGCTTGACCCTTCTGACCCGCTGAACCTTGAGAACTCAGGGAGCTTATACTTAGGTGGCAGTGGAATTAATTAAACTCGTTGGGGTACGGCTTTGAATAGCCGATTGTCCTTCTCTTATTAACCGGTCCTCAGGATGGTACCGATTTGCTCCTTTGTTTGAGCCGAGGGGCTAAATTTTCATGACTTGTCGGCATACTTGGCTAGCCACGCTTTGTCGGTCTATCCCAGCCATCGCACACGCCGCCTCAAGATCCTCCCAAGCACTCGGCGCGAAACTCCTGCGGTTGCAATCTGTGGTGCGTGTCGTTATTGCAGTCCGCACGTGGCGCATATATATCCGTGGGATCTCCTTAGGTGGCTCAAACAGGAATTGGCAATCGCTGGTCGCCTCCCGCCTTGTAGACGTAAGCTGCTCTGGCGGCTCTGGCGGCAAGTGCGAACGGAGCCGTGGCCTGGAGCGGTCTTTCTCCGGTGAGTCCCTAAAGTAGGTCCCGGGAGTACTGATGCTTCATGATCTCTGGACTACGCGAACCCGCTCAGCGTTCACGGGCTCTCGGAATGGCGGTGCAAAGAATGAGCCACCATGTAGTTGACTTCCGTCAGAGGGCTCAGTGCGCTCCTCCGAAGGAACAGATCCACCTCATTAAGAGCGCCCTCGGGAGAACCCTTTCCACCGATGCCATGCGACGGGTCCTCTCAAAGAGCGATGAGGTCTTCCTCGAAGAGGCCTTGATCTCGTCGTACTTGGCCTTGTGCTCGTTAGGCGGTCGTCGTAAGTGGGTCTGTTCTCCATCGCAGTCGGTGTTGATGTAGACGTTGTTGAATGTCCCACCGGCGTGCGAAATGTGTTGCTGCCAAAACCCACCGGCAACACGGAGAGCCGGAGGCTCATCTTGGTGGGCCCTGGTCCTCGGGCGACCGCAAAAGCTCCACACGCCTGCCTTGGTTCGAGGCGTGCCACCTATACCTGGTCGAAGGTGAAGGATTGCTCATTGATTTCCGCATGATAAAAAGTATCGTAAAATTCGAGCCGTAATCGGTTTCCTGTAAATCGCTCCTAAAGCCGATTACCCCATGGTTCTGCGTTAGATTTATGATAACATGGGGTTTTGCTTGATCACTACAAGTTAAATCGATCTACGATAGTCTAACGTTTCACCACGTAATGGAACATCCTACGCGTGATTGAGCCTCGGTACGCATAAAAGATGAAGAATATTAACCCTAGAGGAGGCCTAATAACCAACGTAAAGCCAATTAGGAACATCCTTCTAGAACGAATAAGCCACGTCTTTATGCATTCGGATCGTTCAACCCGTTGTAAGGCCTGATTACGCAGATATTAAACTAAACCTTGATGAACAAGGCACAACTATAACAGATCGAATCGACTAAATAAAGATCAAGGTGCTACCCTTGCACTTTGGGAAAAGGTGCAAGGGTAGCGAGATAGCTAGAGGTAGCATAACTTCGATAGTAATGAAAAGTACCGATGCTAGCCTCACAATCTATGATAATGGTATTACTCGCCATCAACAACGCAAAGACGAGTAAAACCAGTAACGAATAAGATCGCCTAGATCGCGAGATGCGATCTAGGCAAGATGGCACTTACCGAAAGAAACCCTAAGAACAAGGGTGGCGTCGCCGAGATTGTGTTTGTTGTGAACGTGGTTGTTGTTTTCTTTCAATAACCCTAGGTACATATTTATAGTCCGGAGACTCTCTACTTTTGGAATAACTCTACAACTCTATCTTTACCTAAACATAAACGGAACCTAAACAAACACGAAACCTACTATGATACAAGATACACGGGCAATTCAGCCCAAATCTACGCACTAGGCCGATCCAACAACACGTTGAATATATGTATCTTCTAAGCCCATCTTGATCACGGCCCATCTCCGTCTTTGGCCAAAATACGGTGGTAACAATAAGGCACTTTGCTCATAGCTTCCCTATCATTTACCGTAGCTGTACACTGAGCCTTGCTCAATATCTTACCTGACAACATAGGCACTGAACCTTTCTTTGCCTTATCCATTCTGAACCTTTTCAGAACTTTGTCTAGATATGTACTCTGTCTTAAAGCTATCAGGCGTCTTTGTCTATCTCTATAGATTTTGATGCCCAATATATAAGCAGCTTCACCTAGGTCTTTCATTGAAAAACATTTGTTCAAATAACTCTTCACATCGTTAAGCATGTTGATGTCATTTCCAATAATCAATATGTCATCCACATATAGTACCAGAAACGTCACCGAGCTCCCACTCACTTTCTTGTAGATGCAAGCTTCGTAGCAATTTGGAACAAATCCAAAGCTCTTGATCACTTGATCAAAACGAAGGTTCCAACTCCGATATGGTTGCTTCAGTCCATAAATGGAACGCTGAAGTTTGCATACTTTATCAGCATCCTTAGGATCGACAAAACCTTCGGGTTGCATCATATAAAACTCTTCATCAATGTTGCCATTGAGGAACGCAGTCTTGACATCCATCTGCCATATTTCATAATCATGAAACGCAGCAATTGCTAATAAAATCCGAATGGACTTAAACATCGCTAAGGGAGAGAAAGTCTCATCGTAGTCAACACCTTGAACTTGTCGAAAACCTTTTGCGACAAGACGTGCTTTATAGACGGTAACATTACCATCCGCGTCCGTTTTCTTCTTGAATATCCATTTGCACTCAACAGCCTTTCGGTCGCTAGGAGGGTCCACCAAAGTCCATACTTGGTTTTCGCTCATGGATCCCAATTCGGATTTCATGGCTTCCAGCCATTTCTTAGTCCGGCTCATCATCGCTTCCTCATAGTTCGAGGTTCACCTTCTACTAACAAGACAGTCAAGAAAGGCTGCCGTACCACTCGGGAGGGCACGCGACCTTGTCGACCGCGACGCTCAAGATGTGACATCGTCCAAGCTTCATGATCCTTGTCATTAGCTTCCTCTATTGTTGGTGCGGTGACCTGGAACAATTTCAGGTGCTGCGCTACTCTCCAATTCAAGAGAAGGTTCAATAACCTCGTCAAGATCTACTTTCCTCCCACTCACTTCTTTCGAGAGAAACTCCTTCTCAAGAAAGGAACCGTTATTTTCAACAAACACTTTGCCTTCGGTTCTGTGATAGAAGGTATACCCAATAGTTTCCTTAGGGTATCTTATGAAGACGCATTTCTCCGCTTTGGGTTCGAGCTTGTCCGGCATCAACTTCTTGACATAAGCTTCGCATCCCCAAACTTTAAGAAACGACAACTTAGGTTTAGCACCAAACCACAGTTCATACGGTGTCGTCTCAACGGATTTAGATGGAGCCCTATTTAAAGTGAATGCAGCGGTTTCTAATGCATAACCCCAAAATGATAACGGCAAATCAGTAAGAGACATCATTGATCGGACCATATCTAATAGGGTTTGATTCCGGCGTTCAGACACACCATTGCGCTGTGGTGTTCCGGGTGGCGTGAGTTGTGAAACGATTCCACTTGCTTTAAGATGCGTGAGAAAATCATAACTCAAATATTCACCTCCACGATCGGATCGTAGAAACTTAATCTTTCTGTTACGATGGTTCTCCACTTCATTCTGAAATTCCTTGAACTTTTCAAATGTTTCAGATTTATGTTTCATTAAATAGATATACCCATATCTACTTAAGTCATCGGTAAAAGTGAGGAAATAGCGATATCCACCGCGCGTCGAAACACTCATCGGTCCGCATACATCGGTATGTATGATTTCCAACAAGTCCGTTGCTCGCTCCATCATACCGGAGAACGGGGTTTTGATCATCTTGCCCATGAGGCATGGTTCGCATGTGTTAAATGATTCAAAATCAAGAGACTCCAAAAGACCATCAGAATGGAGTTTCTTCATGCGCTTTACTCCAATATGACCTAAACGATAGTGCCACAAATAAGTAGTATTATCACTATCTACTTTGCATCTCTTAGCCTCAATGTTATGGATGTGTGTTTCATCCCTTTCGAGATTTAGAAGAAATAAACCATTCACAAGAGGTGCATGACCATAAAAGATGTTACTCATATAAATAGAACAACCATTATTCTCCGATTTAAATGAATAACCGTCTTGCAATAAACACGATCCGAAATAATGTTCATGCTCAACGCAGTACATAATAACATTTATTAAGGTTTAAAACTAATCCGAAGGTAAAACTAAGGAGAGCGCGTCGACGGCCATCACATCAACTCTTGATCCGCTGCCAATGCGCATCGTCACCTCATCCCTCGCAAGTCGCCGTCTATTCGTAGCTCTGTTTGAGTTACAAATATTAGCAACCGAACCGTATCAAATACCCAGGCACTACAACGAGGGCTAGTAAGGAAAACATCAATAACATGTATATCAAATATACCTTTGATGGTGCCAGCCTTTTTGTCCGCTAAGTACTTGGACGATTCGTTTCCATGACCCTTGTCCTTGCAATAGAAGCACTCGATGTCGGCTTAGGACGGACTTGAGCTTCTTCTCAGCAGGAGCATTGCGCTTGCCGCCCTTCTTCAAGGGATTCTTTGCTCCCTTACCTTTCTTAAAGGAGGGCTTGTTGACCATCAACACATGATTATCCTTCTTGATGTCCACCTCCGTAGCCTTCAGCTTTGCGAAGAGCTCGGTGATCATATCAAGGAGCCAATCGATTATGAGTCACTACAAAACTTTTGTAGCGGGAGGAGTGATTGCAGAAACCTGTCAATCTTGAGCTCCTCTGGAATCGCATTCCAGTTGCTCAAAGCGTTGAGTGTAGCCCGTCATCTTTATGGCGTGCTCACTAACGGAACTCCTTCCTCCATCTTGCGTTAAAGAACTTCTGAGATCTCATATCTCTCGAACGGGCTGAGCGAAACATGTTTTTAGTTCCTCGAGAATCTCAAAGGGCCGGGATACTCTTCAAAACGATTTTGAAGTTCGGTTCCATAGCAAACAACATGGTGCTCTTAATCACACCATAATCATCTTTGCATCGATAGACAGCTTTCTCATCGACGCAGATTCTTGCAGGGGGGTCACCTAACGCTTTCCCAAGGACATAGTCCTTTGTCCGCCAGACAGAATGATTCTTAGATTGCGGAACCAATTGGTGAAGTTAGACCCATTGTTTCTAAGCTTTTCCTTCTCAGCAAAAACGTTGAAGTTGAAGTTGGATTTGGCCATGTGATCTACAGATTTTGCAAGTACAATTTAGACTATGTTCATGATAAATAGTTCAACTTAATCAAATTACTAGATGAACTCCCACTAAATTCAACATCCCTCAAGTTGTTTAGTGAACACGATCCAAATTCACCACACCTAATCCGATCATCACGAGAAGAGATGTGGTTTCAATGGTGGACAACGAAGTGTCGATCATATCATTCATATGACGCATGATTAACCTTTCGGTTCTTGTGTTCCGAGGCCATGTCTCAGACATGCTAGGCTCGTCAAGCTAGACCCAAGTATTTCGCGTGTGCAAAACTGGCTTGCACCCGTTGTATGTGAGCGAGAGTCTATAGCACCCGATCATCACGTGATGCTTGGACACGACGAACTTTATAGCGGTGCATACTTGGGAGAACAGTTTTATCTTGATCTTTAAGTGAGGAATCATCTTATAATGCTACCGTCGCGATCTAAGCATAATAAGATACATAAAAGGATAAACATCACATGCATATAACTTTATGTGACATGGTATAGCCAATCTTCATGCAATGATCTCCATCTTGTGCGTTCCGGCATGATCTCCATCACTCCACCATGATTGCCTCCACCACGAATAGCAACTACAACTATTGCTAACTACTTAGCGATAAAGTAAAGCTATTACATGGCGTATAAGAAGTTGACTCGCAGGTCATACACAATTATAAAGACAACCATATGGCTCCTTCCGGTTGTGTACTCATCGACATGCAAGTCGTGAAACATTACAAAACATGATCATCGCATACAATATACACATCACATCTTGGGCCATACCATATCACAGAAAAACCACTCCATGCAAAAACAAGTTAGACGCCTCTACTTTGTTGTTGCATGTTTTACGTGGCTTATGGGAGTAGATGCTAAGAACGATTCTTACCTACGGAAAGCCACAACGGTGATATTATGGTTGCCAAACTCCGGTGTTAATCCCATGACAACTATAGTGAGAGAAACTGACATCCACCAGCCGCATGTGTGGTACAAGCCACACGTCAAGTGCGGAGCCGGTCTCATGACGACGTCGCGTAAGGTTGGCCTGGACCGCTTCAATCTCACTATCCCGCCATAAGAAGAACACAAACAAGAGGCTTGCAACAGAAAACATCAACGCCCGCAACAACCATGTTGCGTTCTACTCGTGAAACACATCTACGCATAGATCTAGCTCGATACCCCGAAGGGTTTGGCGGCATAGTAAATCAAAATTTTCTACGGATGCGAGAGAGGAAAGCCAAGATCTAATCTAGGAGATGCAATCAACGAGAGATTGGATTAGATCTTCATACCCTTGAAGATTAAGACAGCGGAACGTTAAATCGGGCGTGGGTGATGTAGTCGTACTCGCTTCTCCTCCTCGCGATCTGATCCGATCTAGCACCACAAGTGGCGGTGCCTCGGTGAGATGCACATGTGCAGCACCTCGACGTCTCCTCCTTCCTCGGACCAGCAAGTATGGTGGAGAGATAGATTGGATCTACAACACGACGGCGTGGTGTATATGGTGGAGAATTTCTGCAGCAGGGCTTCGCCTACAAACAGTCGGGAGGGAGAGAGGAAGGGCAGCAGGGCAACTAGGGTTTGGAGGCAAGGTGTAGGGGGGAGGGGGCGCACCAGCCCTCTATATATAGAGGGGGGGCGGCCAGCCCTTGCCCCTCCTCCAAGCCTTGGGCCGGCGGCCAAGGGAGGGAGAAGTGGGGGGCAAGGACTCTCCCCCTTCTAGAAACCCTATCTCTAGTTTAAACGAGTTTAAACTCTCTAGGATCGGCTGGGACCTATGGGGCCTTGTGCCCCTGGCCCAAAGTGGTCAGGACACTCCCTCATAGGCGCATGCCCCCTCCCGGAAGGTGGGGCCACGTTGGTCCCCTTCCGGAAGGTTGTAGAAGTTTCCGGTACAATACCGATTAACCCGAAACAATTCCGAACTCCAAAAACTGCACTGCCTTATATGAATCTTATTCTCCGGACCACTCCGGAACCTCTCGTGATGTCCCGGATCCCATCTGAGACTCCGAACAAAAACTCATAAACCAATTATCCAATCTATCCTAGCGCCGAGACACGTTAAGTGTGTAACCTTGCGGGTTCGAGAATATGCAGACATGATCTTCTATCAATAATCAACAGCGGTCAGGCACCCATATTGACTCCACACATTCATCGATGATCATATCGGATGAACCACGATGCCAGGATTCAATCAATCCCATATATATATTCCCTTCGTCTCGCGATATTTTACTTGCCCGAGATTCGATCGTCGGTACTGTCATACCTAGTTCAATCTCGTTCACAGCAAGTACTTTACTCGTTCCGTAATCCGATATCACTTTGTGATTAACTCCTTAACCACATGCTTGCAAGCGGTGTTGATATCGATTACCGAGTGGGCCCGAAGTATATCTCTCCGACTTGGGAGGGACAAATTCCATCTCGATACATACAACCCACCAGATACTTTCCGATCACCTGAGAGACACCTTTATGATCACCCTCTCATAGGATGACGTTTGATGACCTCAAAGCTTTCTTCCGATACCAGGGAGTTGTATTATCTCATGGTCTAAGGAATACAATATTTGACATAGGAAAAGCTTCGCAAAGATGAACACGATGATACGATCTAATTGCTTCGCTTAGTTTGGGTCTGTCCATCATATCATTCTCCAATGATATGATATCATTATCAATTGACAACTCATGTCTATGGTTAGGAAACCTTAACCATCATTGATCAATGAGCTAGTCCATAGAGGCGTACTAGGGACACGGTGTTGTTCACAAACCACACAAGTATTAAAGTTTCCGCTTAATACAATTCTAGCATGGAATATAAACTTTATCATGAACAAGAATTATAATAATAACATCTTTATTATTGCCTCTAGGGCATAATTCCAACAAACTCTGTCTTTCAAGAGAATGTGTAGGGATTGTTGATGTGTGTGCCTGACTCTCCCGACGGATCAGGGTCAGTTAACTGTCTTAGGAAAAAACAACACGATCTTCTTCAGGGTCAAGTCCCTCGACTCGAACCCGAAACATATGCTGGCGTAATTCAACTCAGGCTGTGGAGGACTTACAGGAGTGGAATTCTAGTGAATTTGATTGATGTACCCAACGCGTCCGTCAGGATTTTTCATCGCGCCTGTTGGCACGGATTCTTACTAGCAGAGCACAGTCATGTGCGTTACCAGACCATCAGATGAGATCTGTAGGTCTTATCTTTGTGTCGCAGACACAACATCCGAATGTTTATCACCGCAGAGGTGCTTCGGGTGGCCAAGGAGGACGTTGCTCACTTAGCGTTAATTGGGGCAGAGTTGCCGAAAAGTTTTGCATGCTGATTCGAAGGATCGCAGTCGAAGAATTCATAGGGTGCGCGACCAGCGCTCCCTATGGGAGTAGCCCCCGAGTGTCTGTTCGAGTCGTAGACTCGAGCGGAGACTTTAGTTCAGCTGTTGCTAGCTTCAGGTCCGTAGGACATAATTTTTTCGGATGCTTGAATCAATCCTCCCTATGGGAGTAGCCCCCGAGTCCGTAGTGGAGTCGTAGACTCGACGTAGGACTCGAAGAATCAATGTTGGTGTAGTACCTTAATCATGCTTCAGGTGCGCGGCCAGCGCTCCTGATAGGAGTAGCCCCCGAGTAGTTGCTCGAATCGTAGATTCGAGTGAGTACTTTTCGAGTGCGCGACCAGTGCTCCCTATGGGAGTAGCCCCCGAGTGTCTGGCGGAGTTGTGGACTCGGGCAGAGACTCGAGTATTGTATCGCACAGTTGTAGTCGGCAATCTCGTGGGCGTACCGCTGACCCGGAAGTACATCGGGTGCACGACCAGTGCTCCTGATAGGAGTAGCCCCCGAGTGTCTAGTCGAGTCGCAGACTCGAGTGAAGACTCATGCGAGGAGAAACCACTGACCCAAAAGTGCATCGAGTCAGCGTCTCATGCATAAGAATCGACGATGCAGTCGGAGTTGACGTGGCGGGGTCGTGCGGTGTTTATCCGGAAGGACCCCACGTTGCGAATGAGCCAGCGCCGCTTTTGTCGTTGATTGATGTGGTCATCCGAGGAATGCGTCGACTCGGGTCTTGGCATTGGTCGACTCCGTTGGAGGACCCGATACAATAGCGAGATGTAATTTCGACGTCCCTGTAGGCTGCAGAAAACATGAAAATTTGTGAAGCACTTGTATCTTGTAAAGAATATTTGTCTGTCGGCTTGTATAGTAAGATTCTGGTGCCGATCGAGTCGACACTTTTGCACTGTATGCTAGGCCTTTTCGTTAGCCTGACTACCCTTAGTCTCAGTACCTTGCCGAGGCACTCGGAGTTCAAGGATTCGACGATCAGGCAGAATCAGCTACTCGGGCTGTCGCGTTCGAGGTGCTCGAGTGCGTGGAGCCGATGGCACATTAGGTTACTCGAAGAGGGTGCACTCCCGAGTGTTTCGAGTGCGATTAAAGTAAGAAATCAGCTCTAAGTAGAGGAAAACTTAGCTTTGTTGGTTGTCGTGGAGAAATTGACGCGGTAGCGGGTCACGCGGCGGACCTAGTCGACATAGCGGACCGCACTCGTAGCAGCGACGAGTTCCTGGGATCGATGGCGGCAGCGAGTTCCGCATCTGAAAATTGTCGCAATCGAAGACCGCACCGGATCGCCGCATCCGAAGGATGTATCGGATCACCGCAACCGAAAGCCGTATCGGGTCGCCGATGCCGGGGGGAGCCCCCGAGTCGCTGGAGCCGAAGATCGCAGTGGGTTGCTGGAGCCGAAGGCCGCGGCTGGTCGCCGAAACGGAGGAAACCCCCGAGTCGTTGGAGCCGAAGATCGTAGCGGATCATAGGAGTCGAAGAATGTCTGATTTTTTGCAGGGCGAGGTCGTCGCTGCGTCTTCCCCGTTGCGCTTGTATATCTTTTGTACTAATTTCTTGCAATTTCTTAAAAGATTAATTTCCTCCCCTGAACAACCATGATTGCTTGGAAAATCAGGTTGACCTTTCATATGCTTGTCCCATCGACTTAATTGATTGATTGTTTGTAGCGGCCGTTGTACTAGTTCACGGCGAAGATGAATCCAGCCGTGGTATAGTTGACTGAGTTGGACGTGATCACAACGCAATAATTCGTGGCAGCGAAAACTGACCAGGCAGTTGTCTTGAGAACTGTAGCGACGAGGGCGATGGGATTTCAGACTAAGATGAATTCGTCAAGAAGTGCGGCTGTTGATTTTGTACCAACATGTGCGTGAGTTTGGCCGGCCGGGTGCTGCTATCCGGTAAAACCAACAACTTGTCAGACTTAGCTAGAATTAATCCGGCGAAGCAACATGCGTGCTGCACGAGTAACCATAAGCTAGCATCTTGGTTGATCTTTTTATTGCTGAACAACCCTTTACGAAAAATCAGTGAGAGATTGTTTTATTCATTGGCCTTAATCTCTCTTTTCCTTGAAACTTGGGCTGCCCACGTGACGTGGGGTAGAAGAAAGCAATCACGTATTGCCCCTGCCATAGCACATCGATCTGCCACGGACGTGATGGATTCCTGATATCATCGACCACCGTTTTTGCAAGATTATTGAATAACTGACGAGAGACTATATCACGCCACCACCTAGGTTGTCAAGTCTGTCAAATCCATTGTGATGAAATCGAAGTTGGCCGTAGAAAAATTGTCGATGCCGTTAATTTGAGAGCTACGATATAGATGAGTCGCCCCGATTGATCTGACCGATGACACGATCGAGGGATTCTGTCCGGATCATAATTCCACGAGAAGTAGATCTGCCCCGCATAAACAGATGAATCGTAGATCACGGTGGATGGGACCGTCACGATCGCACAATCAGCGCCCCCAATCCTCACGGTCGGCGCCAATGGACGAGGTTTGATCTCGTCAATGCCCATTGTTATGAACTTAGGTTTTGGAGAAGATGGCGATGCTGAAGATCGCGGAACGGTTAGCAAACAAGCAACACAGGACACGAGGTTTATCCAGGTTCAGGCACCCGGAGGGAAAACCCTACTCCTGCTTATCTGCTCTTGATTACGGCGGAACCGGTGATTACAGGGGTGCACAGATGCAATCTGGCGTGGAGGTGTGTATGCGAAAGTATGAGGTCAGAGGTTGTAAGAGACCTCCTCGTCGTGCCCTCCTGCTCTTTATATAGAGATAGGCAGGTCCCATGCATAGACCGAGTCGGTTACAGGTTTTAGGGTTTACCCCTTTGAATTTTCTATCTACTCTAGTCTTTCTCTCCAAGGATCCGAAGGCGTCATGGGCCCTGGCTACCCGAAAGTCTTCATGGGCCGGCGTATATTTGTCGTAGGCCTTCCTTGGGCTAGACCAGGTATGCTATGGTCGTGTACCCGCGGGGTATAACCATGTCACCCGCGCTCCCTTGGCCTGACCAAGACGGGCGAGGTGGAGAGCAGCCGCTTCAGATCTTCGAATGCATCGTCTGCTTCAGGCGTCCACTCGAATTTGTCTGCCTTGCATAGCAGCTGATAGAAAGGCAGGGCTTTTTTGCCCATGCGGCTGTTGAACCTGCTTAATGTCGCGATGTGCCCAGCGAGCTGTTGGACGCCTTTGAGGTTCTTCGGCTTCTCCATGGCTTTATGTCCCGGATTTTCTTTGGGTTCGCCTAGTAGTTGACCAGATGGTACACCGAAGGCACACTTTTCTAGGTTTAGTTTGATCTTGTATCGATCAAGGTTGTCGAATGTCTCGCGGAGATCGTCGATCAGTGTCTTGGCCTCCCTTGTTTTGATTACTATGTCGTCGACATAGACTTGAATGTTGTGGCTGATCTGGTCCTTCAGGCGTGCCTGCATGCACCGTTGGTACGTGGCTCCTGCGTTCTTCAGCCCAAAGGGCATTGTGTTGTAGCAAAACACTGCGAACGGCGTGATAAACGCCGTTTTCTACTGATCTTCGACCTTCAGTCGGATCTAATTGTAGCCTGACTAGGCGTCGAGGAAGGAGAGATTCTCGCATCCTGCAGTCGAATCGATGATCTGATCGATCCGAGGAAGAGGGAAGTGATCCTTCGGGCAGTGCTTGTTCAACGATGTGAAGTCCACGCACATCCGCAGGATGCCCGTGTCCTTTTTGGGGACCATCATGGTGTTGGCCAGCCACTCGCTTTCCTTGATCTCCCTGATGAAATTGGCGTCAAGTAGTCTGTTGACTTCGACTCCGATGGCTTCAGCCCGCGGCTCGAACAGTCGTCAGATGGACTGTTTGACGGGCTTGGCGTCTAGAAATACGTTAAGTGCGTGCTCGGCGAATTCCCTAGGAACTCCTGGCATGTTCGCAGGACACCAGGCGAAGATTTCCCAGCGCTCACGGAGGAATTCGATGAGCGCGCTTTCCTATGCGTTGCTGAGGTCGTTGGAGATCAACGCCGTCTTGGAGGCATCCGTCGGGTGGACTTGCACCTTTTTTGTGTTGACGGTAGAGTCGAAAGACATGTCGGGTGCATTCTGTCTTGCGACTGGGGGTGCCCCGTTGTCTGTCACCTCTCGGAGCCTTATGAGCTCCTCCTGCATGCCTAATGACTGGGAGATTCTGTTGAAGTCCCTCTCGCAGTGGTCCGATTGGGTGAAGCTCCCGTGGACCATGATGACGCCCTTAGGTCCTGGCATCTTGAGTAGCAGGTACGCGTAGTGTGGTACTGCCAGTAATCGTGTGAATGCCACGCACCCGAGGATGTCGTGGTATTGTGATGGCCAGTCCACCACTTCGAACTCGAGTCGCTCGCACCGAAAGTTATCGGGCTTGCCGAAGATGACGTCGAGGCATATCTTTCCCAAGGGGAATATGCCCTTCCCTAGGACGATGCCGTGGAATGTTGTGTCGGATTGTTCCAGGCTGCACAGCGGGATCCGCATCGCTGCCACTACAAGGAATCTGTTGATACATGACCCTCCATTTTTGTCACTGAATCGTCATTGTCGATAGATTATGACGATCTTATGACGAAAAATGGATCGTCAAAACTAAGCATCAGTAATTGCACACAATGACGGTTTTTGTAATATCGTCATAACCCTCTATGACGATATTGGATCGTCATAGAGATTATGACGATCCAATATCGTCACTCACAGTCTGGCCACACCACGTCAGATCCTACGTGGCGAATCCTACGTGGCAAAATTGTGACGAAATTGGATCGTCGTAGGTCGAAATCAGCCCAGTCCAATTCGGTGGTCTACATGGGCCAAGACAATAATTCTAGTCTTTTATCTAGGCCTTGGCCTTTTTGGGTATATTTCTCTTATGGGCCTTGACATTCTTATGGTCAATTTCCTGATTCGTCTCATCAACATAATTTGGGCCAAGGCCTTTTTAGAGCCCATATACATTTAGTTCTATCCAGATTTTATCAATTTTAATTATTAATTTTGGTTGCATCTTTTGGGCCAGGTCATAGACTTTTCAGTCCAATAATGCATGGGCCATGGCACAATGAAAACTCGAATTACAGCCCAAAAAAATTCCAGCCTTTTTCTCCAGGTATGATCTTCAAGCAAATATACACAGCATTTAGAACTTATCAGCAAATAGCAAATTCACAATTGCACAACAAAGATTACAATTCGGTAATAGTATCAACTTGTTAGAAAACAGCCAAGATTACAATTGCATGGCCAAGATTACACTAAATTAACTTGTCAGCCAACAGCCCCAATAGTACGATCTGCTACACAACAACAGTGCACACAAAGTTCAAGCAAGATCACTACGTTGCACATCCAGGATCACCTCTTACCAAATCGGTGCTACCATCCTCAACTCCACTAGCTCCTGTAAAAAAGAGGAAACTATGGTTACGACTATCAATTCGGAATGAAAGGGATATATTTTAACAATTACACGGAATAACAAGAAACAAAATGAACACAAATCTACGAGCTGCTAAGAGTCTGATCCTAGAGCATGAGGAAATGGATAACAATAGAGACCGCAAGGTGGAATTACTATAAGCAAAATATTATTTTGCGGAACATGAACATAAGCAACAAATGACCATGTATGAAATACATGCATTCATCCTCAAGTACTGGCACTAGATAATGAGCAATTTTGCATCGCTGGTCTTTAATAGCATCAAGTAATCCATAGGAACAGTAGTGGGAATTCTTACAAAGTTGATCCTATGAAAAATAATAGATAAGAACTACACTTCAAGTCATCATCCAGCGAGAAGCTAAGATATTTCTGGAATCAAAATAATTCCATTTTCTCGGAAACAGAAAGCCGTACCAACTACAATCATGTTAAGTAGAGAACAAACATGTATTATAAGCTCATTGGACACATGTTATTACTAATATTTAGCCCTGCAGCATACATCTGTGGTAATTTCATTAGTAGCAACAAATGCCTTGGTTCACAACTCATAAGAATTTACAAAATAACAATCCCACCTACTGCTATGTATTGCATAAACATAATGAACATCAGACACAACTAATACTAGTAGAACTACTTAGAATGCCTAGTACTCATCAGACTTAATGAATATAAAACAAAACTTACTCATTATGTAGTGTATAAACATAATGAACATCAGAATACTTATTCATTAGTTTGAGTTGTAACATCAGAATACTTATTTATAAGACAAAACTTAATCATTAGTTTGAGTTGTAACACCACTTCAAGTTGATCGACCAATTTCAAAATGGGGATTTATGCAAGATATATTCACCACAAATAGATCTCAGGTGATATACGGATTTAGATCTACCAGTAGAATACTTCCCGTGTCCACTTTCCTTGTGCTCATGCGACATAATGAGGAAGACATTGACGAACATGAACCGCTGAGGCGCACACCAGGTGAGGAAGATGACAACGATTGGCGGCTAGCACGATCTCGTCAACGACGAAGGCCTCCTTCGCCTTTCTCTCCAGATCCCAACCAAGCCTCCGGTTTGGACAGGAAGCAGCAGTATCGGGTTGGCGTAGAGTGGCGTTGGAGGAGATCAGCCACAAGTCCAGTAGGTTGTCGACCTTCTTCAACCAACAGTAGTGCATCTGGATGAGGAACCTGTCGGCTTCCTTCCTTGAATGTAAAGATTATCAGGCTTAAAAAATGTAAACACAGTCAGTCATTTATCTGAAAGAAAAATTTCTATTTACATCCAATAGTTCTTATACCTACTACACTAACACAATAGCTAGACGTAGGAAGAAAACACCATGCAAAGAAGCAGTACTCACTGTGGTGACGTGAGGGTAAAATTGACGTAATCATCATGTCTGGTGATAAATATAGGATTAGTGGGAATGAAGACCCAACAAGGGGAAAAGAGGGAGGATAGAACACTCCACAGCAGCAGGTCTTCATTGGCAGCGGAGGGTTATTTTTGTCACCACTCACCAGCGCTGCTAGGTGCTGTTGCTATCCTAGACAGAGATTGTTGGTGGCAAGGAAGGCAAGCAATACATGAATGATGAATCACAGTAACAAGATAGGTGAAGCAAGTACCAAGTGCATCCCTCCTGGCAATAATAAATAAGGTTCTTGAGGTACATATAAAAGAGCCCAAGGTAAGATAAAAACCTAATGAATCATCTGATGCAAGTAGCCAAGCACCGACATCCTAGTACACACAAGTCCCGGCACAAATATGAAACTCAGATTAATAAGAACCTATAGACCTATTTCTGTTGGACTATCATCCAATTTAATTAGTTCATACTAGTAATCTTTTATCTTCTCAAGTGAACATGCTTGTTTATAAATCATTATCACTTAGACAGAATGTTGAGCCTACCAGAATTTTCATCTACACTGATACCACCTCAAGCATCATCAATTTGGAAACAATAGAGCTTTTGTATAATAATTCTCATCCCCAAATGCCTTAGTTCAGTAATCACTAGCAAGTGCAGATGATACAGCCAAACCGTCCTCGTGTGTACATGCATCAGTAAATGCAGAAAAATCAAGTTAGTCTTAGCTAAACTAGATATAAAAGAACATTTAAGAGATATAAAAGACAGTGATGCTACCAAGGCAACACATGAGTGCTCCAAGATCTCATTTATCACACATGAACAATACGATATCAAAATACAGGGACATCTAGCATACATATGGTTAGTGTAAGGATGCTAAACACAGGTACACGCAACAGGCAATGAGTTTCAGGGTAGGTCTAGCATACAATGAGTTTCAGGGTACATAAATAAAATTTAGAACACATGCTTTTGCTCATAAGCATCTAAGTCACGACAGAAATAAGAACATCTAGTGGTGGTAAGCATCTATGTCATCACAGATACTGTCCAAGTTTCCAAGTTTCCCAAATATGAAACAAATGGACATTGACAGAGAAAATGACTTAATAATCCCTTCTATATGTTATAGGAAACATGTGGTACCAAAATCACGGAACGGATCAAGCGGGAACAGGCACGAAAGGCACCTAGATGCATGGCAAAACAGGCATATGAGGCAGCAGCAAGATCGGGGCGAGAGTGAGAAGGCCAATGGTTTACCTTGTCATTGATCCCCTCGAGGCGGTTGAAGATGCTGGACAGATGGCCTCCCTTGACGTTGTGGGCCCGGTGCCCGCCGATGCAAGATGGGATCGAAAGTGATGGGGTGGGGGTGTCGGCAGAGAGAGGAAGGAGTGGTGCTCACGTTTTCACCGCTGTGAAGGACTCGACGTCGAGAAGCATGACGTTGATGTCCCCAGCGACGGCGAAGATGTCACCGACACCCACCTACAAGAGCCACCGCGACAAAGTAAGGAGAAGGAAGGGGGATTAGGCGACGATGCACGGATCTGGTTACGGAAGGAGGCGTGGTGGAGCACCGGCTTGTTGGTGTGCCGGCATTGAGGAAGGAGGCGTGGGGGATCAGAACGGGGCAGGTCGAAGCCTGGCCAACGATTGACTGACGATAGAGTTCGGTGGCGCTTGCCCTCCTCCATGACGACAGCGCCATCTTCCCGCTGCTCCTCCACGATGACGGCTGCGCCTTCCCGCTAATCCTCCTCTCCATGAGGGCAGCAAACTAGGGTTCGCCAAGGATGCGCCACTGGGAGGCGAAGCTGGGAGAGGGTGGATCGGCAAGAGAAGAGAATCGGTGGCTGGAGAGGGTGGAAAGGAAGGGAGGCGCGAGGGGAGGCGGTATGGATTTGGTGGGGTTAGGGTTTGTGAGGCTATGGGCGCGGCGGGGTATGTGTTGTGTTTCTTCGGGTGAATCACATGGCATTGGATTGGGAAAGAACGGTCTAGATCAGGCCGATAATCTGATCCGTGAGAGGATGTTTGGTGTGCTTTGATTGGTTGGTTCACAAAACACCTTATTTTTTCACTCGGAATATAAAAAATAATTTTTTTGTGCAACGAAAATGAAAAGTTTCTGCGATAACATTGTTTTTCATTCCAAAATACACTTGTGAGTAGAATATTCTCATGAAATCTCGAAAAAACCTTCACAAAATGACCTATCATGTTCGAGGTTTCATGGCTTTCGGTTCAATGACCAATGTTATGGCTAGAATCAGGGCATAGTTTGTGATAATGAACCTGTATCGTGCACACATGTGCATCATGGGATGGCGAACAATGTTGCAGCAGGAAGTTTTCCATTTGGTCGTACGGGAAAACCATTTTTCATTTTCCGAGCGCAAAGAACGGGTCGATTTGTGAAGAAACCACCAAATGAAAGTTTTAAAATGCTACCATCCCATTTTTCAAAAATAATAGGACACCTTACATTGACAGATGTCCCAACCGCGGTCTCTAAAACCTTTATGTCCCCCTCCCCCTGGCGAAAAGACAAATTCCTACAGAATTAGCAGGAGGTGGGTCCGATTTGAACTACATGTACATAATCTGATGCCCGTAATTTTTTTGCAAAAATCATTTTTAGACTCACAATATTCTATTTCTTCAGAGATCCAATGCAAGTTTAGCGAGGCTCATCCCCTAGCAAAGAACCTTCATGACCGCCGTTTTGACCATAGTTTGAAACAGGCATAAAAAATCCAAAAACGGTCTGATCAACGCAAATCCTCCGTGTGGTGTATCGTTATGTGACATAGTTGCAAGGAAAAATACCAAACTTGGTAAATTGAGTATGTCTCAAAAAAAAACCTTCACAAAATGACCTATCATGTTCGAGGTTTCATGGCTTTCGGGTCAAATGACCAATGTTATGGCTAGAATCAGGGCATAGTTTGTGATAATGCACCCGTATCGTGCACACATGTGCATCATGGGATGGCGAACAATGTTGCAGGAGGAAGTTTTCCATTTGGTCGTACGGAAAAACCATTTTCCATTTTCCGAGCGCAAAAAACGGGCCGTTTTGTGAAGCAACAACCAAACAAAAGTTTTAAAATGCTACCATCCCATTTTTCAAAAAAAAATAGTACACCTTACATTGAAAAATGTCCCAACCGGGGTCTCTAAAACCTTTCTGTCCACCCCTAGCGAAAAATACAAATTCCTACAGAATAAGTAGGAGGTCGGTCTGATTTGAACTACAGGTACATGATCTGATGCCCATGATTTTGGCAAAAATCATTTTTAGACTCACAATATGCTATTTCTTTAGAGATCCAATGCAAGTTTAGCGAGGCTCATCCCCTAGCTAAGAACCTTCATGACCGTCGTTTTGACCATAGTTTGAAACGGGCATAAAAAAATTCAAAAACGGTCCGATCAACGCAAATCCTTCGCGTGGTGTCTTATTATGTGACATAGTTGCAAAGAAAAATACCAAACTTGGTAAATTGAGTATATCTCAAAAAACCTTCACAAAATGACCTATCATGTTCGAGGTTTCATGGCTTTCGGGTCAAATGACCAATGTTATGGCTAGAATCAGGGCATAGTTTGTGATAATGCACCCGTATCATCCACACATGTGCATCATGGGATGGCTAACAATGTTGCAGGAGGAATTTTTCCATTTGGTCGTACGGAAAAAACATTTTCCATTTTCCGAGCGTAAAAAACGGGCCATTTTGTGAAGCAACAACCAAACGAAAGTTTTAAAATGATACCATCCCATTTTAAAAAAATAATAGTACACCTTATATTGAAAAAATGTTCCAACCGGGGTCTCTAAAACCTTTATGTCCACCCGTGGCGAAAAACACAAATTCCTATAGAATTAGTAGGAGGTGGGTCTGATTTGAACTACAGGTACATGATCTGATGCCCGTGATTTTTTGCAAAAATAAATTTTAGACTCACAATATGCTATTTCTTCAGAGATCCAATGCAAGTTTAGCGAGGCTCATCCCCTAGCTAAGAACCTTCATGATCGCCGTTTTGACCATAGTTTCAAACGGGCATAAAAAATTCAAAAACGGTCCGATCAACGCAAATCCTCGGCGTGGTGTCTTATTATGTGACATAGTTGCAAGGAAAAATACCAAACTTGGTAAATTGGTTATGTCTCAAAATAATGTTCACAAAAAGACCTATCATGTTTGAGGTTTCATGGCTTTCGGGTCAAATGACCAATGTTATGACTAGAATCAGGGAATAGTTTGTGATAATGCAACCGTATCGTGCACACATGTGCATCATGGGATGGCGAACAATATTGCAGGAGGAAGTTTTCCATTTGGTCGTACGTAAAAACCATTTTCCATTTTCTGAGCGCAAAAAAGGGTCGTTTTATGAAGCAACAACCAAACGAAAGTTTTAAAATGCTACCATCCCATTTTTCAAAAATAATAGTACACCTTACATTGAAAAATGTCCAATTCGGGGTCTCTAAAACCTTTCCGTCCACCCCTGACAAAAAACACAAATTTCTACAGAATTAGTAGGAGGTGGGTCCGATTTGAACTACATGTACATGATCTGATGCCCGTGATTTTTTGCAAAATCATTTTTAGACTCACAATATGCTATTTCTTCAGAGATCCAATGCAAGTTTAGCGTTCTCTTTCCCTAGCTAAGAACCTTCATGACCTCGTTTTGACCATAGTTTGAAACGGGCATAAAAAAATCAAAAACGGTCCGATCAATGCAAATCCTTCGCGTGGTGTCTTATTATGTGACATAGTTGCAAGGAAAAATACCAAACTTGATAAATTGAGTATGTCTAAAAAAAAACCTTCACAAAATGACCTATCATGTTCGGGGTTTCATGACTTTCAGGTCAAATGACCAATGTTATGGCTAGAATCAGGACATAGTTTGTGATAATGCAATCGTATTGTGCACACATGTGCATCATGAGATGGCAAACAATGTTGCAGGAGGAAGTTTTCCATTTGGTTGTACGGAAAAACCATTTTCCATTTTCCGAGCGCAAAAAACGGGCTGTTTTGTGAAGCAACAACCAAACGAAAGTTTTAAAATGCTACCATCCCATTTTTCAAAAATAATAGTACACCTTACATTGACAAATGTCCCAACCGGGGTCTCTAAAACCTTTTTTTCCACCCCTGGCAAAAAAGACAAATTCCTACAGAATTAGTAGGAGGTGGGTCCCATTTGAACTACAGGTACATGATCTGATGCGCGTGATTTTTTGCAAAAATCATTTTTAGACTCACAATATGCTATTTCTTCAGAGATCCAATGCAAGTTTAGCGAGTCTCATTCCCTAGCTCAGAACCTTCATGACCGTTGTTTTGACCATAGTTTGAAACAGGCATAAATTTTTTAAAAACGGTCCGATCAATACAAATCCTTCGTGTGGTGTCTTATTATGTGACATAGTTGCAAGGAAAAATACCAAACTTGGTAAATTGAGTATGTCTCAAAAAAACCTTCACAAAATGATCTATCATGTTCGAGGTTTCATGGCTTTCGGGTCAAATGACCAATGTTATGGCTAGAATCAGGGCATAGTTTGTGATAATGCACCCGTATCGTGCACACATGTGCATCATGGGATGGCGAACAATGTTGTAGGAGGAAGTTTTCCATTTGGTCGTACGGAAAAACCATTTTCCATTTTCCGTGCGCAAAAAACGGCCCGTTTTGTGAAGCAACAACCAAACGAAAGTTTTAAAATGCTACCATCCCATTTTGCAAAAATAATAGTACACCTTACATTGACAAATGTCCCAACCAGGGTCTCTAAAACCTTTCTGTCCACCCCCGGCGAAGAAGACAAATTCCTACAGAATTAGTAGGAGGTGGGTCCGATTTGAACTACAGGTACATGACCTGATGCCCGTGATTTTTTGCAAAAATCATTTTTAGACTCACAATAAGCTATTTTTTCAGAGATCCAATGCAAGTTTAGCGAGGCTCATCCCCTAGCTAAGAACCTTCATGACCGCCATTTTTACCATAGTTTGAAACAGGCATAAAAAATTCAAAAATGGTCCGATCAACGCAAATCCTTCACGTGGTGTCTTATTATGTGACATAGTTGAAAGGAAAAAAATACAAAACTTGGTAAATTGAGTGTGTCTCAAAAAATTTTCACAAAATGACCTATCATGTTCGAGGTTTTATGGCTTTCTGGTCAAATGACCAATGTTATGGCTAGAATCAGGGCATAGTTTGTGATAATGCACCCGTATCATGCACACATGTGCATCATGGGATGGCGAACAATGTTGCAGGAGGAAGTTTTCCATTTGGTCGCACGGAAAAACCATTTTCTATTTTCTGAGCGCAAAAAAGGGTCGTTTTGTGAAGCAGCCAGCAAATGAAAGTTTCAAAATGCTACCATCCCATTTTTCAAAAATAATAAGTCACCTTACATTGATAAATGTCCCAACCGGGGTCTCTAAATTCTTTCCGTACACCCCTGGTGAAAAAGACAAATTCCTACCGAATCAGTAGGAAGTGGGTCCGATTTGAACTATAGGTACATGATCTGATGCCCATGATTTTTTGCATAAATGATTTTTAGGTTCACAATGTTGTTTTATCATATATCCACCAAAATATTTGCAATACTCCACCCCTATATTCAACCCCAAGATTTTGAATTCAAAACCCTAGTTTCAAAATCATATTTTGAATTATGATATTGTCCCTACCATGGATTAAAATGGAATTAGTAGATCAAAACTTTTATGTAGTTATACTATTTATAATTAACAACCCAATATGATCTACTGAAATTTATAAAAATTTAGAGACAAAAGTCAATTCTTTTGGACTTCATGTGAGAAAGATACAAAAGAATTAAAAACACATGGTAGATCATGTTTGTGGTGATGAGCTTTGTAATCAAGTAGATCTACTTTGCTACTCAAGTGCTTCAATAGATCTCTGCTCTCCCCACGTGTGTGTGAAAGTGACGTGCATGCCGTGGTGGCACTTAGGCTAGAGTTTATAAATCCTTATCATGAGTATATTTGGAGTTAGATGTCTTTATGAAATTGTGGTGTTTGTTGGAACCATCTAGCGCTCAAGGTGACAGTGTGGGGTTATCTAGATGGGGAAGACGAGCTATGAGGTGTGCTGTTATAGCCCTACCATGGATTAGAGTGTTAAACTGGAGAGTAGTTCTGGGTAGTATCATAAAGAGAATATATTTATTGAGAGTGTTCACTAGTGAAAGTATGATCCCTAGGCCTTGTTTCTATGCATTGAAACACCATTTTCCACTCGATCTATTGCATGTTTGCTTGCTTCCTTCTATTTTCCTTTAGTCTTTTCCTCCCCGTTAGAAGCTCTTTTCTGGCACCGTTACTACTTATAATCATCCATACCCATTGTATTTCACCATCTCTTCGGCGAACTAGTGCACCTATACACCTGAAAAGTGTAATGGGTGTGTTGGGGACACAAGACACTTCTTGTATCTTGATTGCAGGGTTGCTTGAGAGGGATACCTTTGACCACTTCCTACCTGAGTTCGATAAACCTTGGGTAATCCACTTAAGGGAAACTTGCTGATGTTCTACAAACCTCTGCACTTGGAGGCCCAACAGTTGTCTACAAGAATAGATGCGCGTAGACATAAGGTTGTACAACTTTACCCACACGTACCAACCGACTCTTAATGCCAAATTATTAGCCCCTTCCTTGGAAGGACGGCAGAGGGTGGTTGACCAAAACCTTTACCTTGTTTTCGCCAAGACCATGAGTCACGCCCTAGGGATGCTTCCGCCGTAACGGGTCAAGTCTCGAAGCCGTCCCTAAAGAGGTAAGGCGAGGTTGGTTTACCAGGAGCTCCATCGACCCCAAGCAACCCGGTCCATGCTTCCCTACCTGTTATGATGCACCTCCTTCACCTCCTCTTTCGAAAACATTTTCAATGCATATGCCAAATGCAAAGCCTGAACTATGTTACTCTTGGAATCTACTAGGCAAGTTAGTCAGTCGAGGGGTTCCCAAGCCCCTTCTGGTTGTACGCTCGTCTTGGTTCAAGAGGCAAGAACTCGGGTCCGAATGGTGGCGATCATGAGACTAAAAAAACCACACCCAATGTTGCCTCCCATACAAGCCTTAGCATGTTTAGTTATCTCCATCGATGGTATCTCCACCTCCTACCTTTCTAGATTCCTCGACATCTCTGATTCATCATTCGGATAAACCAGACGTTGATACTAAGCATGGCTGAGCTGTCGGTCACAGAATATCTAGCAACGCTCAGATGCCATACCTAGGTATGCTAGGAGTAGTGGATCAGGAGTATAAGGATACAAAAGGAAACTATGCAGCAGATAGATAACTCTAGCTACTGACAAAAGACCACATTGGAATCGTGTGCATCATAGCGAGAAAGTAAATACTTTGTAAAACATAGTTTCAGAATGGGAGGCTACACTTTCCTTGTCCTTCAGTAGACAGATATGGATCTTTGGTCTCGTTGACTTCAGCCTCGGGCTCGGATCCTATCGAGAAGAACCAATACCGAAAAGAAAGGCGACAATCAAGACATGGCATAATGCAATGCGCAATCAATATGTATGACATTTCGGATTAGAGACTACACACTTACCCTAAGTGCAACATCGATTTCAGAGGGTTCAGAATGCCCTGGTGAAGGTGCATCATCGAACCGACATGTATATGAGGGGTGTAGATGTTTCCATATCTAATCTAGGGTTTTAAGTTGCTTGACAATGTATGATGATAGTTTAGATATGTAGATATCAATTTATGAACATTTTGCTATATTATTCATATTTTTCTGATAAAATATGAATTATTTATGGATTTTACAAGTTTATATTAATTTCTGCCATTTTTAAACATTTCTAAAAAGTATTAAACAATTACTGCATCACCCTGACGTCATTAGACCCTAACCCTAATTCTTTCTGTACCGTAGGGAATTCTACCCACAGTAAAAAATGAGCGGGGCCCAGGCTACGCTGGGTCCTCCCTGTGGCCACGTGGTGGCCACGTCAGACGCGACGGAGGGGAGCAACAGGCGGTGGTTGCCGCTGGCGACTCGGGCCACCCCAGCACGCATAGATGGGTGCGCTGGAGAGAGCGCAACAAGGGGAGCAACACAGAGGTGGCGCCTCCATTTTATGGTCACTAGGGCTAGCAGCGCGTCGAGGTGCTGCGACGGCGAGCAACAGCGCGTGACGCAAGGATGACACATCCCACGCCAGGAAGAAAGGGGAGGATGGGACTATGCGCGAGCTCACTGTGAAGCTGGTCGTGCAGGCGGCGGAGCCAGAGGGAGGCCGGATCAGAAGATAGGGTGGCGGCGGATCTCGTCGGTGTCGGAGAAGACGAGGTCGGAGAGGCTCGGGGAGGGAAGCAATGGCGGCTAGCCGGCAGCCATGGCGGCTAGGGTTTCTGGATCCCACAGAAGAGAGAGAGAGAGAGAGAGAGAGAGAGAGAGCACCGAGTGAGAGAGAGAGAGAGAGATGGGAAGAAGGACACGACGCGTCTTGATCTTATCCTCGCCAGGAGCGCGATGGACGGCGGCGCGCAGGACACGGAGCAGCTTCCGGCTGGAGAATACTATGAAGATTTTGCGGAAAACCCCCTAGCAAACTTTGGAAAACAACCTGCAGTCCAGATCAGCGATCCAGGGGCTGAAACTTGCAGGGAAACCCCTGGGTTTTATTAAAACCTTTATTTTATTGTAAAGAGCTCTATTTAATTGATTTTAAGCCATTTTAAATAGAGAAAAAGGCTAGGGCACTTTTGTAAATACCCGAATATTACCAAACTTGAATTTGATGCATATTTGAAACATTTTCACATATTTTAGGGTTTTGTACTTGTGTTTATTCACACACTTGGTCGCATGCATTTACTTTATTGATTTAAACAAATGCATGTGATGCTTAGGCACTAGTTACATATAATACAAACTCGGGTTGTTACAGCTCTACCCCCTTACAAGTATCTCATCCCGAGATTCCTATGTTTTAGAAAAATAAGGCATGGTACTCAGATCGAAGACGATCTTCTCGTTCCCAGGTTGCTTCGTCCTCAGAGTGATGAGACCACTGAACTTTCAGGAATTTGATGTTTTGACGACGAGGCTTACGCTCGGTTTCTTCAAGAATATGAACATGATACTCATGATAAGTCAGATCCTTCTTGAGATCAAGAGTTTGGTGATTAACACCATGAACATGATCTTTGAAGCAACGCTTGAGTTGAGACACATGGAAGACGTCGTGCACCTCAGGGAAATTTGCAGGCAACTCCAACTTGTATGCAAGGTTACCTTGCCTGGAGAGAACGCGAAAAGGACCAACATAATGAGGTGCCAGTTTTCCTTTAATGCCAAAATGATGGACCCCCTTTAAAGGAGTGACCTGAATATAAGTTTGATCACCAACTTCATATTCAACATGTTGATGGTGAAGATCATGATAGCTTTTCTGGTGAGACTGAGCAGTTTTCAAACGATCTCGAATGATACAGACTTGATCTTATGCTTCCTGAATCATATCCCGACCAAAGAACTTTCTTTCACTAGTGCCTGACTCGTTCAAATGAGTACGATAGGTTCTTCCATATAAGAACTGGAAAGGTGCCATGTCTATACTATACTGATAACTATTGTTGTAGGAGAATTCAACAAAAGGAATGAATTTCTCCCAGTTCTTTTCAAAAGATATGACACACGCTCTTAGCATATCTTCAAGGACTTGATTCACCCTTTCGGTCTAACCACCAGTGCTAGGATGATAAGCTGTACTAAAGGAGAGGTGAGTTCCCATGGCAGTTTGGAAACTTTCCTAGAACTTGGAGGTGAACAAACTTCCATGGTCAGATGTTATCTTCTTAGCAATACCATGAAGAACAACGATCTGGGAAATGTAAAGGTCAGCCAGTTCACTGGCTCGAAGGCTTTCCTTGATGGGAAGAAAGTGAGCGACCTTGGACAGATAGTCAACGATCACCCATATTGCATAATTTCCTTTTTGATTTTTTGGGAGACCAGTGATGAAGTCCATACCTATTTCATCCCATTTCCACTCAGGGATACGATATGGTTGTAGGAGACCAGCGGGACTTTGATGTTCAGCTTTGACGCGACGACAAACATCACACTCAGTAACAAAATGGCTGATATCTTTCTTCATACCAGACCACCAGAATCTTTGATGAAGATCCCGATACATCTTGGTACCTCCAGGGTGGATGGATAGAGGGGATTCATGAGCTTCGGTAAGGATTATCTGCTTCAAGTCATTTCCATTTGGCACTACCAGTCGTGTACCAAAATAGAGAACGCCTTCCTTGTTTATGGAGAAACATTTAGCAACTCTGCTAGCAATGTTCTCCTTGATCATGTTAATCTTAGGATCTTTCTTTTGAGCATCTTTGATTTGATCCTCTAGAAAAGACTTCACTTCAAGAGTAGATAGGAATCCACAAAGAACTACTTCAAGATTCAATCGAGCAAATTCCTCATGAAGAGAAGGTTGAGCTTGTTTGATCATCAGGTTTTTGAAGTAAGACTTATGGCTCAGCGCATCAGCAATGACGTTCGATTTGCCCGGTTGATAGTTGAGACCCAAATCATAGTCCTTGATGAGTTCCAACCATCTTCTTTCCCTGAGATTCAGATCAGGTTGCGTGAAAATATACTTCAGACTCTGATGATCATAGTATAACTCACAACGAGTACCAAGAAGGTAATGTCACCATTGCTTAAGAGCATGAACAACAGCTGCAAGCTCAATATCATGAGTTGGGTAGTTGTTCTCATGTGGTTTTAGATGATGGGAGGCATAAGCCACCACATTCCCATCTTGCATTAACACACATCCAATACCTTGGTGAGAAGCTGTTGGGATTCGTAGCATGGAAAACAAAATTTTTCTATCGCATACAAACAAACAAGCCAAGATCTATCTACTAGATTGTAGCAACGAGTCGATGGTATAACTTACCCTCGAAGATTCCAAAGCGTACGACGAGCGGATTCGTGGGTGATGATCTCAAGATCGTAGACGATCCTTAAGACCTTCCTCTCCCTTGTTCGGAGGTTGTAGCACTTTCCGATCTCGATTCCCGCAACACAACGGTGGGTAGAAAAAGAGGGGGATCCGCAGGCTTCGCCTGCTTCTGATGCAGTATCGTGGAGCTTATGAGAGAAGCTATTAGTGGTCTAGTAATTAGACACACCAATTAGAAGGCTCTAAACCAATTAGAAGGCTCTAAAACGCTGGCTAAAGCAATTAGAAGCTCTAAACCAAAACGGCTCTAAACCGGAGATTTAGAGGTAGAAAGTTGTGTGTCTAGGAGGAGCCCTCCTTATATAGGTGGAGGAGGGAGGAGTCCCTCCCCAACTCGGCCTAGGGGCGGGCGCCGGAAGCTAGGGGGGGCGCCGCCCGGAGGAGTCCAACTCCTCCAAAGTTGGTTCCAACTCCTCTTGCTTGTTTCCTTGACTTTCAAAATTTGACTTTCATGTTTTGGAACAGCAAGAACACTTAGTACATGATGCAATCATTCCAATATGTAATGACACATTCATGGGACAATCCGAACCTTCTAGAACATTCCCGATGAAACGACTAATCATTCCCCGACTCCGAAATGGGACTTTCCTTATATGAATCTTATTCTCCGGATCCCATCTCATAATACCATAACTACTCAAACAACGTAGAATCTTAGTGTGTCTGTCCCTCCTTCGTGAATTATGGGACATGATCGAGACACTTCTCCCAACAATAACCAATAGAGGAATCTGGAAATGAATGAACCACTTACACGATACCAATTTCCCTTTGTCTCACGATAGTTTACTTATCGACCAAGTCACATGCTTGCAAGCCAATTGGATGACATTCCACCGAGAGGGTATATCTATCCGTCATGTGGATGGACAAATCCCACTCTTGATCCATGTGTTTCAACCAATACTTTCCAACACTTAATGCCACCTTTATAGCCACCGTGTTTGATGTCATCAAAGCATACATCCGTAAAGGTGATATGCATGATCTCATGGTCGAAGGAATTAGGTTACTATGTATCGGAAAGCATATAGCAATTGAACTATTGAAATGACTTGATCTTTATGCTACGCTTATCTATAGGAGTATGTCCACCATATCATTCTCCTAACGATATGATCTTGTTGTTGATAACATCTCAATGTTCATGATAGGGAAACCACAATCATTAATCAACCAACAAGCTAGTGAAGTATAGAGGCTATACTAGGGACTTCAAATTAAGTTTACAAATCACACAAGTATTAATGTTTCCTTGTTAATACTATTATAGCATGAATATAAACATTTATCATAAACACAAAGATATAATAATAACTACATTTATTATTGCCTCTAGGGCATATCTCCAACAGAAGCATCACAAAATACGACAAAATCTTTGCTAGTGTGTTAGAGAACCAGCACCAAAGAAGTTGTTAACTTGGTTTTCAACATCTAGAAGCTTTTCTTCAGCCTTATCAGACCATTCAAACTTCTTATACTTCTTAATAAGATTAGTTATAGGCTTTTTAGTCCTAGAGAAGTTCTCGATGAACCGACGGTAATAACCGACCATCCCGAGAAAACTTCGGACATCCTTAAAGGATTTGGGAGACTCCCAGTCGAGGACAGTTTGGACCTTATCCAGGATAACAACAACCCCTTGGGAAGAAACAACATGACCAAGGAAGATGAGATCTTGTAACCAAAACTCACATTTGGAAAACTTGGCATAGAGACGATGTTCTCGAAGTTTTGTCAACACCAAATGAAGATGTTCCTCGTGTTATTCTTCGGTCTTGGAATAGACCAGAATATTGTTGATGTAGACCACAAATAACTTGTCGAGGTACTCCATGAAGACAGAGTTCATAAGCCACATAAAAGTGGCTGGAGCATTGGTAAGACCAAAAGACATGGCAGTATACTCGTAAAGACCATAACAAGTGGTGAAAGCAGTCTTTGGAATATCTTCTTTACAGATCTTTATCTGGTGATACCCTGACCTCAAATCCATTTTGGAAAAGACAGTGGCACCACTTAACTGATCAAAAAGATCGTTGATCCTATGGAGAGGATACTTGTTCTTGATAGTCACTGCATTGAGTGGGCGATAATCCACAACCAGAAGCGGTATATTGGTATCCCGCTTCTTAACAAAGATGGTAGGACATCCCCAAGAAGATGTGTTGGGCTGAATGTATCCTTTTCCTTCTAACTCCTCTAATTGCTTCTTCAACTCCACAAGCTCATGAGGAGGCATACGATAGGGTCTTTCAGAAATAGGAGCAGTTCTAGGAACTAACTCTATGACAAACTCCACACTTCGATAAGGTGGCATGCCAGGAAACTACTCAAGAAAGACTTCCGAGAATTCACAAACCACAAAAACATCTTGAATCTATAACAAAGGTATAACTTCAAGAGCATACAACTCCGCTTGAGGAATAGAAACAACTGAAGGAGATAGTGACCCTACGGTCCAATACTTGACTGTTATGCCAGCACGACTAGTCAGAGTCACATACTTGGTTGTGCAGTCAAGGATTGCTTGATAGCGGGTCAATCAATCCATGCCCAAAATGATGTCAACGTCGGTTGACTTGAGGGCAATAAGAGAGGTGGGAAAATCTTAAATTAAACTCCAATTAGATTCCCATGACTAACCATGGTGGAACACCACCTAGAACCAGGAGACTGAACTAGCAGATGAACGCATAACCCCTCAAAACTTATTCCATGCATTTGAGCAAAAGCTTGTGATAGGAATGAATGAGATGCTCCAGAATCAAACAAAACTTTAGCTAGAATTTGATTGATATGAAGCGTACCCATGATGACACTTGGATCTTCCTGAGCCTCCTCAGCAGAAATATGGGTCAGACGACCCCTTCCAGCACCTTGAGATTTATCATTCTTCTTCGGTGGTGGTGCTCTCTCGGTAGCACTCTTTTGAGGAGACTCTTTTGCAAAGTGCCCAGGCTGGTGACAATTGAAATAGATAAGACCTAATCCGGTACCAGTAGTAGGGTAGTTTGTTCTACTAGCAATGTTTGGAGTAGCATTTGGGCGAGATGTATATCCAGAAGATCTTGGAGTGTAAGGAGTACGTGGCACAACACTATAAGGTACGAAGACACGACGCTTCTTATTGCATGAACCAGCGTTGTTGTACCCCTCCTAAGGACGCTTATGGAGCTCCTCATACTCCACCTTTCCACTCTCGTCCCTCATAGCCTTGTTGACAAGATCTTGGAAGTTACCAAAGTCCATGAGGTGGATATCACAGTGAACCTCAGGATCCAGTCCCTTGCGGAACAGAGCTTGATTCTTAGCATCAGTGGAGACCTCTTCAGTAGCATAGCAGGCAAGACGATTAAAGTTGCGCTGGTAATAACACACCAAAACCAGTGCCCTGCTTTCTCTTGAGGAACTCCTTCCTCTTCTGATCCATCAGACACTCCGGAATATGATAAGCTCGGAAGGCTTCAGTGGACTCCCATGTAACAACATGCTGCGCAACTTGCATTGCCAAGAAATTTTCCCACCAGGAACCAACTGCTCCTTCCATATGATAAGCAGCAAAAGTCACCCAATCAGCTTGAGCAACATGACCAACCTAAAGTTTGTGCTCCATGGTGAGAAGACAATAGTCTGCATCATGTGGCTAAGTGGAATAGCTGAAAACTGGCGGAGTGAGACGTGTGAAGTCCTTGATACCAACTTTATTGTTCTGGTTGGTTTCATACATGGCCATGAGTTGAACCATGGATGGTAGTGGAGGAAGGTTGGAAGATTCACCCTCATTTGCAGCACCACGGGCATGAGCACGAGTATGAGCACGAGAGGTGTCACCCATCCTAGAAGAACGAAATGAGTTTGACAAGGGATTCAAAGGAACAAGGCGGAAAGAAGAACAAAAATTACTTGATATAAACATATCACCTTATCAAGCATGGTAGTATCCAAGCATACTAATGTATACACTAACCAGCTGACTTACAAACCATGAAAATGGAATTCTAAGATGTTACACACCAAGCAAAACTAAGATGTCTTGGAACTCTGGGATAGCAACCAGGTACAAAGTACTTAAGAAAAAAAAACCAAAACCACGATCCTAAAAGTTTTGAGATATGAGATAACGAATGAAAACCTTCTCAACCAAATAAGGTAAGAAAACTCCAGCATCAGAAACACACCAGAGAAGGAGTAAAAATAATCCTAGTCAGAGTTTATGCAAATACTTTTTAACTTTAAAATAGTTTTGTCAACTTCTAGACTCAACATCGACCAATAAAAGGGTTTCCTACAGGAAGTACTGCTCTGATACTAAAACCTGTAACACCCCCGGGATTAGGTTTAAACTAACCTCAGATCACCATCTAAGATGAGCTTAACTCCAAGCATGGAAGATCATAGTAAAATTTGGTAACATTATAGAACTCAGGGATTTAACAACATAAGTTTAACCTCTTAACAAAGTACGATATCAGAGTTATTACAAACCAGAGGTCACAGACCCAACATTACATCAAACAACAAAAGCAAAAATATGTTTTTCTACACAACAAACTTAGCAAAGGGCCTAATAGGCCATAAAAAAGCGACGTCCATCCCATAGTCCTCAGGCTTCTACCTGGGATCCCTGTCACATCCCAAGATTTTAGAAACTGGGACTAGAAAAAAAATTTGCATTTGCATGATATTCATCAGCATTGCATTGCATATTTGCATCAAGAAAAATCCCTAAATATAAATAAAGTACTAAAACCCTAAATAGTATATGCCACTTTGTTCCTAAAGGAAATTAAATTGGCTTTATAAAAACCCATTGTTGCTAAGGAATCGATTATTGATAATTATAGCCTAAAAGATCCAATTAATATTACAAAATTTTAGAAACAAAATTGAGCTCATTTGGAGCTATTATGAAAAAGTTATGGAATAAATACAAACAAATAAAGATATAAATAAAATGAAATATACAAGGATTTATAAATCCAATACTTGCAAACTAGTAAAAAATTATTAATATGATCCTACAATGATCTATTCGATTTTAGAAAATTTTAGAAACAAGAATCATATCATTTGGAGTTTGTATGCAAAAGATATGAGGGGAACAAGTAAATACAAAATGAAAAAAGAAAAAAAATCTAAGTGGGCCGGCCCATCTACCAGACCGAACCAGCCCGCCACGCGCACGAAGAAGGATCGATCTTTGGTTTGCTTTAATTTCCGTGCAAATCAGTTTTTTTCAAACCTATCTCTTTTCAAACTCTTATAAGTTTTAATCTACAACTCCAAATCGACTTCTATTTATTTCTACTTGTTCCCTACTCCAAGACCTATATCTCCACCATCCTAAACCTCCATATAAACCCATGGAGCCACAGCTGTATGAGTTTCCCTTCTCGAAATCCCGAATCTACACATGCCCAAATCTTATTTCGCTTATTAACCCATATAGACTTCGTCGTTTGCCTTCGGCCAAAAAAGAAAGTTGTAGATCTCGTCGAAATCTTTCAATCCCGACAAACCACACATCTTTTCATCCACCACAGCCGGAGAATTTCGCATCGTAATATTTCATATATGATGGTGTAAATCCAAGATGTACTCGCGCTCGTTTCTTCAAATCCAAATTCCTTTGGTGAGAAGGTAGGACTAATGATTCCCCACAACTTTCATGTTGTAAGTTTTTCAATTTGACCTACGGATTTGTCACTCTAACACAGATCTATTTATTTTCTATTCTGAGCCAAAATCGGGTCAATCTCCTCTCCTAGCCACTGGATCTCATCCCAACGGCCAGGATTAGACCGATTCCGCAAAGGGATACGAGCCAACCAGATCTTGCCACGTGTCAACGCCAGGTCAGCCCGTAGCCCAGTCAGCAAAGAATATTCCCTAATATTCCCTTTAATTTGAAATCGAAATTTAATTTGCAGAAAATTAAGTAAACTTGCAAAAATTATATAAAAATATTTGTAGGTCCAAAAATAGCAAATAATATATCAATGGATTCAAAAAAACGTGTAGAATATTATTATGGCACTAGATCTAACTTTTACTGTAATAATTTAATTAGTTTTAATGGTATTTTAGGTTAATAAATTCATATAAAATTATCTGTAACTCCGAAAAATATGAACCATATATCATATTGAAGCTACTATAATGTAGATTAATAATATCTGGTTGGATCCAGCCTTTGCGGATTATTTACCCCGTATTGATTTAATTAGTTTTAATGGCTTTAGAAATCATTAAATTCATAGTAAATTATTTGCATATCACAAATATATAAATGATATACCGATGGAAAGATGGTTCCATGTAGATCATCAATATGCAAATGGTTCAGGCAAATACTATAAGGTTTCACAGCAATTAAATAAATAGGTTAATGGCTTATTTAGAGTATTAAAATCATAGTAATTCGAATACTGCTCAGAAAAATTACAAATAATATGTCCCTAGAATCACAAATCCATGGAGATTACAAATATAATTTTAGTTTGATTTTTAGGCAACAGAAACTATATGAATCATTTAAAACCCATTAAACACTATTTAAATCATACAAAAATATCTATAACTCCGATTAGGGTGAATCCAATGCCTACTGGTTAGTATTAACGTCATCTATCCAGTAAAACCAAGACACAAATTTAATTTGACAGTTAGTATAGGCGTTATAACAGAACTATTAAAAAACCTATATTGGCAAGTAATTATTAATAACAAGTACTCCATTGCATTAATTGGCCTCTTGCATGCATAATATACTTCATTATTGTTTAGAGAACTAAAGTAACAACCATTTTGACTTATTAAATTGTCATGCATACATTTGTTGCATTTGTTTAATCTCTATGTGCTATTGTTTATGTTGTATGCAATTGTTTGATCGATAGATTGCGAGGAGTGCAACGTGTGTGATTGCAACGAGTGCTTGAACGACTTCACCAAATACCAAGGCAAGTAGATGCTACTTTGTTCATGTCGTTGTACTACTATTTTTAATGCATTGTCGTGTATTTTGTAGATGCATATGTAGGAAATTACTATCGCTATGCTATGTCCTATTATGTGGTAGGGATTTCCTGTAGATGAGCCACCGTTGGTAGATGTTCTTAGCCATGCTAGGATGAACGAGGACTGGGTTACATGACTGAAAGTTGTTTCTAAATGTGTTGGTTTGCGAAAACTAAAAACAACTTAATCAATGAATCTCCTGGGTGTGATGGGATTGAAAATTTTGGTGGTATCATTGCGGAAAGGCACCCAGGTATCAAGAGAAAATGATTGGCTTCTTTATTTTGTAGCTTACGTGTACAACCATGTGCCAATAATGGAATGGGCGGTTGGTTGGACTTAGTAGGTTGTGGTAACTCGAACCCACGTATCCAGAGATATAGAATTTTGGTAGGTTGGACCGGTGCGTGTCGGGTTTGGGGAGCTACTTCCCGAACGGTCCATTCTTGGACTTCTCCCTATCATCACCAATATGAGAGTGGTGGTACGAGCTGGGCTGGCCAAGTCACATGGGTATAGTGTACTAACCCCTGTAGGGTGTATAAACTAATCGATTAGCCGTGTCCCCGGTTACGGACATCTGAGTTGCTTGATATTGAGTTCATGACATGTTTCTCGCTCATTCTAATTTCCTAATTGCTTTAATGTTGATGGGTTAATCTATTTGGGATCTTTTCAAAGAAAATTAAAACTGTTTATGAAAGTAGGACAAAGGTATTTGCAAATGCAAGCTAGCAAGCCACAACTCCACTTGACAAATATGCATGTAGATGTTAGCTCTATTGTCTCCTTTAATAGCTCTACTTGCCATAAATTCCAAGTATTGACCCTTCGGGGTTGCTACTTTTTATGTTGCAGGATGTTCCGATTCTAAGTGATCAAATAGGTCGCGATACTCCACTCAACAGTTGTTCGCCTGTGGCACAATTAAAGATGGAGCCTATCAATTGTTTATGCTTCCGTATGCTACTTGATATTGAGCTAGCCTTGAGCTAAGCATTATTGTGATAATGTAAATTCTGGATAAATTCGTTATTTATGATGCACTATTAAATTCTTTGGTATTCATCTGTACTGTGTGTTCTAGTGAACCGATCCAGGGATTGACACTATACACATGAACTCAACCTTATCAGGCGAGAGTGTTGCAAGATGGTATCAGAGCAGTGTGTTGACTGTAGGATCGTGACCTTAGAAATGGATTAGTAATAGAAGAGCTCTATTAGGAGAATAATCATATTTTCTACTTATTAGAGTTCTTATATTCCTTATCTATCTTTTCTAGAACCTCTTCCTATTCAAACATTTATAGTTGTCCATTCTTATGATACCTGTATGAGAGTTAGCTAAGTAAAAAAACAAATAGTATGACATAAATAAACATCTCATCAAGTTTGGTTAGATCTAGACCACCATGTTCTATCTCTTTAGGAGATCATCGCTATCGTGTTGGCATATTGTTCTTACCACCTTATGTGGTATCACAATATAGGTTGCTTGCTTGTTTGTACTGAACCATATCGTGTGATGCCTTGTTTAGGATCTGTTTTTTTTGAAAATCTAAAGTTGCTGGAGTTTTTGTGTGGTTTTAAAATTATTTTAATGGTGTGAATTGATTGAAATTCGTAGAATTACTGCTGCAGTTTTCTGCCTGACCTGTTGTACCGCGCGATTTTTCATATTTTATTGGTAACTCAAAAAAATCTAAAAAGCAGAATATGGAGCGTAATTACCTGTAGTATATGCACAAAAATTGGCTAAAATTCCTGACGAGTTTAAGTCGGTCAGAAAAATTCGTGAAGTCTGTTGTACCGTTTTGACATATTTTGTTTATTGCTTATAAGTTGCTATGTTTTACTCTAGTATTGTTCCCAATGCTTTCAAACTATTTTGTGGTTATATACTGCTATATTTAGACCCCTGTAATGTTATTATAAAAGTGTTTGATTGTGTGTTGATCGCCTATGATTGTTTCCTTGTTTGTGACATTGATTGCTTCATATAGTTATGGGTAGGATTATTTTCTTAGTCATTTCTTTCCTATAGAATCTATTCTTCCCTATCTTGAACCCTTGGAGATATAATGATGTGTTAAGTGGAAGGTTTGACAACACAATGCATTTAGGAAGGAGAATGCTTTATCTAATCGAAAAAAGAGATGTGGTAGTATGAAATGTTAAAATGATGTTATGTAGTAGATTACGCAACCTGAAAGTGGAAGTATCGATAGTTTAGTTTTAGTAGTAGCTTTGTTGATTGAATACATGGGAGTCTACATAGAGCATTAGTTCGTGCCCATGGAAACATTCTTCAAGGCAAGTGAGGATGCCCGAGTGATAGAAAAATGTGATTCACCTATCCCCATACATGGTAATGATTTGGGTGCAGGATGGATTGATCACCATTCCTACTACTCTTGTTATTCGCTCTTGTACTGTTGGCTTTGCGAATCTCGAGTGCCTTTCAACCATAGCAAAGAGCCGGAGTTGATCTTAAACCATAGATATTGGAGCACATAAAAATTTCCCACTAGCTAGATTATATTGGATTCTGTTATCGCCGTATTTTGGCCAAAGACGGAGATGGGCCGTGATCAAGATGGGCTTGGAAGATACGTATATTCAACGTGTTGTTGGATCGGCCTAGTGTGTGGATTTGGGCTAAATTGCCCGTGTATCTTGTATCATAGTAGGTTTCGTATTTGTTTAGGTTCCGTTTATGTTTAGGTAAAGATAGAGTTGTAGAGTTATTCCAAAAGTAGAGAGTCTCCGGACTATAAATATGTACCTAAGGTTATCGAAAAAAGGAGGACAACCACGTTCACAACAAACACAATCTCAAGATCGCCACCCCTTGTTTCTAGGGTTTCTTTCGGGTAAGTGCCATGCTGCCTAGATCGCATCTTGCGATCTAGGCAGTATCTACTTATGCGTTACCTGGTTTTACTCATACTGAAGCGTTGTTGATGGAGAGTAATACCATTATCATAGATTGTTTGAGGCTAGCATCGGTGCTTTTCATTATTATTGTCGAAGTTATGCTACCTCTAGTTATCTCGCTACCCTTGCACCTTTTCCCAAGTGTAAGGGTAGCATCTTGCTTGATTTTTATTTAGTCGATTCGATCTGTTATAGTTGTGCCTTGTTTACCAAGGTTTAGTTTAATATCTACGTAATCAGGCCTTACAAACGGGTTGAACGATCCAGTAGTACATAGGGACGTGGCTTATTCGTTCTAGAGTTGTTCCGGTAATTGACTTTACGTTGGTTATTAGGCCTCCTCTAGGGTTAATATTCTTCATCTTTTGTACATACCAGGCTCAATTACGTGTAGGACGTTCCAGTTACGTGGTGAAAACATTAAACTGTCGTAGATCGACTTAACTTGTAGTGATCAAGCAAAACCCCATGTTATCGTGAATCTAATGCAGAACCATGGGGCAATCGGCTCTAGTAGCCGATTTACAGGGAAACCTGGGAGCCGGTCACGGCTCGAATTTTACGTATACTTGTTTATCATGCAAGAAATCAATCGGAGCAATCCTTCACCTTCCTGACCAGGTATAGGTCAGGTGGCATCTCCGAACCAAGCCAGACGTGTGCGGAGTTTTTGCGCCGTCGCCGAGGGACCAGGCCCACCAGCAGGAGCCTCCCTCTCCGTGTTGCTCGTCGCTGCTCGCCGTGGGTTTTGGCAACACATTCTCGCACGCCGGTGGGACCTTCAGCAACGTCTACATCAACATCCGACGCTGCGATGGAGAATGCAGACCACTTACGACGATCTACCTGACGAGCACAAGGCCAAGTATGACGAGATCAAGGCTCTCTTCGAAGAAGACCTCATTAGCTCTTTTGAGAGGACCCGTAAGCATGGCATCAAGTGGAGGGGGTTCTCCCCCGAGGGTGCCCTCGATGAGGTAGATCTATCTGTTTCTTCGGAGGAGCGCACCAGAGCTCTACGGCAGGAAGTCAACTACATGGTGGCTCATTCTCTGCACCGCCATTCTAAGAGCCTGGTGAACGCTTTCGAGCGGATCGCGGTTCGCGTAGTTCAGGAGATCATGAAGCATCAGTACTCTCCGTCGGGGCCTACTCGGGACTCACGGGAGAAAGACCGCCTGCACCAGGCCACATGCCGTTCACACTTGCAGCTCGAGCCGCCAGGGCAGCGGCTTATGTCGCTCTACAAGGTGGAGGCGAAGCGATTGCCAATTCCTGTTTGAGCCACCTAAGGAAATCCCACACGGGTATATATGCGCCACGCATGCGGATCGCAATAACTCGACACGCACCAACAGGTTGCAACCGCAGGAGTCTCCGCAGGAGTTCCCGGGCAGGATCTTCAGGCGTGTCCGAGCAGCGATATGCCGGATGGACGCCGACAAACAGCGTGGCTAGCCAAGTATGCCATCGAACAAGTCATGAGAATCTAGCCCTACAGCTCAAACAAAGGAGCAAATCGGTACCATCCTCGAGGGACCGGTTCGACCGTCAAGAGAAGGACAATCGGCTATTCAAAGCCGCATTCAACGAGTTTGATCTCGATTCCGCCGCCACCCAAATATAAGCTCCCCGAGTTCTCAAGGTTCGTCGGAAGGGTCAAGCTCGATCGAGCACATAAGCCGATACCGGCCCAACTAGGCATGATTTCGCATCGGATCGATGCGCGTAAGATTTTTGCGCAATCTTTGACAGACCAGCTTTGGGTGGTACACCTCACGCCACCGATTCAATTCATACCGGAAGCAATCGGAAGAGCAGTTCCACATCCAGTACCATTCGAGGCTACCGAGGCTGGCATTGCGCACTGGCGCAGTGCGTAAGCGGGAGAAACGTAGCCGAATACATCCAGCTCTTCAGACCGCCAAGAACCGATGTTACTCGCTTAATCGAGAAGGAAGCGGTCGAATCGGCAGTGTTGGGTCTCTCGCACCCATCAAGGATCTGGCTTTCCAAGTGAGTACAACTCATTGGCGCACATGGCCCGTAAAGCGACGATGTATGAACAGCACGACGAGTTGTACCAAGACAAATTCAAACGTCCGATAGGCCTGGTCGATACAGAAGAAGGTGATCCTGCGCAAGACCAGGAGGTGGCCGTGGCTGAATTGGCTCGGGGGGCAGATCCTGTGGCCTGCAAATGGGTGAAACAGCAAGGGCCTGCGAAAGGGTTCGACTTCGATGTGAGCAAAGCCGAGCAGATATTTGATTTGCTGCTGAAGGAGAAGCAGCTGAGGTTACCCGAAGGCCACAAAATCCCTACGGCTCAGGAAATGAACGGGAGGTCATCGCAAGTGGCATCACTGTTCACCCATACCACCAATGAGTGCAAAGAGCTCACGCCAAATCCAAATGGCAATAGAACAAGGTCGTCTGATCCTCGGGCAGTTCGCCATGAAAGTGGACACGAACCCTTTTCCCGGCGTCAACATGGTAGAGCTCTGCTCGCGAGGCGTCACCTGGATTTCTCGCTCGCGTTAATATGGCGGTGGTCAGGTACCACCATGACACGCATAAGGAGGAAGGTGGTCGCTCTCGGGCAAGGAAAGAAAGGAGGCTAGTCCATGCGACCGCCCAGCCAATGACAAAGGTACTTAATAGAGGAACAAGTGAGGAGAGTGCGATATCAGAAGCCACATTCCACGCATCTCCTTAACAAGTATGAACGCCAGTATGACCAACGTCGCCGGCGCGACAGAGACGGCGAAAGATATGAGCACCTTGCTAGGGGACCGTCAAAAGAAAAGGAAGGCGCACACAAACATTGGGATTGTCCTTTCTTCAAGTACTGCTGACGGGATGAGCCGATTGCTCATACGACAACTGCCCGAATGCGGTCAGCAGAAGGAAGACACGAGGCCGATGTCGTGTTCAAACGCTAGGGCCTCTTCCACCCCGAGCCGTCAGGAGTCCGCCGAGCAGAGGACCTCGAGAAGCCAAAGAATGACAAAGACGAAGACAGTATCACCGTCCAAGGTGGTGTCCCGACGACTCGCATACACCCGTAAGCGAGTGCAGCGGCGTAACTTGGAGGAAGTCAAGCGCAGATTCCACGCTTTGAAGAAAGCACGGCTGATCTGGCCAAAGTGAGGCGACTTTGAAACGGAAGATCTCCCGACAAGGAAAGAATGGCGCCAAACCAGCAAAAGCCGATGCACGACATCGGCCGCACAAACATGGTGTTCGTACTACCGTAATTCGCGCCAAGAACCAATGAGCTACCAAAGGCAGTTTGGCTGCGGTCCACGGCCGTTATCTTTGAGAAGCCACGGAGAAGGGTCATAAACATCCGAAAGCCCTGCACTGCGGGTTACATCAATGGGCAACCTGTCGCAAGATGTTGGTGGACACCGGGCGGCAATCAATATCATGCCATACTCCATGCTACGACGTTTAGGACGCCCACCGCAGATCGATCAAAACCAACGCCACGTTAAGCGACTTCAACGGTCGACTTGAAACGCAAGGCGTACTGAACGTAGATCTGACCGTGGGCCGAAAAACCATCCCCACGTCATTCTTCGTCGTGGACAGCAAAAGCACTTACACTGTCTTGCTAGGAAGGGATTGGATTCACGCTAATTGCTGCATTTCATCCACGATGCACCAGTGCCTAATCCAGTGGGATGGCGATGAAGTGGAGGTCATCCACGCGGACGATTCTATCGAGAGCTCCATAGCTGGCATGAACGTCTGGGAAGCAGAAGACCAAGAGCCGATCTCTGGAATAAATCTAGACGGCTGCGAGCGTATTGAAGGTACAAAAAACGGGGTGAGGCTGGTCTTATCCACTGGCCTTACAGAGTAGAAAAGCCCACGATCATTCAGGTACGCCGATCCTCGCGATCGCCACAAAAATAAAAAGAAGCGATCATCGACAATCACTCATGTAGTCGTGAGAGATGCTCTGCCACTGTAAAACAATAAGGTGTAAACCGTCCTCGACTAATGCAAGCAAAAAGGGGGCCGATTCAAGCAATCGTCCCAAATTATTTTTGTTATCCTCACCTACCGCTTGCCCTGTGTTTAGCATCGATTTGACAGGTGACGGGAAGCTAGGATACGGGTTCACATCCGCTGATGAGCTAGAAGAGATCGACATTGGTCCTGGGGATAAGCCACGACCAACATTTATCGCCAGAAGTTAGATCCGAATCTGGGCCCAATGATAGCCTGTTGAAACAATATCCGCATCGCACCGGGACTACAGAGATGCTCGTTAGACAGAGCATCATCGAGCATCGACTCCGCTCAAAAAGGATTTCGCCATTTCGCAGCGAGCACGACAAATGAAGGCCGAAATTCGAAGAAGTCAAGAAAGAGGTCGAGAAAATGTTGACAGCCAAGTTGATGAGGCCATGCGTATGCCGAGTGGATTTCTAGTATCGCATCAGAGAAGAAGGATGGCCGATGGCGTGTTGCCATAGATTTTCGGATCTCAACAGAGCTACCCCAAAGGATGAGTATCCGATGCCGTGGCGTAAACATTAATCAATGCAGCAGTGGTCATAAGATTTTGAGCTTCATGGACGGCAATGCCATACAACCAAATTTTATGGCTCAGGAAGACATACACAAGACCGCATTCGAGTCCTGTGTTCGGGGTTGTTTGAGTATGTAGTCATGACGTCGACTCAAGAATGCCGCGCCACGTACCAAAGGGCCATGAATTATATTTTCCATGATCCGATCGGCAACCGGTGGAGATTTACATCGGCGTGGTGGTCAAGTCCGCTTCACGACGGACACTGGGCGATCGCAACGCTCCCGGACCGAACAAGAAAATTCGCTACGAATGAATCCAAAGAAGTGTGCCTTCGGGTCACGGTCGGTCAGTTTGGGTTTTTGGTCCATGAACGCGAATTGAAATCGGCCTGAAAAGTCGAGGCAAGGTCGAACAATGAAGCCACCCACCACGAAGAAAGAATCAGTCCCTCATCGGCAAGATCAACTTCGTCAGAAGATTCATCTCTAATCTGTCAGGAAGGATAGAGCCGTTCATGGGACTAGTAAAAATCAAATCTGACGAGGAATTCCGCTGGGGGGCAGAACAACAACGTGCCTTCGACGAGATCAAAGATTATTTGACGAAGCCGCCAGTGTTAGTTCCACCGCAGCCTGACAGGCCGTTCTTCATTTACTTATCAGTAGCTGACACGTCCATTGCCTCGGTGGTGGTGCAAATTTATGATGGGCTGGAGCGAGTCGTTTTTACATAAGCGTATGATGCCGGACGAGACAAGGTACCACGATATCGATAAGTTGTGCTCTGCTGTTTTTACCGCACCAAGCTGCGCCATATCTTCTTTGCCAGAGATTGTCATCATATGCAAGTCGACGTCATAAAGCACATGCCGTCGGCTCCTATGTTGAAAGGCCGATTGGGCAAATGGATGTTTGCATTATCGAGTTTGACATCCGTACCAACCCGCCAAGGCGTTAAGGGACAAGCGTTGGCGATCTTATCGCCGAAAGAATCAACACTAATATAGCGACCGCAGATCCGGCGTGGGCTATGTTTTTCGATGGATCGGTCTCGTGACGGGGCGGCATCGGCATGCTACTCGTGTCGCCCCGGGGGGCAACATTCTCTTTCTCCATCAGGTTATCTGCACCCCGCACCAATAACGTCGCTGAGTATGAGGCGATACGCAAGGGGATGGAGTTGCTCATCGAAGCCGGAGCAGAAGCGGTGGAAATTTTTGGGGACTCCAAGTTGGTGATCTCGGCTCACGGAGGACTACAAGTAGAGCGAGTCCCTCTTCCCATTATGGCTGCACCGCCGCTAGGCGATGGCGCAATTCGCATAAACTTCACTTGGATCCCACGATCGCAGAATACCGAGGCGAACGATCTTGCGCAGATGGCTTCAGGCTACAAGGACGCAGCGGGAGCCGATGTTCGTGCACGCCTCGGAAGCAGACGATCGGAGCCGATATCTTCAATTACTTGAAGGATCCGGCTGGGGCACCTAAACGGATAAGATACAAAGCCATGAAGTACGTCTTGATTGGCGATGACATGTTCTACAGGACTGGAAGGACTATTGCTCAAATGCAGGGGATACTGAGGCCAATCGGCTCCTACACGAGGTACACGAAGGCACTGTGGAACTCACCAATCAGCTCATAAGATGAAATGGTTGATCAGCGATCAGGATTTTATTGGCCCACCATGCTTGAGGACTGTTTCAAGTACTACAAAGGGTGTCGGGCATGTCGAAATTCGGAAAATTCAGATGGTACCAGACAAGAATGAACCCCATCATCAAGCCTTGGCCATTCCGAGGTTGGGGCATGGACATGATCGGCAAAATCAATCCCCATCAAGCAAAGGCCACATGTGGATTTTGGCCATCACCGATTATTTCACTAAATGGGTGGAGGCTGTCCCGATGAAATCAAGAACTCAAGGATGTTATCAATTTTGTGAAAGAACATGTCATCCATAGATTCGGATTCCCAAACTATCACGACCGATGGAGGTTCGGTCTTTATTTCTCAAGAGTTTAGAAAGTTTTGCGAGGACATGGGGATCAAGCTGATCAGGTCATCTCCATACTATGCTCAGCGAATGGGCAAGCAAGCCCAACGAGCCTCATCAAGCTAATCAAGAGAAAATCGATGAGCACCTTAGGCGCTGGCACGAGGTTTTGTCGAGGCATTGTGGGCTTATCGCATGTCATGCCATGGGGCGATTAAAACCTCGCCGTACCATCTAGTATATGGACAAGAAGTATTGCCTTGGGAAATTACGGCTGGTCGAGACGGTCACTTTTCGTGACGATCTAACAATCAAGAATATACAACCACGATGAGTGACAAGTGGAGGACTTAACCGAGCTCATTTGTGGTCATGGAGAAAATCAAAGAGAACAAGGCCAAAGTAGCTCGTGCATACAACAAGAAAGTGAAGCCAAAGGAGTTCCACGTTGGTGATCCGGTATGGGAAGCCGTGTTGCCCTTGGGGACTAAGGATGCAAGATATGGTAAATGGTCTCCAAATTGGCATGGACCGCAGGTCGATCAAGTTTTAAGAGGAAACGCATACATGCTCGAGCATTTGGATGGCGAAAGTTCGATGGGTCAACGGTCAACATCTCAAGAAATATTTCCCAAGCATGTGGGATGTTGGACAAGAAGCTTGAGGGCCGATACATGAAATCGGCTAAGTAAAGCACGTGAGACGATGGACAAGAAATATGGGGGCCGATTCGAAATCGGCGAATAAAAGAAAATACATAGCCGATCTCGGCTTTGTGGCTTGTCGCTAGTTGTTTGTTCGGCACGTTTCCGATGGGCAATTGGAGGTTTGGGTCGTCCGTTTTGAAAAAGGTTGCAGGTTACCATTGGAACCAAGAAGTGGCCGTATTAAGGGGCCTAAAGATGCGACCAAGTTTTGACCCTATCAACGTTTTTGGGGAGAAGCCGATGGGTAGTCATCGGCTCTTTGCGATTTGACTTGTCTGACTGTATGCGTGCAGTATGTTGAAAGCCGATACAGTGTCATCGACTTCTGGAGCATAGACCTATTTCGGTTATCGGCAAAATTGAAGCGAAGAGGAACAATATTTGGGGAGCGGATTTTCATTCATTCGAATATGATTGCTTACAAAAGGGTGATTGATTACAAAAGGAAGCCTACTACTACTACTGTTGCTGCTACTAATTCCTAATCTAAAGGGCGAGATCATCATTGCCGTCGCCGCCGCCTTCTTATTTGTCTTGGCTGCTGCCGGCCGTCTTCACTTCTTCTTTGAAGAAGCAGTGGGGCCTCCTCATCCTCGTCGTCATCTTCGGTGTCACGCTGGACCCGTGAAGCGCTTCGCTCACGGTACTGGAGGAGGTTTCCTCTTCCGATTCCTCCTCCTCGTCGGAGGACTCGACGCCGTCCCAAGACCAAGCGTCATCGCTGCTCTTCGCCTCCAGTTCCCCGTCAACGAGGAACTGTAGGCTCTCCTCACCGTCGGTCATGGACGCGTCGTCCTCCGACCAGACAGCGAAGTCCCAACCCCTCTTGTCCCACCATTGTGGGGCGAGAGTGTTGTACGCCGCCGTCGGCGGGTGTTCTGGCGTCGGCTCTCGGTCGCTCATCGAGTTGGAGGCGTGGGAAGACACACCGGAGGAAGCAGAGGAGGCCATGGCAAGAAAGAGGGTTTTTCAAGGAGGAAGAAGGGTTTTCGGCAGATGGAGGAAGATGGGACCGTGAACTGCTTCAGCGAATTTAAATAAGGGGAATAGTGGAGAGACGGTTCAATGCCATAGCGGTTCCCAGTTACCGCCAAAATCGTCAAATCATGCACCGCGAGGAGTTGAGAAGACAGGCATCATGATGAAGGGGTAGCGTGGCGATTCTGCTCGCCACGCATTCTCGACGCGACCCGATAAAAAAAGAGGAGAAGAAGAAAAAAACACGAGTGGTTTTGGAATTATCATTACCAAAACCGGGGACATGTGTTATCAGTATTTTGGCCAAAGACGGAGATGGGCCGTGATCAAGATGGGCTTGGAAGATACGTATATTCAACGTGTTGTTGGATCGGCCTAGTGTGTGGATTTGGGCTAAATTGCCCGTGTATCTTGTATCATAGTAGGTTTCGTATTTGTTTAGGTTCCGTTTATGTTTAGGTAAAGATAGAGTTGTAGAGTTATTCCAAAAGTAGAGAGTCTCCGGACTATAAATATGTACCTAAGGTTATCGAAAAAAGGAGGACAACCACGTTCACAACAAACACAATCTCGGCGCATCGCCACCCCTTGTTTCTAGGGTTTCTTTCGGGTAAGTGCCATTGCGATCTAGGCAGTATCTACTTATGCGTTACCTGGTTTTACTCATACTGAAGCGTTGTTGATGGCGAGTAATACCATTATCATAGATTTTTTGAGGCTAGCATCGGTGCTTTTCATTATTATTGTCGAAGTTATGCTACCTCTAGTTATCTCGCTACCCTTGCACCTTTTCCCAAGTGTAAGTGTAGCATCTTGCTTGATTTTTATTTAGTCGATTCGATCTGTTATAGTTGTGCCTTGTTTACCAAGGTTTAGTTTAATATCTACGTAATCAGGAATTACAAACGGGTTGAACGATCCAGTAGTACATAGGGACGTGGCTTATTCGTTCTAGAGAAGTTGTTCCGGTAATTGACTTTACGTTGGTTATTAGGCCTCCTCTAGGGTTAATATTCTTCATCTTTTGTACATACCAGGCTCAATTACGTGTAGGACGTTCCAGTTACGTGGTGAAAACATTAAACTGTCGTAGATCGATTTAACTTGTAGTGATCAAGCAAAACCCCATGTTATCGTGAATCTAATGCAGAACCATGGGGCAATCGGCTCTAGGAGCCGATTTACAGGGAAACCTGGGAGCCGGTCACGGCTCGAATTTTACGTATACTTGTTTACCATGCAGGGAATCAATCGAGCAATCCTTCACCTTCGACTGTATAGGTCGGTGGCACGCCTCGAACCAAGCAGGGCGTGTCTAGGAGTTTTGCGGGCCGCCGAGGGACCAGGGCCACTAGCCACGGGAGCCTCCGGCTCTCCGTGTTGCTCGCCGTCACGGTGGTTTGGCAACAGATTCACATGACATAGTAGTAATAGTAGACATAGACTGGATGGTTAAATAAGAAGCTCGAATTGTTGGTGCACAACTTGATACTACACTCACAATCCTAGAGGGAGGAAGAACAAGATATATCTTATCAACTATCCTTGGAGATGCAAGTTTAATTTTCTTAAGGGGGTTAGCCTCGACATCAACACCCGTACCCTTGCTAGCCATTCCGAATCTCGGGACGAGATTCATCTTAAGGGGGTTAGTCTGTCACATTCCAAGATTTTAGAAATTGGGACTAGAATTTTTTTTTGCATTTGCATGATATTCATCAGCATTGCATTGCATATTTGCATCAAGAAAAATCCCTAAATATAAATAAAGTACTAAAACCCTAAATAGTATATGCCACTTTGTTCCTAAAGGGAATTAAATTGGCTTTATAAAAACCCATTGTTGCTAAGGCATCGATTATTGATAATTATAGCCTAAAAAGATCCAATTAATATTACAAAATTTTAGAAACAAAACTGAGCTCATTTGGAGCTATTATGAAAAAGTTATGGAATAAATACAAACAAATAAAGATATAAATAAAATGAAATATACAAGGATTTATAAATCCACTACTTGCAAACTAGTAAAAAAATTATAAATATGATCCTACAATGATCTATTCGATTTTAAAAAAAATTAGAAACAAGAATCATATCATTTGGAGTTCGTATGCAAAAGATATGAGGGAAACAAGTAAATAGAAAATGAAAAAAAGAAAAAAAAATCTAAGTGGGCCAGCCCAGCTACCAGACCGAACCAGCCAGCCACGCGCACGAAGAAGGGTCAATCTCTGCTTTGCTTTAATTTCCGTGCAAATTATTTTTTCTCAAACTTATCTCTATTCAAACTCTTATAACTTTTAATCTACAACTCCAAATCGACTTCCGTTTGTTTCTACTTGTTTCCTACTCCAAGATCTATCTCTCCACCGTCCTAAACTTTCATATAAACCTGCGTAGCCACAGCTGTATGAGTTTCCCTTCTCGAAATCCCGAACCTACACATGCCCAAATCTTATTTCGCTTATTAACCCATCTAGACTTCGTCGTTTGCCTTCGGCCAAAAAACAAAAGTTGTAGATCTCGTCGAAATCTTTCAATCCCGACAAACCTCACATCTTTTCATCCACCACAGCCGGAGAATTTCGCACCGCAATATTTCAGATATGACAGTGTAAATCCAAGATGTACTCGCGCTTGTTTCTTCAAATCCAAATTCCTTTGGTGAGAAGGTAGGACTAATGATTCCCCCACAACTTTCATGTTGTAAGTTTTTTAATTTGACCTACGGATTTGTCTCTCTAACACAGATCTATTTCTTGTCTATTCTGAGCCAAAATCGGGTCAATCTCCTCTCCTAGCCACTGGATCTCATCCCAACGGCCAGGATTAGATCGATTCCACAAAGTGCACGAGCCAACCAGATCTCGCCACGTGTCAACGCCAGGTCAGCCCGCAGCCCAGTCAGCAAAGAATATTCCCTAATATTCCCTGTAAATTTAAAATTGAAATTTAATTTGTAGAAAATTAAATAAACTTGCAAAAATTATATAAAAAGATTCGTAGGTCCAAAAATAGAAAATAATATATCAATGGATTCAGAAAAATGTGTAGAATATTATTATGGCACTAGATCTAACTTTTACAGTACGTATTTACTGGAATAATTTAATAAGTTTTAATGGTCTTTTAGGTTAATAAATTCATAGGAAATTATGTGTAACTCCGAAAAATATGAACCATATATCAAATTGAAGCTACTATAATGTAGATTAATAATATCTGGTTGGATCCAGCCTTTGCGCACGAAGAAGGATCAATCTCTGCTTTGCTTTAATTTCCGTGCAAATTATTTTTTCTCAAACTTATCTCTATTCAAACTCTTATAACTTTTAATCTACAACTCCAAATCGACTTCCGTTTGTTTCTACTTGTTTCCTACTCCAAGACCTATCTCTCCTCCGTCCTAAACTTCCATATAAACCTGCGTAGCCACAGCTGTATGAGTTTCCCTTCTCGAAATCCCGAACCTACACATGCCCAAATCTTATTTCGCTTATTAACACATCTAGACTTCGTCGTTTGCCTTCGGCCAAAAAACAAAAGTTGTAGATCTTGTCGAAATCTTTCAATCCCGACAAACCTCACATCGTTTCATCCACCACAGCCGGAGAATTTCGCACCGCAATATTTTAGATATGACGGTGTAAATCCAAGATGTACTCGCGCTTGTTTCTTCAAATCCAAATTCCTTTGGTGAGAAGGTAGGAATAATGATTCCCCACAACTTTCATGTTGTAAGTTTTTTAATTTGACCTACGGATTTGTCTCTCTAACACTGATCTATTTCTTGTCTATTCTGAGCCAAAACCGGGTCAATCTCCTCTCCTAGCCACTTGATCTCATCCCAACGTCCAGGATTAGATCGATTCCACAAAGGGGTACGAGCCAACCAGATCTCGCCACGTGTCAATGCCAGGTCAGCCCGCAGCCCAGTCAGCAAAGAATATTCCCTAATATTCCCTGTAAATTTAAAACTGAAATTTAATTTGTAGAAAATTAATTAAACTTGCAAAAATTATATAAAAAGATTCGTAGGTCCAAAAATAGCAAAAAATATATCAATGGATTCAGAAAAATGTGTAGAATATTATTATGGCACTAGATCTAACTTTTACAGTACGTATTTACTAGAATAATTTAATAAGTTTTAATGGTCTTTTAGGTTAATAAATTTATAGGAAATTATCTGTAACTCCGAAAAATATGAACCATATATCAAATTGAAGCTACTATAATGTAGATTAATAATATCTGCTTGGATCCAGCCTTTGCGCACGAAGAAGGATCAATCTCTGCTTTGCTCTAATTTCCGTGCAAATTATTTTTTCTCAAACTTATCTCTATTCAAACTATTATAACTTTTAATCTACAACTCCAAATTGTCTTCCGTTTGTTTCTACTTGTTTCCTACTCCAAGACCTATCTCTCCACCGTCCTAAACTTCCATATAAACCTGCGTAGCCACAGCTGTATGAGTTTCCCTTCTCGAAATCCCGAACCTACACATGCCCAAATCTTATTTTGCTTATTAACATATCTAGACTTCGTTGTTTGCCTTCGGCCAAAAAACAAAAGTTGTAGATCTCGTCGAAATCTTTCAATCCAGACAAACCTCACATCTTTTCATCCACCACAGCCGGAGAATTTTGCATCGCAATATTTCAGATATGACGGTGTAAATCCAAGATGTACTCACGCTTGTTTCTTCAAATCCAAATTCCTTTAGTGAGAAGGTAGGACTAATGATTCCCCACAACTTTCATGTTGTAAGTTTTTTAATTTGATCTACGGATTTGTCTCTCTAACACAGATCTATTTCTTGTCTATTCTGAGCCAAAATCGGGTCAATCTCCTCTCCTAGCCACTGGATCTCATCCCAACGGCCAGGATTAGATCGATTCCACAAAGGGGTACGAGCCAACTAGATCTCGCCACGTGTCAACGCCAGGTCAGCCCGCAGCCCATTCAACAAAGAATATTCCCTAATATTCCCTAATATTCCCTGTAAATTTAAAATTGAAATTTAATTTGTAGAAAATTAAGTAAACTTGCAAAAATTATATAAAAAGATTCTTAGGTCCAAAAATAGCAAATAATATATCAATGGATTCAGAAAAATGTGTAGAATATTATTATGGCACTAGATCTAACTTTTACAGTACGTATTTACTGGAATAATTTAATAAGTTTTAATGGTCTTTTAGGTTAATAAATTCATAGGAAATTATCTGTAACTCCGAAAAATATGAACCATATATCAAATTGAAGCTACTATAATGTAGATTAATAATATCTGGTTGGATCCAGCCTTTGCGCACGAAGAAGGATCAATCTCTGCTTTGCTTTAATTTTCGTGCAAATTATTTTTTCTCAAACTTATCTCTATTCAAACTATTATAACTTTTAATCTACAACTCCAAATCGACTTCCGTTTGTTTCTACTTGTTTCCTACTCCAAGATCTATCTCTCCACCGTCCTAAACTTCCATATAAACCTGCGTAGCCACAGCTGTATGTGTTTCCCTTCTCGAAATCCCGAACCTACACATGCCCAAATCTTATTTCGCTTATTAACACATCTAGACTTCGTCGTTTGCCTTCGGCCAAAAAACAAAAGTTGTAGATATCGTCGAAATCTTTCAATCCCGACAAACCTCACATCTTTTCATCCACCACAGCCGGAGAATTTTGCACCGCAATATTTCAGATATGACGGTGTAAATCCAAGATGTACTCGTGCTTGTTTCTTCAAATCCAAATTCCTTTGGTGAGAAGGTAGGACTAATTATTCCCCAAACTTTCATGTTGTAAGTTTTTTAATTTGACCTACGGATTTGTCTCTCTAACACAGATCTATTTCTTGTCTATTCTGAGCCAAAATCGGGTCAATCTCCTCTCCTAGCCACTGGATCTCATCCCAACGGCCAGGATTAGATCGATTCCACAAAGGGGTACGAGCCAACCAGATTTCGCCACGTGTCAACGCCAGGTCAAACCACAGCCCAGTCAGCAAAGAATATTCCCTAATATTCCCTGTAAATTTAAAATTGAAATTTAATTTGTAGAAAATTAAGTAAACTTGCAAAAATTATATAAAAAGATTCGTAGGTCCAAAAATAGCAAATAATATATCAATGGATTCAGAAAAATGTGTAGAATATTATTATGGCACTAGATCTAACTTTTACAGTACATATTTACTGGAATAATTTAATAAGTTTTAATGGTCTTTTAGGTTAATAAATTCATAGGAAATTATCTCAGAACTCGAAAAATATGAACCATATATCAAATTGAAGCTACTATAATGTAGATTAATAATATCCGTTGGATCCAGCTTTCATACGAAGAAGGATCAATCTCTGCTTTGCTTTAATTTCCGTGCAAATTATTTTTTCTCAAACTTATCTCTATTCAAACTATTATAACTTTTAATCTACAACTCCAAATCGACTTCCGTTTGTTTCTACTTGTTTCCTACTCCAAGATCTATCTCTCCACCGTCCTAAACTTCCATATAAACCTGCGTAGCCACAGCTGTATGAGTTTCCTTTCTCGAAATCCCGAAGCTACACATGCCTAAATCTTATTTCCCTTATTAACACATCTAGACTTCGTCGTTTTCCTTCGCCCAAAAAACAAAAGTTGTAGATATCGTCGAAATCTTTCAATCCCGACAAACCTCACATCTTTTTATCCACCACAGCCGGAAAATTTTGCACCGCAATATTTCAGATATGACGGTGTAAATCCAAGATGTACCCGTGCTTGTTTCTTCAAATCCAAATTCCTTTGGTGAGAAGGTAGGACTAATTATTCCCCAAACTTTCATGTTGTAAGTTTTTTAATTTGACCTACGGATTTGTCTCTCTAACACAGATCTATTTCTTGTCTATTCTGAGCCAAAATCGGGCCAATCTCCTCTCCTAGCCACTTGATCTCATCCCAACGGCCAGGATTAGATCGATTCCACAAAGGGGTACGAGCCAACCAGATTTCGCCACGTGTCAACGCCAGGTCAGCCCGTAGCCCAGTCAGCAAAGAATATTCCCTAATATTCCCTGTAAATTTAAAATTGAAATTTAATTTGTAGAAAATTAAGTAAACTTGCAAAAATTATATAAAAAGATTCGTTGGTCCAAAAATAGCAAATAATATATCAATGGATTAAGAAAAATGTGTAGAATATTATTATGGCACTAGGTCTAACTTTTATAGGACGTATTTACTGGAATAATTTAATAAGTTTTAATGGTCTTTTAGGTTAATAAATTCATAGGAAATTATCTGTAACTCCGGAAAATATGAACCATATATCAAATTGAAGCTACTATAATGTAGGTTAATAATATCTGGTTGGATCCAGCCTTTGCGCACGAAGAACGATCAATCTCTGCTTTGCTTTAATTTCCGTGCAAATTATTTTTTCTCAAACTTATCTCTATTCAAACTATTATAACTTTTAATCTACAACTCCAAATCGACTTCCGTTTGTTTCTACTTGTTTCCTACTCCAAGACCTATCTCTCCACCGTCCTAAACTTCCATATAAATCTGCGTAGCCACAGCTGTATGAGTTTCCCTTCTCGAAATCCCGAACCTACACATGCCCAAATCTTATTTCGCTTATTAACACATCTAGACTTCGTCGTTTGCCTTCGGCCAAAAAACAAAAGTTTCAGATATCGTCGAAATCTTTCAATCCCGACAAACCTCACATCTTTTCATCCACCACAGACGGAGAATTTTGCACCGCAATATTTCAGATATGACGGTGTAAATCTAAGATGTACTCGTGCTTGTTTCTTCAAATCCAAATTCCTTTGATGAGAAGGTATGACTAATTATTCCCCACAACTTTCATGTTGTAAGTTTTTTAATTTGACCTACGGATTTGTCTCTCTAACACAGATCTATTTCTTGTCTATTCTGAGCCAAAATCGGGTCAATCTCCTCTCCTAGCCACTGGATCTCATCCCAACGGCCAGGATTAGATCGATTCCACAAAGGGGTACGAGCCAACCAGATCTCGCCACGTGTCAACGCCAGGTCAGCCCGCAGCCCAGTCAGCAAAGAATATTCCCTAATATTCCCTGTAAATTTAAAATTGAAATTTAATTTGTAGAAAATTAAGTAAACTTGCAAAAATTATATAAAAAGATTCGTAGGTCCAAAAATAGCAAATAATATATCAATGGATTCAGAAAAATGTGTAGAATATTATTATGGCACTAGATCTAACTTTTACAGTACGTATTTACTGGAATAATTTAATAAGTTTTAATGGTCTTTTAGGTTAATAAATTCATAGGAAATTATCTGTAACTCCGAAAAATATGAACCATATATCAAATTGAAGCTACTATAATGTAGATTAATAATATCTGGTTGGATCCAGCCTTTGCGCACGAAGAAGGATCAATCTCTGCTTTGCTTTAATTTCCATGCAAATTATTTTTTCTCAAACTTATCTCTATTCAAACTATTATAACTTTTAATCTACAACTCCAAATCGACTTCCGTTTGTTTCTACTTGTTTCCTACTCCAAGACCTATCTCTCCACCGTCCTAAACTTCCATATAAACCTGCGTAGCCACAGCTGTATGAGTTTCCCTTCTCGAAATCCCGAACCTACACATGCCCAAATCTTATTTCGCTTATTAACACATCTAGACTTCGTCGTTTGCCTTCGGCCAAAAAACAGAAGTTGTAGATATCGTCGAAATCTTTCAATCCCGACAAACCTCAAATCTTTTCATCCACCACAGCCGGAGAATTTTGCACCGTAATATTTCAGATATGACGGTGTAAATCCAAGATGTACTCGTGCTTGTTTCTTCAAATCCAAATTCCTTTGGTGAGAAGGTAGGACTAATTATTCCCCACAACTTTCATGTTGTAAGTTTTTTAATTTGACCTACGAATTTGTCTCTCTAACACAGATCTATTTCTTGTCTATTCTGAGCCAAAATCGGGCCAATCTCCTCTCCTAGCCACTTGATCTCATCCCAACGGCCAGGATTAGATCAATTCCATAAAGGGGTACGAGCCAACCAGATCTCGCCACGTGTCAATGCCAGGTCAGCCCGTAGCCCAGTCAGCAAAGAATATTCCCTAATATTCCCTGTAAATTTAAAATTGAAATTTAATTTGTAGAAAATTAAGTAAACTTGCAAAAAATATATAAAAAGATTCGTAGGTCCAAAACTAGCAAATAATATATCAATGGATTCAAAAAAATGTGTGAATATTATTATGGCACTAGATCTAACTTTTACAGTACGTATTTATTGGAATAATTTAATAAGTTTTAATGGTCTTTTAGGTTAATAAATCCATAGGAAATTATCTGTAACTCCGAAAAATATGAACCATATATCAAATTGAAGCTACTATAATGTAGATTAATAATATCTGGTTGGATCCAGCCTTTGCGGATTATTTACCCCGTAGTGATTTAATTATTTTTAATGGCCTTTGAAATCATTAAATTCATAGTAAATTATTTGCATATCACAAAAATATAAATGATATACCGATGGAAAGCTGGTTCCATGTAGATCATCAATATGCTAATGGTTCAGGCAAATACTGTAAGGTTTCGTAGCAATTAAATAAATAGATTAATGGCTTATTTAGAGTATTAAAATCATAGTAATTCGAATACTGCTCGGAAAATTACAAATAATATGTCCCTGTAATCACAATTCCGTGGAGATTACAGATATAATTCTAGTTTGATCTTTAGACAACAGAAACTATATGAATCATTTAAAACCCATTAAACACTATTTAAATCATACAAAAAGATATATAACTCCGATTAGGGTGAATCCAACGCCTACTGGTTCGTATTAACGTCCTCTATCCAGTAAACCCAAGAAACAAAGTTAATTCTATAGTTAGAAGAGGCGTTATAACATAACTATTAAAAAACCTATATTGGCAAGTAATTATTAATAACAAGTACTCCATTGCATTAATTGGCCTCTTGCATGCATCATATACTTCAGTATTGTTTAGAGAACTAAAGTAACAACCATTGTGACTTATTAAATTGTCATGCATGCATTTGTTGCATTTGTTTGATCTCTATGTGTTATTGTTTATGTTGTATGCAATTGTTTGATCGATATATTGTGAGGAGTGCAACGTGTGTGATTGCAACGAGTGCTTGAACGACTTCACCAACTATCAAGGAAAGTATATGCTACTTTGTTTATGTCGTTGTCCTAATATTTTCAATGCATTTTCGTGTATTTTGTAGATGCATGTGTAGGAAATTACTATTGCTATGCTATGTCCTATTATGTGGTAGGGATTTCCTGTAGATGATCCACCGTTGGTAGATGTGCTTAGCCATGCTATGATGAACGAGGACTGGGTTACATCACTGAAAGTTGTTTCTAAATGTGTTGGTTTGCGAAAACTAAAAAAACTTAATCAATGAATATATTGGGTGTGATAGGATTGAAAATTTTGGTGGTATCATTGTGAAAAGGCACCCAGCTATCAAGAGAACATGATTGGCTTCTTTATTTTGTAGCTTACGTGTACAACCATGTGCCAATAATGGAATGGGCGGTTGGTTGGACTCAGTAGGTTGTGGTAACTCGAACCCACGTATCCAGAGATGTAGAATTTTGGTAGGTTGGACCGGTGTGTGTCGGGTTTGGGGAGCTACTTCCCGAACGGTCCCTTCTTGGACTTCTCCCTATCATCACCCAATATGAGAGTGGTGGTATGAGCTGGGCTGGCCAAGTCACATGGGTAAAGTGTACTAACCCCTGCAGGGTGTATAAACTAATCAATTAGCCGTGTCCTAGGTTATGGACATCTGAGTTGCTTGATATTGAGTTCATGACATGTTTCTCGCTCATTCTAATTTCCTAATTGCTTCAATGTTGATGGGTTAATCTATTTGGGATCTTTTCAAAGAAAATCAAAACTGTTTATGAAAGTAGGACAAAGGTATTTGCAAATGCAAGCTAGCCGCAGCTCCACTTGCCAAATATGCATGTAGATGTTAGCTCTATTGTCTCCTTTAATAGCTCTACTTGCCATAAATTCCAAGTATTGACCCTTCGGAGCTGCTACATTTTATGTTTTGCAGGATGTTCCAATTCCGAGTGATCGAATAGGTCGCGATACTCCACTCAACAATTGTTCGCCTGTGGCACAATTGAAGATGGAGCCTATCAATTGTTTATGCTTCCGTATGCTACTTGATATTGAGCTAGCCTTGAGCTAAGCATTATTGTAATAATGTAAATTCTAGATCAATTCGTTATTTATGATGCACTGTTAAATTCTTTGGTATTCATCTGTACTGTATGCTAGTGAACCGATCCAGGGATTGGCACTATACACATGAACTCAGCCTTATCAGGCGAGGGTGTTACAATCCCCAACTACTCTTCGATGTCAACATAGAAGCCACCTTCAGTTGCAACTAGATCATCTATAGCAAAACAACAATGGCACAAGGATGAGTACGAGAATGTACTCCGCTAGACTTAGATAACCTATTGTCTACATGCTCTGGCTAGAAAGGCTTTCTCTAGATTTACTTTTGCGTAAAGCGATCTTTATTTGTAAACAAGAGAGAGAAGAGGGTCGTCTACTCAGAATCTTTTTTAAAAATAGATAAGATAGCGACTTCTTCATCTTGATCAGCATATCTCGGTATCCACCAGATTTATTAGAACCTCCTATCTAGGATCACCCCCTCGACCCAGAGGAAGCATCCTTATGCACACGTGTATCAACAAGTTTTAGTTTAGGTTATAGTTCTCTATGATCATCACGTCCATTCTCATGTTCTTCATAACCGTGAACACGTCTTTTTGAAAAGATTAATACCCTGCATGGGTGTACAACTTTATAGACATGTACCAACTGACACTTTAATGCCAAATTATTAGCCCTCTTCCTTGGGAGGCTGGCAGAGGGTGGTTGACCACTACCTTTACCTTACTTTTTCAGAGACCATGAGTCACGCCCTAGGGATGGTTCCGCCATAAAGGGTCAAGTCCCGAAGCCAGTTCCTAAAGATGTGAGGCGATGTTGGTTTACCAGGGGATCCATCGACCCCAAGCAACCCGGTCCATGCTTCCCTACCTGTTATGATGCACCTACTTCACCTCCTCTTTCGAAAAAAATTCAATGCATATGCCAAATGGAAAGTCCGAACTATGTGAGTCATGGAATCTACTACGCAAGTTATTCAGCCGAGGGGTTCCCAATCCCCTTATGGTTGTACGCTCATCTTGGTTCAAGAGGCAAGAACTCGAGTCCTAATGGTGGCGAGCATGGGGCTATAAAAACCATACCCAACGTGGCCTCCCATACAATCCTTAGCATGTTTAGTTATCTCCATTGATGGTATATCCACCTCCTACCTTTCTAGAATCCTTGGCATGTCCGATTCATCATTCGGATAAACTAGACGTTGATACTAAGCATGGCTAAGCTGTCGGTCGCAAAAGATCTAGCAATGCTCAGATGCCATACCTAGGTATGCTAGGAGCAGTGAATCAGGAGTATAAGGCTACAAAAGGAAACTATGTAGCAGATAGGTAACTCTAGCTACTGACAAAATACCACATTAGAATCGTGTGCATCATAGCGAGAAAGTAAATACTTTGTAAAACATAGTTTCAGAATGAGAGGCTATGCTTGCCTTTTCCTTCAGTAGACAGATATGGATCTTTGGTGTCGTTGACTTCAGCCTCGGGCTCGGATCCTATCGCGAAGAACCAATACCGGAAAGAAAGGCGACAATCAAGACATGGCATAATGCAATGCGAAATCAATATGTATGACATGTCGAATTACAGACTACATAGTAACCCTAAGTGCAACATCGATTTAAGAGGGTTCGTAATTCCCTGGCAAAGGTGCATCGTCGAACCCACATGTATATGAGGGGTGTCGATGTTTCCTTATCTAATCTAGGGGTGTCGATGTTTCCTTATCTAATCTAGGGTTTTAAGTTGCTTAACAATGTATGATGATAACTTAGATCGGTAGATATCATTTTTATGAACATTTTGATATATTATTCATATTTTCTGATTAAATATGAATTATTATGAAATTTACAAGTTTATATTAATTTCCACCATTTTTAAACATTTCTGGTAACTATTAAACAATTACTGCATCATCCTGATGTCATTAGACCCTAACCCTAATTCTTTCTATACCGTAGGGAATTCTACCCACAGTCACTGACGAGGGGGCCCCAGGCCATGCTGGGTCCAACCTGTGGCCACGTGGTGGCCACGTCAGACGCAACGGAGGGAAGCGATAGGCGGTGGTCGCCGCCGGTGACCCGGTCCACCCCAGCACGGGCGGATGTGCGCACTGGACAGAGCGCGACGAGGAGAACCACACAGAGGTGGCGCCGCCCCTTTATGGTCACTAGGGCTAGCAGCACGGCGAGGTGCTGCAACGGCGAGTGGCGGCGCTAGGATGAAACAGCCCATTCCAGGAAGCAAGGGGAGGGTAGGAAGACGCACAAGCTCACCGTGAGGCTGGTTGTGCAGGCGACGGAGCCAGAGGAAGGCCGGGGCAGAAGATAGGGTGATGACGGATCTCGTCGGTGTCGGAGAAAATGAGGTCGGGGCGGCCGATTGAGGGCGTCCCGGCTCGATTCCTTCAGGGAGGAGGGAGCTAGCGCCAAGGCAGAGCTCGTAGGAAGGTCGGAGAGGCTTGGGGAAGGTAGAAATGACGGCTAGCCAGTGGCCATGGCGGCTAGGGTTTTTGGATCTTGTAGCAGAGAGAGAGAGGGAGAGCGCATGAGTGCAAGAGAGAGAGAAAGAGAGAGAGAGAGAGAGAGAGAGAGAGAGGAAGAAGGACACGCCGCGTCTTGATCTTATCCTCGCCAGGAGAGTGATGGATGGCGGCGGCCGAGCGGTGCGGATCAACGGTGGCGCACAGGACACAAAGTAGCTTCCAGCTGGAGAAGACAACAAAGATTTTACGGAAAACCCTGACAAACTTTGGAAAACAACCCACAGTACAGATCAGCGATCCAGGGGCTGAAAATTGCACGGAAACCCCTGGGTTTTATTGTAAAGATCTCTATTTAATTGATTTTTAAGGCATTTTAAATAGAGAAAAAGGCTAAGGCACTTTTGTAAATACCAGAATATTACCAAACTTGAATTTGGTGCATATTTGAAACCATTTGCACATATTTTAGGGTTTTTTACTTGTGTTTATTCACACACTTGGTCGCATGTATTTACTTTATTGATTTAGACAGATGCATGCGATGCTTAGGTACTATTTACATATGATACAAACTTGGGTTGTTACACACAGGATGGATCGTCTTTGCCGCTGACGGCGTGTGCCCATATTGCCCCACTGCGGTAGGTCGCCTTCTCTGAGGCATGGAGGCGAGAGGTCGTTGCACTTGACGCCTCCCTGGCCGGGGGTTTGTTTCCTCGGTGGCAAGCTCGCAGAAACGCTTTGCAATGTACTTTGTTTATCATGCGTAGAGTGATACGTCGAAAACGTATCTATAATTTTTTTTGTTCTGTGGTTATTTAGTATCTACTTTTCTTTTCTTTGTCTACACTTTGACGTGTTTTTATATGTTTTCTAGTAATAACCTATTAACAAGATGCCACAGTGCCAGTTTCCTGTTTTCTTCTGTTTTTGGTTCCAGAAAGGCAGAAAATCAATATTCTCGGAATTGGATGGGACAAAAGCCAAAGTCAATATTTTACCGTGGGGGAACAAGAAGCTGGAATACGAGACGGAGGAGAGTCAGCAGGGGGCCACACCCCCTGGCCGTGCAGGTGGGCCCACCCTGCTCCTGGGGGGGCAACCGCCCTGGCGACCCCCCCCGCCTTTCCTCTTCGCCTATAAGAATCCCTCGATGCCTAAACCCTAAGTACCTGATCAATATTCCACGAAACCGTTTGTAGCCTCCGCCACCATCTTCCCTAGATCGAGGGGGGATCTGAAGCTCTTCCCGGCACGCTGCCGGAGGGGAGATCATCCCGGAGGCCTTCTTCTTCAACATGCCAGCCTCTGGTATGAAGCGTGAGTAGTTCCACCTTGGACTACGGGTCCATGTAGTAGCTAGATGGTTGTATCTCCTCCTTTGTGCTTTCATGTGTAGATCTTCTGAGCTCCATTCATGATAAGATCTCATCTATTTGTAATCATGCATGTTGTGTTTGCGAGAATCCGATGGATATTGAGATTACTATGTCAGGTTTATTAATGGTTTTGTCTTATTGATTCTATCATGTCTGTGTTGTTTTTGATCTTGCATGCTCTCCATTGTTAGTAGCTATCTTGTCCAAGTAGTTGCTAGTGACTCCAAGAGGGGGTATTTATGCTCGATAGTGGGTTCATGCCTCTATTTAATCTAAGGGAAGTGATAGAAATCTCTAAGGTTATAGATGTGTTGTTGCCACTAGGGAGAAAACAACGGTCTCTTGTTCATGGAACAAGTGGATTGTTTACCTTACACACTTTTCTTAAAGAACTTGTGTGTTTCTTGCAACTTAATACTGGAGGGGGTTCAGATGATAACCCAAAGGTGGACTTCTAGTCATAGATGCAGTTGGATGGAGGTCTATGTATCTTGTTGTATTTCCCAATCGAATCTCATAGGATCATGAATGTCTAGTATTACATTGTTATGCCTTGCTCAGTCCTTTCAATTGCCCTGCTGTAATTTGTTTACCCAGCATGCCATGTTTGTTTATCTAAGGAGAACACCTCTAGTGAACTATGGACCCTGGTCCAATCTTTACCATTGATACATATTCCACGGTTACTTGTTTCAAACCACCACTACCTTCCACACCATACAGTTAATCCTTTGTTACAGCGAACCAGTGAGATTAACAACCTCGCTGTTTGTTGGGGCAAAGTCTTGAGTTTGTGTTGTGCAGGTCGCCAAGTTTCTAGCAACACCTTTGAGTAGTTTCCTTCCTCCTACTGGTTCGATAACCTCGGTTTCTTACTGAGGGAAAACTTGTTGATGTGCTCATCACACCTTGCTCTTAGGGTCTCCCAACTAGGCGTTGACAACATGCCATCAAGCTATTTCTGGTGCTGGTGCCAGGGAGGCTAACGACATCTTCACAAGGAAAGTCCTTCTCAACCTTTCTCTTTACTTTGTTTTTGTTTTGCTTAGTTTCTTATGTTTGGTTTTTTTGCCTCTTTTTATCAAAAACTCAAAATAAATAGTTTAGTTTGGGTTGCTTTTCCTTATCAAAAACACACAAAAAATTAGTTCCTGCTCTAGTTGCTGATGCTATTGGCTTGCTCCACTTTTGCCAAAATGAACTCTGTTGAGAACACCAAGTTGTGTGACTTCAATAGCATAAATAATAATAATTTTCTTAGCACTCTTATTGCTCCACCTGCTCCTGATGCTACCTTGTATGAAATTAAGCTTGCTTTGTTGAATCTTGTGATGAGAGAGCAATTTTCTGGTGCTAGTTATGATGATGCTACTGCCCACCTCAATAACTTTGTTGAACTTTGTGAGATGCAAAAGTATAAGGATGTAGATGGAGATATTATTAAGATAAAGTTGTTTCCTTTCTCCTTGAGAGGAAAACCTAAAGAATGGTTGCTATCCTTGCCTAGAAATAGTATTGATTCTTGGATTAAGTGCAAGGATGATTTTATTGGAAAGTAATACCCTCCTGCTAAGATTATATCTATGAGAATTGATATTATGAAATTTAAACAACTTGATAATGAACATGTTGCTCAAGCTTGGGAAAAATGAAATCTTTGGTTAAGAATTGTCCCACTCATGGACTTACTGCTTGGATGATTATCCAGACTTTTTATGCAGGTTTGAACTTCTCTTCAAGAAAACCTGTTGGATTCAGCTGCTGGAGGTACCTTTATGACCATCACCTTGGGTGCTGCAACAAAATTCCTTGATAATATGATGGTTAATTATTCTGAATGGCACACTGAGAGAGCTCCACATGGTAAGAAGACCTTTTCTTAGAACTGTTGGTGCCATCATTGATATGAAAGAAGGCACCATTAAATATCAATTTCCATTCAAGAAAGGTATTGAAAACTTCCCTATGAGGAGAGAGAATTTTATTTTTGCTCCTCCTTTTAAAGCAAGGTTTGATGTTAATGCTTCTTCATTTGAAAATACTTAATTCTTGCTTCTTGTGCCTAACTTAAGGGCGTTAAAGAAAAGTACTTGTTGGGAGATAAACCAAGAGTTATCTTGAGTATTGGAAGTTGTTACTTCAGTAATGACCTCTCCTTATCATTTTTGTTTGCTTTTTGTGCCAATAATGACCTCTAATGATAGGGAAGTAAGATTTGGGGAGTTGATGTCCTGAAACAGATTTTTGTGCTCCACCGTAAAAAATCGTGAGCAATCTCTGAAAGTCAGATTGAGATGCTATTTTACGAATAAATCCCCCAGTATGTTAGCTAACTTTAGTTAGTTCAACACTTTTTGATTTGAGGAACATGAGGTCTTCGAAAAAATCGGTTTCTACCTTCTAGTCTGTTTTGACAGATTTGTGTCATTATTTGCATTTGCTTCTTATTGATTCCTTTTTGGGTTGTTTTTGGGAAACTGAGATTTTTGAGGGAATTGCTACAGTAGCTTGTGTTTTTATTGAAATTTTTCTGTTCCAAAGCTAAACCTAAGAGTCTATTATCTTTTGAATACACTAATGTTGCTAATGAAGATTGTGTGAAGTTTTGTATGAAGAAAAAAATTCAGATGTAGAAAGAGAATGATGTAATGAGATGAAGAATGGACAAACGCTTAAGCTTGGGGATGCCATCCCGGTGTCACCACAAGAAATATCCAAGAGGTACAAGCGTCAAAGCTTGGGGATTCCCAAGGCATCCCCTTCTTCATCAATAAAAAGCTCAGGTCTTTCTAGACACTTTGTTTTTATTGTTTCATGCACTATTGTGTTGTTCTTGGAGCGTCATAGTTTTCGTTTGATTTTCTTAGTTTTCTTGAATAAAGTAGTTTGGACCCCTGTTCTTGCTGTGTTGTTTAAAATAAGTTGATTGGTATTGGAAAGGAGTAGAAAGTTCTTGCTTGAGTAGTACAAGAGGAGCTTGCTTTGACTGTGACTTAGAATTTAGCATGTCATGCTAGGTGTTGTTTTTACCTTATACTTAGTGATTATTGTTGTAACATGACTTGCTCCAAACAATTGGGATTGCTTAGTGTGCCCTGAAAGAATCATGCGTTGTTTTAGCATACAAAAGCATAGTATTGTGGTATTCTCCTTTGATGCTTTGTTTGGGTTGACTTGGCACATGCTCACACCATGTTATGACTATGAACAAGTCACCATAGCCTCTATGATCATTTATTCCTTGACTTGTAGTACCACGGTATGCTTTGATTAGTAATTTTTGTCGCTCAGCATGATTATGGCCATTACTGCTCTCTTAGTTGGTCGCTCCCAGTCTTTTGCTACCCTCCACTTCTATGAGTACGCTCTACTTATGCTTCCAACTCCCAAGAAACCAAGTTATTCCAGTGTCCACTATAAACTCCTATGCATGGTGTGTTACACCATTCCAAGTATATTATTGTCTTTATCTATCTTCCAATTAAAAAGTATTTTGTTATGTGAAAACTTAGTGATTAAAGCTCTCACAAAAATGATGGCACACTTTATTTTTCTTGCCCTTAATAAACTTGAACCATTATGTCATCTATGTTGTATATGCTTGCACTTACACTGTACAACTAGACGCCCTATATAGAAATGCATATGTTGCAACAGTTTTAGAATGCGTTGCAGATTATCATCTTAGGCACGCATAGTTGCGTTGGTAACCCAGTGCGTTGGTACTCAACCAAGCAGTAACGAATATCTTGCATTGCAATTTATGCATTGTAATATGTCAATGCTCATGAGGCCTAAAAAATCGGAGATGTTTTGAGTCAAGATCTACGCAACGTGTTTCAATTTGGGTCAAACCATGTGTTATTTGGTTTTTTATAATTTACTTTGTTGTATGTATAACTTTTGTTCGTAATTTTGCAAAAAAAGTAAAAAATGATATGGTATGCATCTACTTTATTTCAATTTGTTCACTTAACAAGTCACATTTTTAACACTAAACTATACCAACTACATGTAGAATATGATAGAAATAGTTTCATTTGTCAATGATATCCGTTAAGAGCTAATCAGGCAGGATAATTGTGGACGTATGAAACAATTTAATCTCTCTCCGCGTTTCCCTAAATATTTTCTCTCTACACAGTTTTTCCCTCTACTATTCTTAGTAGTACGTTAATTGATTTCCAAGGATTTTTTAATATTTATATAAACCGGCCATGTTCTATGATTTACATGGTATCGATTTACTGGCCCACCATCCATACAAGGATTTCGTCAAGCTGGGTTATTTAAAATGTAGGAAAAAAGGTAAGATAACTACCTCTCGAAATATCTGCTCCTCCCCGTTTAACTTATCAGCACAGATCGTGGGTGCATCTATTCGATTGCAGGTCAGTTTCCCATGATGTCTGCGCTGCCTAGCCTCCTCGTTTCCTTATACCGGTCCTCGTCCATGCACCATGATGCACCTCCCGTCGGAGAGGGAATCGCGCCATCGCATGCGGTCGGGGAGGAGGGGGCACTGCATCTCCATAGCCTACGTTGTCCTCATGGTCAAGGTAAGCGCGTACCACTCCCATCGAAGCGAGATGTTCTCGAGATCCACAGTCACAGGATCATCGACAACCTCATCATCACCATTATCGTCGCACACCCTGACGCCATAATAATACTCGGTCAGGATCTGCCATCTATTCTTTCGTATGTTCTTTTTTCTAATTGGGTAATGATCCTTGCTGGTGGCCGTTGCATCCCGACAATGACAGATCATTACTATATGTTTGGCCATGTCTGATTATTTTAGTCCATATGCACTTCCTAAATTAAGTCCTGGGAAATGAATTGTGTATCAGCATTAATTAATTTTAGTTCTAATCAGGCATGTACCACAAGTAAGTGCATTGTGATCAAGCAGACACGGATCCAAATAATTGGTGGCCCAGAATTTCCCACTTTCACTAATCCCACAGATTCTCTATCTTCATTAGTGTTCATCCAGGGTTACTTGTTTACCGCCATGTGTTTTGCTCATACTTCTATTCCTTACCTTTCAGTTACCATCAAAACTGCAGCGATTCAAGTAAAGAAATGCAGTGATTGAAATCAATACAGCTGGTATGTATCTCAGTATGCACCAACAACTTTGCAGAACTCTCTCTCTATCTCTCCTTTGTACTTATAATTTATCCTTAGCAGAATAAACCCATGGTACATGTGATATACAACATGCATCCACTACAGGACGCGCGCGCTACGCCGAGGGCAAAAAGCCGTCGGCGTAGGCTAAAATGCCCTCGGCATATGGTACACCGATGGCTGCCCTCGGCGTAGCGTCCTCGGCAAAGGGCTCCCTCAGCGGAGCACATAGAGGCCGTCAGCGTATCAAAATGCCGTCGGCGTAAGCTACACCGAGGGCAATGCCCTCGGCGTAGCGGCCGTCGGCATAGCTTGTCAACAAGTTGCAAAAATATTTCTTTAAAAAAATTTAAAATTTTTTATTTTAATTTTTTTTCTAAATTTTTGAATCTTTGAATTGTTTGACTCGTTAATCTCTCACTTTGAACATTTTTAACACTAATTACACTTAATATTTAATTAAATTGCAGTCTTAGTCAAACTTCCCGGCCAGTCACCCATCCTAATACTACTCAAGCTCCAGCACGCTTAACTTCCTCATTCCTTCAGAATCTGTTTCCGCAAAGTAATTCATACATTGTTGTCAATACTATGATATCAATCTTATTAACCCTTATATCAACATGTCACATGTTTGTATTTTTTGAAATTACAAACAATTATTTAAGTAAACATTAATGAATAAGTAAAAATATTATTGAATTCAAATAAAAATATAATAATTTTACTTTTTTGTATTTTTCTATTTAATATGGATAATTAATATCTATAAATCTATAAATCAGAATTTAAGTAATAATATGTCTAAATTGATCAGAAAAATGAGAGGAATCCAAATATGATATCCATATCAACTAATCACAAACCCTCCATTTTTGAATTATCTATTTAGTGGTTGCTTTAGAAAATTCCCTTTTTGCGTTCGGATAATGAAAAATGGCTTTTTGGTGCGATGAAAACGAAAACTTGTATTGAATCTTTCATAAAATAGCAAATTGTGAACCTAAAATGATTTAAAAAAAACATGAGCATCGGATCATGTACATGTAGTTCATATCTGACTCACTTCCTGCCGATTCGGCAGGAATTTGTCTTTTTCACCAGAGGTGGACGGAAAGGTTTCGGATCCCCCTGTTGGAACATTGTCCATATAAGGTGGTATAGTATTTTTGTAAAATGTGGTGGTAGCATTTTGAATTAGCCATTTGGTGGCTGCTTCACAAAATCGTCCGTTTTTGTGCTCGGAAAATGGGAAATGGCTTTTTGGTATGACGAAAAGGAAAACTTCCTCCTGCAACATTGTTCGCCATCCCATGATGCATGTGTATGCACAATATGGGCACATTATCATAAACTATGCCTTGATTCTAGCCATAACATTAGTCATTTGACCCGAAAGCCAAGAAACCTCGAATGAGATAGGTCATTTTGTGAAGGTTTTTTTGAGACATAATCAATATATAAAGTTTAATATTTTTACTTATAACTATGTCACATAATATGACACCACACGAAGGTTTCGCATTGTTTCGATCGTTTTTGAATTTTTTAGGCCCATTTTAAACTATCGTCAAACTTTGTCAAACGGCGGGCATGAAGATTCTTAGCTCGGGGCCGAGCCTCGCTAAACTTGCATTGGATCTTTGATAAAATAGCGTATTGTGAACCTAAAAATGATTTAAGAAAAACATGAGCATCAGATCATGTACTTGTAGTTCATATCTGACCCACTTCCTACCGATTCGGCAGGAATTTGTCTTTTTCACCAAAGGTGGACGGAAAGGTTTCGGATACCCCTGTTGGGACATTGTCTATATAAGGTGGTATAGTATTTTTGTAAAATGTGGTGGTAGCATTTTGACTTAGCCATTTGGTGGTTGCTTCACAAAATCGTCCTTTTTTATGCTCGGAAAATGGGAAATGGCTTTTTGTTGCGACGAAAAGGAAAACTTCCTCCTGAAACATTGTTCGCCATCCCATGATGCATGTGTATGCACAATATGGGTATATTATCACAAACTATGCCTTGATTCTAGCCATAACATTGGTCATTTGACCCGAAAGCCAAGAAACCTCGAATGAGATAGGTCATTTTGTGAAGGTTTTTTTGAGGCATAATCAATATATCAAGTTTAATATTTTTACTTATAACTATGTCACATAATATGACACCACGCGAAAGTTTCGCATTGTTTCCATCGTTTTTGAATTTTTTTATGCCTGTTTTAAACTATCGTCAAACTTTGTCAAACGGCGGGCATGAAGATTCTTAGCTCGGGGCCGAGCCTCGCCAAACTTGCATTGGATCTTTGATAAAATAGCATATTGTGAACCTAAAAATGATTCTTTTAAAGAAACATGAGCATCGGATCATGTACTTGTAGTTCATATCTGACCCACTTCCTACCGATTCGACACGAATTTGTCTTTTTCACCAAAGGTGGACGGAAAGGTTTCGGATACCCCTTTTGGGACATTGTCCATATAAGGTGGTATAGTATTTTTGTAAAATATGGTGGTAACATTTTGAATTATCCATTTGGTGGTTGCTTCACAAAATCGTCCTTTTTTATGCTCGGAAAATGGGAAATGGCTTTTTGGTGCGACGAAAAGGAAAACTTCCTCCTGCAACATTGTTCGCCATCCCATGATTCATGTGTATGCACCATATGGGCACATTATCACAAACTATGCCTTGATTCTAGCCATGACATTGGTCATTTGACCCGAAAGCCAAGAAACCTCGAATGAGATAGGTCATTTTGTGAAGGTTTTTTCGAGACATAATCAATATATCAAGTTTAATATTTTTACTTATAACTATGTCACATAATATGACACCACGCAAAAGTTTCGCATTGTTTCGATCGTTTTTGAATTTTTTATGCCTGTTTTAAACTATCGTCAAACTTTGTCAAACGGCGGGCATGAAGATTCTTAGCTCGGGGTCGAGCCTCGCTAAACATGCATTGGATCTTTGATAAAATAGCATACTGTGAACCTAAAAATGATTTAAAAAAAACATGAGCATCGGATCATGTACTTGTAGTTCATATCTGACCCACTTCCAACCGATTCGACATGAATTTGTCTTTTTCACCAAACGTGGACGGAAAGGTTTCGGATACCCCTGTTGGGACATTGTCCATATAATGTGGCATAGTATTTTTGTAAAATGTGGTGGTAGCATTTTGAATTAGCCATTTGGTGGTTGCTTCACAAAATCGTCCTTTTTTATGCTCGGAAAATGGGAAATGGCTTTTTGGTGCGACGAAAAGGAAAACTTCCTCCTGCAACATTGTTCGCCATCCCATGATGCATGTATATGCACAATATGGGCACATTATCACAAACTACACCTTGATTCTAGCCATAACATTGGTCATTTGACCCGAAAGCCAAGAAATCTCGAATGAGATAGGTCATTTTGTGAAGGTTTTTTTGATAAATAATCAATATATCAAGTTTGATATTTTTACTTATAACTATGTCACATTATATGACACCACGCGAAGGTTTCGCATTTTTTCGATTGTTTTTGAATTTTTTATGCCCGTTTTAAACTATCGTCAAACTTTGTCGAACGGCGGGCATGAAGATTCTTAGCTCGGGGCCGAGCCTTGCTAAACTTGCATTGGATCTTTGATAAAATAGCATATTGTGAACCTAAAAATGATTTTTGTAAAAAACATGAGCATCGAATCATGTACTTGTGGTTCATATTTGACCTACTTCCTGCCGATTCGGCAGGAATTTGTCTTTTTCACCAAAGGTGGACGGAAAGGTTTCGGATCCCCCTGTTGGGACATTGTTCATATAAGGTGCTCTATTATTTTTGTAAAATATGGTGGTAGTATTTTGAATTAGCCATTTGGTGGTTGCTTCATAAAACCGTCCGTTTTTTATGCTCGGAAAATTGAAAATGCCTTTTTGGTGCGACAAAAAGGAAAGCTTCCTCCTGCAACATTGTTCGCCATCCTATGATGCATATGTATGCACAATATGGGCACATTATCACAAACTATGCCTTGATTCTAGCCATAACATTGGTCATTTGACCCAAAAGCCAATAAACCTCAAATGAGATAGGTCATTTTGTGAAGGTTTCTTTGAGACATAATCAATATACGAAGTTTGATATTTTTCCTTATAACTATGTCACATAATATAACACCACGCGAAGGTTTCGCATTGTTTCGATCATTTTTGAATTTTTTATGCCCGTTTTAAACTATATATAATGTTTTATGTTTTACTTAATTTTTATTTACAAATGTGTAATATTTGAGTGTAGATAGATAGGCCTTATTTTTCTGCAAATTTTGATATATTATTTGTATTTTTCCGAATTAGAATGATTTAGTTAGGATTTTTCAAAGTTTATGAGATAAAATAAAAAATAGCTACGCCGAGGGAAGCCATCGGCGTATGCGATGCCGAGGGCAGCCGTCGGCGTAGCATAGGATATGCCGAGGGCAATTCTACGCTGAGGCTGCTTGGCGGAGCTGGCCTAGACGATGGCTACGCCGACGGCCCCGACGTTTCCCATTCCTGTAGTGATCATGTGTTCTCATTATGAGATTTCATATCAGTTTATTAATCATGCAAACTCACAAAAGCTGTTAAGCTCAAACCACTACGCGGTGAGATTACAGGACATTGACATTTAATATATCTGTACACATGGTCGTTCTTAAATCATATTATTGAATTAAATATATAAATGCAAATATAGAGAGAGATTAATGAAGGCATGGTTCCATTTAGCGTATAATATAATTTAAGGCTGATACTCCTTCCAATTTTACACACTATTAAGCCATTTTTTTCTTTCTCTCTAACTGTATGTGATGATATCCAATTGTCGCTGTTGTAGATTTCCAAGATAATGGTTGATGCATGTCCTAGATGTTGACTGCAAGGTGGAGAATCCAATTGTTATTGTTGTATATTTCCAAGATAATGGTTGATGCATGTCCGAGATTGTTGGCTGCAAGGTGGAGATTGGTGCTACAGTAGTTAGTTTAGAGTATCATTTCCATGTTCAATGAATGTTTAAAACACTATCATGTATTCTATGGATTGTGTTCTTGCAATGCAACTCTATCAATTTAATATATGAGATCTTTTATCTACAGTATTGTGACCCTCTCTAATGTTGACATTGGCATACTAATGGTTGTTGGTAATATATAAAATAACATCAATCGTGCATGGAAAATTCATTCGTGCAGTATAACTACCAACACATAAGAAGTGGTGCTAGGCTATTACTATACGTGTTGCTATATTACAATGCTTTTTCATCCACTTTACCAACACATGTATATGCGTTGTTGTGGAACCTTGCAACGCCACCAACGGCAACACATATAAATTCGTTGGTATACGCCTTAGCAACGCCACCAACGGCAACACATATAAATTCGTTGGTATACGCCTTAGCAACGCCTATATGGACATTTGGCAACGCATCAATGCGTTACTGAAGGGGGTTCCTGTTGTAGTGTTATACGTTGGAATTAGCAGAACCATGCCGTCACGGGTAATGCTTTCAGTATTGCACTTGTACTTTGTACACAGTTGATATCATGCTCTTTTACCTATGGATATCGTTGGTGTAAAATAGAAGGGATCTTGTAAGTCCATGGAGTTATGTATGGGTGTTATAGAAACGCCTGGGCCGCTAGCCTAAGCCTGCCTAATCATGGTGGAAACTTGCAGCATCACCATAGTGACATCTATGAAGCAATCTTCTTATAAAAAGAGAGACATATTGAGAAAATAGGAAAGAGAGAAAAAAGCACCATATTCCAATGGTAAATAAGAAGATTGCTGAGATGCTCATTGTCTGCTTGCCTTGTCATTTTGGTTATGGGATAGCTCATGTACCATGTGCAAGGGGTACCCCGTTGGCGGTCCTCTATGATACACATGTACTTACAATGACAAGAACTTACAAGTGACTAAAGTTGAGTAGCATGAGGAGCGACCCTCGTATTCAAGGGACATGGGATTGCCAACTTATACTTTGTCAAGCATATAATCCATAGTTTGTTCACTTTAACCTTAATCACTTCAAGATGCTTATGATAGGGGCAATGAGAGCTGAAAGCTAACAAGTACCATACTTTTTGGATGCTCTTTTTGAGACTTGAAATCCATTCCTTCCTTTATGAAGGGCCTTTCTTCCACTTTTATATTGAGTCTCCACCTTCTACCTTTAGGAACCAGTTAAGAGAGAATAGTTTCCATTCTTAGTTCTATGTGCATTGTCCCAAAACTTATTGGTTGATGCATATTATTGATATTACTTGTTCTTCTGATATTTGTATCTAGTCACTCTTATGAACTTTGAAGGTGTCCTATACATCTATTTGCTACTCCATGAGGGACAAGCTGAATGCCACTATGCCATGTTTTCTGTATGTGAAAAAAAAAACGTTTTTCAATGCATGTTATTCATGATCTTTGTTTGTAGCCTTTCATGTTGCATGCATAGTTACGTTGTCTTACTGTTAGAACTCCATCTTTCATGCTCATGTTTAGAGTTCTTTGACCCCAGCTTTCAATGCTTGCAAATGTTTTGATCTTGATTTTGATGGTGCATGTCACCTCAAATTTTTTTCTTTTTATCACTTACCTAGTCGAGGAAGAGCAGGATTAAGCTTGGGGATGCTTGATACATTGGAAACGTATCTATAATTTTTGATGTTCCATGCTTGTTTAGTATCTACTTTTCTTTGCTTTGTCTACACTTTGAGGTGTTTTTATATGTTTTCGGGTACTAACCTATTAAAAAGATGCCACAGTGCTAGTTGCATGTTTTCTTTTGTTTTTGGTTCCATAAAGGCAGAAAATCAATATTCTCAGAATTGGACGGGACAAAAGCCAAAGTCAATATTTTACCGTGGCTAACACGAAGCCGGAATACGAGACGGAGGAGAGTCACCAGGGGGACACACCTCCTGGCCATGCGGGTGGGCCCACCCCGCGCCTGGGGGTGCAGCCGCCCTGGCGACCCCCTGCCTCGCCTCTTCGCCTATAAGAAGCCCCTGATGCCTAAACCCTAAGTACCCGATCAATATTCCACGAAACCGTCTGTAGCCGCCACCACCATCGTCCCTAGATCGGGATCAGCTCTTCCGGCACCCGGAGGGAGATCATCCCGGAGGCCTTCTTCTTCATCATGCCAGCCTCCGGTATGAAGCGTGAGTAGTTCCACCTTGGACTACGGGTCCATGTAGTAGCTAGATGGTTGTATCTCCTCCTTTGTGCTTTCATGTTTAGATCTTGTGATCTCCGTTCATGATCAAGATATCATGTATTTGTAATCATGCATGTTGTGTTTGCAGGGATCCGAGGGATATTGAGATTACTATGTCAGGTTGATTAATGGTTTTGTCCTATTGATTCTATCATGTCTGTGTTGTTTGTGATCTTGCATGCTCTCCGTTGTTAGTAGCTATCTTGGCCAAGTAGTTGCTAGTGACTCCAAGAGGGGGTATTTATGCTCGATAGTGGGTTCATGCCTCTATTTAATCTAAGGGAAGTGACAGAAATCTCTAAGGTTGTAGATGTGTTGTTGCCTCTAGGGAGAAAACAACGGTATCTTGTTCATGGAACAAGTGGATTGTTTACCTTACACACTTTGATTAAAGCATTTTTCTGTTGCTTGCAACTTAATACTGGAGGGGGTTCGGATGATAACCCAAAGGTGAACTTCTAGTCATAGATACAGTTGGATGGCGGTCTATGTATCTTGTTGTATTTCCCAATCGAATCTCATAGGTCATGAATGTCTTGTATTGCATTGTTATGCCTTGCTCAGTCCTATAAATTGCCCTGCTATAATTTGTTTACCCAACATGCCATGTTTTTGTTTATCTAAATAGAACACCTCTATTGAACTATGGACCCCATTCCAATCTTTACCATTGATACATCTTCCACTGTTACTTGTTGCAAACCACCATTACCTTCCACACCATACAGTTAATCCTTTGTTACAGCAAACTAGTGAGATTGACAACCTTGCTGTTTGTTGGGGCAAAGTCTTGAGTTTGTGTTGTGCAGGTCTCCCAATTTGCTAGCAACACCTTTGTGTCATTTCCTTCCTCCTACTGGTTCGATAACCTCGGTTTCTTACTGAGGGAAAACTTGCTGCTGTACTCATCACACCTTTCTCTTGGGGTCTCCCAACGAGGAATTGACAACACGCCATCATAGAGCACATGAAAATGGGACCGCGCGCTTTCTCCACAATGCTCGGTTGGCCCTTGTCGACACCGATGTAGCCTTCGCCGTTGCCACCGCCTCCGTAGATGCAGCATATTCTATGAAATCAACCGTCTCGGAAGGCAATGGAAGACCGGCCTTGTAGTACAGCTGCATGGCCTGCCTCAGAAGGGCCAAATAGCCAAGCTTGCGTCTGCGGCTGCCGGGGTGGCGGCTTCTACTTAGGAGGGGCCATTGATAAGCTTCCTAAGAGTGTATCTTATTTATTCGAAACTAGTTCGACTAACTACTGAATCTTTATTTCCCTTCTAAGCATAAGTGTGATAAGATATTAAAAATACAGGTCGTGGCTAGCAACCGCATCGGGCAATGTACCAGTACAGGGTTCCATTTTAAGTATATTTACGAGTGTGTCCTTATTTGTGTCCACAAATTTTGCATATGCCACTACGATCGTAGAATTGTAGAAACTACAGGGTTCGCAGCATAGAAAACAAAAAAATTCCTATGATGGGAACAACTATGTACCAAGATCTATCAATGTAATAACCCTAGTTTCATTAAATGTTAATTAGGAATTGATTTGTGCATCATGAGAATTGCATGCATCCCTTTGAACTAAAGAAAATGCGCAATTGTTAAACAAGTAGGGGAAATAAAACCCTAAACACAAATCCCCTTCCTCTTTAAAATCAATTCAAATGGTTTTAAATATTTTGGAAACCCAAAAAAATTTGGAACCCAAATGGTTATAAAGGGTCCCTTAGTGTTTACAGATATTTTACAAATCCTCTTGTATTTTGGAAATATTTAAAACAGATTACAATTGACATATGCAAAACAAATCATAAAACAGAAATAGAAAAACAATCTGGAAATAAAAAATAGTCTTCTCTCTTCCTAGGCCGTATCCCATCTCTTCTCCCTCTCCTCCCCGCCGCTCTGCGCATTCCCGTGCAGCCCAGTTCGGCCCACGCGCGACCCACCTCGACCCAACTGGCCCGTACCCCTTCGCCGTTCTCCTCTTTTCTTCTTTCTTGGACAAAAGGACGCCGACGACCTAAGCAGCCGCGTGCCAGCCCCGGGTTCGTTGTCCGCCATGTCGCCGTCACCACCGTAGTGCTCAGGGTGAGCTCACGGTTCTAACGAACCCCTCCACACTCTTCCTCTCACTCTCTAGATCCTCCCCGATGACCACCTCTCAGTGCCGCTACTGTTTGCCGTCGCGCATGCCGCTCCGGCCACCCTCTGCAAGCGGCGCCTCCAGTTTCTGGTAGCCTGCGTTGCCCTCTGTCCAGCGCACCCCCTCTCGCTGCCCTGCACACGCTCGATCAACATATCGATCATCGATCCGAGGCTCAAGCCCTGGCTGACGTTAGCATTGCATCATGCTAATGTAGTAATTCCTTTTCTTTTCTTTTAATGTTTTCTGAACTAATTTCTATAATTATTTTGTAAATGATAAATACCTGACATGTGGGGTCCAGATGTAAGTGGTATTTAACATATTTCAGAAATGATTTTGATTAATAAAAATGTTTAAGTAATTCCAAATTATAAATTATTTTATAATATTCCAAAAATGATTTGAATGAATTAAAATTGGGAAAAATCATAACTAACTCATTTTAAATCAGAAAAATACAAATAATATATCGAAATGTTCATAAAAATGAGACCTATATCTTTAGGCCATAATCATGCATTGTTAATCAACTTCCATGACAAGTTTAATTAGAACAACAAACCAACCCCTTTCATATGATTCCAGAGTTTCTCCGAATTAGGGTTTATACCCCTCGGACCCCGATTAAATTGTCAAGCATGCCTTAGGGGTTTATTTCAATGCAATTTAACTTGTCATATCATCATCCTTGCTTGAGCATTGCATCGATGCCATGTGTTGATTGTTTCCCCTTTCTTTCCTGTGTTTGCTTCTTCCCCGGTAGAATACGATTTCGAGATCGAGATCGAAGACCGAGGTCAACACCATAGAAGCTCGAAGACCAATACTTGACCAACTGTAATCAAGTCAAGTACGAGGTGTTCGAAGCTCTTCTTTCTGGATATCAACAGGCAAAGGCAAGGGAAGCCCCACACATATATATGAATCCTATGATTTGAAAGTATTACATTCTTGCCATGTGCATACGATTCTAAAGTCTTTTATCGATAGATAGAGTAATCCTATCTGATGCATGTTACCTTTGAATCCTATATTCCTTGATACATTGCTCCTAGCATAAATAGGGTTTGGCTTGCGAGGCATTGCTAGAGTTGTTACATCTGTTGTGCTTAGCCATGCTTAGTTGTTACCACTGATCCATCAGGTTGATGAATCAGAGCTGCGAATGAACCTAGTATGACAAGATGACGTGGTATGATCAGAGATGAATGTTAAACCTGCTAAGGCTTGTATGGGAGGCCACAGTGGGTTGTGGTTTTTGCAGTCCCATACTTGCCACTACTAGGACCTGAGTTCTTGCCTATGGTCCAAGACGAGCGTACAGCCACACGGGGGCCTGTAAACCCCCTCGACCAACTAACTTGCTGAGTAGATTCCATGAGTCACATAGTTCGGGCGTTCCATTCGACATATGCATTCTGGATCTTCTGGAAGGAGGTGAAGGAGGTGCATTCATACAGGTAGGTAAGCGTGGCAGGGAATGGGAGATGCCCGGCATCCGTAATCTCAAACCCTGTTCACATCATTAGGACCGACTACAGGACTCGACTCGTTGCGGCGGCATCTCCCTAGTGCGTGACTCATGGTCTCGGCGAAAGCAAGGTAAAGGTCGTGGTCAACCACTCTCTACCGGCCTTTCCAGGAAGAGGGCTAATGTTAACTGGCATTAAGAATCGGTTGGTACGTGTGGGTAAAGTTGTACACCCCTGCAGGGTTAAATATTTTCGAAAAGCCGTGTCCACGGTTATGGACGAACTTGGAGACCAGATTCAATGATCATAGAGAACTTGAACCTAATCGTAAAATGTGTCAAGTTGATCAACGTGTGCTTAGGGATGCTTCCTCATGGGTACGAGGGGGTGATCCTAGATAGGTTCAGCTGATCATGATTCGGTGGATATCAAAAGATGATCAAAGTTGGAGATACCGCTTTCTTATCCCCTTTTAAAATATTCTGATTAGTCGAGATTCTTCTCCCTCTTGTTTTACAAAAGAAAGATGGCTTTATGCAAAATAACTCCACCAGCCATAAGTCTTGCGGAGTACACCTTGTACTCACCCTTGTTTCGTTGACACTTTTGCAGCAGGGTAAGTGTTACCATAGAAGATAAGTTCTTCACGGCATCGACATCGACGAGTAGCTTGGAGTTCCCAATCGGCAGTCTGGGATCTATGGACTGGACGTCATCGCTATGCTTGAGGCCTCTTAGGTTATTTGTTAAGTTTGCTATACTTAAGCGCATAAATTATCTTCCGTTGTTTGATGTTTGTGGTCAGTGACCTCTGCTTGTAATATTTTGGTTCTTTGCTCAGTTATGAGCTTGCTGTAATAATTTTTGTGTCGTAGGGTCATGTTGTGTTATCAATTCTCTCTCTGTACGCTTTCGAGATTTAGGTTAGGCTTATATCAGACAGAGGTCTGGGATTTGTCTAGCCCTAATCCCGGGGGTGTCACAGGTTTTTGGTATCAGAGCAGTACCGACTTTAGAAAACCTTTCTATTGGTCGATATTGAGTCTAGTACTTGTGAAAACTATTTTCAAAGATGAATATTATGTGTAAAAACTCTGGTATGCTTCTTTTCTCCTTATACAGTTTCGCTCTAACTCTAGGTCATCTTATCTTGTGTTGATTTGGAAAAGTTTTGCTCTCTCGTCCAGTCTTTCAAAACTTAGGTGCCTTCTCAGGCATGTCGGTTCTTAACCAGTGACCTAGTGTTAAGCTCTCTAGAGTCGGAATGTGTGTTCCTTGCTCCCTTTGTTCCGTTTCTTCCAAGAGATTTCTTTCTATCATAATCTCTTTGTTTTATAGGTCCACAACATCATGTTGATGGTTCCTCAATGTTCTGCTCTAGGCCTCAAAGTTTCCTTTTGCCTCGTGTGCCTCCTTTTCATTTGTTTGGGTACTTTAGAAGTCGTTTCTTCTCTTGGAAGCTACCTCGTGATTACTATCTTGTAGTGTACGCTTTGTCACTCAAGTAGTAGTTACTCCTTTCTTTGGGTTTTAACCCTCGGACTTGAACCTAAGATCCCCGGTTGTGTTGGATTCTGGTGTTGCGAATCTTGTACATGAAGCTAACCTTTAACCCAAGATCCATTTTTTATCCCTGTGGTTAATGTTCATACAATACCTCAGAATGGCTAATACCTTCTAGTATAGCCTTCAAGCTTGTGAATATTGTTGCTATTGAATAGTGACGATAAAGGACTTCCCTTACCACATGTTATGGCAGATGTTCTTTAATGGAACCAAATAGATCACGACAAGAGTTCTCCTAGTGAGTCTCTCATCTATACATGTGACTCTGCCACACCTTCCCTTCTTTGCATTGGTCCTCGGAAGATTGTTGACTTATGGATCCACATCTTGGGATTCTATCCTGAGCATGGTCTTCCTTACTCTTGTTGTTTTCCGACCTTTGTCTACCAATTGGTAGCCAAGTAGTAAATGCAATAGTATCTTCTGATGCAAGATACTCTTGTGGTCCATCATGACAAACCTGTTCGGGATGTCAGGTGAAACAAACTCCAGTACCTCATCATATCCAGGACCGGGTCAAAGTGTTGTAATCCACAGATCAATAAGCATTGATTAGTTTATGTTCTGTTCCACCTTAAAGTGTCACACTCTTTTAAATTAAGAGGTCATGCTGAGATTCATGACCCTCTTAATGAAGTGATGCTCTCACACATTTTTACTCAGCCTTCTACTGAGTTGTCCATGCTCAGAAATGTTGTGTGTGAGCAATGATGTGACCATCATAGATTCTTAGCAATTCTTATTGCTTTGAACTTTAAGGACATTTGTATCATTCTTAGCGTGATTGGTTAACCCTATCACTAAGCGAAGTTTGATTGTGCTACCAAGTCCGTTATTCTAGTACACGCTCTTCGGTTAAAGAGTTAGGCTCATGCCGAAGCTCTGAGACTATGTCTACTTGCCTTACAAAGCAAGTTTCCTCTCGAGCTAAGTGACATATCAGTGGTTCGTGATATTCTGGATGTCTTACTAGAAGTATCGCCATGTTGCCACATGATCGTGTTGTCAAGTTCTTGAGTAAGCAGGTTCTCTGAACTGCTACTTTCTCCAAGGATCCGTACTGGATACCCCTGAACTAGTTGGTTGAGCTTAAACACAAACTTGGAGAGTTGTAAGACAAAAGTTTTATCCAGCTCTGCTCCTCTTTAAAAGGGATGTCTAGTTCTATTCATATTGAGGCAGGATAATAAGTCCTTTGTGGATATGTTATCATTACCGCCTTTGATTTGATTTGGGTTTTCGTCAAATCAAACTCAATTCCAAGGATAATCTTGATGGTGTATCTTCTTGTGATGTTTCACCTAGGTACATCTTCATGTTCTTTGGTCTGACCAATGTCTATGCTCTGTTTATACAACATATGATCCCGTCCTCTTGGAGTGTATCGATAAGTTTGTTATTGAGCCCATCGATGACATCCTTATCTTCTCCATGTTAGAAAAGATTCTTATGGAACATCTGGCATTAATGTTGGAAACTTTTGAGAACCATCTTTGTGTCATTTCGAAGTATGTGTTCTGGATGTTAGAAGTGACCTTCTCCGATTCACGTGCAAATGTTGAAAGATGTCCACGTGGATTCGAGTAGAGTTGTCTTTGTTTCCTCGGAAATCATTTCAAATTAGTCAAGCATGTGCGAAGAATTCTTGATATGGTAGGATGATACCTTCACATCTCGAGAAGATTCTCCAAGCATCTTAAGCCACTTACTGATTTGTCATGGAAGATAAGAAGTCCAACAAAACTTCTATATCATCCTAAATGTTTCCTAAACAGGATTCAGTTGTGTTTTGCTGCAAACAATTCATGTAGGTGCAATTGTCCTCTGATAACTTGCTAATACATGGGTTTTGCAACCTAGCTCATATTTTGGAGCTTGACACTGTAGTCCACGTCTCGAGAGTCTAGTGACTTTACCTCTGTGGTAAATGTTGCAAATATTCTATTCGGACATGCTGAGTCTAAAGTATCTCTCCACTTAATGAAAGCTGAATCTCAAGTAGCAATAATGGTTGGTGTTCCTCAAGGCTATAACATAGGTTCCTTTGTAAATCTGGCAAGATTAATGTAGTGGTTGACACAATTAATCGAAGGACCTATTGCCATACCCCTGAATCAGCAATAACAACCACTCCTCATGAGGCTTCTTCTATGATTTGTTATAGGAGTTGATCTTATGGTTTCCTTAGTATCCGAAGTCTGACCTTTACTTGATGACTGGTTAAAGGCTTATCAGTAGTCTGCTATCGGTGTCTCGAACATCAAGGAGAACATTTAAAGAAGTGTTGCTAAATGTATCTTGGTCAATCCTCCAGACCCTTTTATGATGGCAAGTGTATTGTTATGCCAAGTACTTAGAGTCTGAGAATGAAGTTTCTTTCTTCTCGTGTCATCAGGAATATTATCAAATATTCATCTTGGTGGTGTAAAGTGATATCATGATCTTTGGCAAGGATTTTGATAGTTCTCGATGAATAAAGATTTTCCTTCTCACTTTCTTAAACATGTTTGAGGAGCGACCATGATTTTTGTAATCAATAGTTTCTCTTGTTATATGTTCCTTGTGACTCTTACGAGTCCTCTCCACCAAAACACCTTTCTGTCTTGGCCTTCTGTTGAATGAAAGAGTGACCCTTCTGTTTCAAAAAGTAGTTCAATAGCTTGGTTTTGTTGGTATCTATCTCTTCCACCTGTAAAGCTCTACTTTAGCTGTTTAGTAGAGGTTCACCTCTCGAAGTCTGTGTTCTTTATCTATTCTGTTGAAAGTTTCTTCCCTCAGAAGTCTATTCTCTTCTGAAGTTCCATGGTCTCAATCCTTATGGAGACCAGTTACCTGTCACCTTCAAAACCATCTCCTTTTGTTTCCTCTGTTACCTTGACGTGTTTCATGTCGTTGGATTTAGAGATGTTTGTGAAACATCTATCCATGAGTTAATCCTGAGATACTCAGTTCGTGGTTCTGTGCCATTCCCTCTCTTCCTTAGTGTGAGCAGCCACCTCGAAGATTATGAAGAACTTCGTCCACTCGTCATGGTTGCATGGATAGACCTTTTCGAGAAGATCGTTGAAGTTTAGTGTAACCCTGTTCCTTCTATCTTCCTACCTAGGAATCTCGGGTCGAGATTCTTTTAAGGGGGATAGAATTGTAACAACCCTAGTTTCATTAAATGTTAATTAAGAATTGATTTGTGCATCATGAGCATTGCATGCATCCCTTTGAACTAAAGGAAATGTGCAATTATTGAACAAGTAGGGGAAATAAAACCCTAAACACAAATTCCCTTCCTCTTTAAAATCAATTCAAATGGTTTGAAATATTTTGGAAACCCAAAAATATTTGGAACCCAAATGGTTATCAAGGGTCCCTTAGTGTTTATAGATATTTTACAAATCCTCTTGTATTTTGGAAATATTTAAAACATATTACAATTGAAATATGCAAAAGAAATCAGAAAACAGAAATAGAAAAACAATCTGGAAATAAAAAACAGTCTCCTCTCTTCCTGGGTCGTAGCCCATCTCTTCTCCCTCTCCTCCCTACTGCTCCACGCGTTCCCGTGCAGCCTAGTTCGGCCCACGCACGGCCCACCTCGACCCAACTGGCCCGTGCCCTTCGCCGTTCTCCTCTTTTCTTCTTCCTCAGACAGAAGGACGCCGGTGACCTAAGCAGCTGCGTGCCAGCGCTGGGTTCGTCATCTTCCACGTCGCCGTCACCATCGTAGCGCTCAGGGTGAGCTCACTGTTCTAATGAAACCCTCCACACTCTTCCTCTCGCTCTCTAGCTCCTCCTCGTCGACCACCTATCGCCGCCGCTATATTTCGCCGTCGCGCACGCCGCTCCGGCCACCCTCTGCAAGTGGTGCCGTCAGTTTCTGGTAGCCCGCGTTGCCCTCTGTCCAGCGCGCCCCCTCTCGCCGCCCCGCGCACGCTCGATCAACAGATCGATCATCGATCTGAGGCTCAAGCCCTGGCTGACGTCAGCATTGCATCATGCTGATGCAGTAATTCCTTTTCTTTTCTTTTAATGTTTTCTGAACTAATTTCTGTAATTATTTTGTAAATGATAAATACCTGACAGTTGGGGTCCAGATATAAGTGATATTAACATGTTTTATAAATGATTTTGATTAAAAAAATTTTTTAAGTAATTCCAAATTATAAATTATATTATAATATTCCAAAAATGATTTAAAACGAATTAAAATTGTGAAAAATCATAACTAACTCATTTTAAATCAGAAAAATACAAATAATATATCAAAATGTTCAGAAAAATGAGACCTATCTCTTTAGGCTATAATCATGAATTGTTAATAAATTTCCATGACAAGTTTAATTAGAACAACAAACCAACCCCTTTCATATGATTCCGGAGTTTTTCCGAATTAGGGTTTATACCCCTCGGACCCCGATTAAATTATCAAGCATGCCTTAGGGGTTTATTTCAATGCAATTTAACTTGACATGTCATCATCCTAGCTTGAGCATTGCATTGATGCCATGTGTTGATTATTTCCCCTTTCTTTTTGGTGTTTGCTTCTTCCCCGGTAGAATACGATATCGAGATCGAGATCGAAGACCGAGGTCAACACCATCGAAGATCGAAGACAAATACTTGCAAAACTGTAATCAAGTCAAGTACTAGGTTTCTGAAGCTCTGCTTTATGGATATCAACAGGCAAAGGCAAGTGAAGCCCCACACACATATATATGAATCCTATGCTTTGAAAGTATTAGATTCTTGCCATCTGCATACAATTCTGAAGTCTTTTATCGATAGATAGAGTAATCCTATCTGATGCATGTTACCTTTGAAGCCTATATTCCCAGATACACTACTACTAGCATAACTAGGGTTTGGCTTGTGAGGCATTGCTAGAGCTGTTACATCTTTTGTGCTTAGCCATGCTTAGCTGTTACCACTGATCCATCCGGTTGATGAATCAGAGCTGCGAATGAACCTAGTATGACAGGATGACGTGAAATGACCAGAGATGAAAGTTAAACATGCTAAGGCTTGTATGGGAGGCCATGGTGGGTTCTGGTTTTTGCAGTCCCATACTTGCCACTACTAGGACCTGAGTTCTTGCCTATGGTCCAAGACGAGCGTACAACCACACGGGGGCCTGGAAACCCCCTCGACCAACTAACTTGCTGAGTAGATTCCATGAGTCACATAGTTCGGGCGTTCCATTCGACATATGCATTCTGGCTCTTCTCGAAGGAGGTGCATTCATACAGGTAGGTAAGCATGGCAGGGAATGGGAGATGCCCGGCATCCGTAATATCAAACCCTGTTCACATCATTAGGGACCGACTTCGGGACTCGACCCGTTACGGCGGCATCTCCCTAGTGCGTGACTCATGGTCTCGGCGAAAGCAAGGTAAAGTTCGTGGTCAACCACTCTCTGCCGGCCTTCCCTGGAAGAGGGCTAATGTTAACTGGCATTAAGAATCGGTTGGTACGTGTGGGTAAAGTTGTACACCCCTGCAGGGTTAAATCTTTTTGAAAAGCCGTGTCCACGGTTATGGACGAACTTGGAGACCAGATTCAAAGATCATAGGGAACTTGAACCTAATCATAAAATTTGGCAAGTTGATCAATGTGTGCTTAAGGATGCTTCCTCATGGGTATGAGGGGGTGATCATAGATAGTTTCAGCTGATGATGATACAGTGGATATCAAAAGATGATCAAAGTTGGAGATACCGCTTTCTTATCCCCTTTTAAAATATTCTGATTAGTCGAGATTCTTCTCCCTCTTGTTTTACAAAACAACGATGGATTTATGCAAAATAACTCCACCAGCCATAAGTCTTGCGGAGTACACCCTGTACTCACCCTTGATTCGTTGACACTTTTGCAGCAGGGTAAGTGTTAGCATAGAAGATGAGTTCTTCATGGCATCGACATCGACGAGTAGCTTGGAGTTCCCAGTCGGCAGTCTGGGATCTATGGATTGGACGTCATCGCTATGCTTGAGGCCTCTTAGGTTATTTGTTAAGTTTGTTATACTTAATAGCATAAATTTCCTTCCGTTGTTTGATGTTTGTGGTCAGTGACCTCTTCTTGTAATATTTTGGTTCTTTGCTCAGTTATGAGATTGCTGTAATAATTTTTGTGTCGTAGGGTCACTGTTGTGTTATCAATTCTCTCTCTGTATGCTTTCGAGATTTAGGTTAGGCTTATATCAGACAGAGGTCTGGGATTTGTCTAGCCCTAATCCCGGGGGTGTCACAATCTACTAGATACAAGCAACAGGCAGATGTATATCCATAGAGAACATACCCTTGAAGACCGACAAAGCTTAACGAGTCCAAACTCGTGGTTGATGTAGACGATCTCAAGATCGAGAGGAAGTCCTAGCGCCGCAAAACAGCAGCGCATCTGTGCTCGCACACACGTACAAGAAACCGAGCAACCTCTGCCTTCTCGCTCCAGCGATGTAGCGAAAGCACAAATCTTTCTTGCCGAATAGCCACCGGGAACTTGTATCTCGCTAGTCTGAGACCATGGGGGATAAATTCTAGAGGGGAAGAGAGATCCTTCACGAGGAGGTGTGCTTTAAGAGGATGAGAGGGGGGCCTTTTATAGGGGAGAGGGGGGCACCCAAGGGGCATGGCTCCCAGCCATTGGGGCTGCCCACACCTCTTCCACATTCATGTGGGTGGACACTCCACTCACTCAAATGCCTTTCAATTTCCTCCACTCAGAAACCCACTCAAATTCCCATTAAATTTCCACCAAATTTAATACTAACTCTCATTAAATAAAAATCCTTTTATTTATTCAGAATTTTTTCAATTACTTTAATGACAAACATTCACATATAACCCATTGCTAGTAATTCATTTCACATGCAGAAACACTTTCTGCAATTTCACCCGAAAACCCGTTTTGGTATCTAGTGAAATAAATTCTTGTGCTTGTTATTATTTCCGGCATGAAACTTTTGCTCCAATTGGATGTCAGTGTCCCTTAAGTGTGCCACCCTACGGTTCACGAATAATGCGGACATGATCGATACCCTTCTCCGATCAATAATCAGAAGCGGGACCTGGAGATCCATACTGACTCCCACACATTCAACGATGACTTTCCTATGATCGTCGGAACCTTTTATGCTAGTATCTTAATCCCTTTGTTTCACGATATATTACATGTCCGAGATTCTATAATCGGTATCTCCATACCTAGTTTGATCTCGTTACCGACATGCACTCTTTTCTCATTCCCGTGATATAACATTCTAGTGATCAAATCACTTGCTTGCAAGCTAACCAATGTGATATCACCGAGAGGGCCCAGAGTATATCTATCCGTCATCGGGATGAACAAATTCCACTCTCGATCCATGAGCCTCAACATAACACTTTAGTAATTCTGAAGCCATCTTTATAATCACCCAATTACGGTGTGACGTTTGATGTCATCAAGAAACTCTTCCGGTGTTAGTGATTGACATGATCTCATGGTCTAAGGATTAGAATCACTTCGTAAGTTGTTATAGCCATATAAACTCAATGACTTTGATAATAATGCTATACTTCGGATGAATGTTCATCACATCATTACGCTAATGGCGTGATCTCGTTATTAACAACATCCAATGTCCATGATCAGGAAACCTTTGATCATCTTGTTAATCAACGAGCTAGTTTATAAGAGAGGCATAACTAGGAACTTCCTTTTGTTTATTAAACACACATGTATTAACATTTCCATATTAATACAATTATAGCATGTTAAATAAACTTTTATCATAAATAATGAATACGAAAATAACCACTTTATTATTGCCTCTCGGGCATATTCCCTTCAGAAACACGATCAGAAATAGGGGAAGAGGACGTGGCGTTTTACTGACTAGCAGGCCCTGAACCTCGACCGTCGACGGCGTGCATCCCAGGTTCGAGGATTAGTGATCCCCATTATTGTGTGATTTTCCATATTCTATCGCTCGCAGCTCCTCTCCACTGCTCTAGTCTTGCATGCCACCACTCTGTCCCGTCGTGCAACACTCTCATCCTCCCGCTGGTCTATCGTCCTCCCGTCATCCCCTACCCGCCCTACCCACCCTGCCTTGCCCTGTATCATTGCCTCCGTCCCCGCCCAGGCGCGTCTGGGAACGAAAATCGTTAGGTGAGCGCTAGGTTTGTTGTGCAATGAGAGTAGCTTTGATTTGGATCCCGCATAGAAATGGATCCTGCATGCCGGAGAACACGGAGATGGGTCATTCCCGGATGGAGAGCGAGGAGATGGACCCTTGAAGGCTGGAGGACATAGAGGAGCACAAAACAGGGGAAGAGAACACGGGGTGCAAAGCTTTGGTGCTCTAGAGCCCATTGAATGTGTGATACATCCTCCCTGAAAGCTAAGAACTGCAATTCCATCTCTACATCTCCAATTAGCTTTTCTAGTTTGATACGTCCAAAACATATCTACTTTCCCGAACACTTCTGCTATTGTTTCTCCTATAAACTTGTGTGATTTGGATACAACTAACACGGACTGACGATGTTTTCAGCAGAATTACCTTGGTGTCTAGTTTTTGTGCAGAAAATCAACTATCAGGAAAAATCCCGAAAATATGCCAAAAATCCTATTTCACTAGAAGACTCACGCTGCCAGAAGATGAGGCGGAGTGGGGCCCTAGGGGTCCCACACCACCCAGCCACGCGGGCCAGGCTTAGCCGTGCCTGGAGGGGGTGTGGCCACCCCAGGCACCAACTCAGCCTCCCTCTTCGCCTATAAGATGCATCTTGACCTAAAAACCAAGGCGGGTTTGACACTTTTCTAGAAAGAGTTCCGCTGCGCCGCCACCACCAGAAACCGCAATTCGGATCCAGAAACTCCGTTCTGGCACCCTGCCGGGACGGGGAATTTGGAGAGAATCATCGCCATCGTCATCACCAACTCCTCTCCATCAACCATCCATGTTTCCCTCATCCATGAGTGAGTAATCCCCCGCTGTAGGCTATGGGGATGGTAGGGATTGGATGAGTTATATCATGTAATCGAATAAGTTTGTTAGGGCATGGTGCCTAGTATATCTATTAGTGCTATTTGATTTGTTGCAACTTATTGTGCTTAATGCTTGTCACTAGGCCCCGAGTGCCAAAATCTCAGATCTGAACTTATTATTGAATCATTATGATAGTATTGTTTGTGATCTTATCTGCAAGTTGTGTACACATATCATTGTCTAGATCCAAAGGCCCCGAAGTGACAGAAATTAGGACAACCGGAGGGGATGGTTGTGATGTGAGGATCACGTGTGTTCACGGAGTGTTAATTCTTTGCTCCAGTGCTCTATTAAAAGGAGAACCTTAATTGCCAGTAGTTCCCTTGAGGCCCCACTGCAATGGGATGTCAGGACAAAAGATGTTATGCAAGTTCTCATTGCGAGCATGCATGACTATATATGGAGCACATGCCTATGATTGTTTAGTACTTGGGTGCTTATTCTTATTTATCTGCAATTTCCCTAGATATTATAGTTACATGTTTAGAATTGTACATGCAAAGCCCGTCCATCCATCCTTATGCCTACCATGCTCATATCCTACTGTTTGCTACTACTGTTACTATTTCTCTCGTTTTACTACTGCTGTTACTTTGTTGTTACTACTACCAAAATGTTGATACTGATAAACTTCTGTGAGCAAGAACTATTTCTAGGTGCAGCTCAATTGACAACTCAGTTGTTAAGGCTTGCAAGTATACTTTTGCTCCCCTTGTGTCGAATCAATAAATTGGGTAGTACTACCCTCAAAGACTGTTGCGATCCCCTATACTTGTGGGTCATCAAGACTATTTTCTGGCACCGTTGCCGGGGAGCATAGCTTTATTTGTAAGTTCACTTGGATATATTATTGTTCACTACTATTCCTTTCATCATGGGGAAGTCTCATGATGGAAAGTTTTCTATTTTACCATCCACTACAAGAAGAGGTTGTTACCACCGTATTTTGGCCAAAGACGGAGATGGGCCGTGATCAAGATGGGCTTGGAAGATACATATATTCAACGTGTTGTTGGATCGGCCTAGTGCGTAGATTTGGGCTGAATTGCCCGTGTATCTTGTATCATAGTAGGTTTCGTGTTTGTTTAGGTTCCGTTTATGTTTAGGTAAAGATAGAGTTGTAGAGTTATTCCAAAAGTAGAGAGTCTCCGGACTATAAATATGTACCTAGGGTTATTGAAAGAAAACAACAACCACGTTCACAACAAACACAATCTCAAGTATCGCCACCCCTTGTTCTTAGGGTTTCTTCGGTAGTAATTGCCTAGATCGCATCTTGCGATCTAGGCAGTATCTACTTATTCGTTACCTGGTTTTACTCGTACTGAAGCGTTGTTGATGGCGAGTAATACCATTATCATAGATTGTTTGAGGCTAGCATCGGTACTTTTCCATTACTATCGTCGAAGTTATGCTACCTCTAGTTGTCTCGCTACCCTTGCACCTTTTCCCAAAGTGCAAGGGTAGCATCTTGCTTGATCTTTATTTAGTCGATTCGATCTGTTATAGTTGTACCTTGTTCGCCAAGGTTTAGTTTAATATCTACGTAATCAGGCCTTACAAACGGGTTGAACGATCCGGTAATGCATAAGGACGTGGCTTATTCGTTCTAGAGAGGATGTTCCGGTAATTGGCTTTATGTTGGTTATTAGGCCTCCTCTAGGGTTGATATTCTTCATCTTTGTACGCATTTAGGCTCAATTACGTAGGACGCCCGATTACGTGGTGAAAACATTAAACTATCGTAGATCGATTTAACTTGTAGTGATCAAGCAAAACCCCATGTTATCATAAATCTAACGCAGAACCATGGGGCAATCGGCTTTAGGAGCCGATTTACAGGGAAAACTGCGAGCCGATTACGGCTCGAATTTTACGATACTTGTTTATCATGCAGAAATCAATCGAGCAATCCTTCACCTTCCCGACCAGGTATAGGTCAGGTGGCACTCGAACCAAGCCGGACGTGTGCGGAGCTTTTGCGGGCCGTCGCCGAGGGACCAGGGCCCACTGAGGCCTCTGGAGCCTCCGCCTCCGATCGCTGCTCGCCGGTGGGTTTTGGCAGGCAACACATTCTGGCACGCCCGGTGGGACATTCAACAACGTCTACATCAACACCCGACGCTGCGATGGAGAACAGACCAGTCACTTACGACGATCTGCCTAACGAGCACAAGGCCAAGTACGACGAGATCAAGGCCCTCTTCGAGGAAGACCTCATCAGCTCTTTTGAGAGGACCCGTACGCATGGCATCAGGTGGAAAGGGTTCTCCCCCGAGGGCGCTCTTAATGAGGTGGATCTGTCTGTTCCTTCGGAGGAGCGCACCAGAGCCCTACGACAGGAAGTCAACTACATGGTGGCTCATTCTTTGCACCGCCATTCTGAGAGCCTGGTGAACGCTTTCGAGCGGGTCGCGGTTCGCGTAGTCCAGGAGATCATGAAGCATCAGTACTCCCCGTCGGGACCTACTTTAGGGACTCACCAGGGAGAAAGACCGCCTGCATCAGGCCAGCCCTGCTCGCACTTGCCGCTCAGAGCCGCCAGAGCAGCGCTTACGTCGTCTACAAGGCGGAGGCGACCCAGCGATTGCCAATTCCTGTTTGAGCCACCTAAGGAGATCTCACACGGATATATATGCGCCCACGTGCCGGATGCAATAACGACACGCACCAAGCAGTTGCAACCGCAGGAGTTTCTGCGCAGAGTTCTTGAAGGATCTGCGCCGAGCGGCGTGTCCGGAGCAGCGATGGTTGGGATGGAAGCCGACAAACAGCGCATAGCCAAGTATGCCATGGAACAAGTCATGAGAATCTAGCCCCAGCTCAAGCGGGAGCAAATCGGCACCATCCCGAGGACGGGCTTAAACCGTCAAGAGAGAAGGACAATCGGCTATTCAAAGCCGCATTCAACGAAGTTTGATCTGATTCCGCCACCCAAGTATAAGCTCCCCGAGTTCTCAAGGTTCGGGTCGGAAGGTCGAGCTCGATCGAGCACATAAGCCGATACCGGCACAACTAGGCATGATTTCGCATCGGATCGATGCGCGTAAGATTCTTTGCGCAATCCACAGGGACCAGCCTTTGGGTGGTACACCTCACTACCACCGATTCAATTCATACCGAAGCAATCGGAAGAGCAGTTCCACATCCATTACCATTCAAAGGCTACGAGGTGGCATTGCGCACTGCACAGTGCGTAAGCGAGAGAAACGGTAGCGAGTACATCCGGCTTCAGACCGCTAAGAACCGATGTTACTCGGCTGCTTAATCGAGAAGGAAGCGATCGGCAAGCGTTGGGTCTCTCGACCCATCAAGGATCTGGCGTTCTGTAGAGTACAACTCATTGGCGCACATGGCCCGAAGCGGCGATGTATGAGCAGCGCCACCTGAGTTGTACCAAGACAAATTCAAACGTCCGATAAGCCCGGTCGATGCGAAGAAGAAGATCCTACGCAGACCGTGGAGGTGGCCGAGATGAATGGGCTCGGGGCAGATCTCGTGGCTCGCAAATGGGTGAAGCAAGGACTGCGAAAGGGTTCGACTGATGTGAGCAAAGCCGAGCAGATATTCGACCGCTTTGAAGGAGAAGCGGTGAGGTTACCCAAGGCCACAAAATCCCTACAACTCAGAAATGAACGGGAGACCATACGCAAGTGGCATCACTGTTCACCCATACCACCAATGAGTGTAAAGAGCTTCGCCAAATCCAAATGGCGATCGAGCAAGGCCGTCGATCCTTGGGCGCCATGAAAGTAGATACAAACCCATTTCCGGCCAACATGGTAGAACTCGGTCGCTCAAGGCGAAGCTGGATTTCTCGGCGTTAACATGGCAGGGTCCGGATACCACCATGACACGCATAAGGAGGACGGTGGTCGCCTCGGGCAAGGAAAGAAAGGAGGCCAGTCCATGCGACCGGCCCAGCCACAATGACAGGCGGTACTTAATAGAGGAACAAGTGAGGAGAGTGCGATATCAGAAGCCACATTCCACGCACCTCCTTACCAAGTATGAGCGCCAAGATGACACCAACGCCGCCATGTAGCAGACGACGGAAGATATGAACACCTTGCTAGGGGACCGTCGAAGAGAAGGAAGGCGCAGAGGCATTGGGATTGTCCTTTCTTCGTGTATTGTTGGGCGGAATGAGCCGATTGCCTATAATCGACAACCGCCTGCACGCGGCAAAAAAAGGAAGACACGAGGCCGATGTCGAGATTCAAACGCCTAGGGCCTCTTCAGCCCTGTGGCCGCCACAGGAGTCCGCCGAGCAAGACCTCGAGGAGCCAAAGGATGACAAGGTCAAAGACAGTATCACCGTCCAAGGTGGTGCCCGACGACTCGACACACCAAGCGAGAGAGTGCAGCTGCGTAACTTAGAGGAAGTCAAGCGCAGATTCCACGCTTTGAAGAAAGCACGGCCGATCCGCCAAAGTGAGGCAGGTCAGGAAACGGAAGACCGCCGACAGGAAAGAGTGGCGCCAAACCGTAAAAGCCGATGCAAAGACATCGGCTGACACAAACATGGTGTTCGATTCCCATCGTAATTCTCGCGCCAAGAACCGATGAGCTACCGTGGCACGGGCTTGATCGGCCCACGGCCGGTTATCTTTGAGAAGCCACGTGAGAAGGGTTACAAACATCCGAAAGCCTGCACTGCGAGGATACATCAATGGGCAACCTCGTCAAGATGTTGGTGGACACCGAGCGGCAATCAACATCATGCCATACTCCATGCTACGACGCTTTGGGACGCCCACCGCAGATCTGATCAAAACCAACGCCACGCTGAGCGACTTCAATGGTCGTCTTGGAACACAAGGTGTATCGAACGTGGACTTGACAAGGTGAAAAACCGTACCACGTCATTCTTCGTCGTGACAGCAAGAGCACTTACACGCCTTGCTAGAAAGGGATTGATTCACGCTAATTGCTGCATCCGTCCCACAATGCATCGATGCGATCCAAAGGATGGAGACGAAGTGGAGGTCATCCACGCACGATTCTATCGAGATCTCCATAGCTGGCATGAACATCCGAAGCGAAGACCAAGAGCCGATCTCGAATCAATCTAGACGGTGGAGTATTGAATCTACAAAAACGGGTGAGGCTGGTCTTATCCATCGGCCTTACAGAGTAGAAAAGCCCACGATCATCAGGTACGCCGATCCCCGCGATCGCCACAAAAATAAAAAGCAGCGATCATCGACAAGCATTTCGTAGTCGTAGGTAGAGATGCTCGCCATCGTAAAATAATAAGGTGTAAACCGTCCTTGATCGATGCAAGCAAGAAAGGGGCGATTCAAGCGATCGCCCAAATTATTTTGTTGTCCTCACCCACCGCTTGCCTGTGTTTAGCGTCGATCGGCGGTGACGGAAAGCTAGGTGCGGGGTTTACATCACCGATGAGCTAGAAGAGATCGACATTGGTCCCGGGATAAGCCACGACCAACATTTATCGCCAGAAAGTTAGAACTGAATCGGGGCCCGATGATAGCCTGTTGAAACAATATCCGCATCGCTTCGGGACTACAGAGATGCAGGTTGGACAGAGCATCATCGAGCATCGGCTCTCCAAAAAAAGGGATTTCGCCGTTTCAAGAATGAGCACGACAAATGAAGGCCAAAATTCTGGAAGAAGTCAAGAAAGAGGTCGAGAAAATGTTAACGGCCAAGTTGATCAGACCATGCAGGTATGCTGAGTGGATTTCTAGTATCGTACCTGTAGAAAAGAAGGGTGGCCAATGGCGTGTTGCTATAGATTTTCGAGATCTCAACAGAGCTACCCCAAAGGATGAGTATCCGGCCGGTGGCGTAAACATTAATCAATGCAGACTGGTCATAAAATTTTGAGCTTCATGGACGGCAATGCGGTACAACCAGATCTTCATGGCCCCGTAAGACATACACAAGACGCATTCGAGTCCTGTGGGGTTATTTGAGTATGTAGTCATGACGCTTTGGACTGAAAAATGCCGCGCCACGCACTGGAGGGCCATGAATTATATTTTCCATGATCCGATCGGCAACTGGTTGAAATCTACATCGATGACGTGGTGGTCAAGTCTCGCTTCACGACGACACTTGGACGATCGCAATGCGTCCCGGACCGAACAAGAAAATTCGCCTACGGATGAATCCAAAGAAGTGTGCTTCGGGTGACGGTCGTTTTTGGGTTTTTGGTCCATGAACGCGAATTGAGATCGGCCTGAAAAGTCGAGGCAAGACGGACAATGAAGCCACCCACCACGAAGAAAGAACTACAGTCCTTATCGGCAAGATCAACTTCGGACGATTCATCTCCAATCTATCGTGAAGGATTGAGCCGTTCATGGGACTAGTAAAAATCAAACTGACGAGGAGTTCTGGGGCGAGAACAACGAGCCTTGACGAGATCAAAGAATATTTGATGCCGCCAGCATTAATCCCACCTCACCGACAGCGTTCTACATTTACTTGTCGATGGACACGCCCATCGCCTCGGTAGTGGTGCAAGTTTATGATGGGCTGAGCGAGTCGTCTTTTACATAAGCAGGAGGATCTCGGACGCAGACAAGGTACCACGATATCGATAAGTTGTGCCTCTGCTTTTTCACTGCACCAAGTTGCGACACATTTTGCTATCGCAGAGATCATCATCATATGCAACCGACATAAAGCACATGTTGTCGGCTCCTATGTTAAAAGGCCGGTTGGGCAAATGGATGTTTGCATTGTCGAGTTTGACATCCGGTATCAACCCGCGAAAGCGATTAAGGGACAAATTGGCTGATCTTATCGCTGAAAGGATCAACACTAACATAGCCGCATTGTCCATAAGAGTGGGCTATGTTTTTGACGGATCAGTTTGACGATGGCTACGGCGCATTTTACTCGTGTCGCCTGGGGCAACATTTTCCTTCTCCATCGATTGTCTACCTCGCACTAACAATGTAGCCGAGTACGAGGCGATATGCAAGGGATGGAGTTACTCCTCGGCCGAGCGAAGCGGGAAATTTTGGAGACTCCAAGTTGGTGATTTCCCAGCTCACGGAGGACTACAAGTGTAGAGCGAGTCCCTCTTCCCATGATGGCTGCACTGCCGCGAGCTGATGACGCAATTCCGGTACATCAACTTCACTTGGATCCCACGAGCGCAGAATACCGAGGAGAACGATCTTGCGCAGATGGCTTCAGGATACAAGGATGTGGTAGAAGGAGCCGCTCGTGCAGTTCGAAGCGGACGACTGGAGAGCCGATATCTTCAATTACTTGAAAGATTCGGCTCGGGGGGCACCTAAACGGATAAGGTACAAAGCCATGAAGTACGTGCTTATTGGGATGACATGTTTTACAGGACTCTGGAAGGACTATTGCTCAAATGCCTGGGGACAGCAGAGGCCAATCAGCTCCTACACGAGGTACACGAAGGCGCCTGTGGAACTCACCAATCGGCTCATAAGATGAAATGGTTGATCAGGCGATCAGGGTTTTATTGGCCCACCATGCTTCAGGACTATTTCAACTACTACAAAGGGTGTCAAGCATGTCAGAAATTTGGAAAAATCCAGATGGTACCCGCGTCAGCAATGAACCCCATCATCAAGCCTTGGCCATTCCGAGGTTGGGGCATGGACATGATCGGCAAGATCAATCCTCCATCAAGCAAAGGCCACATGTGGATTCTGGCTATCACTGACTACTTCACTAAATGGGTAGAGGCTGTCCCGATGAAGTCAGTAAACTCGAAGGATGTTATCAATTTTGTGAAAGAACATGTCATCCATAGATTCGGGATTCCCCAAACTATCACGACTGATGGAGGTTCGGTCTTTATTTCTCAAGAGTTTAGAAAGTTCTGCGAGGACATGGGGATTAAGCTGATTAGATCATCTCCAAACTATGCTCAAGCAAATGGACAAGCTGAAGCGTCCAACCAGAGCCTCATCAAGCTGATCAAGAGGAAAGTCGATGAGCACCCAAGACGTTGGCACGAGGTTTTGTCAGAGGCGTTATGGGCTTATCGCATGTCATGTCATGGAGCAATAAAAACCTCACCCTACCATCTAGTATATGGACAAGAAGCCGTCCTACCGTGGGAAATTACGGCTGGATCGAGACGCGTCACTTTTCAGGACGATCTAACAACTGAAGAGTACGCAACCCTGATGAGTGACAGTGTGGAGGATTTAACCGAGCTCAGGTTATGGTCACTGGAGAAAATCAAAGAAAACAAGGCCAAGGTAGCTCGTGCATACAACAAGAAAGTGAAGCCAAAGGAGTTCCACGTTGGTGATCTGGTATGGGAAGCTGTGTTGCCCTTGGGGACTAAGGATGCAACATATGGTAAATGGTCTCCAAATTGGCACGGTCCGCATAGGTCGACCAAGTTTTAAGAGGAAACGCATACATGCTCGAGCGCTTGGATGGAGTAAAATTCGATGGCAGTCAACGGACAACATCTCAAGAAATATTTCCCAAGCATGTGGTATGTTGGACAGTAAAACTGGAGAGGCCGATGCATAAAATCGGCTAGGTGAAGGCACGAGAAACGATGGACAGTAAAAATATGGGGGCGTCTTTGAAAATCGGCCGAGTAAAAAAAAATATATATATAGCCGATGCACGGTCATCGACTCTAGAGGTTCACACATGTTACAAAAAGGGCCACCTCGGCGATCTCAGCTTCGTCATCTTCATCTTTTGCTTGTCACTAGTTGTCTGTGCGGGGCACGTTTTTCGGTGGGCAATTAGAGATTTGGGTCATCCGTGTTTGAATCCACCGTGTTGAGGAAGGTCGCAGGTCATCATTTGAAACCAAAAAGTGGCCGTTGTAATGTGTCTAAGGATGCGACCGAAGGTTGACCCCGTCAACGTTTTTTGGGAGAAGCCGATGGGTAGTCATCGGCTCTGTGCGATTTGACTTGGTTGATCGTGCGGCAAGATGATGAAAGCCGATCTGATGTCATCGATCAAGCATCGACCTATTTCAAGTTATCGGCAAAATTGAAGCAAGAGGAACAATATTTGGGAAACAGATGTTCATTCATTCAAAAGATCATTGCTTACGGATGATCGATTAAAAGGGGCCTACTATCGCTACGGCTATTACATGATTCCTAATCTAAGCCGAGGTAAATCGTCACCGCTGTCGCCGTCCTCTTCGCTTTCTCGCCGCCGCTGCCGCATCGCCTCATGCCGCTTCTTGAAGAAACCAGCGGGACCTCTTCGTCCTCGTCATCTTCAAGATCTTTTGGACTGGCAGTTAAGCGCTTCGTCGCGGATACTGTCGGAGGAGGTGTCCTCCGATTCCTCCTCCTCGGCGGAAGAGTCGACGCCGTCCCACGACCAGCGCCGTTGCCGCTCCGCCTCAGCCCCCGACGAGGAATCAGAGGCTCTTCGCCGCCGTGACGATCGCCCTCGACCAGACGTGAAATCTCCCTTCGTCCCACCATCGTGGGGCGAGTATCAGCCGCCGGGCGAAGTGCTCGGCCGGCTCGGTCGCTAATCGAGTTGGAGGCGTGGGAGGACACACCGAGGAAGCAGGAGGCCATGGCGAGAAAGAGGGTTTTTCAGCGAAGGGAGAGGGTTTTCGCAACTGGAGGAAGATGGGGACTGAACTGCTCAGCTGATTTAAATAAGGGAATAATGGATGACGGTTCAATGCCATAGCGGTTTCCCAGATTACCGCCAAAATCACAAAACACGCTACTTGGCAGGAGTTGAGAAGACAGGGCATCATGATGAAGGGGTAGCGTGACGGTGCTGTGCTGCCACGCATTCTGTCTACGCGCAGCCCGATAAAAAAAAGGGAGGAGAAGAAGAGGAAAAAACACACAGAGTGGTTTTGGAATTATCATTGCCAAAACCAGGGGGGCATGTGTTACCACCGTATTTTGGCCAAAGACGGAGATGGGCCGTGATCAAGATGGGCTTGGAAGATACATATATTCAACGTGTTGTTGGATCGGCCTAGTGCGTAGATTTGGGCTGAATTGCCCGTGTATCTTGTATCATAGTAGGTTTCGTGTTTGTTTAGGTTCCGTTTATGTTTAGGTAAAGATAGAGTTGTAGAGTTATTCCAAAAGTAGAGAGTCTCCGGACTATAAATATGTACCTAGGGTTATTGAAAGAAAACAACAACCACGTTCACAACAAACACAATCTCGGCGCATCGCCACCCCTTGTTCTTAGGGTTTCTTTCGGTAGTGCCATCTTGCCTAGATCGCATCTTGCGATCTAGGCGATATCTATTCGTTACCGGTTTTACTCGCATCAAGCGTTGTTGATGGCGAGTAATACCATTATCATAGATTGTTTGAGGCTAGCATCGGTACTTTTCCATTACTATCGTCGGTTATGCTACCTCTAGTTGTCTACCCTTGCACCTTTTCCCAAAGTGCAAGGGTAGCATCTTGCTTGATCTTTATTTAGTCGATTCGATCATATAGTTGTACCTTGTTCGCCAAGGTTTAGTTTAATATCTACGTAATCAGGCCTTACAAACGGGTTGAACGATCCGGTAATGCATAAGGACGTGGCTTATTCGTTCTAGAGAAGATGTTCTGGTAATTGGCTTTATGTTGGTTATTAGGCCTCTAGGGTTGATATTCTTCATCTTTGTACGCATTAGGCTCAATTACGGTAGGACGCCCAGATACGTGGTGAAAACATTAAACTATCGTAGATCGATTTAACTTGTAGTGATCAAGCAAAACCCCATGTTATCATAAATCTAACGCAGAACCATGGGGCAATCGGCTTTAGGAGCCGATTTATGGAAACCCGGAGCCGATTACGGCTCAATTTTACGATACTTGTTTATCATGTAGGAAATCAATCGAGCAATCCTTCACCTTCGACCAGGTATAGGTCAGGTGGCACGCCTCGAACCAAGCCAGGGCGTGTCGGAGCTTTGCGGCCGCCCGAGGACCAGGGCCCACCAGTGATCTGGAGCCTCCGGCTCTCCGTGTTGCTGCCGCTGTCATTGGGTTTTGGCAGCAATGCAGGTACAGTCCTAAACACCTCTTCTACTCTTGATTCACCGTCTGTTATAAGTAAGCTTGTTACACCACCACCACATACTCATGCTACACACACTACTACTAATGCTGAATCTGAAACTGCTTTTGATACTCATGATGTTACTTCTACTATGCTTGATGCAAGTGGTTCATTAGGTCCTTTCATATATGCTACTATGGCTAGTCTAGGAAATACTGAAACTCCTAGTGAAGACACTATTACACATGTTAGCTCACCTGAGTCTAGAGAGATATATGATATTAATGATGGTTACATTGAGTTTACTGATGAATTTATTGAAGAGTGCCAAAACACACATGGTGCTAGTGCTATTAAGAGTCTCCTTGAGAGACGTACCATTATTCCTAAACTATCCTCTGATCCTAAGTTTGCCACTTCTCCCATAGATATTAAAGATAAAGATTATGATTTCTCTCTTGCTTTATCCTATTTAGTCATTGTTGAGAAATAACCTTTTTGTGGGACTGAAAATGAGAGCGCTGTGGCTCATATGAATGAGCTTTCCACTATGAGTGCTTTATTCTCTGATGATTTTAATATGCGCAAGTACTTTGTTACAAAGATCTTCCCTTTTTCACTAAAAGGAGAAGCTAGGGATTGGTTTAATAGATTACCTCCTGGATCCATTGATAGTCCTGATTGTTTGATTGCTTCTTTCTTCCAGAAATATTTTCCTCCCAGTGCTAGACATGCTGCTTTGGAGAATTTTTTTATTTTAAACAGAGAAGAAGAGAAATTGCCTGAGTCATGGACAAGGTTCTGTGCCTTGATTCATGCACATCCTAGATGTCCATTACCTAAAAATGAGCTTCTTGATATTTACTATAATGTACTAACTAATGATTCTAGGACATAACTAGATAGCTTTGCTGATTGTGTTTTCAGGAAAAGAACTCCTGCAGATGCTGAAGATATAATGGCTAAAATAAGCAAGAATTATGATGATTGGACTTCAACTAAGCTAAATACACCTGAGCCTATTACTCCTGAACCAGTTGTGCCTGAACCAATTCCAATACCAACACCAAAGAAGAGAGGAGTTATTGCATTAAATGATGAAGTGATGAAGGAATCTAAGAAGTGTCTAAAGGAGAAAGGTATTAGAGCTGAAGATGTGAAGAATCTACCTCGAATAGAAGAATTATGTAAGTGAATTCCCCACTCATCTACTATTGAGGTATACTCTCTCCACTTTGATGAAGGTAATATTCCCTATGGCAAACCTCCTGATTAATGCTTAGATGAACTTGACACATTTATTGTTAAACAAGGTAATTTTAATAAACAAGTTCAGAATCATTTATTATAAAACTCTAGAGCTATTAATGAGTTGAAAGATATTGTGGAAAGAACTACTAATGATATTAAAGTGCTTTATAAACACTTTCACATGGTTCAAACTCAAATTGATCAACTTGCTAAGGTACAAAAGTATATGCTAGTTAATGGCTCAGGAGATAAACATGCTTATGGAATTAGAACTAGGAGTGGTATAGCTACTCAAGATCCTTTATATCCTAAAGGACACCCTAAAAGAATTGAGCAGGTTTCTCAATAAGGTGAAACTAGTGGTAGTCCTCGTAAGAGAAAGAAAAAGAAACACAAAATAGTTGAGGAACCACTTGAACCTGCTATAGATCCTAATAGTATATCTGTCTCTGATGCTGAAACTGAGAGTGGTAATGATAAAAATGATGCTCCTAATAAGGAGGAAGTTGAGGAAGAACCTGAGAAGCACACCAAGAATACTAGTTACACTAAGGAAGATTTTATAGCTAATAAACATGGTAAAGAGAGAGAACCTTGGGTGCAGAAACCTATGCCTTTTCCCAATAAGAAACACAAGTCAAAGGAGGAAGAACACTACAACAAGTTTTGTGATTGGACGAAACCTTTATGTTTGCAAATTCCTTTGACTGGTGCTATTAAGTTGCCTCCTTATTCAAAGTATATGAAGGATATTGTCTCTAATAAAAGGAAGATTCCTAATGAGGAGATTTCACTTTGCTTGCTAATTATTCCTTCAATGGTAAGGTTCCAAAGAAACTTGGTGATCCAGGTATACCAAATATTCCTTGCTCTATTAAGAATAATTATGTTAGAACTGCTTTATGTGATTTGGGAGCTAGAGTTAGTGTTATGCCTTTTTCTCTCAACAAGAGACTCCAGCTAAAAAAGTTGGTACCAACTGATATATCTTTGCAAATGGCTAATAAGTCAACTACTATTCCTGTTGGTATATGTGAGGATGCTACTGTTCAAGTGGCTCATAATTTCTTGGTTTTAACTGATTTTGTTGTGCTTGAAATGCCTGAAGATGATAATATGTCCATTATTCTTGGTAGTCCTTTTCTTAATACTGCAGCTGCTGTCATCAATTGTAATCAAGGAAAAGTAAATTTTAATATTAATGACAAAGAGCATACTGTTTATTTCCCCAAGAAGGTTGCTAAAAGCTATTGCCTGAACTCCATTGAAAATATTGAGAGCATAAAGGTTGGAGAAATAGTTTGTCCCATTCCACAAGAAAGTTTTGAAACTATTATGATTGGGACCATTGCTATCAAGTTTGAGGTAACATAATCACTTTTTGGATTGCAAAGTTTTGTTTCATATAAGATTGTTTTGGTAACAAGACCTGATCAACCTTGTAAACAAAAGTATTTTAATGAATAAAATAATGTTTTCACTATGGTTATACTTGCTCACTTTTACTTTTCTACTTCCTAGCCTTTGTTTTTTCTCTTATTAGTTTTGGTTTTTCTTGTTGTTTGCTTGTTTAGAGTGTCTTAGAACTTCTGTGGTTTTGTTTTTGGTTTGTTTTTGCTTCTTCTAAAAAAATCTTTTCTGCGAGAAAATCAATTTTTCATACCCTAAAAATTGGCGAAAAATAAAGTTTCCCGAAAAATCACAGAAAATCCATAATAAATTTTTCTCGAAAAAAGGGGTAGATGGACACCTGGAGTGGCCCAGGGGGACCCCCGGGCCAGCACACCCCCTGGTGGCGCGGCCAACCCTAGGGGCGCGCTCGTCCTGGGTGGGACCCACCTGAGGCCCTCCAAGTTGTCTCCTCCTAGCCACCTTCTTTCTCTCTACCGAAAAACACCGGAAAACTTTCTCAAGATCGAGTTCTTGCTGTTCTTGCTCCTGATTTTCAATCTCCTTGCTCAGCCCATCTTTTCTGCTGATTTTTGGAGGGATTGCTTCTTGGTATGTGCCTCCTCCGCTTGTCCAATTAGATTTGTGATTGGTAGATTGTTTCTTGAGTATTTTGCTGCTATAGGAGTCAGGTTGTGTGATCTTGCATGCTTGTTCTATGCTTAGAAATTTCATTTTGATGCATGTGTAGCCCTCTATCAAGTTTATCATCATTTATCAACTTGGAAATCACTTGGTTTGATGTTTGTCTAAAAATTTCAGAAAAAGTGGTCATGGATAACCACACCTATGGTGAAATATTTGAGAGTGATGCACCTAGAAGGACAAGGCTTTCAAGATCATCCTACCGAGCCAGGCCTTCACACAATGAGGATCTCATTACACAGTGATTTGACGATGAGGGGGATGCGCACCCTTTTACCTTCCCTTGTCCTACCTTTTTGCGGGCTACTGGGATTCTCAATGATTTCCTAACCTTGGTTCAGAGGGTTGGACTAACGAGCTATATGCAGGATGAGAGCATGCAGTATGCCACGCTTACTAAAACCTTTGTGGATAGTTTCTCTTTTTATAACAGCGCTTTCAAGCCAGATGTGTCTTTCAAAATCTATAATAGGCCTTACTCCATGACATTGAAAAAATTTTATGAGATCGTGGGTATTGGCATAGCTGGGACGGTGAAGAATATTCCAGCTCAACCCACTGATTTGTTGGATCTCTACCGCGGGATAACTAATGATGATGACCCTAGAGCCCAGCGGGGAAAGATAAGAAATATTCAACTCCCAGCTATCCGGTACTTTGCTTATTATCTTACCACTAGTGTTCTTGGTAGGGAGAACACTAGCAATATTTCCAACTATCATTTGGCCTTCCTAGATGCTGCGCTCAACAATGAAACTAGGTACAATCTTGGTTCTCTCATTGCTCGTCGCTTGGCTGCTAAGGGACCCATTTATGGGGCAATTATTGCTGCACATGTTGTTGCTGCCTTAGACCTTGTTGTTGATCCAAATGATACAGTTTTGGCTCCACAGAGGCTTGATCTTCTATGAAAGCGCATCACTTTCTCACTGCTGGCTCTACCCATGAGAGTCTGGTTTATAGAATGTTGTTTACTGACGGGGAAGAGAGAGAGATCCCTCTGCCCCAAACCACTGTGTTCAGTATTTCCCAAAGACCTTTGTCATGCTCCAAGGAGGAGATGGACGAGAAGTTGCGCATCATTGGCTTCCATGGAAACTATCAGGGGGACGCGCCCACATACGACCCCTCTGTTTTTGGTTTTTGTTTCTGCTTTCTCAAAACACAAAAATACCAAAAATATTTTCATTGTTTTTCTTTGTTTGCTTGTTTTGAAAAATCGAAAACACCAAAAATATTTGTTGTTCTTCTTTGGTTTTGTGAAGTTCTTTGCAGGGTTCAGCCGTCCTCAGTGGATTTTGGTTTCATGTTATTATTCAAGTCACAGAAGTGAAGGGCAATAATGAATATTAAGACAACTTGAGGTGTGGTAAGAGGCTGGTAACGAACTCTATTTGTTTTCATTTTTGTACATATACTCATCATTGTGAGCATGCTTAGTCTATTCATGTAAGGTGTATGTTATTTATGGATGCTTAGTAGTTCTTGCTCTCTTGTGATTAGCTCCAGCTTGCTAATAGTTTGTAGCATGTCATATGAATGTTTGCTTGCATTGTTTTATTCATAACTTGGTATGATATCGTGGTATCCTCCTCTGAATGTTTCATGTGAATCGACTTGGCACATGCTCATGCATGCATATGACTAAACAATAGTCAGTAAGCCTCGATGATTCATTTTTATTCAGAGTTCTTGTATCACTTTCATGCCATAATTAGTCCTGTTTTGTTGCAAGCATGATTATGAAAGTTATTGGTCTCTCGTTTGTCGCTCCCTCTCTATTGCTAGACTTCACTTGCACTGAGTATGAGCTCTACTTGTGCATCCAACTCCCCAAACCATTATTGCCAACACTGTCCACCATACCTACCTATTAGCTTCATTTGCTATTTCAGTGCATATTCATTATGCCTTGTTTTCTTCCAAATAAAATGTTTGTATGTTTTGAGAAAATTAGTTAGTAAAGCTCTCACGAACTTGATGGCACACTTTATTTCTTGCACTTAATAATACTGAACTATTGTGACTTTCCATGAAAGTTATATGCTTGCAAATTATAGTCCGGAAGTTAGCAGAACCGTGCTGTCACGGGGAATGCTTTCAACACATATGGATATATATCCTGTTGATATCATGCTCTTTTGTTTGCGGATGTCGTCAGTGTGAAATAAAAGGGGAGCTTGTAAGTTCATGGAGTTATATATATATATGTTAGAGAAACGCCTGGGCCGCTAGCCTAAGCCATGCCTAATCATGGTGGAAAATTGCAGCATAACCATAATGAGCAATCTGTGAAGCATCCTTAAAACAAACCTATGCAAATAGCACATAAAAAGATCGCTGAGATGCTCATTTTCTGCTTGCCTTGTCATTTTGATTATGGGATAGCTCTTGTATCATGTGCAAGGGGTACCCCGTTGGCAATTCTCTATGATATGCATGTATTTACAATGACAAGAAAACTTACAGGTATCTAAAGTTGAGTAGGATGGGGAGCGACCCTCGTACTCAAGGGACATGGGATTTCCAGTTTATGGTCTGTCAAGTATATAACTCATATTGGACCTCACTTATACTTTAATCATCTAAAGATGCATATGATAGGGTCAATGAAAGCTCAAAGCTAATGAGTACCTTACTTTCAGCATTTGGCAGCCTTTCAAACTTTTCAAAACCTTTTCACTTCCTTGTTGAGTCACCACTTATTCTATGAAGCACCTTCTTGAGAGCATAGTTGTCATTCTTGTGTTTGTTCCAAAACTTAGTTAATGATGTCATTACTTTGATGCTTATATCTCTGATATCCTTACTTCTAGTCTTCACTTGAACTTTAGAGGTGCCTTGGCATTTATATTGTGCTCTACAAACAAAGCAAGCGAGATACCACTCTATCATACCTTCTTATGAGCATTGCAATGTTGCTAATGTTTATGTTTCATGCTACTTATTATTATTGAGTTGGAATCTCTTCATAGCTTGCAATGACTATTGAGTAGACTTAGTTGCATACTCTTTATTATGAATGGTTTAAGTATCTACTCCTATGCTGAGAATATATACATCATATGAAGCAAATGAGTTCGTGAAAGTTCTTTTATCGCACTCAGTTTTCAACTGAACTGCTTGAGGACAAGCAATAAGCTTAGCTTGGGGGGGGGGGGGTGATACGTCCAAAACGTATCTACTTTGCTGAACACTTTTGCTATTGTTTCTCCTCTAAACTTGTGTGATTTGGATACAACTAACACGGACTGATGCTATTTTCAGCAGAATTACCTTGGTGTCTAGTTTTTATGCAGAAAATCAACTATCAGGAAAAATCCCGGAAAATATGCCAAAAATCCTATTTCACCAGAAGACTCATGGAGCCAGAAGACGAGGCAGAGTGGGGACATGGGGGTCCCACACCCCCCAGCCGCGCGGGCTAGGCTTTGCCACGCCTGGAGGGGGTGTGGCCACCCCAGGCACCCCCTCGGCCTCCATCTTCGCCTATAAGATGCCTCTTGACCTAAAAACCGAGGGGGGTTCGACGTTTTTCCAGAAAGAGTTCCGCTGCACCGCCACCACCAGAAACTGCGATTCAGATCCAGAAACTCCGTTCTGGCACCCTGCCGGGACGGGGAATTTTGAGAGGATCATCGCCATCGTCATCACCAATGCCTCTCCATCAACCATCCATGTTTCCCTCATCCATGTGTGAGTAATCCCCCGCTATAGGCTATGGGGATGGTAGGGATGAGTTCTATCATGTAATCGAATAAGATTGTTAAGGCATGGTGCCTAGTATCTCTATTAGTGCTATTTGACTTTGTTTAAACTTGTTGTGCTTAATGCTTGTCACTAGGGCCTGAGTGCCATTATCTCAGATCTGAAGTTATTATTGAATCATTATGATAGTATTGTTTGTTATCTTATCTGCAAGTTGTGTACACATATCATTATGCCTGTGATGGCTGTGATGTGAGGATCACGTGTGTTCATGGAGTGTTAATGCTTTGCTCCGGTTCTCTATTAAAAGGAGAACCTTAATTGCCAGTAGTTCCCTTGAGGCCTCGCTACAACGGGCTGGCAGGACAAAAGATGTTGTGCAAGTTCTCATTGCGAGCACGCATGACTATATATGGAGCACATGCCTATGATTGTTTAGTACTTTGGTGCTTATTCTTATTTATCTGCAATTGCCCTAGATCTTGAAGTTACATGTTTAGACTTGTCCATGCAATGCCCGTCCATCCATCACTATGCCTACCGCGCTTATATCCTACTGTTTGCTACTACTGTTACTATTGCTCTCGTTTTACTGCTGCTGTTACTTTGCTGTTTCTACTACCAAAATGTTGCTACTGATAAACTTCTGTGAGTAAGAACTATTTCCAGGTGCAGCTGAATTGACAACTCAGTTGTTAAGGCTTGCAAGTATTATTTGGCTCCCCTTGTGTCGAATCAATAAATTGGGTAATACTACCCTCGAAGACTGTTGCGATCCCCTATACTTGTGGGTAATCATAGTCCCGTGTTAATGGGGAGGATCTGTGTTGGTGACCGTAGGACGTCTGCTGCATCCAGATTTCTTTTGAAGATTCGGCATGGGTGTCGGACTGAAACCTTGTTCGACGGTAGAATCACAGTTACCGGTGGATTTGATTATCGGCTAACAGTAGATGCGGAGGACATAACTCTAAGTGACTTGCACATGCAATTTGGCAAGTTTCTGATTGGAGCATGATGAATTCGTAAGCATGTACTATGATACAAATTCAAAGCCTTTCTATGACGTTAGAACTGAGGAGGCTCTGGAGATGATGTGGGGTAAACACCTCGGCACAAGGACTGTTCTGATGTTTGTGCACATAGTTAACAAAAATACTGGGGAAGATATTGTCTTGAATGATACCGACCCGTGTGGGATGCAAACAGAGAAGTCTCTGTTTTCATACCGAGCGCGACCGACCAGCCTGTCGTTGAGCATGACGCCTTCTCAAGCGAGCATGAAGACATCAAAATGTGTGGCGGTCAAGATGATTTTGGGGCTTGAAGAAGATGATGATGATGCTGCTGCTAACGATGCTGATGATGATGATGATGATGATGAGAAAGAATATCCAAATGTGGCTGCTAACCCTAGTAGGATGGATAGTAGGGAATATTTGGTTGATTTAAATTATGAGCCTGACTATGGGACTGATGAGGAAGAGGAATGTGAGTATGGGGAAATGGGATGCATATACGATGATGAAGACGAGGACATGACAGTGATACACTTTGACAGGGACAACCCTACAATTGACGAGGGGACTGTCTTTGATACTATGGAGGAATGCATATATGTCGTTGCTACCTATGCAATAAGAGTTGGGTTTGAATTTATCATTGAAAAGAGCGACCCAAAGAGATTTAGGGTGCATTTTAGGGAAATTAAGGTGTGTAAATGGAGATTTCATGCATCTCCAATGCGGGTGGACGCCCATATTAGGTTGCAATAGCTACATTTAGTTTCGGTCTTTCTCATATTTGTTCTACTGATGAGTCGTCTGATTTATTTTTATTCCCACTGAATGCAGATCAAGGTAAACCTGAAGAAACACAACTTCCCTAATACTTCTTTAAGTGATAGAATTAGACCAGCGACAACCAAGTGGATTGCTGGTAAGGTACTTGACTGGGTGAGGCAGGATCATAGCATTGGACCTGTTGAACTCAGAACTAAGCTTAGTGAAAAGTTAAACATTCTGATTCCTTACCATAGAGTCTTTGATGGGAAGGAGATGGCTCTAGACTTCATTCAGGGCAAGTGGACTGACAGTTTTCACATGTTGTATAGTTTAAAAGATGAGGTAGAGAAGACGTCACCTGGTAGTGTTGTTGACATTGATTACGAGGTTGTGAAAGGAAGAGAAAAGGCCTCAAGTCGGGTCAAGTATAAGAAGGAAAATAAGAAATGCTTCAGGAGATTTTTTGTCAGCCTGAAGGCATGTTGGAACGGGTTCCTAGACGGCTGCAGGCCATACTTGGCAATAGAGGCAATTTCTTTAACATTGAAGTTCAGAGGATAGCTTGCTACCGCTTATGCTATGGACGTGCATGATTGGCTTTTTACCATAGCTTATGCTATTCTTGAGGGTGAATCGACTGAAAGCAGGACATGGTTCATGCAGAGACTACGTGCAGTAATTGGTCACCCTAAAGGCTTGGTGATACACACTGGTGCATGCAAGGGGCTTCAGAATGTTGTTCATGCCGTGTCACCTGGGGTTGATGTAAGGTCCCTCCTTTATAAAGGAAAATGATCCCTGTGATTGCAATGCTAGTCCCTGGATCAATAGCTAGCATCCAGAGTTAAGATGTAATATCAAGAAACAAAGGTCATAATACAACTTTATAACCAGGAATAAAATAATTTATTACATCTTACATAGCTCATTTGGCTATTACATTACATTGCAGCAGAATATCTATAAGCATGGGGTCCTTCATCTTCAAAGTGCCACAGCATATGTTGGTTGTAGACTTGTAATCCTAATCATTAAACTTCACTAATATCAAACAAACCTGCAACATAACAAGTTACAGCCACAAGGGTCAATACATTTGAATTGTATTGGCAAGTGATACTATGGTAGTATAGTGGAGTCTATCATCTATATGCATTTGGCTAAGTGTAGCTTAGGCTTGCTTTGCTCAAAATAGATTTTCCTTATCATTTGAAAACACTAAGTTTTTGCTTGACAAAATCTTTCCCAAGGCATCTCCCAATAGAAATTGGTGATCCTTCAATCCCGTGTTCAACCACAAGTTTTTAACTTAGAAATTTGGATGAGGAGATTCTTGATAGCTTCCATGTCTTGATGCTCAAATTATCCTTTGCCAGGGACATGGCTAAGTACTTAGATTTTACACTCTGCAGAGGTGGTGCACTTTCCCCACAAGACTTGGTTTTCCAAGACAAGATCTTTCAGAAGCCTTCCCTTAGACCAAAATGGACGCGCTCCAACCTATCAATCCCCTATCACCAATTGTCCATTTGGCTAAGTTGTTGCAACCTATATGATCCAGGCAGAGCCCATAATGCAAAGTGGCTGTACTTGAAGCTTCTCAACATTTGACATCTCAAATCTCTTTGTTCCTGGGTGTCCATCCACAAGTGAGATACACAAGGTAAACCATAGAAATGGGCCTTGTGAACCACTCAACACAAACCATTCCTTCCATTCTACCCAGGTGATTCATTCACTTAGTTGTTTTTATTAAACAAAACACAAGTCCTCAGACTTAGAAATTTTTCCATAGCATGAATATATATTCCACCCTTGTTTTATACTAGCTAATCTAAGCATGATAGTAGTAGGAATCTTAACTTAGGAAATTTCTACTAAGGTTTCATCTACTAGGATTTCCCATAGCATAGTTTATACTTAGCAAAATTCCATGCAAGTCCTTACTTAGAAATATCACTAATGCATAGTGAAAATAATGGGACAAAAGTATGAAGCATCACTTGCCTTTTTGGTAGAGAGTGTAAGTTCACTCCTTGTCTTTGAAACAATCACAATCTTCAAGTCACTACAATTCAATCAAGAAAACAATATTTCAATCTACCATTCAAGCAATTCAACACATAAAATAATAATAACAAAACAATGCATGCAAGCATGATAAAGATTGTTTTATTTGGAGAAGTGGTTTCTAATTGGTCATAAACATTTGAAAACACCTAATGATCATTTTTATAAAGTGGAAAAATCATTTGTATAAGATTTTACTTCATAAACCATTTTTGATCAAGTCATTATTTTATGTGATGAAGAAATGCTTTTAATAAGGAAAAATTCTATATGTTTCACAAAATATATTTTCAAACCATATAACCTTGTGTTTAGGGTCAGAGAGTTTATTTCCAAAACATTTCTCAAAGGTTTTCTTCCAAAACCATTTTTAATAATTAAACCATATTTTTATTTGACTAGAAATGGTTTAAATCAAATATTTATTCTTTTGCTTCACCAAATACATTTGTGAAACCAAAATTTGTTTCCTATGGTCAGTAGGTTCAAAACACACCATTTGCAAAAGATTTTATCCCCAAAATCATTCTAGAACAAATTTTATAACCTAAACATGCATACACAAGTTTCTGTAAAAACAAATAATTTAACAGAAGCTTTTTAATAAACAAATGGCATGGTTGGCTAGGTCTTGTTTTTCTGAATCCATTGATATAAAGTTTTCAAAATTTGGACGTGTAGATTAAAAGTTATGCAATTTACAAATTTGGAAAACTAATAGATCAAACTCTGGTTTTTAAATCAAACAGAGCCCATGTGGCGTGATATTACTAGCTGGTACCGGTTCGCACGGATCGGCTCTGTGAGGCGTTGGATCTAAACAGATCGTGCGGCCTAGGTTTCTACTTACCCCTTCGCTTAGTTTCTCTCCTAATCGTCAGATCGAAATCCTACGGACCTAATTGCTTTGGCCATTACTCAGCGGCGCTGGCGGCGGCAACTGGCGGCGCGCGGTCATACGGCGACGTTGCCGGCGATGCAGGAAGCGAGAGAGAAGAAGGGGATGCTCACCAGAATCGCGGGCTCGTGGTGAAGCTCAAGGTACTCGCGAGGAGGCAAGGGGCGCACGAAGTCACTGGCGATTCCTCGCTGGAGTTCTTGCTGCCGTCGGGTGCTCTCTATTGAAGACGGTGGCAAAGCTACGGTGCACGCCAGAGAGAAATAAAGGTGGCGTTAGATGTGTAGGGTCGTGGCGAGTATGCGCGTGTGAAAGAGAGGGAGAGGGGAGGTCTGGTTCTTACCCGAGGTTTCGCCGGAGAGGAAACAGACGGTGGTGGTGGTCGTTATCGTTGCCGAGGTTCTGGGGCGCGCGGGGACGAGCGGGTGCTACGGGGAGATGTGCCAGGGTCTGGGGAGCAAGTGAGCTTGGTCGAGGGGGCAAGGGGCGACGTCGATGGCGGAATCGTCATGAGCTCGCCGGAGACAGCGGCAGTGCAGAGCAAAATGGAGGCAGCCTGGTGGCTCTCTGGCAGCGGGGTTTGAGGGGAAATGAAGAGGAGAGGGAGGGGATTTATCAGGCGTGATCACGGGATTAATTCTTCGAGTCATTGCAACGTATTTACTCTGAGAAGTTAACGGCATGAACGGCCGGGAGGGAGCGTGGTCAGCGGGGTGGGTGAAGACGATGACGATGTGGCGATGGGGTCCATTTTCGGCGAGTGAAAGAGAGTGGGGTTGGGGTCCACGCGTCGGTGTCTCTGCGGGTTCGTTTGCGAGTGAATAACGGTTTGCTCGGTGAGAGGGAGAGGTGGGCTGCTGATGGGCTTAGTGGGCTAGCTAGGCTGGGCTGCACCTTTTCAATCTTTTTTTTGTTCTGTTTGTTTTTCTTTTTCTCATTTGATTTTTCTGTTTTGATTTTGAATAAGCAATTCAAACATTCATTTGAATTCAATCCTTTGCCAAAACTTGTGTAGGTTTAAATACTGATTAGTAACATAATCAGAAGTCAATTTTTGAATAAAACTTTATTCCTTTAGTGCCCTTTTTAATTATTTAAAGTATGTCCTTGTATTAATTTATTCAAGATTTAATATTTTTTAAATTCCCATTTGAATTCTAAATCCTTCCAAAACCTTTCAGTAAGTTTTTATTTGTTTATTTGGGTTCAAATAATTCATCTTGAATTATTTGGAAAGTATTTAATATGATTCATAAATCATTTGAGTTGGGTTTGCATTTTAATTCCAATGGAATTAAATATAGTTTTAATTCCCTAAAGTTTATTTGGAAGATTTCTTTAATCTTAATTAAGTTGAATTAAACAACTTTTATTTCACTTGGGTAAATTCCAAAATACTATTTTCTCATGAATTATATAATTATTCTTATTAGAGATTTGTCTTTATTAAAACAGGGATAGATTGGTTAATGCCATTTTATTTTATTTTGGAAATTCTTTATCTTTTATTTTATTAGAATTTGGATTATAATCATTCCACTTGTTTATGGGTTAGGCCAAGATTTAATTTGGTCTATAATTATTCCTTATTTAATATTTCTTCCTTTATCTTATAAAATCCATATCTTTTTATTTATAGATCCAATCTTGGTGATTCCAATTTGTAAAATCTTATTTGATATTTGTTTATCTTTTTAAATCCCTTTAGGATTATTTGCTCACCTTTTGGTATGGGTTTTAGATAAGTGCTTTATTAGCTTTGGAAATTACTTTTCCTTATTTTATTTAAATTCATAAGATTTTATCTATGGCTCCAAATTAAGTGAAACCAAATTCTATGGTTTTATAACATTTCCAGTTGTCATTCTTGTTCATTTTGAAATGTTTGTTCGACAAATTTATATTTGGATCAAATCCATGGTCTTAGAGATAACTTGAAAATGATTTTCTTCCCTTAGGGTTTTAGAGTTTTGGTTTATTCCTCAAGTGTTTTAAATTTCCAGATGCATTTATGAAGAATGAAATCCACTTGATTTGAATTTTAATTGGATTCAACATTAACCAAAGTTTGTTCAATATGGGATTTTAAGTTTTCATTTAGAAACAAAAGTTTCTTTTCACCCTAAAATTCAACGATCATTTATTTTGTTTATTTATTTTTCACATTACAAGATTTGGAAAATCTTGGGATGTGACAGACTACCACCCTTAAAATAAATCTCGTCCCGAGAGTTGGGGAGGCTAGGGTTACAAGTTTGCTCAAAGAAACTAGGGTACTACCACCCTTAAAATAAATTTTCCAATTAGATTACATCTTGTTTTGCTTGGGATCTTGTTGAAATCTCTCTGGGCAAACATCTATATAGTGTCCTTTGTTTCCACACTTGAAACATGTGACAAGTCTGAGATCCTTCATAGGCTTGTTTATCTTATGCTTCATCTTTTCTTGACAGTTGCTTGCATAATGTCCTTGGTTACCACAATTATAACAGGTGATAAGATTGAGTTCATCACTTATCTTCTATGGACAGGTTGCTACATAATGGCCTAGCTCTTTGCAGTTGTTGCACCACACTTGGCTAATCTCCTTATACTTTTTCTTCTCTGGACATTCACTGGCATAGTGTCCCATTTCTTTGCAATGACCACATTGACATGGCTTTTGTCCTTCTTTTTCTTGGGTTTCTCCAAAGCTAGGAGTGCTTCTAGTTCTTGTTCTTCATATGTTATCTCAAAGGTAGGAATGTCTACTAGTCTCTTTGACTTTCTATTACTCCTTGGATAATACATATGTCTTCTCTTTGGTCCTTTAAATTGGGTCATATTGCTGGGAGGTACAAGCTGAGATTTTCCTTTGTCTTCATTCTTCTTGGTAGATTTGGCTCTCTCATGGTAGTCTGCAATCAGTTGTTGCACTCCACCTTGTTTCCTTTGTTGAACTATGTAATAGATGGGGCATTGGATAGGGACATGATTATTTCCTTCACATAGGTAACAAGTAGCTTGAGATGTGGGGCATTGGTTAGCTGGATGTTTCTCTTTACAATTGGGGCATTGATCTTCATGCTCCTTGGAAGTGTGATCCTTGTCTCCACAAAAGTTGCAAGCTTGGGTTCCTTCTAGAATATCATCTTTGTCATCCTTGTTGTCACAAACTCCTTGGGAAGAGTTTTCTCCCATGTTGATCATTTTAGTAGCCATCCCTTGCAACAATTGGGATTGAGTTTCCAAAACTTTTTGCATGGTTGGGTCTATATCATTTTTTTGGCTAAAAACTGAGTTGTCACTTGGTTCAACTGGGTTTGTCTTGCAAGCAATTGGTCTCTCATGTTGATCTCTTGGTTGTTGTTGTTGTCACCATACTTGATGTTGGAGTCTCTTGGAGAAGTCATCTGTTTGGGTTGGATTGGGATTAGAAGAGGCAAAATGTTTCTAAGGGAATAATTCTAATCACACACATGACAATTCACACAAGCAATGTGCAAGCAATCACAAACAAACATTCCACTCAAACAACAAAGTTCAAGCACATTTTTAGGCAACCAAAAATATTTTTGTTACACCACCTAAGTTGGTGTGTTTGACTTAAACTAAATATGGTGGTCCATCTATGTGGTTCACTTGAAATCTTTCCATCCTTCTTGGTTGATTCTTCTTGAACAAGATGTTTGTATCCTTAGATAATTTCTTGCATCTTGATCTCAAAACTTCAAAGAGATGATGGTTCCTTCTAAGTTGTGTTTCCTTAGTCTTCAAGTCTTGAGCAACATTTCTTGTCTCAATTGTAGTCCTTAGTAATATCTAAGGTTGAAGTCCTTGGTGAAAATGTTGAAGATGTTGAAGTCATTAGAGTTGAAGATGTTGAAGTCATTAGAGTTGATAAAGTACTTTGCTCATGGTGAAGTCTTTGGCCATAGAGGAGGCTTTATCCATCAAGTTGAAATAGAAGAGATGTAGAGTTAAAACCCAAATGGTTGAGGAAACAGTTTACAAGATTGTTTGTAAATGAGTTTTAGAACAAATACAACTCCTATTTTTCTAAGGGGTTTTGTCCAATCCTAGGTTTACAAATCCTACATGCAACACAATGCTCTGATACCATCTGTAAGGTCCCTCCTTTATAAAGGAAAAGGATCCCTGTGATTGCAATGCTAGTCCCTGGATCAATAGCTAGCATCCAAAGTTAAGATGTAATATCAAGAAACAAAGGTCATAATACAACTTTATAACCAGGAATAAAATAATTTATTACATCTTACATAGCTCATTTGGCTATTACATTACATTGCAGTAGAATATCTATAAGCATGGGGTCCTTCATCTTCAAAGTGCCACAGGCAGACATGTTGGTTGTAGACTTGTAATCCTAATCATTAAACTTCACTAATATCAAAAAAACCTGCAACATAACAAGTTACAGCCACAAGGGTCAATACATTTGAATTGTATTGGCAAGTGATACTATGGTAGTATAGTGGAGTGTATCATCTATATGCATTTGGCTAAGTGTAGCTTAGGCTTTCTTTGCTCAAAATAGATTTTCCTTATCATTTGAAAACACTAAGTTTTTGCTTGACAAAATCTTTCCCAAGGCATCTCCCAATAGAAATTGGTGATCCTTCAATCCCGTGTTCAACCACAAGTTTTTAACTTAGAAATTTGGATGAGGAGATTCTTGATAGCTTCCATGTCTTGATGCTCAAATTGTCCTTTGCCAGGAACATGGCTAAGTACTTAGATTTTACACTCTGCAGAGGTGGTGCACTTTCCCCACAAGACTTGGTTTCCCAAGACAAGATCTTTCAGAAGCCTTCCCTTATACCAAAATGGACGCGCTCCAACCTATCAATCCCCTACCACCAACTGTCCATTTGGCTGCACTTGAAGCTTCTCAACATTTGACATCTCAAATCTGTTTGTTCCTGGGTGGCCATCCACAAGTGAGATACACAAGGTAAACCATAGAAATGGGACTTGTGAACCACTCAACACAAACCATTCCTTCCATTCCACCCAGGTGATTCATTCACTTAGTTGTTTTTATTAAACAAAACACAAGTCCGCAGACTTAGAATTTTTTCCATAGCATGAATATATATTCCACCCTTGTTTTCTAATAGCTAAGCTAAGCATGATAGTAGTAGGAATCTTAACTTGGGAAATTTCTACTAAGGTTTCATCTACTAGGATTTCCCATGGCATAGTTTATACTTAGCAAAATTCCATGCAAGTCCTTACTTAGAAATATCACTAATGCATAGTGAAAATAATGGGACAAAAGTATGAAGCATCACTTGCCTTTTTGGTAGAGAGTGTAAGTTCACTCCTTGTCTTTGAAACAATCACAATCTTCAAGTCACTACAATTCAATCAAGCAAACAATATTTCAATCTACCATTCAAGCAATTCAACACATAAAATAATAATAACAAAACAATGCATGCAAGCATGCTAAAGATTGTTTTATTTGTAGAAGTGGTTTCTAATGTGTCATAAACATTTGAAAACACCTAATGATCATTTTCATAAAGTGGAAAAATCATTTGTATAAGATTTTACTTCATAAACCATTTTTGATCAAGTCATTATTTTATGTGATGAAGAAATGCTTTTAATAAGGAAAAATTCTATAGATTTCACAAAATATGTTTTCAAACCATATAACCTTGTGTTTAGGGTCAGAGAGTTTATTTCCAAAACATTTCTCAAAGGTTTTCTTCCAAAACCATTTTTAATAATGAAACCATATTTTTATTTGACTAGAAATGGTTTAAATCAAAGATTTATTCTTTTGCTTCACCAAATACATTTTTGAAACCACAATTTGTTTCCTATGGTCAGTAGGTTCAAAACACACCATTTGCAAAAGATTTTATCCCCAAAATCATTTTAGAACAAATTTTATAACCTAAACATGCATACACAAGTTTCTGTAAAAACAAACAATTTAATAGAAGCTTTTTACTAAACAAATGGCATGGTTGGCTAGGTCTTGTTTTTTTGAATCCATTGATATAAAGTTTGCAAAATTTGGACGTGTAGATTAAAAGTTATGCACTTTACAAATTTGGAAAACTAATAGATCAAACTCTGGTTTTTAAATCAAACAGAGGCCACGTGGCGTGATATTACTAGCTGGAACCGGTTCGCACGGATCGGCTCTGTGAGGCGTTGGATCTAAACAGATCGTGCGGCCTAGGTTTCTACTTACCCCTTCGCTTAGTTTCTATCCTAATCGTCAGATCGAAATCCTACGGACCTAATTGCTTTGGCCATTACTCAGCGGCACTGGCGGCGGCAAATGGCGGCGCGCGGTTAGACGGCGACGTTGCCGGCGATGCAGGAAGCGAGAGAGAAGAAGGGGATGGTCACCAGAATCACGGGATCGTGGTGAAGCTCAAGGTACTCGCGAGGAGGCAAGGGGCGCACGAGGTCACTGGCGATTCCTCGCCGGAGTTCTTGCTGCCGTCGGGTGCTCTCTGTTGAAGACGGTGGCAAAGCTACGGTGCACGCCAGAGAGAAATAAAGATGGCGTTATATGTGTAGGGTCGTGGCGAGTATGCTCGTGTTAAAGAGAGGGAGAGGGGAGGTCTGGTTCTTACCCGAGGTTTCGCCGGAGAGGAAGACGGTGGCGGTGGTGGTCGTTGTCGTTGTCGAGGTTCTGGGGCGCGCGGGGACGAGCGGGTGATATGGGGAGATGCGCCAGGGTCTGGGGAGCAAGTGAGCTTGGTCGAGGGGGCAAGGGGCGACGTCGACTGGCCGGAATCGCTCGCGGAGCTCGCCGGAGACAGCGGCAGTGCAGAGCAAAATGGAGGCAGCCTGGTGGCTCTCTGGCAGCGGGGTTTGAGGGGAAATGAAGAGGAGAGGGAGGGGATTTATCAGGCGTGATCACGGGATTAATTCGTCGAGTCATTGCAGCGTATTTACTCCGAGAAGTTAACGGCAAGAACGGCCGGGAGGGGGCGTGGTCAGCGGGGTGGTTGAAGACGATGACGATGTGGCGATGGGGTCCATTGTCAGCGAGTGAAAGAGAGTGGGGGTGGGGTCCACGCGTCGGTGTCTCTGCGGGTTCGTTTGCGAGTGAATAACGGTTCGCTCGGTGAGAGGGAGAGGTGGGCTGCTGATAGGCTTAGTGGGCTAGCTAGGCTGGGCTGCACCTTTTCAATCTTTTTTCTGTTCTGTTTGTTTTTCTTTTTCTCATTTGATTTTTCTGTTTTGATTTTGAATAAGCAATTCAAACATTCATTTGAATTCAATCCTTTGCCAAAACTTGTGTAGGTTTAAATACTGATTAGTAACATAATTAGAAGTCAATTTTTGAATAAAACTTTATTCCTTTAGTGCCCTTTTTAATTATTTAAAGTAGGTCCTTGTATTAATTTATTCAAGATTTAATAATGTTTTTTTAATTCCCATTTGAATTCTAAATCCTTCCAAAACCTTTCAGTAAGTTTTTATTTGTTTATTTGGGTTTGAATTATTTGGAAAGTATTTAATATGATTCATAAATCATTCGAGTTGGGTTTTCATTTTATTTCCAATGGAATTAAATATAGTTTTAATTCCCTAAAGTTTATTTTGAAGATTTCTTTAATCTTAATTAAGTTGAATTAAAAAAAATTTATTTCACTTGGGTAAATTCCAAAATACTATTTTCTCATGAATTATATAATTATTCTTATTAGAGATTTGTCTTTATTAAAACAGGGATAGATTGGTTAATGCCATTTTATTTTATTTTGGAAATTCTTTATCTTTTATTTTATTAGAATTTGGATTATAATCATTCCACTTGTTTATGGGTTAGGCCAAGATTTAATTTGGTGTATAATTATTCCTTATTTAATATTTCTTCCTTTATCTTATAAAATCCATATCTTTTTATTTATAGATCCAAACTTGGTGATTCCAATTTGTAAAATCTTATTTAATATTTGTTTATATTTTTAAATCTCTTTAGGATTATTTGCTCACCATTTGGTATGGAGTTTAGATAAGTGCTTCATTAGCTTTGGAAATTACTTTTCCTTATTTTATTTAAATTCATAAGATTTTATCTATGGCTCCAAATTAAGTGAAACCAAATTCTATGGTTTTATAACATTTCCAGTTGTCATTTTTGTTCATTTTGAAATGTTTGTTCGACAAATTTATATTTGGATCAAATCCATAGTCTTAGAGATAACTTGAAAATGATTTTCTTCCATTAGGGTTTTAGAGTTTTGGTTTATTCCTCAAGTGTTTTAAATTTCCAGATGCATTTATGAAGAATGAAATCCACTTGATTTGAATTTTAGTTGGATTCAACATTAACCAAAGTTTGTTCAAGATGGGATTTTAAGTTTTCATTTAGAAACAAAAGTTTCTTTTCACCCTAAAATTCAACAATCATTTATTTTGTTTATTTATTTTTCACATTACAAGATTTGGAAAATCTTGGGATGTGACAGTTGAGCATAGGGAATGCATGCGGAACCTCGCTACTAGATTTTTTTACACAAAGACAGTGGGGAAGTCCCCCACTATGTCATTTTCATTTTCATGAAAGAGTGGGAATGTACAAGGGGAGTGTAAAACAACAAAAAATACAAGGTGTCTAGCCAGGCTTGCATGCCTTGTTGTAAGCTTGATTTTATTCCTAATGTCAGCTACTAACATTTTGAATAAACTGTAACAAGTGTCCATACACCGATATTGCTGATCGAAAATGATATCATTCCTATGATTCCATAGGCTCCAGCATCCAGCCATCATAGTAATATTGAAGAACTGATTTGATGATCTGTTATGGGCATCCTAGATCATATTCATAATAGGAAGATCAGTGTTCCATTCTTCCCCAAGCTTCCACCAGAAATTTTGACTAAAGTCACACCTGAAGAATAGGTGATCAACAGATTTACTGGAGCCTTCCTCACAAAGGACACATGTGTCATCTTCAATATGGAAAAATTTTCCTCACTAGTAGAGCTCTGGTGTGTAGTCTATCATTTAGGAGAAGCCATAAGAATAACTTGTGTTTGGGGAAACATGGTGATTTCCAAATCCACTCAAATGTTTTTGGAGCATCAGGAGCTTTGACAAGATGGTCATATACCTTTTTAGTTGAAAATCTATCACCACCCCATGGGAATGTCCATTTGTCCTTATCCAAATCATTGGTGTTAGCCTGTAGGATGATAGATAAACTGTTCATCTGATTTTCTGCAATGAGGGACAATGGTAGGTGAAACACATCCAGCAACTCCCCCTCAAAATGAAGTTGGTTGGCATCATGGGTTTTGATCTTTGGCTTTTTGGCAAATGAGAAGAGCTCAGGGAACTTGTTGCATAGTGAAGTGTCATACCATTTGTCATGCCAAAACAGGGTACTATTTCCCTGACCAAGTGATATAGAGGTCATATTCTTGAATTCCAATAGGAATGAGAGGCAATTCCTCCAACGGAAAGATCCCTTGTTGGAATTGCAGTCTGGAAGTGTGCCATTTTGGTAATATTCTTGCCAATTTAGATTGACCCAAGGGATATCCAAACAGTTGAAGAATTTATACAGATTTTTTGATCATCATGGCCTTGTTGTGCTATCTCAAGTTTATTATACCCAATCCACCTGCCTTTTTTGATAAGCAAACATTGTCCCATGCCACAAGACATTTCCCTTTTTTCAATGTCCTTACCATGTCAAAGAAAGGTTATGGTGGATTTTTTCACATGATCAATATGGGAATAGTGCAGTTTCATAGCACCCATAATGTGATTAGGCATTGCAGATATTACAGACTAGATCACAATAACTCTAGAGCAGTGTGATAGTAGGTTAGATATGCCTGCTAGTCTTTTATCAACCTTACATATCAAATGAGATAGGTCTTCAACACTTGGATTTGTGGTGCCCATTGGAAGTCCCAGGTATGTGAAGGGTAGATATTCAACTTTACATCCAAAACTATCAGCAAGGGTACTGTATCTATTAGTTGGCATATTAATGGGAACCATAGAGGATTTATGGTAATTTATCTAAAGTCCAGTTGATTTAGTGAAGTCCATAAGCAGATTCTTCAGATAATTGAGTCAGTCCTGATCAGCTGGCAATATTAGAAGTGTGTAATCTGCATATTGGAGAATAGGGTAATTATGCCCATATGCCTGATAAATAGGGAGTGATAACTCATTATTTTGCCATGCATTGTTAATGATGATTTGCAGTAATTCAGCAATGGCCACAAATAACAGAGGTGATAGTGGGTCTCCCTGCCTGACACCTCTCTTGCATAAGATATTCTTACCAGCTACTCCATTTAGGATGACTGAAGTATTTGAACTAGTAAGTATCTTGTTGATCCATCCAATGATTTTGTCCCCAAATCCAAAGTGCTTGAGCATTGTGATGATAGTTCTATATTCAACCATGTCAAAAGATTTCTCAAAGTCAAGTTTTAAAATAATAATCTCTCTCTTGGATTTATGGCAAATATGTAGATACTCAAATGCCCAAGCCAAGCAGTCCTGTATTGTTCTAGATCTGATAAATTCATATTGATTTTTGATAGAGAGAGATCTTCTCCAGTTTTCGATAGCATGTCTCAAGTTTTTGAATCTAGCAGACAGGTCATGTGCATCATTCTTAAACAGACCTTTGTTAATCCAATTGTTTTGTACAATATCGGACAGTCCTTCAAATTCTAGCCAGTACTCTTCAAATCTGAAGAGTTGTGATTTTGGTATATCAGTGGTGATTTGTATCAGAATTGGGATATGGTCAGACCCTAATCTAGCCATAGGAGTTGCCATAGTGTTAGGGAAAACAGTAGTCCAATCATGAGATGTGAAGATCTAATCAAGTTTCTCAAGAAGATGTTGTTGTTGCATATTGGACCAAGTAAATGATCTCCCTTTCAGAAGAATCTCCTCCAGATCATGTTCTTGGATGATGGAGTTGAAAGTATGAATATTTGCTATATTTCCCCCTGCTCTGTTCCTATCCTCTGAGATTCTAATCATATTAAAATCTCCCATGATGATCAACAACTTATAGGTTGATGAGTCAATATTCATGAACCAATTAATAAATTCAGCCCTTCCTTCATTTGTGCATGGTGCATATATGTTGGTAATGTATATCTCTTCATTTGTGATAGTAGATTGGTTGGTTGGTAAACAACTTATTGGTTGGTTGGTTGGTAATGTATAAAATCTCCCATGACCTTAACAGTGAGGTGGAAAGTAGATTGGTTGACCACATTGCCATTGAACATATTTCCATTCCAGATAGTAATCAAGCCTCTAGAATTACCTATGGAAGGTTGGTAAACAAATTGTCCTAATCTCCTTGGACAGAATTTTTTGATGTATAGATTGTCAAATATTTCCCTCTTAGTCTCCTGAATACATAGGATGTTGCAGTTGCTCTAGTTGATTTTATCAGCAAGATCATCCCACCTCTCCTATGAGTTTATACCTCTAATATTCCAATCTAGAATTTTAATTTGTGTACTCATTGGTAACTTTGGTATGTGCTTTGTGACAAATATACATGCATTGTATATCATAGATGGCAGGGCATGGGGAATGAGGTATGTTGTTGTATCCATATGGATAAGTACATTGATTGCATTATATGGACCAGATAAAAGATAACATACACCTCAAGCAGACAACCAATGAGTAAATAAAGTCAATTAGATGGTGATTCAAACACAACTGACATAATAAAACCACAGCATAAAGTGCATAGTACATCCCAGATAAGATAAGGCAATTGTTTTGTTTTGAACACACCAGACACTTTTGATGATAAATATAAGATGCCTAATATAAGAACTTGATAGGAGTAAAACAGGACTAAAATCCTAAGATAACAGAGCAGCTATTGTCCCTCCTCTTGGACATAATGCATGTGTGATTACACACTATCATTGGATCTATCATAGTTCAGGTTGGCAGTAGAGACCTCCCCAGGAGGAATCTGATAGAAGGTGGTGCCAATTTCCTGGATGGTCTCAACAGGAAGAACAGGAGGGGGTGGTCTATCATTGTCCATAACAATAGCTTCAAAATTCCCAAACAAATTCATGGGAGTGACTTGAGAATTGGAGGCATGTTCATCAGCACTGGCCTTGTTCTTGAAACCTGCATTAAGACATGTAGTTCTGCAGCTTCTCCTGACATACTTGACAGAGCTAGGTTTTGGTTTCTTCCTCTTATTCTTGGGGAAGTTGTCTAGCTTAGGAATCACAATTACACTGCCAGAGATGTCGGTGGGTACAAGTATGAAACTAGAACCTGCCCCATTGTCTATAGCATTGCTGATATCAACCATTTGTGATGCATTGTTCATCTCCATATGGGCATTGTTCTGCTGACTAATCTGTTGATTGGGAGGAACATTGTTGATTTATAGGGTGAATTTAACAGTGCTGATACCATTGTTTTCAATCTCATTCATCTTAACAGATGCTCCAGTGATGGTGCTTCCAGCAAGATTGGGAAAATTCCCATGTTCCTCCCCCATCAAGTTAACTAGCAGGTTGGATAGGTTAGCAATGGGGTCCTGGTCAGTAGCTGGCACATTTTGATTCTCAGGGATCTCAGGTTGTAGAGGGGGAGTGGCAGGTTCACAGCTGCCTCATTCTGAACATTAGCAGCAGGTGCTGCATTTCCAACTGCAGCATGTACATGTGCAACATTTTCATTGTCTGCAACATTCTCTTCCATGACATGGTCATGCTGGGCATCATGCCAAAAACCCTAGTGGATAATGGGCAGAGGGTGTGGATTTCCATCATTGGGAGGCAGAGGATCTTCATCTCCAGCAATTCCACCAAGCATAGTGGTAGATAGCAGGATCATGGGGCATGTCTAGGAATCTCCACTAACATCATCATAGACATTCTTTCCCACCACTGCACTCAGAGGAAGTGTGTCAATGTCATAAGCACGAAATTTAACCAAGATTCTAGCTTTGTTTGACAGATCTTTATTCCAGACAAGAAATCTACCAAAGGGGATAAATGTTTTCATAACAGATTCAGGATCCCAGAGCTATTGAGGGTAGTTAAGTAGAATGCACCAGATGTCATGGGTGAAAATAATATCCCTATGGTTGATTCCACAATCCTCATTGACAATCCTCAAAACACTTTCTCCTATATGATTTGGACTACCCCCCACTACAGCATGTCTATCAGTAACAGTAGCAAAGAGAAACAGAACTCTTAGATGTGCTACGAACTTGTAGGCCCAGTCCATGGAGAAACTCACCGATAATCGCAACAGAACCGATGCAATCAGAAGCATCAGGGTTAGGTGTGAGGGTTGCGATTGCCCAGTCATCGGCATAGATGGGTGTGTCCCCTCCAAGGAACACGTAGCTGCATAGAGGACCACGAGGGATAGCCGTCATGCCAGGGGGAACATGGGGGGAAGGGTCAACAGGATAGTTCGCCATTGCCGCTGCTGATGAGCACAATGGGGTTTGTGGAGGAGGTGACGGCGAGGATAATGGCAGCGAAGATGTGTATGGGGTTTTCTCTGGAGAAGCCGAGACGACAGAGGTAGGTGTAATAGTAACACGCAATATTCTTCAGTAAAAATATTTTCTTGTTGACGGTGATAGACATGATTGGGAGATGTGCCCAACATAGTTGTAGCATTTACGGCAATGGACATGGTTGCGGCCGTCCGCGTGTATATGATCATTATCTGCCAAGCAACGTGTGCATTTAAATGGCTTAATGACGTTTCCATAAATAGATAAATCCGCATTATTTGGCCGTTCAGGTGATAGTCTAGTATGTGAGCTGGATCGGTCAGGTTTTTCTGTCCTAGAATTTGGGATCTCATGCCGAGATATACAATCATGTACATGAGCTTGATTTTGAATTTGAGTACTGTTGTATGAATGTACAACATCAACGAATGAATCTCTAGGGACAATAGGGACTAGATTTGCACCAGATAAGTGCAGATGGTGGGGTAGAAGATGTACCTCGTTGATTGCATGATCCAAAGTTTGAGCCGGTGGATTTCCTTTTGTTCTTGTGTTGCACAAGATTCCATTGTCTCTCTTGTTCCTCATACCATATTTTAAATTATCGTTCCCAATTTGGTCCACCATTGCTCCATAGATCAAAGTAACATGTAAAATCCCAAGATTTATATGATCTCATTTTAACGATCATAAGCCTGACTGCCTTTGAACAAACATCGAATAAGAAGACATGACCCTACAAGGGAGAAATTCGAAGTTTGTCCCAACCTGCACCCAAACATGCCGAAAGTGCCATGCCAACATTAGCACACGAAAGATCAAACTTGGCATTGCCGAAAGAAACCACAAGAGAGAAACCAAATTCATCATAGATCGGATGAACAGGGGTGGAGTAAAAGTTCACCACTTTTTTTGAAAAAGCCAAACCAGAATCAAGATCTAGAGGGAAGGAGATTGTGGATGGTGTCATGATGCTTGGTGTATGGGTTTAGGGGTGGTGGGGATTGATTACACGAATCATATTTGGTTTTAGTTGGCCGGAGGTAGGAGATCGCCGGAGTAGGGTATCACTGTGGGGGTGGCTGGGTGGGAGCCATTAGATATCCCTCGCTACTAGCTTCATGAAGAATTTCAAAGGAAAGACCTTTGAAGACGACTTGGGGCGATCAACATACACGTACACCCCAAGCATGCATGCTACTTATATGCAGAACATGTATACTATGCCGAAGCTGAAAGAATACCTCGAAGAACATCATTGAAAGTTATGGGCCAGAAGCAAGTTTGGTGAGTTTAGCAAAGTGGATTTTGTTAGAAATAATCTAACAGAAAGTTTTAATTCTAAGATTAGGATCATGAAGTCACTTGCAATTGTTATTTTGTTAGATGCAATAAGACAGTGTATAATGGTGAAGATAGATTTTAGGCAGAGAATTTGTGCGAGATAATTTGTAGGCCATAAAATAGTTCCAAAGGTGGTTTTATTACTAAATGCAAGAACTAGGGAGATGAGAACGATAAACACGAGGATGGTTAGAAGTTCCAATACATTGGCTGCATAGGAAAAGCATGGAACTGAACGGAGGTATACTATAGACATTGGAAACAAGACTTGTTCATGCAGAAAGTGGCAAGTTACTGGTCTTCCATGCCACCATGCACTACACTTCATCTTAAAGCTAAGAGGTAGAGGTGCTGAAATAGAGAACTATGTTCATAACTATTTCTCCATGGACAAGTTTGCTGCAACTCATGCAGAAAACGTACCACCTATGGCTAATGAAAATGATTGGGAAATAGTTGATCCAGGGTTCAAACTCGAACCACCAGTTTTTAGGAGGCCACATGGGAGGCCTAGAAAGCAAAGGACCAAAGCCTTCACTGAAAAAGGAGGTGGTTCGAGTGCAAACGGTGTGGGCGGTTGGTCCATATCAAGAGGCTATTGAAAAACCCAATTCCATGTGATTTCTAAGATTCTCACCTTGTCCCTGTTCACATCACGGAGGCACAAGATGAGGCTTCTTATGCAGAACTGGAGGAAGTGCAGCGAGATGACATAGAAGAAGTGCTACATGTGAAGGAAAACAGTGATGCGCATATGGAGGGAAAGTGAGCAAGTAGCAATTGGTTGAGGATGTGGAAGTGTCGGAGGGGATAGGGGCGAAAAGAAATAGAAGGGTAAGTGGGAGCGAAAGGTAAATGGTAATAATGGAGTTGAGTTTGAATGTGAAGAAGTTGCTGGGGTGATTGAGGATGTTCTTGAGCATCTTTTGTCTAACTGCAGGAGAAACAGTAAATCCCTGTTAATTTCGTATTTGTATGATTCTTTGGACGAAAGGTAAGCTTGAAAATAGTTTTACTTGGCATTTTGATCATTTTTGTTTCAGTCCTCATGAACTGTTGTTTAGTGTAGCGCGGGATTGAACAATAATAAGAGGAGCAGAGAGAAGCTGGCACAGTAACATCGTTTCTTGAATTTTCATTGAAATTTATTTATATATGGTGCTTGTAACGGGTATGTGATGTGTGGTGTGGACCAGATTCCAGGTCGTTAAATAGTACATTAATTTTTAAACTGATTATCCATAAACAATAATCATGGAATTTTAACCGTTCAACAACCAAAATTATGGACATGCCGTGGAGTTGGTGAGGCTCACCTCCCTTGTATTCCCATCACAAAAAACAGGACACTCGCATCTCCTTTTCCTATGGCACACTCCAAAATTATGACTATGCCATCAAGTGCTAGGAGCAAAGACAGTGTACCATCCCATCAGCATCTCCTCGTCTTTGTCAGCAATGTCTAATGCTCGCATGGGATACGTCAGGGAAATTGTTGCTCTCCTTGGTCTCTCTCATCTGCCACGTTTCATCTCCAGCAATGGCAACTTCATCGACATGGTCATACCAGAGCTGCCGCGATGGCTGCGGTGGTGCCGCCAGATTATCCGAAGGTGTCCGTGGCCGAGCAGCAGGTGATGGCTTTGGTGCTAGTGCCTAACACACTTACAACTTGGCCATGAAATCTGAAGAGTTCATTAAGCTACCATTCATAAATTAAATTTAGGCTCAAGTGACCATAATCGACTATGTTGTTCCTGCTGTCTTCGTCGTGCACGACGTCCTTCGCATCGTCGTCCGCCTCTTCCGAGTATGAATCGATGAGGATGATCCCGACGGTGCGCCGCGATGATAACGGTGGAGGGCGTACGCCTAGAAACTGCCTAGAATCGTGATATGTCCAATTTGCATGTAGAGGTCCCAACCTTTAATAAGGTAGAGATCCCTGTGTTTACAATGCTAGTCCCTGGATCAATAGCTAGCATCCACAGTTAAGATGTAATACCAAGAAAAAAAGGTCATAATACAACTTTATAACCAGGAATAAAATAATTCATTACATCTTACATAGCTCATTTGGCTATCTCATTACAATGCAGCAGAAAATAACTATAGCATGGAGTCCGTCATCTTCAAAGTTCCACAAGCAATCATGTTGGTTGTAGACTTGTAATCCTAATCAACACACTTCACTAACATCAAACAAACCTGCAACATTATAAGTTACAGCCACAAGGGTGAATACATTTGAATTGTATTGACAAGTTTCACTACTATGTAGAAATAAGTGGATCCTATCATTACATGCATATTTGGCTAAGTAGGGTTTAGGCTCATTTGCAGAAAGCAATATAGTTTTGTCTTATCTTTTCAAAATAGTTTTGATCTTTTGAAAATCTTTCTGAACTCCTTGGAAAACTCCAAGTGCTTCTAATCCGTTGTTGTCACCATCAAGTTTTAGTTTGAGAAATTGGAATGTCGAGATCTTCCATAGCTTCAGGCCTTAGTTGCTCAGTATTGTCCGTAACCGGGGACACGGCTAAGTACTTAGAATTTGTTCTTCTACAGAAGTTGTACACTTTACCCACATGACACAATCTCGTCTTGACGCCACCAGTGGCCGCTGGATAAGTACTCACCAAAATGGAGTACTGGCAGATCAAGAATGTGACAAAGTCTTTCCATAGAAGTCCTCCCAATACACTATGCTAGCTTGTCTACCAGGCACCAATGTTGGGATATATTCCATACACAATTCTAGTTAACCTGAAGATGCCAATGCATGGGTCTTCCACTATGTAGTTGACTAAGCCAGAGCCCATTTAGCATGTGGCTGTACACGGAAGCCACTGTATGAGAAACATGTTCAATCTCTAAGTCCCTGGGTGGTTTTCTTCTAGTGCACATACAAAAAGATAGCCATATAAACATGGTTCCCTTTGTTGCCACCTTGTCCAAAAATTTAGTATCTCTTTCTACCCAGGTGGTTCATTGGGTACTTATTTTATTATATAAAACATATATATTTCCAACACTTCATATAATCATATCATGTATCCCATCCCAAATATATAGCTGGGCTAAGCATACTACAACTACAATGTTTTCACTAAGGGAGATATAAGGGTATCCTATTAGGATTTAGCATAGCATAAAATATAGTAATCCTTATCATACATGTTAAAAAATCCACTAAGTGTAATGAAAATAGTAGGACATGGATGATAGTGTCACTTGCCTTAGTAGTTGGTGGTGTTGATACACTCTTCGCAATAACACACTTGACAATCAACACAATCTATCAAGCAAAACAACCAAGACAAAACATACACAAGATCAACACTAATGGCAACACAAAAATCATGCAAAGTATGCAAACATGCAAGATGGCAATTTTTATTGTACAAATTTTTATAACAAGGTTATGAACATTACTAAGTGATTTCTGAACATTTTATATTTTCAATATTACAAATGCAACCATTTGTGCAATTGTAGCAATTAGCAATATTTTCTAACACTTGGAAATGTCATTCTCACTAAATAATTGCCACGGTCTTATTTATACTAGAATAAAATTATATTTTGGTCTTACTGTACAGAGGGTTCAATTTACAACCATTTGCAAAAGGATTCACTTAAAAATAATTTACACAACAATTTTTATACCCAAAATACTCTACAGATGGTATCTGTAAGGTTCCCAACCTTTAATAAGGTAGAGATCCCTGTGTTTACAATGCTAGTCCCTGGATCAATAGCTAGCATCCATAGTTAAGATGTAATATCAAGAAACATAGGTCATAATACAACTTTATAAGCAGGAATAAAATAATTTATATACATCTTACATAGCTCATTTGGCTATCTCATTACAATGCAACAGAATATAACAATAGCATGGGTTCCTTCATCTTCAAATTTCCATAGGCAGACATGTTGGTTGTAGACTCGTAATCCTAATCATTAAACTTCACTAATATCAAACAAACCTGCAACATAACAAGTTACAGCCACAAGGGTTAATACATTTGAATTGTATTGGCAAGTGATACTATGCTAGTATAGTGGAGTCTATCATCTATATGCATTTGGCTAAGCGGATCTTAGGCTTGCATTGCTCAAAATAGATTTTCCTTATCATTTAAAACACTAAGTTTTTGCTTGACAAAAATAATTCCCAAGGCATCTCCCAATAGAAATTGGTGATCCTTCAACCCTTGTTCAACCACAAGTTTTTAACTTAGAAATTGGGATGAGGAGATTCTTGGTAGCTTCCATGTCTTGATTCTCAAATTGTCCTTTGCCAGGGACATGGCTAAGTACTTAGATTTTACACTCTGCAGAGGTGGTGCAATTTCCCCACAAGACATGGTTTCACCAAGACAAGATCTTTCAGAAGCTTTCCCTTAGACCAGAATGGACGTGCTCCAACCTATCATTCCCCTACCACCAACTGTCCATTTGGCTAAGTTATTGCAACCTATATGATCCAGTCAGAGCCCATAATGCCAAGTGGCTGCACTTGAAGCTTCTCAACATTTGACATCTCAAATCTCTTTTTCCTGGGTGGCCATCCACAAGTGAGATACACAAGGTAAACCATAGAAATGGGCCTTGTGAACAACTCAACACAAACCATTCCTTCCATTCCACCCAGGTGATTCATTCACTTAGTTGTTTTATTAAACAAAACACAAGTCCACAGACTTAGAAATATTTCATAGCATGAATATATATTCCACCCTTGTTTTCTACTAGATAAGCTAAGCATGATAGTAGTAGGAGTCTTTACTTAGGAAATTTCTACTAAGGTTTCATCTACTAGGATTTCCCATAGCATGGTTTATACTTAGCAAAAATTCCATGCGAGTCTTACTTAGAAATATCACTAATGCATAGTGAAAATAATGGGACAAAAGTATGAAGCATCACTTGCCTTTTTGGTAGAGAATATAGTCACTCCTTGTCCTTGCAATATTCACGCTCTTCAATTCACTACAATTCGATCAAGCAAGGCACAAATTCAATCTACCACTCAAGCAACATCACATAAAATAATAGAAACAAAACAATGCACGCAAGCATGCAAAAGGTTGATTTATTTGTAAAAGTGGTTTCTAATAAGTTATGAACATTTGGTAACACCTATTGGTCATTTTATAAAGTGGCAAATCCATTTGCAAAAGATTCTATCTCTAAACCATTTTTAAACCAAATCATTATTTCATGTGGTTGAAAATGTCTTTAGCAAAGTAATAATTTTTATAGGTTTTACCAAATATATTTTTAAGTCGTAAAACTTGGTGTTTAGGGTCAGTGAGTTTAAATCAAAACATTTCCCAAAGGTTTTCCTCCAAAATCATTTTTAATAATTAAACCATTTTTTTATTTGGCTAGAAATGTTTTAATTCAAGGTTTTATTCTTTTGCTTCACAAATACATTTTTGAAACCACCAATTGATTCCTAGGGTCAGTAGGTTCAAAATAATTCATTTGACAAAGGTTTCATCTCAAAAATCATTTTAGAACAATTTTTATATTCTAAACATGCATACACAAGTTTCTGCAAAAACAATCAATTTCACAGAAGCATTTTACTAAACAAAGATCATGGTCAGAAAGTGCTTGTTTTGCTGAATCCATTGATATAAAATTTTCAAAATTTGGACGTGTGGATTGAAAGTTATGAATTTTGCAAGTTTACTAATTCAATAGATCAAATTCTATTTTAATTCAACACACTGGCCACGCGTCGCTTTCTTATTGGTGCGTACCGTTTCGCGCGGATCGGTTGCTGTGAGGCATTAGATCTAAGTTGGATCGAGCGGCACAGATCTATCCGTAACGGTTCAGTTAAGTCATCTATCGTATCCCTACGATCTGCATCTAACGGCTGGAGACGATCTGACCATACTCTGGCGGCGCTCAGCGGCAGCGCGCGGCGGCGTCGCTCGGCTAGCGGCGGAGCTGGCGAAATAGGAAGCAAGGAAGGTAGAGAGGTGGCTCACCGTGATCGCCGTGGCACGGGGATGCTCAACCTGCTCGTGTTGGTCGAAGGGGCGCACGAGGTTGATCAGAATTCCTCGCCGGAGATGCTCCTGGCGTCAGCATGTTCGGGAGTCGTCGGAGGCGAGGCTACGGGTCACCCTACGGCAAATGTAAGGTACGGTTATATGTGCACGATACCAGGGAACACGCGAGCATCAACGATAAGCACCGGGACGGTCCGAGCTTACCAGAGAACCTTGCCGGAGGAAATGGCAGACGGCGGTGGAGCTTGAGGTCGTCGTTGTCGAGGTTCTGGGGCGCGCGGGGACGAGCTAGCGCTACGGGGAGATGCAGTGAACTATGGGGAGCAAGCTAGTGTGGTTGAGGAGGCGAGGGGCAACGCAGTTGTCTTGGAATTTCATGAGCTCGCCGGAGACAGAGGCGGTGCAGAGAGAAATTGGGTAGCCTGGGGGCGCGCTAGGGTGAGGCGACGGAGGGGAAAGAGAGAGGGGAGGCAGGTGAATAAGAGTGCATGGTCGCGTGGTGGAGTAACGCAGGCATTAACGCTTATTGACGCCGTCTTCAACGGCCAGAAACAGCGAGGAGGAAAGAGAGGCGTGGTCACCGCGAGGTAGACGATGGTGAGCTGGCTGTGTGGGTCCTCTTCGTCAGCGAAGGAAGAGAGGGGGAGTGGGGTCCACGCGTCATAGACTCAGCGGGTTCTTAAGTGGGTGCGAATCGTTTTTCTGCGGGAGAAAAGGAGAGGTGGGCTGTTGGGCCTTAGTGGGCCTGCTGGCTGGGCTGGGTCCTTTTCATATTTTTTTGTTCAGATTGTTTTTCTTTTTCCTTTTCTTTTATTCTGTTTTGATTTTGATCAAACAATTCAAACACTCATTTGAATTCAAACCTTTGCTATATTTTGTGAATAATCAAACACTATTTAATACCATATTCTGATGTCAAATTTAGATTAAAACTTTTATTCCTTTAATGCCTTTTTAATTATTTAAATTAGGTCCTTGTATTAATCAAATAAGATTTAATAATATTTTCAAACACCATTTAAATTTCTAAATCCTTCCAAATCTTTTCAGTAGGTTTTTATTTGATTATTTGGGTGTCAAGTAATTCATCTTGAATTATTTGGAAAGTATTTAATATGATTCATAAATCATTTGAATTGGGTATTTGTTTTATTTCCAATGGAATTAAATATCGTTTTAATTCCCTAAATTTTATTTGGAAGATTTCTTTAATCTTAAATAAGTAGAATTAAACAACTTTTATTCCACTTGGGTAAATTCCAAAATACTATTTTCTCATGAATGATATAATTATTCCTATTAGAGATTTGTCTTTATTAGAATAGGGATAGAATGGTTAATGCCATTTTTATTTTATTTTGGAAATTCTTTATCCTTTTATTTTATTTGGATTTGGATTATATCTTATTCCATTTGCTTATGGTCTTTGCCAAGATTTAATTTGGTCTTTAAATATTCCTTTAATATTTCTTTCTTCATTTTTATAAAATCCATACCTTTTTATTTAGAGATCCAACTTGGTGATTCCAATTTGTAAAATCTTATTTGATATTTGTTTACCCTTTTAAATATCTTTAGGATTATTTTTTCACCATTTTGTATGGATTTAAGATAAGTGATTTATTAGCTTTGGAAATTACTTTTCCTTATCTTATTTAAATTTATAAGATTTTATCTATGGATCCAAATTAAGTGAAACCAATTTATATGGTTTTAATATATTTCTGTTTATCATTCTTGATCACTTATAAATGTTTGATGATCAATTTTTTATATGGATCAAATCCATAGGCTTGGTGATAACTTGGAAATGATTTTTATTCCTTTAGGGTTTAGGGTTTGGATTTATTTTCCAAGTGTTTAAATTTCTAGATGAATTTTATGATGAATGCATTTTAATTGATTTGAATTTTGTTGAATTCAAACTTTAATTAAAGTTTATTCAAGATGGGATTTTAAGTTTCCATTTAAAAAACAAAAGTCTCTTTTCACCCTAAAATTCAACAATATTTTTTTTCACATTACAAGATTTGGAAAATCTTGGGATGTGAGAGGCTACCACCCTTAAAATAAATCTTGTCCCGAGATTTGGGGAGGCTAGGGTTACAAGTTGGCTCAAAACAACTAGGGTACTACCACCCTTAAAAATTTTCCAACTAGATTACATCTTGGCTTTCTTGGGATCTTGTTGAAATCTCTCTGGACATACATATGCATAGTGTCCTTTGTTTCCACACTTGAAACATGTGACTAGGCTAAGATCCTTCATAGGTTTTATCTTGTGCTTCATCTTTTCTGGACAGTTGCTTGCATAATGTCCTTGGTTACCACAATTGTAACATGTGATAAGATTGAGTTCTTCACGTATCTGCTGTGGACAAGTTGCTACATAATGACCTAGATCTTTGCAGTTATTCCACCATACTTAGCTATTCTCCTTATACTTTTTCTTCTCTGGACATTCATTGGCATAGTGTCCCATCTCTTTGCAATGGCAACATTGCACATGGCTTTTGTCCTTCTTTTTCTTGGGTTTCTCCAAAGCTAAGAGTGCTTCTAGTTCATGTTCTTCATATGTAATCTCAAAGGTAGGAATGTTTCCTGGTCTCCTTGACCTTCTATTATTCCTTGGATAATACATGTGTCTCCTCTTTGGTCCTTTTAAATTGAGTCATGTTGCTGGGAGGTACAAGTTGAGATTTTCCTTTGTCTTCATCCTTCTTGGTAGACTTGGCTCTCTCATGGTAGTCTGCAATCAGTTGTTGCACTCCACCTTGTTTCCTTTATTGAACTATGGAATATATAGGGCATTGGATAGGGACATGATTATTTCCTTCACACAAGTAACAAGTAGCTTGGGTTGTGGGGCATTGATTAGTTGGATGTTTCTCTTCACAATTGGGGCATTGATCTTCATGCTCTTTGGAAGTGTGATCCTTGTCTCCACAAATATTACAAGCTTGGGTTCCTTCTAGAATATCATCTTTGTCATCCTTGTTGTCACAAACTCCTTTGGAAGATTTGCTTCCCATGTTGATCATTTGATCTGTCACCTTATGCAACAATTGGGTTTGGGTTTCCAAAAACCTTTGCATGGTTGGATCTATCTCACTGGTGTTGGCTATAAATTGAGCTGTCACTTGGTTCAACTGGGTTTGGGTTACTATGAGTTCTCTCATGTTGGTCTCTTGGTTGTTGTTGTTGTCACCATCCTTGATGTTGGAGTCTCTTGGAGAAGTCATCTGTTTGGGTTGGATTGGGATTAGAATAGGCAAAAGATTTCAAAGGAATAATTCTAATCACACACATCATAATTCACACAAGCAAAATGCAAGCATTTACAAACAAACTTTCCACTCAAACAACAAGTTTCAAGCACATTTTAGGCAACCAAAAATATTTTTGTTACACCACATAAGTTGGTGGGTTTGACTAAATATGGTGGTCCATCTATATGGTTCACTTGAAATATTTCCATCCTTCTTAGTTGATTCTTCTTGAACAAGATCATGGTTTCCTTGGGAAAATTTTTGGTCACAAAACTTAAAAGGTGATGATGATTCTCAAGTTGTGTTTCCCTAGTCTTCAAGTCTTGATCAAGATTTCTTGTCTCAGTTGTAGTCCTTAGTGATATCCAAGGTTGAAGTCTTTGTTGGGAATGAGGTTGAAATCACTTGAAGATGTTGAAGTCATTAGATTTGATGAAGTCCTTTGCTCATGGTGAAGTCTTTGGCCATGGGGTAGGTTTTGTCCATCAAGTTTGAAATAGAAGAGATGTAGAATCAAAACCAAAAATGGTTGAGGAAAGAGTTTACAAGATTGTTTGTAAATAAGTTTTGGAACAAATACAACTCCTATTTTTTCTAAGGGTTTTGTCCAATCCTAGGTTTACAAATCCTACAGGAAACACAATGCTCTGATACCATATGTAAGGTTCCCAACCTTTAATAAGGTAGAGATACCTGCGTTTACAATGCTAGTCCCTGGATCAATAGCTAGCATCCACAGTTAATATATAATATCAAGAAACATAGGTCATAATACAACTTTATAACCAGTAATAAAATAATTTATTACATCTTACATAGCTCATTTGGCTATCTCATTACAATGCAGCAAAATATAACAATAGCATGGGGTCCTTCATCTTCAAATTGCCACATGCAGACATGTTGGTTGTAGACTTGTAATCCTAATCATTAAACTTCACTAATATCAAACAAACCTGCAACATAACAAGTTACATCCACAAGGGTCAATACATTTGAATTGTATTGGCAAGTGATACTATGGTAGTATAGTGGAGTCTATCATCTATATGCATTTGGCTAAGTGGAGCTTAGGCTTGCATATATTGATCAAAATAGATTTTCCTTATCATTTGAAAACACTAAGTTTTTGCTTGACAAAAATAATTCCCAAGGCATCTCCCAATAGAAATTGTTGATCCTTCAACCCTTGTTCAACCACAAGTTTTTAACTTAGAAATTGGGATGAGGAGATTCTTGATAGCTTCCATGTCTTGATGCTCAAATTGTCCTTTGCCAGGGACATGGCTAAGTACCTAGATTTTACACTCTGCAGAGGTGGTGCACTTTCCCCACAAGACTTGGTTTCACCAAGACAAGATCTTTCAGAAGCCTTCCATTAGACAAGAATGGACGCGCTCCAACCTATCATTCCCCTACCACCAACTGTCCATTTGGCTAAGTTATTGCAACCTATATGATCCAGGCAGAGCCCATAATGCCAAGTGGCTGCACTTGAAGCTTCTCAACATTTGACATCTCAAATCTCTTTGTTCCTGGGTGGCCATCCATAAGTGAGATACACAAGGTAAACCATAGAAATGGGCCTTGTGAACCACTCAACACAAACCATTCCTTCCATTCCACCCAGGTGATTCATTCACTTAGTTGTTTTATTAAACAAAACACAAGTCCACAGACTTAGAAATATTTCATAGCATGAATATATATTCCATCCTTGTTTTCTACTAGCTAATCTAAGCATGATAGTAGTAGGAGTCTTTACTTAGTAAATTTCTACTAAGGTTTCATCTACTAGGATTTCCCATAGCATGGTTTATACTTAGCAAAAATTCCATGCAAGTCTTACTTAGAAATATCACAAATGCATAGTGAAAATAATGGGACAAAAGTATGAAGCATCACTTGCCTTTTTGGTAGAGAATATAGTCACTCCTTGTCCTTGCAATATTCACACTCTTCAATTCACTACAATTCAATCAAGCAAGGCACAAATTCAATCTACCACTCAAGCAACATCACATAAAATAATAGAAACAAAACAATGCATGCAAGCATGCAAAAGGTTGTTTTTTTTGTAAAAGTAGTTTCTAATAAGTTATGAACATTTGGTAACACCTATTAGTCATTTTGTAAAGTGGAAAATCTATTTGCAAAAGATTCTATCTCTAAACCATTTTTAAACCAAATCATTATTTCATGTGGTTGAAAATGTCTTTAGCAAAGTAATAATTTTTATAGGATTTACCAAATATATTTTTAAGTCATAAAACTTGGTGTTTAGGGTCAGTGAGTTTAAATCAAAACATTTCCCAAAGGTTTTCCTCCAAAATCATTTTTAATAATTAAACCATATTTTTATTTGGCTAGAAATGTTTTAATTCAAGGTTTTATTCTTTTGCTTCACCAAATACATTTTTGAAACCACCAATTGATTCCTAGGGTCAGTAGGTTCAAAATAATTCATTTGCCAAAGGTTTCATCTCAAAAATCATTTTAGAACAATTTTTATATTCTAAACATACATACACAAGTTTCTGCAAAAACAATAAATTTAACAGAAGCAATTTACTAAACAAAGTTCATGGTAAGAAAGTACTTGTTTTTCTGAATCCATTGATATAAAATTTGCAAAATTTGGACGTGTGGTTTGAAAGTTATGAATTTTGCAAGTTTACCAATTCAATAGATCAAATTCTGTTTTAATTCAACACACTAGCCACGCGTCGCTTTCTTATTGGTGCGTACCGTTTTGCGCGGATCGGTCGCTGTGAGGCGCTAGATCTAAGTTGGATCGAGCGGCACAGATCTATCCGTAACGGTTCAGTTAAGTCATCTATCGTATCCCTACGATCTGCATCTAACGGCTGGAGACGATCTGACCATACTCTGGCGGCGCTCAGCGGCAGCGCGCGGCGGCGTCGCTCGGCTAGCGGCGGAGCTGGCGAAATAGGAAACAAGGAAGGTAGAGAGTTGGATCACCGTGATCACCGTGGCACGGGGATGCTCAACCTGCTCGCGTTGGTCGAAGGGGCGCACGAGGTTGATCGGAATTCCTCGCCAGAGATGCTCCTGGCGTCATCATGTTCGGGAGTCATCGGAGGCGAGGCTACGGGTCACCCTACGGCAAATGGAAGGTACGGTTAGATGCGCACGATACCAGGGAACACGCGAGCATCAACGATAAGCACCGGGGCGGTCCGAGCTTACCAGAGAACCTTGCCGGAGGAAATGGCAGACGGCGGTGGAGCTTGAGGTCGTCGTTGTCGAGGTTCTGGGGCGCGCGGGGACGAGCTAGCGCTACGGGGAGATGCAGTGAACTATGGGGAGCAAGCTAGTGTGGTTGAGGAGGCGAGGGGCGACGCAGTGCTGCCGGAATTTCTCGCGGAGCTCGCCGGAGACAGAGGCGGTGCAGAGAGAAATTGGGTAGCCTGGGGGCGCGCTAGGGTGAGGCGACGGAGGGGAAAGAGAGAGGGGAGGCAGGCGAATAAGAGTGCATGGTCGCGGGATGGAGTAACGCAGGCATTAACGCATATTGACGCCGGCTTCAACGACCAGAAACGGCGAGGAGGAAAGAGGGGCGTGGTCACCGCGAGGTAGACGATGGTGAGCTGGCTGTGTGGGTCCGCTTCGTCATCGAAGGAAGAGAGGGGGAGTAGGGTCCACGCGTCATAGACTCAGCGGGTTCTTTAGTGGGTGCGAATCATTTTTCTGCGGGAGAGAAGGAGAGGTGGGTTGTTGGGCCTTAGTGGGCCTGCTGGCTGGGCTGGGTCCTTTTCATATTTTTTTGTTCAGATTGTTTTTCTTTTTCCTTTTCTTTTATTCTGTTTTGATTTTGATCAAACAATTCAAACACTCATTTGAATTCAAACCTTTGCTATATTTTGTGAATAATCAAACACTGTTTAATACCATATTCTGATGTCAAATTTTGAATAAAACTTTTATTCCTTTAGTGCCTTTTTAATTATTTAAAGTAGGTCCTTGTATTAATCAAATAAGATTTAATAATATTTTCAAACACCATTTAAATTTCTAAATCCTTCCAAATCTTCTCAGTAGGTTTTTATTTGATTATTTGGGTGTCAAGTAATTCATCTTGAATTATTTGGAAAGTATTTAATATGATTCATAAATCATTTGAAGTGGGTATTTGTTTTATTTCCAATGGAATTAAATATAGTTTTAATTCCCTAAAGTTTATTTGGAAGATTTCTTTAATCTTAAATAAGTTGAATTAAACAACTTTTATTCCACTTGGGTAAATTCCAAAATACTATTTTCTCATGAATGATATAATTATTCCTATTAGAGATTTGTCTTTATTAGAATAGGGATAGAATGGTTAATGCCATTTTTATTTTATTTTGGAAATTCTTTATCCTTTTATTTTATTTGGATTTGGATTATATCTTATTCCATTTTCTTATGGACTTTGCCAAGATTTAATTTGGTCTTTAAATATTCCTTTAATATTTCTTTCTTCATTTTTATAAAATCCATACCTTTTTATTTAGAGATCCAACTTGGTGATTCCAATTTGTAAAATCTTATTTGATATTTGTTTACCCTTTTAAATATCTTTAGGATTATTTTTTCACCATTTTGTATGGATTTAAGATAAGTGCTTTATTATCTTTGGAAATTACTTTTCCTTATCTTATTTAAATTTATAAGATTTTATCTATGGATCCAAATTAAGTGAAACCAATTTATATGGTTTTAATATATTTCTATTTATCATTCTTGATCACTTATAAATGTTTGATGATCATTTTTTTATATGGATCAAATCCATAGGCTTGGTGATAACTTGGAAATGATTTTTATTCCTTTAGGGTTTAGGGTTTGGATTTATTTTCCAAGTGTTTAAATTTCCAGATGAATTTTATGATGAATGCATTTTACTTGATTTGAATTTTTTTGAATTCAAACTTTAATTAAAGTTTATTCAAGATGGGATTTTAAGTTTCCATTTAAAAAACAAAAGTCTCTTTTCACCCTAAAATTCAACAATAATTTATTTTGTTTATTTTTTTCACATTACAAGATTTGGAAAATCTTTGGATGTGACAGTATCAGAGCACTGTGTTTCCTGTAGGATTGTAACCCTAGGATTGGACAAAACCCTTTAGAAAAATAGGAGTTGTATTTGATCCAAAAACTTATTTACAAACAATCTTGTAAACTCTTTCCTCAACCTTTTTGGTTTTGATTCTATATCTCTTCCTTTTCAACTTGATGGACAAAGACTTCACCATGACCAATGACTTCAACTTTAGTTTCACCAAGGATTTCAGTAAGGACTACTAATGAGAACCAAGAGACATTAGATTGCCTACCAAAAATATTAGTATCAGGTTAGTGTATGGATCATATTGACCTATGAGGTATGACCATACTAAGTTGATTATTTCAAGAAAACTTGTTGTTTCCTTCAACTCATGAGTTAAGTTCATAAGTTGTTAAGTGAATATTTGCTTGTTGATTGCTTGATTGTTTGATTGAACTTGATTGTTTTGGGTGGTGTGTTAGAACTTCTTTAGGTCTGTCTGTCATTACTTATCCCTATCAACCAACAGATGCCTCCCCGTCGTGCCAACCCCAACCAAAACAACAACAACAACATCACTCTTGAGATGCAGCAGATGATGACAGCTCAGACACAACTGATGCAGATGATGACCACGTTCATACAGAATCTGAACAACAACAACAACAACAACAACAACAACAATCAGAATAATCCTCCAGCACATGACATGCTCACCAGGTTTCTGAAACTTAGGCATGCAAGGTTCTCTGGAACAACTGATCCAGTGGAAGCTAATGACTGGTTACGTTCAGTGAATAAGGACTTAGTGACTGTTGGCTGCACCGTGAAGAAAAAGTTAGGTTTGCAGCATTTCTGCTTGAAGGACCAGCAACTACATGGTGGGACAACTTTCAAATCACCACTCCCCTTGAGGATGTGACTTGGGATATTTTTGAGGATGGTTTCCGTACATCTCACATATCACCTGGAGTGATGCACTTGAAGAAAAAGGAATTCCACAATCTGAAACAGCGTCACCTTAGTGTGGCTGAGTATATTGAAGAATTCAAAAATCTGGCACGCTATGCACCAGATGAAGTTGATACAGATGCTAAGAGAAAGGAGAAATTTCTTGAAGGACTTAATGATGAGTTGAACCTGCAGCTAGCTGTTGCCTATGTCCCAACTTATCAATCACTCTGTGACAAAGCCACTATATTGGAAAACAAGATGAATCAAGTTGAGAACAGAAAGAGGAAGCACAAACTCAAGTATCACTCAGGATCATCAAAAAAGAAGCGTTCATTCAAAAAGAGCAATGAAGATTCTGAACCACATCAGTATCACCACAACAACAATGGAAGTGATAATAATGGAAATGATACTGACAATGGAGATGACCTTTGTCAGAACCAACATGACACTTTCAGGAAGAAAGACATTAGCCAGTTGCAGTGCTATAATTGTAAGGAACTTGGACACTATGCATCAGACTGTCCTAAGAAGAAAAAGAAAAAGGATGCTAAAAACTCCAATAGAAATGACTCCAATGTGACCCAGAAAGGACATGTGAACCACATTGACATGGATGGGAACTTTGAAGAGATAGAAGAAGTGGATGTCAGGAATTAGTTAACTCAGTTGATTCAAATAAGGATTCCTTGTTTAGATATCAATTATTGAACCCATAGTCAAGTGAATCATCAATGTAACCCTGCAAAACTTTCTTTTAAGGGTGGTAGTATCCTAGTTGTCTTAAATCCAACTTGTAACTTCTAGCCTTCTCGAATCTCGGGACGAGATTCCTTTTAAGGGTGATAGTCTGTCACATCCCAAAATTTTGCAATATTTGAAATGTGCAAAAACTTAAACAAAATGAAAAACTAAGTCTTGGAAATTCAGAGGAAACAAAAACTTTTTGACTGTTTAATATAACTCCTTCAAAACAAAAGTTAAATAAAACAATTTTGTTTGTGAAGTTGTATGCATGTTTTTAAAACCTCAAAATCATGAAGCGTGCATGGTTGCATTTTAAAATGAAGAGAAATAAATTTCTTCTCAAAGTTGAATTGGCCACTTAACAACATGAGACTTTGGATATATTACATATATACAAAAGAATTCCTAAGTGAGCTAAAAAGATAAAGGGCAAAACTATAAAGCCATATAAATTAGTCTGACTCTATTTGAAGCTCGAGATAAAATGATATGAAATTTATAAAATATAGGAAGAGAAATAAAGCCAAGTTAAGGCAATGACTAAAAATAAAATAAAAGTATTCCTAAATGAATGATTATGATAAAGAATAAAATTATAAAGCTAAGGAAATTGGTTTGAAACTTTTTGGAGCTCTAAATTAAAAGATATGAAATAAACAAAAATTGAGAAAATATACTGTATAGGCCTACGTGCCATGCTTATTTTTTTTAAAATGAATTATACTTTATTAAAAAAATATTCCAAATATTCTAAATAAAAGTAAACTATCAACTTATATTTTATATAAATTTTCTGAAAATATTTTATAAAAATTTGAATCAAATTGAAGAGACAGATTAAAAGTTTGAAAAGAGAAGAGAGGAAGAAAAGAAAAAAATAATAACGCTTCAAAAAAATACCCTATCTAATCTGGCTCAGTCTAGCGAGCCCTTCTCTCCTTCTATTTTTTTTCTCTCCACCTCTTCTATTTCTATTGGGCCGAAATACCTGACCCATCTTAGGTGAATGAGTCGATCGATCGGTTCATCTTCTTCTTCCTGGTGCACGTACATGATGGTTAAGTCATGGCTACTGTAACTCTCTTCTTCTTTCTCTAGGCCATTCAAGACCATGAAACGACTCGACTTAAATACGAAACTTATTATAAATTCAATGGGGTATTCGTTCAGGCCATTAATTTCTCATTTTAGTGCCTTAATCTCTTAGATCAATATCGTGAACCGAACGTACGTACATCGGCATACATCTCTCGATCTCCCTCTCTAAAGCATATCAAGACGAACCGGGAGAACCAGCGCATACCTCTAGTCCTCCTCCTTCACTTTCGTTCATAAACTTTCTCGAGAGAAGATCCGTAGAACACACATCAACCATGCCAAGATCAGCCTAAAACTGGAGTTCATCGCTAGATTGCTTCATCTTTGGTGAGTCCCTTGTCAATTCATTCTACCAGAAGACTACTCTTGTTGTTGGGTACCTCCAGGACATGATTGTTCATCATATTGTTGTAGTTGGTCGCGCCACCGACGTCGCACGTTGCTCCAATCGTGGATTGCCGTCATCGTTGGAGACGAACGAGCTCTAAATCACGTCCAGTAGCATTGCCTCGACGTCCTCTACACCGTCCACATCTTCTTCAACTTCGGATACTTTCCTAGCAACGGGAACGGCAACGCCAAGCCCGTGCCCGCAAATCCGGCGAACTTCTCCGGCGAGCTTTTCCGGTGAGCCATCCTGGACCATTAGATCTTCATCTAAAGGTCATCATAGATCACTTAAACGAAGGGGTATCCTCCAATTAGAATCTGCCAAGTGTCATATCTATTCCTATTTTCGAATTTTTAGACATAACAACACACAAACTTGCAAAAATCATATCTTTAGTTCTGTATATCCAAATTTAGCAAATAATATGTCTATGGATTCACAAAAACGAGTAGAACACAGTGGAGCCATAATTCGGTATTTTTGAGTCTGTTAAAATCACGTTTTATACAGAACCATTTGTAGAGTATTTTGGGTATAAAAATTGTTGTGTAAATTATTTTTAAGTGAATCCTTTTGCAAATGGTTGTAAATTGAACCCTCTGTACAGTAAGACCAAAATATAATTTTATTATTGTATAAATAAGACTGTAGAAATTATTTAGTGAGAATGACATTTCCAAGTGTTAGAAAATATTGCTAATTTCTACAATTGCACAAATGGTTGCATTTGTAATCTTGAAAATATAAAATGTTCAGAAATCACTTAGTAATGTTCATAACCTTGTTATAAAAATTTGTACAATAAAATTTTCCATCTTGCATGTTTGCATACTTTGCATGATTTTTGTGTTGCCATTAGTGTTGATCTTGTGTATGTTTTGTCTTGGTTGTTTTCCTTGATAGACTGTGTTGATTGTCAAGTGTGTTATTGCGAAGAGTGTATCAACACCACCAACTACTAAGGCAAGTGACACTATCATCCATGTCCTACTATTTTCATTACACTTAGTGGATTTTGTAACATGCATGATAAGGATTACTATATTTTATGCTATGCTAAATCCTAATAGGATACCCTTATATCTCCCTTAGTGAAAACATTGTAGTTGTAGTATGCTTAGCCTAGCTATATATTTGGGATAGGATACATGATATGATTATATGAAGTGTTGGAAAGATATATGTTTTATATAATAAAACAAGTACCCAATGAACCACCTGGGTGGAAAGAGATACTAAATTTTTGGACAAGGTGGCAACAAAGGGAACCATGTTTATATGGATATCTTTTTGTATGTGCACTAGAAGAAAACCACCTAGCGACTTAGAGATTGAACATGTTTCTCGTACAGTGGCTTCCGTGTACAGCCACATGCTAAATGGGCTCTGGCTTAGTCAACTACATAGTGGAATACCCATGCATTGGCATCTTCAGGTTAACTAGAATTGTGTATGGAATATATCCCAACATTGGTGCCTGGTAGACAAGCTAGCATTGTGTATTGGGAGGACTTCTATGTTAAGACTTTTTCACATTCTTGATCTGCCAGTACTCCATTTTGGTGAGTACTTATCCAGCGGCCACTGGTGGCGTCAAGACGAGATTGTGTCATGTGGGTAAAGTGTACAACTTCTGCAGAAGAACAAATTATAAGTACTTAGCCGTGTCCCCGGTTACGGACAATACTAAGCAACTAAGGCCTGAAGCTATGGAAGATCTCGACATTCCAATTTCTCAAAGTAAAACTTGATGGTGACAACAAGGGATTAGAAGCACTTGGAGTTTTCCAAGGAGTTCAGAAAGATTTTCAAAAGATCAAAACTATTTTGAAAAGATAGGACAAAACTATATTGCTTTCTGCAAATGAGCCTAAACCCTACTTAGCCAAATATGCATGTAATGATAGGATCCACTTATTTCTACATAGTAGTGAAACTTGCCAATACAATTCAAATGTATTGACCCTTGTGGCTGTAACTTATAATGTTGCAGGTTTGTTTGATGTTAGTGAAGTGTGTTGATTAGGATTACAAGTCTACAACCAACATGATTGCCTTTGGAACTTTGAAGATGAAGGACTCCATGCTATAGTTATTTTCTGCTGCATTGTAATGAGATAGCCAAATGAGCTATGTAAGATGTAATGAATTATTTTATTCCTGGTTATAAAGTTGTATTATGACCTTTGTTTCTTGGTATTACATCTTAACTGTGGATGCTAGCTATTGATCCAGGGACTAGCATTGTAAACACATGGATCTCTACCTTATTAAAGGTTGGGACCTCTACATTGCATCACCATTATATATCATAATTTGCCTCTATTCATTGATATATTTCATATTAAGAGGTGTTACTTATGTATTTTCATCTATTTTCGCATGTTGGATGATTCTTGGAGGATGAATTGCCGGAGTCGGGTTTCTAATGGAAAAAAGCGGTGTTGTGATGCAATTTCGCCAAGATTAGAAAAATACCAGAAAAATATAGAAAATAATATTTTCCTAGAAGACAAAGGTAGCCAGAAGGGGAGGCGGAGTTGGGCCACAGGGGGCCCACACCTCCCCAGGTGCAGGCCACCCTAGGTCGCACCTACAGGGGGTGTGGCCACCCTGGCCCACCTCTGGCTCCGCCCTCTTGGCTATATCTTCTCCTCGAAACCCTAAAGTCGGGAGGAGCGACCACAAAAATATTCTGCCGCCTTTGCGGGGCGGAAAATACCAAGAGAGAAAGAGCTCTCCGGCAGACAGATTTCTGCCGGGGAAATTCCTTCCCGGAGAGGGGATATCGTCGCCATCATCACCATCATCAAGCTAGACTTCATCAGGATCATCATTATCATCATCCACACTATCACCTCCACCAACACCATCTTCACCACTCCATCCCGATGTAACAATTGTGTTTAATCTTGGATAGTTCTTAGGGGAAACTTTCCTGATGTTGATTACTATTGTAGTTGATGCTTGTGAGTGGAACCATTGAATTATTGTTTATGTTCAGATTGTTATCCATCATTATATCATCCCTGAACTTGATCCATATGATGTCTCATGAGTAGTTCGTTTAGTTCTTGAGGACATGGGAGAAGTCATGTTGTTAGTAGTGGAATTGTGTTGAGGTATTATTCAATGGTTTAATATTTATGTTGTGGTGCTATACATCTAGGGGTGTCATGTGAATGTCGACTACATAATACTTCACCATTATGGGCCTAGGTGAATGCATTGTGTATTTGGCTACTAATTGTGGGGTTGCCGAGGTGACAGAAACTTGAACCCCCGTTAGGAAACCATTGCACAAGGGAGGGTAGGATCTCAGAGTTTAAGGCTGTGGTTAGGTTTTTATCTTAATTTATTTCTTGTAGTTGCGGATTCTTGCAAGGGGTTTAATCACAAGTATGTATTAGTCCAAGTAAGGTCGGTACATTAACACAGGTTCACCCACACAACAGTTCTAAAACCAAAGAAGATTAATCAGCTATATAAAACGAAAGCACTTGACGGTATTCCCATCTGTCCTCGAGAACGTTTTGTCCTCATTAGTATTTCCTCCGCCTTGTCCTTTGCTAAGAAAGGATTGGGACTCTTGCTGCAATTATATGCTGTCTTTATTTACTTGCACTCTATTTCCTTGCTTTATCAAAAAACCCTAAAATCCATTTGCTAAGTATTTACAGAGATTTCCTGCTCCATACCACTAGTCAACACCTTCTGCTCCTCGTTGGAATCGACACTCCTATTTATCGAAAGTACTACGATACACCCCCTATAGTTGTGGGTCATCAACACTATTTTCTGGTGTCGTTGCCGGGGAGTGAAGCGATATTGAAGAGTGGAACTGGTAAAGAAGCTTCTACTATGAGTATTGTTTTTTATTTCTGTTTGTTACTTTGTTTCCAATATGGGTAACCCACTTGGTTTCCTATTTGGAAAAACTACCACCACTGTTAGGGTAGTAGATGAATCACCACCTGTTGAGATAGATCCTTTTAAGATTCCTACAAATATTGTTGATCATGTTATGGATAATTATTATTTAGGGGATGGAACTGTCCATCCTAGTGATCATTTGCTTTTTATCCATGAATTATGCAGGTTGTTTAAGTGTGCAGGTATCACAACTGAACAGGTGAAGAAGAAGTTACTCTCTATATCATTGAAAGGAAGAGTTGAAGAATGGTATAAGCTGCTGAAGAATGGACAATTCATGGAATGGGAGGAAATAGTACCTCTCTTTTATTCTAAATTCTATCTTTCTAGTGAGATTCATAAGGATAAGAATCAAATATATAAATTTTGGCCTCGTGATGGAGAGAGTACAACTCAAGCTTGGGGGAGATTGAAGTTACTAATGCTTAAATGTCATATTCATGAACTCCCTAACAATATTATTATTAATAACAATTATGAAAGGATTTATCGTTATGATAAATATTTAGTAGATGTTTCTTGTGCTAGATCATTCACACGTATGAAGGAAGAAGCTAAATGGGATCTCCTAGACCGTATTCAAGAGAACACTGAAGCATATGAGAATGACAAAGGAAGAAAATCAGGTAGAAACCATGATTATGAATGCATTAAATCTTTTATGGGAACTGATGACTTTCGTGATATTAGTACCGAGTATGGTCTTGATTCTCAAAGTACTGCCAATTGTTTTAAGGATTTTGCCTCTTATATATAAATTCCTCAAAAGAAGTGGGACAAGTACCATGCACCTTATAAAGATGTTGTTAATCATGTTCCTGTTAAAAACATTGAAGTTTGTACTGTTGATCCTATTTTGCATGAACCTTATGTTGAGAAAATCCCTTTTCATGCTAAGGCAAAGGAACATTCTATCATAGCTAATGTATTTAGAAAAAGTACAAACAAAACTGTGGAACCTGATGAGCAAATAAACATTGAACCTGTATTAGCCCTTGTGAAAGATCTTGTCACTAAAAATATAGAGGATGAGCAAATTGTTTTTGTGAAGATGCTTCTAATATTGTCTCTCATCCTAGAAAAGCTAGGAAAACTAGTGTCCCTATGCTTTATGTTAGAATTGGTGATCATTGCTATTATGGTTTATGTGATATTGGTGCTAGTTTTAGTGTTATTCCTTATGATATTTATAGGGAAATTATTCATGAAATTGGTCCTTGTGAACTTGAGGACATATATGTGGTTGTTCACCTTGAAAATATAGAGACAAACTGTCCAATTGGTATTGTAAGAGATGTGGAGGTTCTTTGTGGTAAGATTAAATATCCTGCTGATTTTCTAGTACTTGGTTCAGAAGCTAGTAAAACCTGTACTATTATCTTTGGTATACCTTTCTTGAATACTTGTGGGGCTATCATAGATTGTAAGAAGGAGGAAGTTTTAACTAAGATTGATGGAGAATCTTATGAGTTTAATTTTTCCAAATTTGTTAAAACTCCTTATGAAAATAGTTTGCCTATTAAAGATTTTAGGGTTGAACAGGTTGCTTCTATTATCTAGTTTATGACCTTGGACCTCTTTTTGAGGATTGTAAGTATGCTCATTCTGATGATAGCGTTGTTTCTTGTGACAGTTATATTGTCAACTTTATTCATAGTGCTACTGAAATTTTTATGAGAGAGGAAAACATGGTTTTATGCATCTCAATAATATTAAGTTTCCCCGTTTTATGTTGAAAGATTTGAAGTTGAATTTTGTTTTGTCTTCCTATGTTGGTGGCCTTTTGTTTCAATAATTCGTTTTCTCATGAGATTCCCTTGCATAGGAAGTGGGTTAGACTCAAATGTGTTGGATATTTGCTTCATTATGCTCTCTTTCACTTCAAATCCATATCTCCTATGTGAACGTTATTGAAATTATCATGCCCAACTTAAAGGCTATAAAGAAAGAGCTTTTGGGAGACAACCCGCTTTAGTTTTCTTTTGGTTTTTGTTTTGTTGAGTCTTGGAAGTTATTACCTCAGTAATAACCGCTCCTTATCCTTTTTGTATTGGTTTTTGAGTGAAGATAAACCACTTTTGTGAAGTAGAGGAGTTGTGAAAACTTGCTATCCTGAGACAGATTTTTGTGTTGCTTTGTAAAAATTCTTGAAGGAGATCAGTACTTCGGATGGAGCTATAATTTCTGTGCTTGTTCCCCAAGTTGTTCTCCAACTTTCATTAGTTTTGCACTTTTTGATTTGAGCAACATAAGATTTTCAAAAAAATCAATCTTTACCTGCTGGTCTGTTTTGATGGATTTCTACCATAATTTGCATTTGCCTCTTATATTGATTCCCTTTCAGATTATTTTTGGCTTTTGGAAAGGAGTTGCTACAGTAGCTTTTGTTTTGATGCATTTCAATTGAAGTTTGAACCTAAAGGTTTATTGTTTTTGCATATACTAATGTTGGCAATAAGGTTTGTGTAAGGCTTGATATGAAGGGAATTTTCTGGTGATGGAGAGAAGGAATCTGCGGAGTCTGTGTCACATCCCAAAATTCTCCAAATTTTTAAATGTGAAAAATAAATAAACAAAAGAAATAATTGTTGAAATTTAGGGTGAAAAGAAACTTTTTGCTTCTAAATGGAAACATCAAAACCCTACTTGAACAAAATTTGAATAAGAAAGCAACACACAAATATTTCAAAGATCAAATACATTCATAATTGGAATTAATCTTGAATTTGAACACTTGGAAAAAATAAACCAAAACCCTAAAACCCAAATAGATTAAATCATATCCAAGATCTCTCCAAGACTATGGCCTTGTTACATATCAAAATTTATCAACAAACATTTATAAATGATCAAAAATGATAAAAACAAATATTACAAACCCATGGAAATTGGTTTCATTCAATTTGGAGCCATGGATAAACTTATGAATTTAATAAGATAAAAGGAAATAATTTCCAAAGCTAATAAATCTCCTAGCTAAAATCCATACCAAATTGTGAGAAAAATAATCCTAAAGGAATTTAAAAATATAAATAATTATTAAATAAAATTATAAAAATTGGAATCACCAATTTTGGAACTATAAATAAAAATAAATGGATTTTATAAGATAAAGAAAGAAAGAAAGAAATAAGGAATTATTTAAAATACAATTTAAATCTTGGCCAAATCCATAATCAAATGGAATAAACGTTTACTGAATAATAAAAAGGAATAAAGTATTATTTGAATAAAATTATATGGATTTAAACCATATTCAATTTTATTTGAATAAAGACAAAATTGTCTATTATAAATGATTAATGAAATCATGAGAAAAATAATTGAAATCGCCAATTGGATTAAAAGTTATCTAATTAACTTAAAAAGAATAAAAGATTAATTAAATAAAATTATATGGGCTTCAACCATATTTGATTTTATTTAAATAAAGACAAATGCCTAATTCAAATAAATAATAAATCATAAAAAAGATTATTTGAAATATTCTAAAATGGACTTTTAAAACACACAAATAAATAGTTTAAACTTACTGAAAAAGTTCTGAAATATTTGAATTCAAACAAATAATTAAAACATTTGAATCAAATGAACAACAGAAAATAGAAATGGAAAAATAAAAAGAAAACAGAGAAGAAAAAAATATGAAACGGACCTACCCAACTAGCCTAGCCCAACTAGGCCCAGAACCAGCCCACTCGGCTCCCCTCTCTCTCCCCGCTAGCCCCTTTATCACTCACACCCGCACCCGCATACTCGCTGACGCTCGGGACCCACGCCACGTCACCTCGTCGTTTCCACCCGCGCGCTGACCACGCCCCCAATTCTTCCCCCTCGTCGTTCTGGTCGTTTCTTGAGCGCTTGAATTCATGTTAATGCGCCAGTAATTCCGCCCCGCGACCTTGCCCTCTTAAGTGCCTCCCTTCCCTCTCTGTTTCCCCTCAAACTCCTCTACCAGCGATCCACCAGGCTGCAGGAATTTCTGCCCGCACCATCGCTGCTCCGACGATCCTCCGCTCCAATTCCGGCCAGCCCCCGACCACCCCCTTGCCCCTGGCTCACAAGAGCTTGACCATCAACCTCGGTGCATCTGCCAGTGGTCTCCACTCGCTCGTGCGTGCCCTAGAACGTCGACAACGACTTCGCCTGTGCGCCGCTGTTGTCTGCTTTGACTCCGGCGAGCTCTCCCCGTAAGTCCTGACCGCGCCTCTCCTTCTCGTTGACACTCGTACCCTCACCATCCTCCTGCGCGTCTAACGCCACCCTCTACTTTTCTTCTCGTGCTTTGTAGCCTCGCCCCCGACGACAACCGTGTGTGCCCGATACCAGGAGCATCTCCGGCGAAGAATTCCCGTCGTGTCCGTGCGCCCCTTCGCCATCTACTACTACCTTGAGCACCGCAGCGACTCCACGAACCCAGTGAGCCCCTCCTATGCCTTCCTTGCTTCCTGTAGTGTCGGAACTCTGCTGACAGAGCGCCGCCACCATGCGTCGTCAAGCCAGCGCTGCCAGATAGTGGTCAGCTCCTCTGGAACGTTAGATCTAGATCGTGAGGATAGGAAAGAATCACTTAGCAAAGAGGTACGCGCTGATCTGTGCCGTGCGATTCTATATTAATCCGACGCTCCATGTGGCATCATCCTACCGAAGCGGTATCAACCAATAGAAACATGACGTGTGGCCTAACTGTTGTTTTAAATGGTTGAGTTTGAAAAATTCATAACTTTTGATCTGCTTGGCCAAAAATTACAAATTGTATATCAATGGAATCAGGAAATTCTAAAATTTTGAACTATGGCCTTAGTTTAGTATTTTGCTTCTGGAAAATTAGGTGTTTTTGCAGAAACATTTGTAGGACTATTTTGAGTATAAAAATTATTCTAGAAATACTTTTTGAGTAAAACCTTTTGCAAATGGTTTGTCTTGAACCTACTAACCATAAACACTAACTTTTGGAATTAAAAATATATTTTGTTAACACTAGAAAATTATTACTTTGAATAAAGTCATTTCTAGTAAAACAAAAATGATTTAAATGGCCTATTTTCACTAACTTGTTTTCAAATGTTTTGCCACTTTTATAAATGACCAGTAGGTGTTTTTGAAATGTTTAGTGCCTTGTTTGAAACCACTTTTCCCAATAAAATAATATTTTGCATGATTTCATGCATTGGTTTGTTTTCATTATTTTATGTGGTGAATTATTTGAATGCTTAGTTTTGAATGTGTGCCTTGCTTGGTTGATTGTAGTAATCTTTGAGGAGTGTGACAATTGCAAGATCAAGGAGTTTACATAGTTTCTATACCAAAAAGGCAAGTGATACTTTGTTCATCAAAAGTCCTATCTTTTCAATAATGCATTAGTGATATTTTTGTAGTATGCATGATAGGACTAGTTTATATATATTGCTATGCTATAGTAGATCATATAGAATATATCTTTGTAGGATTCTCCCTAAGACAAGAGACAAGTTTTGCTAGTATGCTTAGCTTAGCTAAAAGATTTCAACGGTGGAATATTCATGCTATGATATTATGCAAATTCTATGACTATGTTTTGATTAATAAAACAACTAAGTGAATCAAACACCTGGGTGGAATGGTAATTGCTTGGAAGGATTTGTGTTGAGTGGTTACACAAGGCCCATTTCTATGGACTACCTTGTGTATATCACTTGTGGATTGCCACCCAGGAACAAAGATATTTGAGATGTTTTGTGTTGAGAAGCTTCCAGTGCAGCCACATGGCAATATGGGCTCTTCCTTGATCATATAGGTTGCAATAACTTTGCCAGATGGACAGAAGGTGGTATTGATGATAGGATGGAACGCGTCCATTTGGTCTAAGGGAAGGCTTCTGAAAGATCTCGTCTCGATGCATGTCGAGTCTTGTGGGAAAGTGCACCACCTCTCAAGAGGGTAAAACCTAAGTACTTAGCCGTTTCCCCGACAATGGACAATTTTAGCATCAAAGGCATTGAAGCAATCAAGGATCTCCTCGTACCAATTTCTCTAAATTAAAACTTGTTGGGAAAACAAGGGAAGCACCTGGAGGGTATCCAGTGTGCCATTGTGTGATGAAAGGTTTTGTAAAGAGAAAAACTATTTTCAAAGGATAGGGAAAACTTGTTTTATGCAAAGGCAAGCCAAAACTCCACTTAGCCAAATATTCATGTAGATGATAGATTCTCCATATCAAAATGATATCACTTTCCAATACAATTCAAATGTATTGACCCTTGTGGCTGTAACTTATTATGTTGCAGGTTTGTTTGATGTTAGTGGAATTTGAAGAGTAGGGATTAGAAGTATACAACCAACATAATTGCCTGTGGAAAATGAAGATGAAGGACTCCATGCTATATAGTTATATCTGCTGCATTGTAATAAGATAGCCAAATGAGCTATGTAAGATGTAATGAATTATTTTATTCCTGGTTATAAGTTGTATTATGACCTTTGTTTCGTGATATTACATCTTAAACTGTGGATGCTAGCTATTCGATGTAGGGACTAGAATTGTAAACACAGGGATCGCTACCTTATCAGGTTAGGACCTCTACAGTCTGTCTTTTAATAGGTAAAAGTGCTGCAAACAGAAGGTTCGCGAAAAACCTTTTTATTTATATTTTTTATGTTTTTATTACTTATGGAAGGTTACGAGATTAAACAGAGGAGGAAACGGAGCCCATGTGGGCCACACCCGCCAGTGGCGCGGGCCCTAGCTGGCCGCGCCACCAGGTATGTGAGCCCCCTGGAGTCCGTCTACGCCTTGTTTTTGCACAGTACCTTCCTTATGTCGTGAAACTTCGTAATATATAACCCTCGGATCCCCCCGAGGTTCGTATATCGTGTTCTCGTCGTGTTTTTGTTTCGATCTATTTTTGTCAGGAAATCTTCTCAAGTTAGAGGCACCATGGTCTCCGCCAACGACAAGGGCAAGGAGCTCATGGAAGAAGAAATGATCGTTGCTAGGAATGAAGACATGGATTGGAGCATCGGGGAGGAAGTAAAGGACATGACGGCAGGCATGAAGAGACAAACTGCCACAAGATCAAGGGCAAGAAAAACAACTTTTATAGGGGCACTTAACACTGGACGTGCCTTTTCTCATAATATGCAGGGGATGATGACCTCTATTATAGACTTCAAATCCTGCCTGAGGAAGTGGAAGCCCTTCGAAACACTAATGAGTTTTGTGATAAGCACCATGCTCTAAGAATTAAGGTGGACATACTTCAAGAGGAGAATAACAGGCTTCATAGGATGCTGGAGGATTTTCTCACCCTAAACAAGGGAACACCACCACCGAAGGAGTAATTCGTCATCAGGTTTGGCATCCCTTGGCTTGTTCCAAGCTTGGCGGAGTGTCGTGGTATCACATCATTATCTTTTATCTTTTTACCTTTTTAGTAGATTCATATCCTGGGTAGAGAAGTTATCTTATAGGTTGGTTTGAATTGTGGAAGTATCTCTTTAGTTGGTTATCTATGTATCCCTTGGTGTGAGTGCCTTTATGGAATATTAATGATAAGCTTCATCTTACTTTTTGCACTTCTTATTTTAGTTTGCAATCTCTATTATATGATTGATCTTGTTGATCAGTATTGGTATCACTTTGGGATCATCAAGTAGATCTAAATTGGTTTTGGAAAACTGAGCTCTGGTCAGCAGCAACACTTTTTGAGATTTGAAAGGAAAAGAGAAAAGAACTTACAGGTATTTTATATTGTTTTCTTTCTTTCTTGATTGGCTCATAAGCTTAGGATTATTTATTTAAGATCTTTTGTGTCTTCAAGGAAGATTGCTTGTTTGTCTTTATCACTTGTAGATTTGTTTGTTTCCTTCAACTCTTTTGCTTGCTACCCAGCCTTGCTAGCCAAAAACCTGTGTTGAGAGGGAATACTTCTCATGCATCAATTCCTTAAACCAAAACCTGTGCCATTTGTGTCCGCCATATCTACCTATTAGCATTATTGCTATTCTAAGTAAATTCTCAAGATTCATCTATATTTTGAATTAGAAATTATTTTGTTATGTGAAAACTAGTTAGTAAAGCTCTCATGAACTTGATGGCACACCTTATTTTTCTTGCCCCTAATAAACTTGAACCATTGTGTTATCGAAGTTGTATATGCTTGCATCTATACGTTATGATTAGCAGAACCGTGCTGTCACATGGAACACTTTCAACACCTGTAAATACATACCCAGTTGATATCATGCTCTTTTGTTTGCGGATGTCATCGGTGTGAAATAAAAGGGGAGCTTGTAAGTCCATGGAGTTATGTATGTGTGTTAGAGAAACGCCTATGCCGCTAGCCTAATCCATGCCTAATCATGGTGGAAACTTGTAGCATCACCATAATGAGCAATCTATGAAGCTTTCTTCTTATATAAAAAAAGAGAGAGACATATAGAAAAGAGGAAAGAGAGAAAAAAAAGGGCACCATTTTCCCATGGTAAATAAGAGATTGCTGAGATGCTCATTGTCTGCTTGCCTTGTCATTTTGATTATGGGATAGCTCCTGTATCAAGTGCAAGGGGGTACCCTGTTGGCGGTTCTCTATGATACGCATGTACTTACTATGACAAGAACTTACCGGTAACTAAAGTTGAGTAGCATGAGGAGCAGTCCTCATACTCAAGGGACATGAGATTGCTAAATTATATTTCGTCAAGCATATACTCCATCTTTGTTCACTTTAACCTTAATAACCTCAAGATGCTTATGATAGGGGCAATGAGAGCTCAAAGCTAGTAAGTACCATAATATTTTGAAAGCTCTTTATGAACTTGAAATCCTTGCTTCCCTCTATGAAGGGCCTTTCTTCTACTTCTAAGTTGAGTCAGTAAACCTATTCCTCTCTATCTCCAGCAAGCATTTGAGTTGTTGTGTTTCAAGCATTCATATGATGATTTATTCAATCATGTTCTTTATCTTCCTTGTTTACACAAGACTCTTATCTAGATGAGTATTACTTTGAAAGCTATCATTGTGAACAACCTTTTATGTTTGAGCAAAGAGTACTCCTGCTATAAACTTCCTTACAAAATCTTTACCTGAAAACTGTTTGACAACTGTTCTCTGACCAAGAACAAAGTTTTCCAATCCCAATTATGATTTATCTTTATGCATCTTTATTGTGACTCCCATACTGGTTGCAAGATAAGTTATATAATGGTGAGTTGCTTTATACTTTGAGTTGTGTATTGGTAAGTGTGATGCTTCTTGTCTGTATTATTTTTATCGACACTTCACTCCATAAACCTGTGGACATGTTTACTGAGCTCAGTTTTCGCTTGGGGACAAGCGAGGTCTACGCTTGGGGGAGTTGATACGTCCAATTTTCATCACCATTCTATATCATAATTTTCCTCTAGTAATTGATATATTTCATATTAAGAGGTGTTACTTATGTCTTTTCATCTATTTTTGCATGTTGGATGATTCTTGGAGGATGAACTACCGAAGTCAGGATTGTGATGGAAAAAATTGGTATTTTGATGCAATTTCGCGAAGATCATAAAAATACCATAAAAACTATAGAAAATCATATTTTACCAGAAGACAAAGGAAGCCAGAAGGGAAGGCAGAGTTGGGCCACTAGGGGCCCACACCCCCTAGGCGCGGGACACCCTAGGCCACGCCTACAGGGGGTGTGGCCACCCTGGCCCACCTCTGGCTCCGCCTTCTCGCCTATATCTTCTCCTTGAAACCGTAAAGTCGGGAGGAGCAACCACAGAAAGATTTCGTCGCCTCTGCGGGGCAGAAAACACCGAGAGAGAAAGAGCTCTCCGGCAGACAGATTTCTGCCGGGGAAATTCCTTCCCGGAGAGGGGAGACCGTTGCCATCAACACCATCATCAAGCTAGACTTCATCAGGATCATCATCACCATCATCCACACCATCATCTCCACCAGCACCATCATCACCACTCCATCCCGCTGTAACAACTGTGTTGAATCTTGCATAGTTTTTAGGGTAAACTTTCCTGGTGTTGATTACTATTGTAGTTGATGCTTGTGAGTGGAACCATTGAATTATTTTTTATCTTTAGATTGTTATCCATCATTTTATCATATCTAATCTTGATCCATATGATGTCTCGTGAGTAGTTCGTTTAGTTCTTGAGCACATGGGAGAAGTCATGTTGTTAGTAGTGGAATTGTGTTGAGGTATTATTCAATGGTTTAATATTTAAGTTGTGGTGCTATTCTTCTAGTGGTGTCATGTGAATGTCGACTACATGATACTTCACCATTTATGGGCCTAGGGGAATGCATTGTGTATTTGGATACTAATTGTGGGGTTGCCGGAGTGACAGAAACCTGAACCCTCGTTAGGAAACCATTGCACAAGGGAGTGTAGGATCTCAGAGTTTAAGGCTGTGGTTAGGTTTTTACCTTAATTGCTTTATTGTAGTTGTGGATGCTTGCAAGGGGTTTAATCACAAGTATGTATTAGTCCAAGTAAGGTCGGAACATTAGCATAGGTTCACCCACACAACAGTTATAAAACCAAAGAAGATTAATCAACTATATGAAACGAAAGCACTTGATGGTATTCCCATGTGTTCTAGAGAACGTTTGGTCCTCATTAGTATTTCCTCCGTCTTGTCCTTTGCTAATAAAGGATAGGGCCACTTGCTGCAATTATTTGATGTCTTTATTTACTTGCACTCTATCTCCTTGCTTTATCAAAAAACCCTAAAAATCCGTTTGTTATGTATTTACACAGATATCCTGCTCCATACCACTAGTCAACACCTTCTGCTCCTCGTTGGGATCGACACTCCTATTTATTGAAAGTTCTACGACACACGCCCTATACGTGTGGGTCATCAAAGGGATGCCTCCCTTCAGGGTTGCGTAGATCCGGGTGGATATCCTAACGATAAGCTCTATAAAGCCAAAGCAACGGCTCATGCTCCTTCTTGAAGCGCCTTGTCCAGTACGCGTTGGTAGGCGCAGACGATAAAGGTCTCTTCCGCTTCAACACGGCGGCGGGCGCCTCGACCGCTCGACAAAGGCGATGTCACAAGAGCGGCGCCACGGGCACCCCGACGTAGCAGTGCTCGTAGCCGGCCAGTAGCCTCGCTAGCGGCAGCGCGAGTATGTCGTAGTGGGAAAACAACTCGACCTCATGCAAACGGAGACGAGGCCTCTCCATGGAAAGGCGTTGTTTCTTCAGGTAGGATTCGATGCTTGTGCTGATGCGAGTTGCAGGGAACGAATGAGGTTTGAGATTTGGCCACACGGTCACGGTTATAAAGTCAAGGAGGTAGGCCCACTGGTGGTTGCAAGGGCCAATAGGGAAGCATAAATGCCTACTCTCGGATCGCTCTTGCAAAGGACGATCCTTATCGTCCATTCTCCCCAATCCAATAGTGCCTAACAATTGGGATGCATAATCAACCTGGTCTCGCGGGAGGCTTCTAGAAGACCCTAAAAATAGGCATAGTTTCTGCAAGGTTAACGAGTTAGTTAATGTGGTTTATCTTGGTTTTGACCAGATTTAAAAAAATCATAAGTCTTTCACAAGCATGCATGGAAATTGCCTCGGGCCCCTGGGCGTGCCCTAATCTTACACCGCCTTAGGGAAAACACCGGTTTTTGGGGATCATAAAATGGAAAGTCAAGATTTCTCCAAATGACCATAAAATATCTAGTTGGAGAAGTCACTTGTGATGCTGAGAGGGAGCTAGGTGTAGAGTTTGGGCTCAATCCATGTAGTGGTTCCATGTTATAGGCAGTGAGGGGGGAATCTAGGGTTGGAAGGCATGTTAACCCACACTCGATAGACATCCTGGTGGTACCTTGGGTGCCAAAGGACCTGGTATGCCTTGCTTACGATTTTATGAGGGCAGTGGGTCACATGCAAGGGGTCCAGGAACTATTTTCACATTTTTTTATTTTTTTGGATTTTGTTTGGTTTTTCCCTAAAAAATGGCAAAACCAGCAGGCAGCCACGGCAACACAACGGTCGGTGCAATCTTGGACCTAGGCATGCACCCCAAACCATTTTTCCCTGAAAATTGAGAGTATCTTATAGGGTACATACAGTGAGAAACCGCATTTACCGGCCCGAAGCTTAAAAAATATATAGTATATGCTTGCACCACGAGATAAATACCCACCTCCCGAGAATGGCCATGCACCATGGTGTAGCATGCGTTGAAAATTCCTCGGGGCCCTGCGCCCTAATCTTGCACCTCCTTTAGGAAAACACCGTTTTTTCGAGTTTAGAAAATGAAAACTCAAGATTTCTCCAAATGACCACGGAATATCTAGTTGGAGAAGTTGCTTATGATGCCAAGAGGGAGCTAGGTGACGAGTTTGGGCACAATCCATGGAGTGGTTCCATGTTCTTGGCAGCGAAGGGGGGAATCTAGGGCTGGAAGCCATGTTAACCCACACTCGATAGACATCCTGGTGGTGCCTTGGGTGCCAAAGGACCTGGTATGCCTTTCTTATGATTTTATGAGGGAAATGAGTCACATGAAAGGGATCCAAGAGTTGTTTTCACATTTTTTTATTTTTTTAGATTTTTTTTGTACTGCCAAAAAAAGGCGAAACCCGTCGGTGGCCGCGGCAACGCAACGGTAGGTGCAATCCTGGATCTAGGCATGCATCCAACTTTGGTTACCAATGGGGCACCCCAAACCATTTTCCCTGAAAATTACGAGTGTATTATAGGGTACATACAGTTAGAAACCGCATTTACCTGGCCGTAGCTCAAAAAAATCCAGTATATGCTTGCACCACGAGATAAATACCCACCTCCCGGGAATTGCCATGCACCATGGTGTAGCATGCATGGAAATTTCCTCGGGCCCTTGGGCGAGCCGTAATCTTATACCTCCTTTGGGACCTTTTTTGTGTTCAGAAAATGGATAGTCAAGATTTCTACAAATAACCATGAAATCTCTAGTTGGAGAAGTCACTTGCAATGCCGAGAGGGAGCAAGGTGCCGGGTTTGGGCTCAATCCAATTAGTGGTTCATGTTCTATGCAGCAGGTAGGGGATCTAGGGTTGGAAGCCGTGTTAACCCACACTCCATAGACATCCTGGTGGTGCCTTGGGTGCCACAGGACCTGTTATGCCTTGCTTATGATTTTATGAGGGTAGTGGGTCACATGCAAGGGCTCCAGGAGTTGTTTTCACATTTTTATTTTTTTATTTTGATTTTGTTTGGTGCTGTCCAATAAAAGGAGAAACCCGCCGGTGGCCGCATCAACGCAAAGGTCCGTGCAATCCTGGACCCAGGCAAGCATCCAGCCTAGATACCCCATGGGGAACCCCAAACCATTTTCCCTGAAAATTGAGAGTGTCTTATAGGGTACATATAGTTAGAAACCGCATTTACCGGGCCATAGCTCAAAAAAATAGAGTATATGCTTAGAGAACGAGATAAATACCCACCTCTCGGGAATGGACATGCACCATGGTGTAGCATGCGTGAAAATTGCCTCGGTCCCTTGGTCGCCCTAATCTTATACCTACTTTGGGAAAAGACCAGTTTTTCAGGTTCACAAAATGGAAAGTCAAGTTTTCTCCAAATGACCACGAAATCTCTAGTTGGAGAAGTCGCTTGCGATGCTGAGAGGGAGCAAGGTGCCGGGTTTGGGCTCAATACAGGGAGTGGTTCCATGTTCTAGGAAACGAGTGGAGGAGTCTAGGGTCGGAAGCCATGTTAACCCACACTCGCTAGACATCCTGGTGGTGCCTTGGGTGCCAAATTACCTGTTATGCGTTGCTTATTATTTTATGAGGGCAGTGGGTCACATGAAAGGGCTCTAGGAGCTGTTTTCACATTTTTTTGTTTTTTTAGATTTTGTTTGGTGCTATCGAAAAAAAGGCAAAACCCACCGGCGGCCGCGGCAACGCAATAGTCGGTGCAATCCTAGACCCAGTCAAGCATCCAGCCGAGGTACCCCATGGGGAACCCCAAACCATTTTCCCTGAAAATTGAGAGTGTCTTATAGGGTACATACAGTTAGAAACCGCATTTATCAGGTCGTAGCTGAAAAAATATATAGTATATGCTTGCAGTACGAGATAAATACCCACCTCCCGGGAATGGACATGCACCATGGTGTAGCATGCGTGGAAATTACCTCGGGCTTCTGGGCGCGCCCTAATCTTGCACCTCCTTTGGGGAAAGACTAGTTTTTTGGGTTCAGAAAAAGAAAAGTCAATATTTCTCCAAATGACCACGAAATCTCTAGTTGGAGAAGTCACTTGCGATGCCGAGAGGGAGCTAGGTGCCGGGTTTGGGCTCAATCCATGGAGTGGTACCATTTTCTAGGCAGCGAGTGGGGAATCTAAGGTTAGAAGCCATGTTAACCCACACTCGATAGACATCCTGGTGGTTCCTTGGGTGCCAAAGGACCTGGTATGCCTTTCTTATGATTTTATGCGGTTAGTGGGTCACATGCAAGGGCTCTAGTAGCTATTTTCACATTTTTATTTTTTTAGATTTTGATTGGTGTTGCCCAACAAAAATGGCGAAACCCGCTGGCGGCCACGGCATTGCAACTGTCGGTGAAATCCTGGACCTAGGCATGCATCCAGCCTAGGTACACCATGGGGCACCCCCAAACCATTTTTCCCTGAAAATAGAGTGTCTTATAGGGTACATACAGTTAGAAACTGCATTCACCAGGCCGTAGCTCAAAAAATACAGTATATGATTCCACCACGAGATAAATACCCACCTCTCGGGAATGGCCATGTACCATGGTGTAACATGCGTGGAAATTTCCTTGGGCCCTAGGCGCACCCTAACCTTGAACCTCCTTTGGAAAAACACCGGTTTTTTGGTTTTAGAAAATGGAAAGTCAAGGTTTCTCCAAATGACCATGAAATCTCTAGTTGGATAAGTTGCTTGTGATGTCGAGAGGGAGCTAGGTGCCGGGTTTGGGCTCAATCCATGGAGTGGTTCCATGTTCTGGGAACTGAGGGTGGGAATGTAGGGTTGGAAGCCATGTTAAACCACACTCGATAGACATCCTCGTGGTGCTTTGGATACCAATGTACCTGGTATGCCTTACTTATGATTTTATCAGGGCAGTGGGTCACATCCAAGGGCTCGAGGAGCTGTTTTCACATTTTTTTTATTTTTTTAGTTTTTTTTGGTGTTGCCCAAAAAATGGTGAAACCCACCAGCGGCCATGGCAACGGAACGGTCGGTGCAATCCAGGAGCCAGACATGCATCCAGCGTAGGTATCCCATGGGGCACCCCAAACCATTTTCCCTGAGAATTGAGAGTGTCTTATAGGGTACATATAGTTGGAAACCGCATTTACCGGGCCGTAGCTCCAAAAAATACAGTATATGCTTGCAGCACGAGATAAATACCCACCTCCTGGGAATGGCCATGCAACATGGTGTAGCATGTGCGGAAATTGCCTCGGACCCTTGCGCGTGCCCTAATCTTGCACCTCCTTTGGGAAAACCCTGGTTTTTCGGGTTCAGAAAATGGAAAGTCAAGATTTCTCCAAATGACCACGAAATCTCTAGTTGGAGAATTCTCTTGCGATGCTGAGAGGGAGCTAGGTGCCGGGTTTGGGCTCAATCCATGCAGTGGTTCCATGTTCTGAGAAGCGAGCGTGGAATCTAAGGTTGGAAGCCATGTTAACTCACACTCGATAGACATCCTGGTGGTGCCTTGGGTGCCGAAGGACCCGGTATGCCTTTATTATGATTTTATGAGGTTAGTGGGTCACATGAAAGGGCTCTAGGAGCTGTTTTCACATTTTTTACTTTTTTAGATTTTTATTGGTGCTGCCCAAAAAAACGACGAAACCCACCGGCGGCCACTACAACGCAACAGTCGGTGAAATCCTAGACCTAGGCATGCATCCAGCCTAGGTACACCATGGGGCACCCCAAACCATTTTTCCCTGAAAATGAAGAGTGTATTATAGGGTACATACAGTTAGAAACCGCATTTACCGGGCCGTAGCCCAAAAAAATTGAAGGGTTTCGCGGCATAGTAAATCAAAATTTTCTACGGATGCGAACAGAGGGAAAGCCAAGATCTAATCTAGGAGATGCAATCAACGAGAGAGATTGGATTAGATCTTCATAACCTTGAAGATTCGTGACATGAACGCTCGTCGAACATGGGTGATGTAGTCTTTCGCTTCTCCTCCTCGCGATCCGATCCGATCTAGCACCACAAGTGGCGGTGCCTCGTGAGATGCACACTGCAGCACCTCGACGCCTCCTTCCTCGGACCAGCAAGTATGGTGGAGAGATATTGGATCTACAACACGGCGTGGTGTATATGGTGGAGAATTTCTGCAGCAGGGCTTCGCCTACAAACAGTCGAGAGGGAGAGAGGAAAGCTAGCAAGGCGGCTAGGGTTTGGAGGAGAGGTGTGGGGGGTTGGTGCGCCCCCACCCCTCTTTATATAGAGGGGGGGCGCAGCCCTAGCCCCTCCCCCAAGCCCAAAGGATAAGGAGTGGGGGGCATGGACTCTCCCCTCTTCTAGAAACCCTATCTCTAGTTTAAACGATTTAAACTCTCTAGCATCGGCTGGGCCCTATGGGGCCTTGTGCCCCTAGCCCAAAGCGGCCAGGACACTCCCTCATAGGCCCATGCCCCCTCCCAGAAGGTGGGGCCACGTTGGTCCCCTTCCGGAAGGTTCTAGAAGCTTCCGGTACAATATCGATTAACCCGGAACAATTCCGAACTCCAAAAACTGCATTGCCTTATATGAATCTTATTCTTCGGACCATTCCGGAACCTCTCGTGATATCCCGGATCCCATCCGAGACTCCGAAAAAAAATTCATAAACCAATTATCCAATCTATCCTAGCGTCGAGACAAGTTAAGTGTGTGACCCTGCGGGTTCGAGAATATGAAGACATGATCTTCTATCAATAATCAACAGCGGGGTCTGGGCACCCATATTGACTCCCACACATTCATCGATGATCATATCGGATGAACCACGATGTCAGGATTCAAACAATCCCATATATATATTCCCTTCGTCTCGCGATATTTTACTTGCCCGAGATTCGATCGTCGGTACCGCATACCTAGTTCAATCTCGTTCACAGCAAGTACTTTACTCGTTCCATAATCCGATATCACTTTGTGATTAACTCCTTAACCACATTCTTGCAAGCGGTGTTGATATCGATTACCAAGTGGGCCCGAATTATATCTCTCCGACTTGGGAGGGACAAATTCCATCTCGATACATACAACCCAACAGATACTTTCCGATCACCTGAGAGACACCTTTATGATCACCCTCTCATAGGATGACGTTTGATGACCTCAAAGCTTTCTTCCGATACCAGGGAGTTGCATTATCTCATGGTCTAAGGAATACAATATTTGACATAGGAAAAGCTTCGCAAATATGAACACGATGATACGATCTAATTGCTTTGCTTAGTTTGGGTCTGTCCATCATATCATTCTCCCAATGATATGATCTCATTATCAATTGACAACTCATGTCTATGGTTAGGAAACCTTAACCATCATTGATCAATGAGCTAGTCCTTAGAGGCGTACTAGGGACACGGTGTTGTTCACAAACCACACAAGTATTAAGGTTTCCGCTTAATACAATTCTAGCATGGAATATAAACTTTATCATGAACAAGAATTATAATAATAACATCTTTATTATTGCCTCTAGGGCATAATTCCAACAGTCTCCCACTTGCACTAGAGTCAATAATCTAGTTTACATCCGCAACAATCTCACACCCATGGCAATCGGTGGTGTGATCATGTTTTACACGTGGAAGAGGTTTAGTCAATGGATCTGCGACATTCAGATCCGTATGTACTTTGCTAATCTTCTGATCTCCATCTTATATATAATCTCGGATTATATGAAACTTGCGGTTGATATGCTTGGTCTTTGGATGATATCTTGGTTCCTTAGCGAGTGCTATGGCGCCGATGTTGTCACACAATATCTCCAGGGTCCAATGCACTTGGAACCACGCCAAGCTCGATGATGAAGTTTCGATCCAAACTCCTTCACTTGACGCTGCAGCAGCCATGTATTCCGCTTCATCGTAGATCCCGCGATCACGCTTTGCTTGCGCCTTCTCCATCACAGCTCCTCCATTCAAAATATAAACGTATCCGTCTGAGATTTGGAATCATCCTTGTCGGTGTCGAAACTAGCATCGACATAACCTTTACGACAAGTCGCTCATCATCCCCCATAGACTAAGAACATTTCTTTAGTTCTATTTAGGTACTTTAGGATGTTCTTCACGGCTGTCCAGTGTTCCACTCCTGGATCACTTTGATATCTGCTCGTCAAACTAAGAGCATTGGACACATCCGGTCTAGTACAAAGCATGGAATACATGATGGAACCTATGGCCGAGGCATAAGGCACTTTGCTCATAGCTTTCCTATCATTTACCGTAGCTGGACACTGAGCCTTGCTCAATATCTTACCTGACAACATAGGCACTGAACCTTTCTTTGCCTTATCCATTCTGAACCTTTTTAGAACTTTGTCTAGGTATGTACTCTGGCTTAAAGCTATCAGGCGTATTTGTCTATCTCTATAGATTTTGATGCCCAATATATAAGAAGCTTCACCTAGGTCTTTCATTGAAAAACACTTGTTCAAATAACTCTTCACATCGTTAAGCATGTTGATGTCATTTCCGATAATCAATATGTCATCCACATACAGTACCAGAAACGTCACCGAGCTCCCACTCACTTTCTTGTAGATACAAGTCAGAGCAATTTGGAACAAATCCAAAACTTGATCACTTGATCAAACGAAGGTTCCAACTCCGAGATGCTTGCTTCAGTCCATAAATGGAACGCTGAAGTTTGCATACTTTACTAGCATCCTTAGGATCGAAAACCTTCGGGTTGCATCATATACAACTCTTCATCAATGTTCCCATTGAGGAAAGCGATCTTGACATCCATCGCCATATTTCATAATCATGAAACGCAGAATTGCTAATAAAATCCGAATGGACTTAAACATCGCTATGGGAGAGAAAGTCTCATCGTAGTCAACACCTTGAACTTGTCGAAAACCTTTGCGACAAGCCGTGCTTTATAGACGGTAACATTACCATCCGCGTCTGCTTTTCTTCTTGAATATCCATTTGCACTCAACGGCCTTTCGGCCGCTAGGAGGATCCACCAAAGTCCATACTTGGTTTTTGCTCATGGATCAATGGATTTCATGGCTTCCACCATTTCTCGTAGTCCGGGATCATCATCGCCTCATAGTTCGAGGTTCACCGCCTTCTACCAACAAGACAGTCAAGACAGGTTCCGTACCACTCAGAGAGGCACGCGGCCTTGTCGACTGCGACGCTCAAGAGCAAGATCGTCAAGCTTCATGATCCTTGTCATTAGCTTCCTCTATTGTTGGTGCAAAGTAATCGAACAATTTCAGGTCGCGCTACTCCAATTCAAGAGAAGGTTCAATAACCTCGTCTAGCTCTACTTTCCTCCCACTCACTTCTTTCGAGAGAAACTCCTTCTCAAGAAAGGAACCGTTCTTTGCGACAAACAATTTGCCTTCGGTTCTGTGATAGAAGGTATACCCAATAGTTTCCTTAGGGTATCCTATGAAGACGCATTTCTACGCTTTGGGTTCGAGCTTGTCCGGCATCAACTTCTTGACGTAAGCTTCGCATCCCCAAATTTTAAGAAACGACAACTTAGGTTTAGCACCAAACCACATTTCATACGGTGTCGTCTCAACGGATTTAGATGGAGCCCTATTTAAAGTGAATGCAGCGGTTTCTAATGCATAACCCCAAAATGATAATGGCAAATCAGTAAGAGACATCATTGATCGGACCATATCTAATAGGGTTCGATTCGGCTCGAGACACACCATTGCTACTGGTGTTCCGGGTGGCGTGAGTTGTGAAACGATTCCACTTGCTTTAAGATGCGTGAGAAAATCATAACTCAAATATTCACCTCCACGATCGGATCATAGAAACTTAATCTTTCTGTTACGATGGTTCTCCACTTCATTCTGAAATTCCTTGAACTTTTCAAATGTTTTAGATTTATGTTTCATTAAATAGATATACCCATATCTACTTAAGTCATCGGTAAAAGTGAGGAAATAGCGATATCCATCGCGCGTCGAAACACTCATCGGTCCGCATACATCGATATGTATGATTTCCAACAAGTCCGTTGCTCGCTCCATCATACCGAGAACGGGTTTTGATCATCTTGCCCATGAGGCATGGTTCGCATGTGTCAAATGATTCAAAATCAAGAGACTCCAAAAGTCCATCAAAATGGAGTTTCTTCATGCGCTTTACACCAATATGACCTAGACGACAAAGGCCACAAATAAGTAGTATTATCACTATCTACTTTGCATCTCTTAGCCTCAATGTTATGGATGTGTGTTTCATCCCTTTCGAGATTTAGAAGAACTAAACCATTCACAAGAGGTGCATGACCATAAAAGATGTTACTCATATAAATAGAACAACCATTATTCTCCGATTTAAATGAATAACCGTCTTGCAATAAACACGATCCAGAATAATGTTCATGCTCAACGCATAATAACACTTATTAAGGTTTAAAACTAATCCGAAGGTAAAACTAAGGAGAGCATGCTTACGCCATCACATCAACTCTTGATCCGCTGTTAACGCCAAGCATCGTCACCTCATCCCTCGCAGTCGCCGCTCATTCCGTAGCTCTGCTTCGAGTTACAAATATTAGCAATCGAACCGTATCAAATACCTAGGCACTACAACGAGGGCTAGTAAGGAAAACATCAATAACATGTATATCAAATATACCTTTGATGGTGCCAGCCTTCTTGTCCGCTAAGTACTTGGACAATTGCGCCCAAAGGACCATTGTCCTTGCAATAGAAGCACTCGGTGTCGGGCTTAGGACCAGACTTGAGCTTCTTCTCGCCAGGGCATTGCGCTTTGCCGCCCTTCTTGAAGGGTTTCTTTGCTCCTTACCTTTCTTAAAGGAGGGCTTGTTGACCATCAACACATGATTATCCTTCTTGATGTCCACCTCTGCAGCCTTCAGCTTTATGAAGAGCTCGTGATCGATCAGTGGAACCAATCTGATTATGAGTCACTACAAAACTTTTGTAGCTGGGAGGAGTGATTGCAGAACCTGTCAATCTTGAGCTCCTCCGAATCGCATTCCAGCTTGCTCAAGACGTTGAGTGTAGCCCGACATCTTTATGGCGTGCTCACTAATGGAACTCCTTCCTCCATCTTGCAGTTAAAGAACTTCGGAGATCTCATATCTCTCGAACGGGCATGAGTCTCAAACATGGTTTTCAGCCTCGAGAATCTCAAGGGCCCGGATACTCTTCAAAACGATTTTGAAGCTCGGTTCCATAGCAAACAACATGGTGCTCTTAATCACACCATAATCATCTTTGCGCCGATAGACAGCTTTCTCATCACCGCGATTGCAGCAGGGGGTCACCTAACGCTTTCCCAAGGACATAGTCCTTTGTCCGCCAGAGAATGATTCTTAGATTGGAACCAATTGGTGAAGTTATACCCATTGTTTCTAAGCTTTTCCTTCTCAAGAAAACGCGTTGAAGTTGAAGTTGGACTTGGCCATGTGATCTACATGATTGGCAAGTACAATTTGGACTATGTTCATGATAAATAGTTCAATTTAATCAAATTACTAGATGAACTCCCACTAAATTCAACATCCCTCAAGTTGTTTAGTGAACACGATCCAAATTCACCACACCTAATCCGATCATCACGAAGAGATGTGGTTTCAATGGTGGACAACAAAGTGTCGATCATATCACTCATATGACTCATGCTTAACCTTTCGGTTCTTGTGTTCCGAGGCCATGTCTCAGACATGCTAGGCTCGTCAAGCTAGACCCAAGTATTTGCGTGTGCAAAACCGGCTTGCACCCGTTGTATGTGAGCGTAGAGTCTATAGCACCCGATCATCACGTGATGCTTGGACACGACGAACTTTCGCAACGGTGCATACTTGGGGAGAACACAGTTTTTATCTTGATCTTTAAGTGAGGAATCATCTTATAATGCTACCGTCGCGATCTAAGCATAATAAGATACATAAAGGGATAAACATCACATGCATATAACTTTATGTGACATGGTATAGCCAATACTCGCGCAATGATCTCCATCTTGTGCGTTCCGGCATGATATCCATCACTCCACCATGATTGCCTCCACCACGAATAGCAACTACAACTATTGCTAACTACTTAGCGATAAAGTAAATCTATTACATGGCGTATAAGAAGTTGACTCGCAGGTCATACACAATTATAAAGACAACCATATGGCTCCTGCCGGTTGTGTACTCATCGACATCCAAGTCGTGAAACATTACAAAACATGATCATCGCATACATTATACACATCACATCTTGGGCCATACCATATCACAGAAAACACCCTGCAAAAACAAGTTAGACGCCTCTACTTTGTTGTTGCATGTTTTACGTGGCTTATGGGAGTAGATGCTAAGAACGATTCTTACCTACGGAAAGCCACAACGGTGATATTATGGTTGCCAAACTCCGGTGTTAATCCCATGACAACTATAGTGAGAGAACCGACATCCACCATCCGCATGTGTGGAACAAGCCACACGTCAAGTGCGGAGCGGTCTCGCGAACGACGCCGCGTAAGGTTGGCCTGGACCGCTTCAATCTCACTATCCGCGTCCATAAGAAGAACACAAACAAGAGGCTTGCAATAGAAAACATCAACGCCCGCAACAACCATGTTGCTCTACTCGAAACACATCTACGCATAGATCTAGCTCTGATACCACTGAAGGGATTCGCGGCATAGTAAATCAAAATTTTCTACGAATGCGAGGGAAAGCCAAGATCTAATCTAGGAGATGCAATCAACGAGAGAGATTGGATTAGATCTTCATACCCTTGAAGATTCAAGACAATGAACGCTCTCGGAACGTGGGTGATGTAGTCGCATTTGCTTCTCCTCCTCGCGATCCGATCCGATCTAGCACCACAAGTGGCGGTGCCTCCGTGAGATGCACACGTGCAGCACCTCGATGTCTCCTCCTTCCTTGGACCAGCGAGTATGGTGGAGAGATATATTGGATCTACAACACGATGGCGGTGTATATGGTGGAGAATTTCTGCAGGGCTTCTTCGCCTACAAACAATGGGAGGAGAGAGAGGAAAGCTAGCAAGGCGGCTAGGGTTTGGAGGAGAGGTGTGGGGGTTGGTGCCCACCCCTCTTTATATAGAGGGGCAGCCCCAGCCCCTCCCCAAGCCCAAAGGATAAGGAGGGGGGCATGGACTCTCCTCTTCTAGAAACCCTATCTCTAGTTTAAACGCGATTTAAACTCTCTAGGATCGGCTGGGCCCTATGGGCCTTGTGCCCTGGCCCAAAGCGCCAGGACACTCCCTCATAGGCCCATGCCCCTCCCGGAAGGTGGGGCCACGTTGGTCCCCTTCCGGAAGGTTCTAGAAGCTTCCGTACAATACCGATTAACCCGAACAATTCAACTCCAAAACTGCATTGCCTTATATGAATCTTATTCTCGGACCATTCCGAACCTCTCGTGATATCCGGATCCCATCCGAGACTCAACAAAAATTCATAAACCAATTATCCAATCTATCCTAGCGCCGAGACACGTTAATGTGAGACCGCTGGTTCGAGAATATGCGACATGATCTTCTATCAATAATCAACAGCGGGTCGGGCACCCATATTGACTCCCACATTCATCGATGATCATATCGGATGAACCACGATGTCGGATTCAAACAATCCAATATATATATTCCCTTCGTCTCGCGATATTTTACTTGCCCGAGATTCGATCGGTACCGCATACCTAGTTCAATCTCGCTCACGTTAGTACTTTACTCGTTCCGTAATCCGATATAACTTTGTGATTAACTCCTTAACCACATGCTTGCAAGAGGTGTTGATATCGATTACCGAGTGGGCCCGAAGTATATCTCTCCGACTTGGGAGGGACAAATTCCATCTCGATACATACAACCCAACAGATACTTTCCGATCACCTGAGAGACACCTTTATGATCACCCTCTCATAGGATGACGTTTGATGACCTCAAAGATTTCTTCCGATACCAAGGAGTTGCATTATCTCATGGTCTAAGGAATACAATATTTGACATAGGAAAAGCTTCGCAAAGATGAACACGATGATACGATCTAATTGCTTTGCTTAGTTTGGGTTTGTCCATCATATCATTCTCCCAATGATATGATCTCATTATCAATTGACAACTCATGTCTATGGTTAGGAAACCTTAACCATCATTGATCAATGAGCTAGTACTTAGAGGCGTACTAGGGACACGGTGTTGTTCACAAACCACACAAGTATTAAGGTTTCCTCTTAACACAATTCTAGCATGGAATATAAACTTTATCATGAACAAGAATTATAATAATAACATCTTTATTATTGCCTCTAGGGCATAATTCCAACAAAAATATAGTATATGCTTTCACCACGAGATAAATACCCACCTCTCGGGAATGACCATGCACCATGGTGTAGCATGCGTGGAAATTGCCTCGGGCCCCTGGGTGCAGCCTAATCTTGCACCTCCTTTGGGAAAACACCGGTTTTTCAGGTTTGTAAAATGGAAAGTCAAGATTTCTCCAAATGACCACGAAATCTCTAGTTGGAGAAGTTGCTTGCGATGCCTAGAGGGAGCTAGGTGCCAGGTTTGGGATCAATCCATGGAGTGGTTCCATGTTATGTGTAGCGAGGGTGGGAATGTAGTGTTGGAAGCCATGTTAAACCACACTCGATAGACATCCTGGTGGTGGCTTGGATGCCAATGTACATGGTATGCCTTGCTTATGATTTTATGAGGGCAGTGGGTCACATGCAAGTGCTCCAGGAGCTATTTTCAAATAACAATATTTTTTTAGATTTTGTTTGGTGTTGCCCAAAAAAGGCGAAACCCGCAGGCGGCCGCGGCAACGCAATGGTCGGTGCAATCCTCATGCATCCATCCTAGGTACCCCATGGGGCACCCAAACCATTTTATCTCTAAATTGAGAGTGTCTTATAGGGTACATACAGTGAGAAACCGTATTTACCGGGCCGTAGCTAAAAGAATACATTATATGCTTGTAGCACGAGATAAATACCCACCTCCCGGGAATGGACATGCACCATGGTGTAGCATGTGTGGAAATTTCCTCGGGCCCTGGGCGCGCCCTAATCTTGCACCTCCTTTGTGAAAATATTGGTTATTCGGGTTCAGAAAATGGAAAGTCAAGATTTCTCCAAATGACCACGAAATATCTAGTTGGAGAAGTCGCTTGCGATGCCGAGAGGGAGCTAGGTGCCAGGTTTGGGCTCAATCCATGGAGTGGTTCCATGTTCTGTGCAGCGAGGGGGGAATCTAAGGTTGGAAGCCATGTTAACCCACACTCGATAGACATACTGGTGGTGCCTTGGGTGCCAAAGGACCTGGTATGCCTTTCTTATGATTTTAAGTGGTAAGTGGATCACATGCAAGGGCTCTAGGAGCTGTTTTCACATTTTTATTTTATTTAGATTTTGATTGGTGCTGCCCAAAAAAGGCGAAACCCGCCAGCGGCCACGGGAACGCAACAGTCGGTGAAATCCGGGACCTAGGCATGCATCGAGCCTAGGTACACCATGGGGTGTCTTATGGGCTACATAAAGTTAGAAACCGCATTTACGGCGCCATAGCTCAAAAAATATAGTATATTCTTTCACCACGAGATAAATACCCACCTCTCGGGAATGGACATGCACCATGGTGTAGCATGCGTGGAAATTGCCTCGGGCCCTAAGCGCACACTAATCTTGTACCTCCTTTGGGAAAACACCGGTTTTTCGGGTTTAGAAAATTGAAAGTCAATGTTTCTCCAAATGACCACGAAATCTCTAGTTGGATAAGTTGCTTGTGATGCCGAGAGGGAGCTAGGTGCCGTGTTTGGGCTCAATCCATGGAGTGTTCCATGTTATGGGCAGCGAGGGTGGGAATGTAGGGTTAGAAGCCATGTTAAACAACACTCGATAGACATCCTAGTGATGCCTTGGATGCCAATGTACCTGGTATGCCTTTCTTATGATTTTATGAGGGCAGTGGGCCACATGCAAGGGCTCGAGGAGCTGTTTTCACATTTTTTTATTTTTATTTTGTTTTTTTGGTGCTACCCAAAAAACAGTGAAACCCGCCGGCTGCCGCGGCAAGGCCACGGTTGGTGCAATGCTGGACCCAGGCATGCATCCAGCCTAGGTACCCCATGGGGCAGCCCAAACAATTTTTTCCTGAAAATTACGAGTGTCGTATAGGGTACATACAGTTAGAAACCGCATTTACCGGGTCGTAGCTAAAAATAATAGTGTATATGCTTGCACCATGAGATAAATACCCAACTCCCGGGAATGGCCATGCATCATGGTGTAGATGTGTGGAAATTGACTCGGGCCCCTGGGCGCGTCCTAATCTTGCACCTCCTTTCGGAAAACACTAGTTTTCTGGTTCAGAAAATAGACAGTCAAGATTTCTCCAAATTACCACGAAATCCCTAGTTGGAGAAGTCGCTTGCAATGCCGATAGGGAGCTAGGTGCCGAGTTTGGGATCAATCCATGGAGTGGTTCCATGTTCTGGGCAGTGAGTTGGGTCTAGGGTTGGAATCCATGTTAACCCACTCTCGATAGACATCCTAGTGGTGCCTTGATTGACAAAGGACCTGATATGCCTTGTTTATGATTTTATGAGGGCAGTGGGTCACATGCAAGGGCTTCATGAGCTTTTTTCGCATTTTTTATATTTTTTCTAGATTTTATTTGGTGCTTCCCAAAAAACATCGAAACCCGCCAGCGGCCGCGACAACGCAATAGTCGATGCAATCTTGGAGCCAGGCATGCATCTAGCCTAGGTACCCTGTGGGGCACCCCAAACCATTTTTCCCTAAAAATTGAGAGTGTCTTATATGGCACATAATGTTAGAAAACCGCATTTATCAGGCCGTAGCACAAAAATTTTAGTATATGCTTGCACCACGAGATAAAAACCCACCTCCCGAGAATGGCCATGCACCATGTTGTAGCATGCGTGGAAATTGCATCGGACCCCTAGGCGTGCCCTAATCTTGCACCTCGTTTGGGAAAACACCGGTTTTTTGGGTTCAGAAAATGGAAAGTCAAGATATCTCCAAATGACCACGAAATCTCTAGTTGGAGAAGTCGCTTGTGATGCCGAGAGGGAGCTAGGTGCCGGGTTTGGGATCAATGCATGTAGTGGTTCCATGTTCTAGGCAGCGAGGAGGGGAATTTAGGGTTGAAAGCCATGTTAACCCACACTCGATAGACATCCTGGTGGTGCCTTGGGTGCCAAAGGACCTGGTATGCCTTGCTTATGATTTTATAAGGGCAATCGTTCACATGCAAGGTTACATGAGCTGCTTTCACAATTTTTTATTTTTTTTAGATTTTGTTTGGTGCTGCCAAAAAAAGGGCGAAACCCGCCGGCGGCCGTGGTAATGCAACGAGTTAGAAACCGCATTTACCGGGTCGTAGTTCAAAAAAATATAGTATATGCTTGTACCACGAGATAAATACACACCTCCCAAGAATGGCCATGCACCATGGTGTAGCATGCATGGACTCAGGCCCCTGGGCGCACCCTAATCTTGCACCTCGTTTGGGAAAACACCAGTTTTTCGGGTTCAGAAAATAGAAAGTCAAGATTTCTCCAAATAACAACAAAATGTCTAGTTGGAGAAGTTGCTTGTGATGCAGAGAGGGAGCTAGGTGCCGGGTTTGGGCTCAATCCATGGAGTGGTTCCATGTTCTGGGTAGCGAGGGGGGATCTAGGGTTTGAAGCCACATTAACCCACACTTGAGAGACATCCTGGTGGTGTCTTGGGTGCAAAAGGACCTGGTATGCCTTGCTTATTATTTTATGAGGGCAGTGAGTCAAATGCAAGGAGTTTAGGAGCTGTTTTCACTTTTTTTTAGATTTTGTTTGGTGCTACCCAAAAAACGGTGAAGCCCGCCGGCGGCCGCGGCAACGCAACGGTCGGTGCAATCCTGGACCCAGGCATGCATCCAACCTAGGTATCCCATGGGGCACCCCAAACCATTTTCCCTGAAAATTGAGAGTGTCTTATAGGGTACGTATAGTTAGAAACCGTATTTACCGGGCCGTAGCTCAAAAAAATACCATACATGCTTGCACCACGAGATAAATACCCATCTCCCGGGATTGGTGTGCACCATGGTGTAGCATGCATGGAAATTGCCTCGGGCCCCTGGGCGTGCCCTAATATTGCACCTCCTTTGGTAAAACACCGGTTTTTCGGGTTTAGAAAATGGAAAGTCAAGATTTCTCCAAATGACCACGAAATCTCTAGTTGAAGAAATCTCTTGCGATGCCGAGAGGGAGCTAGGTGCCGGGTTTAGGCTCAATCCAGGAAGTGGTTCCATGTTCTGGGTAGCAAGGGGGAATCTAGTGTTGGAAGCCATGTTAAGCCACACTTGATAGACATCCTGGTGGTGCCTTGGGTGCCAAAGGACCTAGTATGCCTTTCTTATGATTTTATGAGGGCAGTGAGTCACATGCAAGGGCTCTAGGAGCTGTTTTACATTTTTTTATTTTTTTATTTTGTTTGGTGCTGCCCAAAAAATGGCAAAACCTGCCGGCGGCCGTGACAACGCAATGGTCAGTGCAATCCTGGACCCAGGCATGCATTCAGCCTAGGTACCCCATGGGACACCCCAAACCATTTTTCCCTAAAAATTGAGAGTGTCTTATAGGGTACATACGGTTAGAACCGCATTTGCCGGGCCGTAGCTCAAAAAATATATAGTAGATGCTTGCACCACGAGATAAATAACCACCTCTCGGGAATGGCCATTCACCATGGTGTAGCATGCGTGGAAATTGCCTTGGGCCCACGACGCGTCCTAATCTTGCACCTCCTTTGGGAAAACACCATTTTTTTGGGTTCAGAAAATGGAAAGTCAAGATTTCTCCAAATGACCACGTAATCTCTAGTTGGAGAATTCGCTTGCGATGCCGAGAGGGAGCTAGGTGCCGGGTTTGGGCTCAATCCATGGAGTGGTTCCATGTTCTGGGCAGCGAGGGGGGAGGAATCTAGGGTTTCAAACCATGTTAACTCAGTTATGCCCTCTATGCTAGTCACGAATACTTAGAAAAGCCCTTACTATAGCTCACCCAGAAACCAGAACTCCCTGATTGGTCAGACAATTGTCATGCGGATCGTGCCCACCAACCGTTGATCCTCTTTGATCTAACGGCCACACGAAATTGTTATAGCAACATCCCCATATTATAGCATGACATGGTAGTTATAACAATCTCAATGCAGGATGTGGCAGTTAAATGTATAATAACAATACTAACAATAGAACATTACTCATCGCCGTCGTCCTCGTCGGTGGCGGCAGCGGTGTCCTGTGATAACTCGTCGGCAGCTCCCTCCTCATAGATACGCGCCCTCTCCTCATCGGATTCCTCCTCCTCCTCCTAGTAGTCCACGGGTCGATGTTACTCTCGTTCGCTTCTGCCTCCAACTACTCCATGAACACATCCTCGTTGCCCGAGTCGGAGTCGTCCTAGTCGCTGGCTCCTCTATTGCTCCTAACCTTCTTCATCTCGCAGGCCTTCCTCCAGCGATCATCTCTCTTGGTTGCTGCTTGGAGCTCCTTTGTCTCTGCCAGTGCAATGCGCTTCTCGGGTGCGACGGGTATGGCAATGTTCGACATCTCGGTGTCCTCGAGTGCTGATGTCGATGGATCCAGGAGCGGTTGGACACAGCGTGGTGCCTCAGATGGCTGTCGGCGGGCACGAATGATTCTACGACAAGCAGGTGACGCAGGATGGTCAGCCACCGGCAAGGATCTTCCACTGGCATGACATGGTTCCATCCTACGTGAGGAAGTTGTTTGGAAATGCGCAATCGCATGTACGCAGAGTTGGGTGTTGATACTATAACGGGCGCTAGGAGCATCTCATAGTTTAGTCACATAGAAATTATCCTACATCGCAAAATATCGACATACTGGGAAGTGTCCAGTGCGTGCATGTCGACGTGGACTCCAACGTTTCAGCATGTTGTGTCCATGCAGTAGTTGCGCGTGTCATGACAACCCCTTGAACACACGAGGAGTATCTCGTAGTCTATAAGCATGCACGCACGCGGGACGTGAAGCCCACAATTACTTCCTCCCTCGTAGTCGCACCCTGGCCCATTTATCCATGGGATATTAGGCGGAGCGCGCCGAATCCCCCACTAAACTGTCCATCTCATTAAATCCAGTCCAATGGAGTCCCATCGTGTGGACTGTGGGGTTTTATTCTCTGGTTCTGCCAGTCACGCTTCTTTGAGAAGGAAGCAACATAGACCATCGATTAACAAATGAACGGTGGATGTAAGTTGATATAGCACCGGAGTAAATGGTGGTCTTATATAAGCCTGTACCACGGACTGGACTCTTCGACCATTCTCCAACGCCCATCACTTTCTTCTTCCTCCTTCCCCCACCTTCCTCCATCTGCATTAGCCATGGCTCCCTGGAAGAGAGGCAGATCGACCATGTGTGCGGAGAGAAACGAGAGAGCTCGCTTCCTTCAACTTCCTTCTCAACCATCTTCTCACCCCCCTCGCACAGAGGCCCAATCTCTCCTAGAAATGGCGCAGAATGTTCCAGCAGGCTCGGGCTTCTCCAGCTCCCGGTACAATTTTCTTCTTCTTATCTAGTTTCTTATTCTTCTATGTCTACTTCTTATTCTTCTTCTTATTACTATGCTACATATTCCAGGGCAGTCGTGGACCCTAAAACCAACACGATGGCGGCGGCGGTGTTAAATGTTCCAGAAGGCGAGGGCTCCTCCAGGTCCAGTCTTCTTCTTCTTCTCTATTTTCTTCTGCTTCTATGTCTACTTCTTATTCTTCTTCTTGTTACTCTGCTACATATTCCAGGGCAGTCGTGGACCCTGAAACCAGCATGATGGCAGCGACATCGCAGAACCCGTTCGGCCATGTTCCTCGGCTCAGCGAGGTAGGAAATCCCCACACTTTTACCACTCGTAATGCCGCTGGCATGCACTTGGTTTTATTTTTGAGATTATAAATGTGGAAATATTAGATCGTGTCTTCCCGCAAGTAGGCTCCAAGTAGGGACCATGCTCAATCCTTTTATTCAATATTGTTCTTCGTAGACACATTGGGGGTTTTGTGATTTGAATATTGTGCTTCCCTCCAACATGCAGTACAATTATAGAGTACCTATTTTAAATAACATGAACAATGCAACAAGTGAAGGATGATTGCCGTGACAAGGTGGCCGCGATCAATGCCAAGATAGAAAACCAACTGCAGGGTGCACTGTCACGACCCGGGATCAGGGCTAGAAAAATACCAGATACTTATCTAATATAAGCCTAACCTAAATTCCAAAGAGCGTAGGGAGAGATCGGTAACATTACAGAACATACAAACCATACATTAATAACGTAAACTCTTAAGAGAGTTACAAACCAGTCATACAAGCCAGGGGTCACAGACCCATCATTACAACAAAAAATGGAAGCAAACAAGTTGTTCTAAACAACAAACTTAGCAAAGGGCCTAAGAGGCCATAAACAAAAGTAGAAACCATTCCATAGATCCTAGGCTGCTGCCCGGGAACCCCGACTACTCGTCGACTTCGACGTAGAAACCACCTTCAGTTGGAGTAACTTCATATATAGAAAACATCAACGAAGCAAGGCTGAGTATAGGGTGTACTCCGCAAGACTTATGGCTAGTGGAGTTATTTTGCATAAAGCCATCTTTGGTTTTCGAAACAAGAGGGAAAAGAAGCTCGTCTAGTCAGATCATTTTCAAAAGGGATAAGAAGACTACAACTTTATCTCTTCGATATCCACCAAGAATCATCATCAAGTAAACCTCTCTTCCCGGACTACCCCCTCAAACAACCCCGAGGAAGTATTCCGGATTTCACTTTAGTTGTCCAAGTTTTATCATTCGGTTATAGTTCTCTATGATCTTCACGTCCGTTCCCAAGTTGTCCATAACCATGGACACGACTTTTGAAAAAGATTAATAACCCCGCAGGGGTGCACAAATTTACCCACACGTACCAACCGATTCTTAATTCCAAATTATTAGCCCTCTTCCTTGGAAGGCCTGCAGAGAGTGGTTGACCACAACCTTTACCTTGCTTTCTCTAAGACCATGAGTCACGCAGTAGGGAGATGCCGCCGTAACGGGTCAAGTACCAAAGATGGTTCCTAATGATGTGCGCAGGGTTCAAGATTACGGATGTCGTGCATCTCTTTTTCCCAGCCACGCTTGCCTACCTGTTATGAATGCACCTCCTTCACCTCCATTCAGGAACAACCAAGATGCATATGTCGAAGGGAAAGCCCAAACTATGTGACTCATGGAATCTACTAGGCAAGTTAGTGAGTCGAGGGGGTTTCCAGGCCCCCGTGTGGTTGTATGCTCGTCTTGGTTCAAGAGGCAAGAACATCGGGTTCTAGGGGTGGCAAGTATGGGACTGCAAAAATCACAACCCACATGGCCTCCCATACAAGCCTTAGCATGTTTATTATCCATCTCTGATCACATCACAACATCCTACCATACTAGATTCATTCACATCTCCGATGCATCATCTGGATGATCGGTACCGAACTACTAAGCATGTCTAAGCTTGACTGAACTTTGGCACTAACGATGCTCATAATCCAAACCCTAGTTAAGCTAGGAGCAGTGGATCAGATAATATATTTCACAAAGGGAAACATCCATCTGATAGGATTACTCTATCTACTGATAAAACACTATTGAACCGAATGCATATGGATAGAATGAAATACTTTGTAAACATAGGATTCATATGTATGAGTGGGGCTTCGCTTGCCTTGTCCGTTGTTGGATTGGTACTGCTCTACGGTGGCATTAACTTCAGCCTCGGGTTCGGTTCTATTCGCAATAACCAATCACCAGAAAAGATAAAGAAACATTCAACACATGGCATGTGCAATGCTCATACAATATGGATGATATGAAAAGTTAAATAGTGTTGAAATGAACCCTAGAACATGCTTGGTCATTTTAAATGGGGTCCGAGATGTCCAAACCCTAGAACAGGAGGATCATCGGAATCACCTGTGGGGTTCAATTGGTTCTTCTAATTAAACTTGCCATCAAAGTTGGTTAACAGTGTATGATTATAGCTTAGTTAGATAGGTTTCATTTTTTTTTGATCATTTTGGTATATTATTTGTGTTTTTCTGATTTAAAATGAATTAGTTATGAATTTCTCCAATTTTAATTCATTTTAAATTATTTTTGGAATAATTAATTTAATTTCCAACTTGGGCCCACTTGTCAGGGATTTATTATTTATAGAAAATAATTACACAAATAATAAAAGAAAAAGGAAAAGAGATTATGACATCAGCATGACATCATGCTAATGTCATCAATGGGGATGCTCCCAGGTAGAGCATGGATCCATCGATCCAGTGCGTGCCTGGACGCGCGAAGGGGCGTGTTGGAGAGAGGGCATCGCGGGGAGTCATATGGTTGTGGTGTCGCCTATTCTTGGTCACCGGAGACGGTGGTGTGATGACGGCAAGCGGCGGCGGCGGCGGACTCACGAAAGACAACATAGGGGGAGGGGGACAACGGAGGGGTGCTTGAGCACCGTGGGCTCACCACGAGCGCGGCACACATGCTTCGAGGGGGAGGACAAGGAGAACACGGCGCGTCCAACGGTGGCCTTGGCTTGGCGCAGGATGGCCGAAGACGGCGGGGACAAAGAGGATATAACGGCTAGGGTTAGGCCATGGCGAAAAGAAATGAGGAAGAGAGGGGGAACTGGCGTGCTAGGGTTCTCCGGCGGCGACGTGGGGCTCTTATTGACATCCGGGGCAGCGGTGCGGATCTTGGCGCACGCCGGTGACGGAGGCGCCCCCAGCGAGCTTCTTAGCTCGATCAGGAGGTGGAAGACGGCCGACAGAAGCAACGAAGTGGTACGGGGACAAGGCGAGCTGCTGCTGGGCTGGCTTGGGCCCCGGGTGGGCTGGTTCTAGGCTGCTGCTGCACGCGCGAGCGACGGAGAGAGAGAGGGAGAGAGAGAGATGGGCTCGGCCCAGAGAGGGTTAGGTTTAGATTTTTTTTGTTAAACCTTTTTCTTTTCTGTTTTTCCATTTATGTTTTTGTATTTTCAAATTCCAAACTGTTTTGGATACTTTCAAAATTACCAGAAACTTTTATAAGACTATAAAAACATTGGGGAACCCTTTTATTCATTTTGGGTTCCATTCTTTTGATAGTTTTCAAAATATGAAAACCATTTGAATGGTTTGAGAGGGAAATAACTAGGGTTTTGTTTGTTCTTATTTTATTAAACCCAGGTGCAAGTGTAATGCATGCATGCAATGCTCAAACATGTCTTTATTTATATTACACAAAAGGGTGGTATGTTACAGCTCTACCCCACTTACAAGAATCTCGACCCGAGATTCCTAGGTTTTAGAAAAGAAGGCAGGGTACTTAGATCGAAGATGATCTTCGTGTTCCCAGGTTGCTTCTGACTCAGAGTGATGAGACCATTGAATTTTCAGGAACTTGATGGTTTGACGACGAGTCTTGCGCTCGGTTTCATCAAGAATACAAACAGGGTATTCTCGGTAGGTTAGATCATCTTGGAGATCCAAAGTTCCATGATCCACACCACGAATAGGATCTTTGAAGCAACGCTTGAGTTGAGACACATTAAAGACATCATGAACCTCTGGAAAAGTTGATGGTAGATCCAATTGGTAGGCAAGCTCACCCCACTTGGAGAGAATGTGAAAGGGACCAACGTAGCGAGGAGCCAATTTGCCTTTGATACCGAATCGATGGACACCCTTCAGAGGAGTGACCCAGAGGTAAACTTGATCACCAACTTCATAATGAACATCAAGATGATGACAATCATAGTTGGTCTTCTGATGAGATTGAGCGGCCTTTAGACACTCTCAAATTATGCGAACTTGATCTTCTGCTTCTTGGATCATGTCCGGACCAAAGAATTGTCTTTTCCTGGTTTCTGTCCAATTTAGCGGTGTTCGACATGTTCTCCCATATAGGAATTTGAAAGATGTCATTCCCAAACTAGATTGAAAACTGATGTTGTAAGAAAACTCTGCAAAAGGAAGACATTTCTCCCGGTTCTTTCCAAAGGATATGACACACGCTCTTAGCATGTCTTCAAGAATTTGATTTACTCTTTCGGTTTGACCACCGGTTTTAGGATGATAAGATGTGCTGAAGGAGACATGAGTTCCCATTGCTTCTTGGAAACTCTACCAGAATTTTGAAGTAAACAAACTTCCACGATCAGAGATGATATTCGTGGGAACACCATGGAGAACAACGATACGAGAGAGGTATAGATTAGCCATTTGACTAGCACGGATAGTTTCACGAACCAGAAGGAAATGAGCAACATTGGATAACCGATCAACTATTACCCATATGGCATCATTTCCTGCTTGTGTCCTTGGGAGTCTAGTAATGAAATCCATACCAATTTCATCCCATTTCCACTAAGGAATTTTCAATGGCTGCAAAAGTCCAGTAGGCCTTTGGTGTTCAACCTTCACGCAACGACAAACGTCGCACTCTGCAACAAAACGAGCGATTTCTGGTTTCATTCCACTCCACCAGAATATTTGACAGAGATCTCGGTACATCTTAGTACCACCAGGATGGATAGACGGGGGGATTCATGAGCTTCTAGTAGGATTAGATCTTTGATTTGACGACTGTTTGGAACCACTAGCCAGTTACCAAAATAAAGAGTACCTTGATCATTGATGGAGAAACATTTAGCTTCACCACTTGTAACACGTTCTTTGATCTCGGTGATATCACCATCTTGTTTTTGAGCTTCCTTGATTTGGTTCTCAAGAGAAGATTTTATTTCAAGGTTGGCAAGGAATCCACGAGGAACTACTTCAAGGTTAAGACGCTTGATTTCCTCATAGAGAGCAGGTTGGGCTTGTGAAATCATCATATTGTTGCAATAAGACCTCCGACTTAGCGCATCAGCAACGATGTTGGCTTTGCCCGGTTGATAGTTGGGACCCAAATCATAATCTTCAATGAGTTCCAACCATCGTGTTTGCCTGAGATTCAGATCTGGCGGGGTAAAGAGATACTTCAGACTTTGATGATCCGAGTAAAGTTCGCAACGGTTACTGATGAGGTAATGTCGCTATTGCTTAAGAGAACGAACAACAGCAGCGAGTTCGAGATCATGGGTTGGATAATTGTTCTCATGTGGCTTCAACTGCCGAGAAGCATAGGCCACTACATGACCATCTTGCATCAACACACAACCGAGCCCTTGGAGAGAAGCATCACAATAGATGACGAAGTCCTTGCTTGTGTCCGGAAGGACAAGCACATGGGCGGTGGTTAGCTTAGTTTTCAAGGCTGGGAAGCTTTCTTCTGCCTTTTCTAACCATTCAAACTTCTTATCTTTCTTAAGAAGATCAGTCATAGGCTTGGCTATCTTGGAGAATTTCTCGATGAATCGGCGGTAATATCCAGCCATTCCAAGAAAACTTCGGACTTCCTTGACTGAAGTAGGTGACTTCCATTCCAGAATGTTCTGAACCTTATCCGGTATGACAGCAACACCACTTGCAGACACAACATGGCCAAGGAATATTAGCTCTTGTAACCAGAACTCACATTTGGAGAATTTGGCACAGAGCCGATGTTCACAAAGTTTAGTCAACATCAAACGTAGATGTTCGGCATCCTCTTCTTCGGTCTTGGAATAGATAAGAATGTCATCAATGTATACCACGACGAACTTGTCGAGATACTCCATGAAGACGGAGTTAATGAGCCTCATAAATGTGGCAGGGGCATTGGTTAACCTGAAGGACATCACTGTATACTCGTAAAGACCATAACGAGTTGTGAATGTTATCTTTGGGATATCTTCCTTTCTGATCTTGATTTGATGATACCCTGATCTTAAGTCCATTTTGGAGAAGACAGTGGCACCACTTAATTGATCAAAGAGGTCATTTATCCGGGGAAGTGGGTACTTATTCTTGATTGTCAGCGTATTGAGTGGACGGTAATCAACAACCAATCTTGGAATATTTGTATCCCGCTTTTTGACAAAGATGGTAGGGCAACCCCAAGAGGATGTGCTAGGTGTTGGAGATATGCCCTAGAGGCAATAATAAAAGTAGTTATTATTATATCTTTGTGTTTATGATAAATGTTTACATTCATGCTATAATAGTATTAACAAGGAAACATTAATACTTGTGTGATTTGTAAACTTAAATTGAAGTCCCTAGTAAAGCCTCTATATATTACTAGCTTGTTGGTTAATAAATGATTTTGGTTTCCCTATCATGAACATTGAGATGTTATTAACAACAAGATCATATCGTTAGGAGAATGATATGGTGGACATACTCCTATAGATAAGCGTAGCATAAAGATCAAGTCATTTTAATAGTTCAATTGCTATATGCTTTCTGATACATAGTAACCTAATTACTTCGACCATGAGATCATGCATATCACCTTCACCGAAAGGATGATTTGATGACATCAAACACCTCACCGTAACTGGGTGGCTATTAAGGTGGCATTGAGTGTTCGGAAAGTATTGGTTGAGACACATGGATCAAGAGTGGGAATTGTCCATCCATATGACGGATAGATATACTCTGGGACCTCTCGGTGAAATGTCATCCAATTAGCTTGCAAGCATGTGACTGGCTCACAAGGGATCACATATCACGGAAACAAGAAAAGAGTACTTATCAGTAACGAGGTTGAACTAGGTATGCAGAGATACCGACGATCATAACCTCGGATAAGTAAACTATCGTGAGACAAAGCGAAATTGGTATCGTATGTAAGTGGTTCATTCGATCGCAAAGTAATCATAGAAATATGTGGGAGCCATATGAATTTACAGATTCCTCTATTGGCTATTGTTCGGAGAAGTGTCTCGATCATGTCCGCATAATTCACGAACCGTAGGGAGACACACTTAAGGATTCGACGTTGTTTGAGTAGTTATGGAATGATGAGAAAGAGACTGAATGTTGTTCGGAGTCTCGGATGGGATTCGGGATATCACAAGGAGATCCGGAATGGTCCGGAGAATAAGATTCATATAAGGAAAGTCCTATTTCGGAGTTGGAGAATGGTTCCGGTGTTTTCATCGGGAATGTTCTAGAAGGTTCCGGAATGTCCGGCACTCCGGAGGGGAAGGGTACATGAATGTGTCATACCAAGTTGGAATGATTGCACCATGTACTAAGTGTCATCGCTGAACAAAATAAAGGGTTTAATCAAATCCTAGTTTGAAAAGTCAAACGCCAATTTGAAAAGTCAAACGGCTATTTTGGGAAGTGGAGGGGAAGGTGGAAACCGAGTTGGGGAGGAGTTCCTCCCCTCCACCGCCGGCCCCCTTGGGAAACCGAGTTGGGGAGGGACTCCCCTCCCCTGGCGCGGCCCCTCCACCTATATAAGGAGGGGCAGGGCTGCCCCTCCTAGTACACAAGATCTCCACCCAAAACCCTAGCCCCGGCGCCGCCACCTCCTGCTGCCGCCACCGCCGCCGCCTAGCTAACCCTAGCCGCCGGCCAAGCCTCCTCCTTGGTGTGTCTAAACCCTAGATCGTCGAGGAGCTCTCCCATAGTCCACCATACTCGCTCCGGCTTAAGGCGAAGCCCTGCGATATCTCCCCTCTACTTGGTGCACGCCAGTTGTCGCGGAATCATGAGGAGAGTGCTACAACCTCCGCTGCCTGCTGGAACAAGGGAGAGGAAGGGCTTCGTCGAGTACCGAACGTGTGACCGACTGCGGGAGTGCTGCCGGAACGCAGCACCGGAAGGATTGTCTACGCGATCTTGAGATCGGGAAGAGTACGGCTACATCACCCACGAGAATCCGCTCTCGTTAAACACTTTGGAATCTTCGAGGGTGAGTTATTCCATCGACTCGTTGCTACAATCTAGTAGATAGATCTTGGCTTGTTTGTTTGTTTGTATGCGGTAGAAATTTTTTGTTTTCCATGCTACGAAACCCTACACTAGGTTGGATGTATCCTAGGCCTTCAAGCTCTTGAAGTTGCTTCTTCAACTCAACCAACTCATGAGGAGGCATGCAGTAAGGTCTTTTGGAGATAGGAGCATTTCTAGGAACTAGCTATATGACAAACTCCACACTTCGATCAGGTGTCATGCCAGGCAACTCTTTAGGAAAGACATCCGGTAAATAACAGACTATATGGATATCTTGGACCTCGAGAATAGGTGGGACATCCATGGCATACAATTCTGAGAAAGGTTTAAGGACTGTTGACAGAGACTTTGAACCACCAGTCCAATACTTGATAGTTATGCCAGTAGGAGAGGTCACAGTAACTGTTCTAGGTGCACAGTCAATGACGGCTTGATACTTGGTTAACCAGTCCATGCCCAGAATGACATCTATGTCAGTTGACTTGAGTGCAATGAGGGAAGTGGGAAACTTCTGATATGCTATATCTATCTCAACCCCATGAGTAACCCAGATGGTCTGCCAAAGAGACCCGGCAGTACTAATCTATAGAGGGGAAGACATTGCTTCAAAAGGTATATTATGCTCCCGTGCAAACTCTTGTGATATGAATGTATGCGATGCTCCAGAATCAAACAAGACTATTGCGAGAATTGAATTGACACGGAGCATACCTAGAATGACGTGTGGATGTTCCTGAGCTTCCTCAACAGTGACATGGGTCAGGCGACCACGTCCAGCACCTTGAGCTTTATCATTCTTCTTTTCTGCTGATCATTGCGTCCGACAGCCTTTTGGGAACACTCCCTTGAGTAGTGACCAGGCTGACCACAGGAGTAGCAGGTAACTCCAGTGTAAGAACCAGCGGGAGAACAAGAATTTTCTCCACCAGTATTCGACTGTGACTGACGAGGAGCATTGCCAGAAGACTTGGGTGCATAAGGAGCACGAGGCACCGCACTATATGAAACAAAGACACGAAGCTTCTTGTTACCAGAGGAAGAAGCACGAGAATTTCCTTCTTCATGCTTCTGAGAGACTTCCATATCCTTCCTTCCATGCTCCAGAGTGAGAGCTTGATTGTGCAAGTCCTGGAAAGACTGGAACTTGAAGGGAAGCAACTCATAGCGAAGTGCAGGGTTAAGTCCCTTATAGAACAGCTCTTGCTTATCTTCATCATTAGTCACATCCCTGGTTGCATAACGATCCAAGCGAGTAAACTCACGCCCATAGGTTTCAATATCCATGCGCCCCTGAGTCAGAACCAGAAACTCCCTCCTTTTGAGATCCCTGACGGGCTTAGGGATATAAGAGGCACGGAATGCTGCAACAAACTCTTCCCATGTAACAACATGTCCCTGAGCGTGCAGATTCAGAAAACCTTCCCACCAAATACCAGCCTCACCTTCCAGCTGATAGGTGGCGAAGTTGTCACGATCATCGAGACGGACACGAAGAGCACTAAACTTGCGCTCTATGGTGCGGAGCCAATCATCAGCTTCAAGGGGCTCCTTGGGGTGGGTGAAGATTAGAGGAAAAGAGAGGATGAAATCTCCAAGTGTGACATAGTCGTCAGGACAACGTTCAGTGTTCTACGCCACACGCTCTAGAAGGCGTTCATTCCTTAGACATTTGGTCTCAATGTTGTTGAGAACCTCGGCCATTGTGGGAGGTGGCGGAAGTTCCTGATCAGCATTGTTGTTTCCTCGACGGCCAACAGAACCACGAGTACCAGTCGACATCCTGAGGAGAAAACAGAAACCATGAGAATGGGTTCACCAAAAAGGGTACATCAAAGGATGACAAAGACCATATCAAAAGATCATGGTAGAGGTGAACATGTGGATGAAGATTATATCAATGCATTAAGTATGGCAGTAGAACAAGCATACAAAACGTATACGCTACCAACTTAATTACAAACCATAACAATGGAATGCAAGCATGATATGGTACCAACAAGTCAGAGAAGACTAGAGAGCGGGATTAGAGGCATCCTCAGCAAAGTTGAAAAAAACAATGCCTCAGTTGCACAAATTTATCTTGGAAACTCTGAGCCTTGCAACCAAGTACGGAGTACTAGGAAAAACAACCCAAACCCGTATAACCTAAAAGGTTGAAATGATAGATGAGAAGTGAAAACCTTGCAAACCAAACGAGATAAGATAACTCAGCAATAGAACAACCTTGTATAAGGAGTACAAAGAGTCCTATTCGAGTTTTGCAAATAGTTTTTAGCTTTCAAATAGTTTTCTCAAACTCTAGACTCAACATTGACCAGCTAGAAGGGTTTCCTACAGGCAGTCCTGCTCTGATACCAAAATCTGTCATGACCCGGGATCAGGGCTAGACAAATACCAGATACTTATCTTATATAAGCCTAACCAAAATTCCGAAAAGTTCAGGGAGAGATCAGTAACATTACAGAACATACAAACCATACATTAATAAGTTAAACTCTTAAGAGAGTTACAAACCAGTCATACAAGACAGGGGTCACAGACCCATCATTACAACAAACAACGGAAGCAAACAAGTTGTTCTAAACAAAAAACTTAGCGAAGGGCCCAAGAGGCCATAAACAAAAGTAGCAACCCTTCCATAGATCCTAGGCTGCTGCCCGGGAACCCCGACTACTTGTCAACTTCGACGTAGAAACCACCTTTAGTTGGAGTAACTTCATCTGTAGAAAACATCAATGAAGCAAGGCTGAGTATAGGGTGTACTCCACAAGACTTATGGCTAGTGGAGTTATTTTGCATAAATCCATCTTTGGTTTTTGAAACAAGAGGGAAAACAAGCTCGTCTAGTCAGATCATTTTCAAAAGGGGGAGAGAGATCCTTCACGAGGAGGTGTGAGTGAGAAGTGAGGAGGGTGTGCCTTTTATAGGAGAGGCGGAACCCCAAGGGGGTGGCCGGCGCATGGGGATTCCCCTTTCCCTCCCCTCTTCATGTGGGTGGACACTACACTCACAAAATTCCTTTAAATTCCCTCCACTCAAAATCCCACTCAATCTTGCAACTAAATTTCCACCAAATTTAATGCAAACTCTCATTAAATAAAAATCTTTTTATTTATTCAGAATTTTGTCAATTACTTTAATGACAAACATTCACATATAACCCCTTGCTAGAATTCTATTTCACATGCAAAAACACTTTCTGCAATTTCACCCGAAAACCTGTTTCGATATCTAGTGAAATAAATTCCTGCGCTTATTATTCTTTCCGGCATGAAACTTTTTCTCCAATTGGATGTCGGTGTCTCTTAAGTGTGTCACCCTACGGTTCATGAATAATGCGGACATTATCGAGAACCTTCTCGGACCAATAATCAGAAGCGGGATTTGGAGACCCATACTGACTCCCACACATTCAACGATGACTTTCTTGTGATCGTCGGAAACTTTTTATGCTAGTATCTTAATCCCTTTGTTTCGCGATATATTACATGTCCGAGATTCGATCATCGGTATCTCCATACCTAGTTTGGTCTCGTTACTGACATGCACTCTTTTCTTGTTCCCGTGATATAACATTCTAGTGATCAAATCACTTGCTTGCAAGCTAACCAATGTGATATCACCAAGAGGGCCTAGAGTATATCTATCTGTCATCGGGATGAATAAATTCCACTCTCGATCCATGGGCCTCAACATAACACTTTATTAGTTCTGAACCCATCTTTATAATCACCTTGTAACGGTGTGACGTTTGATGTTATCAAGAAACTTTTCTGGTGTTAGTGATTGACATGATCTCATGGTCTAAGGATTAGGATCACTTCGTAAGTTGTTATAGCAATATAAACTCAATGACTTTGATCATAATTCTATACTTCGGATGAATGTTCATCACATAATTACACTAATGTTGTGATCCCGTTATTAACAACATCCAATGTCCATGATCAGGAAACCTTGATCATCTTGTTAATCAACGAGCTAGTTTATGAGAGAGGCATAACTAGGAACTTTCTATTTGTTTATTAAACACACATGTATTAATGTTTCCGTATTAATACAATTATAGCATGCAAAATAAACATCTATCATATACTTGGAATACACATAATAAACACTTTATTATTGCCTCTCAGGGCATATTCCCTTCACAATCTCCCATTGATTGTGTCATTTAGTTCTAACAACAAATGCTTGATTTCCTGTTCCAGCTCCTTATTTCCTACCAAGAGCTTGTAATTTTTTGCAGCTGCATCACATACATCTGTAGATATCCCCGACCTTTCGATCTCATACATATCCCACAACTGGGCCAAACATTTCTTAAGTGCGTTTGGCCACTCAAGATCCACCCACTCTATTGCCTTCAAATGCAACATATTTCCTCAGTTTTAGCCCATGGTCACATGGTACTTCCCAATCGAGATCTTGGCCCTCCCAATCAGGGTCGTAGATCGTGAGTGGTACCTATAAGGGGACGAAAAGCTAGGAATAAGCACGATTGCATGCACATTTCAAGTCTTGGGTCGAGGTAATTACCAAGGCCTAACCATTGCCGAGAAAACAGAGGAACTCACATCGGGGAGGGAAGACTCGATGTCAGAGAGAAAGCTGTCGCTGCTTGACTGTTCATCCTCGTTGTTCCAGGACGGCATGGCGAATGTGTGTGCGGTGACGGTGAGGAAAGAGAGGAGGGTAGTGAGTGGAGAGAGCAGGAGTGGGGAAAGTGAAGTGTGTCAATGTTGCAACATTGACTAAATCGGCATGCTACAATGGTTTAATTGATACAATGTACCGTGACTGGGTTACTATCTCATATCTAATAGTTTTTCTCTTCCTTCATTTTAATTTGTAATATTAATCATGTACTTACTCTTTCCCAATTTGTTTGACTTATACTAACATACAAAATCTTATGTACCGAACAATATAGGATTAGGGTTTATGGTTTAGGGTCTAATGTACTGTTTATTGTACTAACCCCTTAACCCTTATTCATAAATCCTAGACCGGTCCATCCAATAGATCAATGTCTCCTACTTAGTAATTTTTTTTCCTAAACCCTACGCTCATTCATCCATGATAGTACTTCCTTCTAAGTAACAAGTAGTTATCCAGGGATTATTCAAATTAGTGATCTCACAGAGCATTATATTACATCATAATCATGTCAACTACAAGGTACTTGTATATCACCTTGTTCAGTGATGGTTTCAATGAATGATATGTCCAAAAATCCCAACAGCTCACAGAACATTATATTACAATCTCTCAACAATCATAATCTCAGAAACAAGTATATCACATCATCTCAGAAAACATAATCATGTCAACTACAATGTACTTATGTATTATTACAACAACGATGCTTTCATCGAGTGATATGTCCGAAAATCTCAACAGCTCATAGAACATCGGATTGCAATCTCTGAATAAACACGACAACATCAACACAATTTCAAAGAAACAACGATCTTTGTTACAAATACAGGTAGGGGAACCCTGCGGTCTATCTGACAAGCCCTGGGTAGCAGCTCTCATCAGATCTGATCAACGTCTATTGCCTCATTCTGTTTAGCCACAACAAGGGCCTCTGCATCCACTACAACCTGTCCAACATCAGAAATGGTAGCCAGGAAGGACACCTTCCTGGTTTGCTTCTTTCGTCGCATAATCTACATCAGATCATCGGTATCCAAACCTCTATGAATTCCTGCTCTTATGATGTAACCACCGGAATCATGCCATCTGCTTAGGGCCAATAATGATTTCCTTACCAATCATCTCTCTCAGTTCAACAAGAGTTATGTTTTTGGAATCCACGTCTATCTCCATAGTACATGACGAAATTGGCTTATTAACTCCGCCATCACATTTTGCTATGTATTAATCCACCTCTAGGTGTATATTAAACTTAGCTTGATCAGCATCTGGTGGTCTATAAACTCGAGCAGCAGAATCTCTGGCAGCAAGATCTCTAGTATCTGCATACATATCATCAATCATTGCTTCAACTTTCACCTGACGATAATTTGCACAACACTCCCAATGCATCTGAAGCTCATGGGAGTGCTCAATTTTCACATAGGTACACTCATGTTACGCCACACCAATTTTGCCCTCTGTCTGGATCCCCTAGGAATTCTAGCATGAAGCATATCTATCAGCTGCGAAATAGACACAACCTCTTTGTAGTTGACAAGCAGACGCACATCCTGCCCGAACACAACCCTCTCGCAACCAAAATCTAGTTTTCAAGTGTACTGGCGGACATGAGCCATGAACTCATATAGGTCCGTTGCATCAAAGTTGTTCCTAATTTGATTAAAAAGGGGACCATTCAGTTCATTCGACACTACTTTGCAGTTACTAATCTACTTGCAAGACAAGGCACGGAAAAAAAATCACCTCTCGCTCTTCTCTCGGGTGGTTTTCTTCAAGATGTGGGTTGCACGACCCACTATAGCCAAACACTCCGCCACCGTCCTAGATTTTCTCTTCAACCTGCTGCTCGTAGGTACCCTGTTAGCAGACTTCTGGCTGACCTCCTCGCTAACCTGGGCTGCAGACCCTGCCGCTGCTTCTCTTGTCTGGCGATGTTCCCGAGATGCTTTCTCCAACGAAGCTGAAGTAGTTGCCGACGTAGCTACCACCTTGGCCTCCCGTGAAATGCCGGGCATGGATATGGAGGGACAGGGAGAAAAGGGACCGATGCCGCCGGATTCAGTGTGTGGCCATGGGTGGGGAGGGGAGGGTACGGGGAGAAAAACGACAACTGCCGCCTCCACCAGACCAGATTCAGTGTGGGGAGAGGGATAAAAAGGACTGTCGCTGCCGCCGGATTCAGTGTTGGGGGTTAGGAAAGTACTGAAATGGATTTGCCCCTGCAACACGTGCAGGGTGACTAGAAGGGGGGCACGGCAGGTAGTAGTGTAACGGAATATCCTCACATAACGGCGAAGATTCGAAAATATTTGGTTCGACCACCATTCACTCGAAATGCCCCTCTTGGTAATTACCCCCCCCCCCACACACACACACACAACTTTTCAAATCATGGCGATTACACGCAACTCGGACCCCGCGATGCCTTCTCCTATGAACTTTCGGGCTGCAAAGTAACAAGCCCGTAGAGAAGGCTCTAGAGGGCTCGCTCCGGTAAGCCGAGGACCTCCAAGGTGAGGTTAAACCGCTGCAGGAGACCGCTCTCTTGGCATCTCGGGCCCCTGAAGAGGAGAGGCGACAAGCTCATTGCGCTCAAGGCTCACTATAAGTCTTTCTCCACCCTTGCCAAACAGGCACCACCGTCCTTCCGCTCCTAGGGGCGAAGGACTTTGTCGCGCCAGGGCTCCATGCCAGCCGTGAGGACGAGGAGTTCCTAGAGCTTGTGCGCATGATTTTTAACCCCTTCAGCACGGCTGCCCAGGGCCTAGATAACTTCGTTTCCCTGGAGTTCTAGGACATGATGACCGTTGTCGGGATGTCCCTCTTCACCAACCTCCTGCAGCTGTCACTAAGCTCAACTACTCCCTAGTTGTGCGGCGGTCGAAGGTAGTGCCAGCCCTTTATGCACGCATTGCCCCGCTCATCGACCTGTTGGTCGAGGCGTTCCTGCACGTGGTGTGCGACGAGGAGGAGGAGGCCCCACCTGATGGCTCAGGCGACTCTGCTACTGAAGCGAAGGTCCTCTACGAGGCGATCTCGGGCAGCACCACTAGGATGGCTTGATTCCTTGTCCATGTAACGCCCGGGAGGCACTTTGGGACCTACTGTTTTTATTTTCGCCAAGACTTGTGTAGCATCCCTATTGTCTAACAATTGTAATGCTACTTTCCTAATCTATAAAATGGTACTTCCTACTTATCATTATTGTATCATATTATATCATTCTCATGTCACCATGACACCTTGGATTTGAGCATCATATGAAACCCATTTTTATTTGGTTCTTATCCCATATGCATTTATATTGGATTACTTGTATTTGCCTCTTGATATATTGTAGTTGGTTCTTAATATATTATAGTTGGTTCTTGATATATTGTTACATGCCCAAATTGAGATGAATTCACTTCTCTTTAAACCTTTCCATATTCTAACATTCCCTCATATTCCAATTGATACCATCTATATTCAATTCAAACATATTCTTATATGTGAGCTTCCAATATTTATTTTGGTATTTTAGTTCTATCTCACATGTAGAGGGTATGGTCCAATTATTGTTACATGGCTAATAATGGTATGACCCAAATCCTCTATATACCACGTACATGTTTTACTTTCTCACTTTTTTTCAAGCAAGGCACATGTGTGTATTTATTTTTTTCTCACAAAAAAATATCACATACATGTACTTCGCACATGCAATAATGCACCCTTCTACTGCATGCAATAATGTGTTCCTTCATGCATGCTTCTATCTCTATCTAAAAACAAGTTGGTGTTTGTCGTATAATTGTTTTGATCGACCTTGGCTTTTTGGTCAAATTCCTTTCCAATCCCATCTTGCTTGAGGCCATCTTCATTTTTCTATATTTACATGTATCTTGGACTATCTATTTTTTCATCTATCTAACTCCATTTGACCCTCTCTGTAATCCTACCACATGGGTATGTATCCATGTGGATTGTTTAAATCTTAGTACCTTTTTAGTTCTCTGCTTTATCTATTTGAGTCCAATCTATCCTGCCTCTACTTATTATTTCTACCTATTTTATCTATTCTTGTTGTGTTGATCTTCTCTCTATTCTTTTCTCTTTGCAAATCCGTTTGGCCATGTGATCGTAACTATCTAGTCTAGACCACATTAGAGCGTCTTTGTTTTTGTCTTCTGTTTTCTTTTTGTTTGGTTTGCTGGAATAAATTGACCAAACCCCAACACTCCTATTTTGGAGAAGTCATACCTAGTTCTTCATTGTCTATAACACTTTAGTTTTCATTATTATTGTTTTGTGAGTGTTCTCTTTTGGGCTCGCTCCGGTAGGCCGAGGACCTCCAAGGTGAGGTTAAAGAGCTGCAGGAGACCGATCGCTTGGCATCTCGGGCCCCTGAAGAGGAGAGGCGACAAGCTCATAGCGCTCAAGGCTCACTATAAGTCTTTCTCCGCCCTTGCCAAATAGGGCACCACCGTCCTTCCACTCCTAGGGGCGAAGGACTTTGTCGCGCCAGGGCTCCATGCCAGCCGTGAGGACGAGGAGTTCCTGGAGCTTGTGCGAAGGATTTTGAACCCCTTCAGCACGGCTGCCCAGGGCCTAGATAACTTCATTTCCCTGGAGTTCCACGATATGATGACCGTTGTCGGGATGTCCCTCTTCACCAACCTCCTGCAGCTGTCGCCTGAGCTCAACTGCTCCCTAGTTGTGCAGCGGTCGGAGGTAGTGCCAGCCATTGAGGCGCGCATTGCCCCGCTCATCGACCTGTTGGTCGAGGCGTTACCGCGAATGGTGTGCGATGAGGAGGAGGAGGCCCCACCTGATGGCTCAGGCGACTCTGCTACTGAAGCGAAGGTCCTCTACGAGGCGATCTCGGGCAGCACCACTAGGATGGCTTGATTCCTTGTCCATGTAACGCTCGTGAGGCGCTTTCGGACCTACTGTTTTTATTTCCGCCAAGACTTGTGTAGCATCCCAATTGTCTAACAATTGTAATTCTACTTTCCTAATCTATAAAATGCTACTTCCTACTTATCATTATTGTATCATCATTATATCATTCTCATGTCACCATGCCACCTTGGATTTGAGCATCATATGAAACCCATTTTTATTTGGTTCTTATCCCATATGCATTTATATTGGATTACTTGTATTTGCCTCTTGATATATTGTAGTTGGTTCTTAATATATTATAGTTGGTTCTTGATATATTGTTACATGCCCAAATTGAGATGAATTCACTTCTCTTTAAACCTTTCCATATTCTAACATTCCCTCATATTCCAATTGATACCATCTATCTTCAATTCAAACATATTCTTATATGTGAGCTTCCAATATTTATTTTGATATTTTAGTTCTATCTCACATGTAGAGGGTATGGTCCAATTCTTGTTACATGGCTAATAATGGTATGACCCAAATCCTCTATATACCACGTACATGTTTTACTTTCTCACTTTTTTTCAAGCAAGGCACATGTGTGTATTTATTTTTTTCTCACAAAAAAATATCACATACATGTACTTCGCACATGCAATAATGCACCCTTCTACTGCATGCAATAATGTGTTCCTTCATGCATGCTTCTATCTCTATCTAAAAACAAGTTGGTGTTTGTCGTATAATTGTTTTGATCGACCTTGGCTTTTTGGTCAAATTCCTTTCCAATCCCATCTTGCTTGAGGCCATCTTCATTTTTCTATATTTACATGTATCTTGGACTATCTATTTTTTCATCTATCTAACTCCATTTGACCCTCTCTGTAATCCTACCACATGGGTATGTATCCATGTGGATTGTTTAAATCTTAGTACCTTTTTAGTTCTCTGCTTTATCTATTTGAGTCCAATCTATCCTGCCTCTACTTATTATTTCTACCTATTTTATCTATTCTTGTTGTGTTGATCTTCTCTCTATTCTTTTCTCCTTGCAAATCCGTTTGGCCATGTGATCGTAACTATCTAGTCTAGACCACATTAGAGCGTCTTTGTTTGTGTCTTCTGTTTTCTTTTTGTTTGGTTTGCTGGAATAAATTGGCCGAACCCCAACACTCCTATTTTGGAGAAGTCATACCTAGTTCTTCATTGTCTATAACACTTTAGTTTTCATTCTTATTTTTTTGTGAGTGTTCTCTTTTGGGCTCGCTCCGGTAGGCCGAGGACCTCCAAGGTGAGGTTAAAGAGATGCAGGAGACCGATCGCTTGGCATCTCGGGGCCCTGAAGAGGAGAGGCGACAAGCTCATAGCGCTCAAGGCTCACTATAAGTCTTTCTCCGCCCTTGCCAAATAGGGCACCACCGTCCTTACACTCCTAGGGGCGAAGGACTTTGTCGCGCCAGGGCTCCATGCCAGCCGTGAGGACGAGGAGTTCCTGGAGCTTGTGCGCAGGATTTTGAACCCCTTCAGCACGGCTGCCCAGGGCCTAGATAACTTCATTTCCCTAGAGTTCCACGATATGATGACCGTTGTCGGGATGTCCCTCTTCACCAACCTCCTGCAGCTGTCGCCTGAGCTCAACTGCTCCCTAGTTGTGCAGCGGTCGGAGGTAGTGCCAGCCATTGAGGCGCGCATTGCCCCGCTCATCGACCTGTTGCTCGAGGCGTTACCGCGAATGGTGTGCGATGAGGAGGAGGAGGCCCCACCTGATGGCTCAGGCGACTCTGCTACTGAAGCGAAGGTCCTCGAAGAGGCGAGCTCGGGAAGCACCACTAGGATGGCTTGATTCCTTGTCCATGTAACGCTCGTGAGGCGCTTTCGGACCTACTGTTTTTATTTCCGCCAAGACTTGTGTAGCATCCCAATTGTCTAACAATTGTAATGCTACTTTCCTAATCTATAAAATTCTACTTCCTACTTATCATTATTGTATCATCATTATATCATTCTCATGTCACCATTCCAACTTGGATTTGAGCATCATATGAAACCCATTTTTATTTGGTTCTTATCCCATATTGATTTATATTGGATTACTTGTATTTGCCTCTTGATATATTGTAGTTGGTTCTTAATATATTATAGTTGGTTCTTGATATATTGTTACATGCCCAAATTGAGATGAATTCACTTATCTTTAAACCTTTCCATATTATTATTTCTACATATTTTATCTATTCTTGTTGTGTTGATCTTCTCTCTATTCTTTTATCTTTGCAAATACGTTTGGCCATGTGATCATAACTATCTAGTCTAGACCACATTAGAGCGTCTTTGTTTTTGTCTTTAGTTTTCTTTTTGTTTGGTTTGCTAGAATAAATTGGCCGAACCCCAACACTCCTATTTTGGAGAAGTCATACCTAGTTCTTCATTGTTTATAACACTTTAGTTTTCATTCTTATTGTTTTTTAAGTGTTCTCTTTTGATAACACTGTGTTTAGATTTAGTTTTCTTGTGCTTTCATCCTAGAACTTTTTAGTTCTTCGTTGTAGATGTGTGAAACAAACTCACTGGTTTTTATTGTTTATTATTCATTGTGAGTTGTTTCAAATAAGTTGATTTTTGTTGGAAAAGAGTAGAAAGCTTCATGCTTATAGTGGTACAAAAGGGAGCTTGTTTTGACTGTGGCTTAGACTTTATCATGTAATGTTAGGTGTTTCTTTGACCATATGATTAATGATTATTGCTGTAGCATGACTTGTTCCAAACAATTGAGATTGCTTAATGTGCTTGAAAGAATCATGCGTTGTTTTAGCATACAAAAGCATAATATTGTGGTATTCTCCTTTGATGCTTTATTTGGCTTGACTTGGCACATTCTTACACCATGTTAAGACTATGAACCAGTCACCTTGGCCTCTATGATCATTTAGTTTTTGACATGTGATATCACTTTATGCTATAATTAATAATGTTTTGTTGTTTGCATGATTATGGCCGTTATTTCTCTCTTAGTTGGTTGCTCCCAGTATTTTGCTAGCCTCCACTTGTACTGAGTATGAGCTCTACTCGTGCATCCAACTCCCAAGAAACCAAGTTATTCCAAAGAGTCCACTATAAATTCCTATGCATGGTGTGTTACACCATTCCAAGTATATTCATGTTTTTATCTATCTTCCAAATTAAACTTTTGTTATGTGATAATTAGTGATTAAAGCTCTCACAAATTTGATGGCACACTTTACTTTCTTGCACTTAATAAACTTGAACCATTGTATCATCTATGTTGCTTATATATATGCTTGCAAATTATAAGTTGGTAGTTAGCAGAACCATGCTATCATGGGAAACGCTTTCAACACATGTACGTATTATCCAGTTGATATCATGATACTTTGTTTATGAATGTCGGTGGTCTGAAATAAAAGGGGAGCTTGTAAGTCCATGGAATATTTTATATATGTTATAGAAACGCCTGGGGCTAGCCTAAGCCATGCCTAATCATGGTGGAACCTTGCAGCATAACCATAGTGAGCAATCTATGAAGCATCTTTAGAAAATATATATAGAAAAAAGCACCATACTCATGGTAAATAAAAAGATCGTTGAGATGCTCATTGTCTATTGCCTTGTCATTTTGATATGGGATAGCTCATGTGTCATGGGGCAAGGGGTACCCCGTTGGCGGTTCTCTATGATACACATATACTTACAATGACAAGAACTTTCTTGTGACTAAAGTTGAGTAGCATGAGGAACGCCCCTCATACTCAAGGGACATGAGATTTTCAACTTATGATATGTCAATCATATACTTCATATTTGTTTTACTTTAACCTTAATCACTTCAAGATGCTTATGATAGGGGCAATGAGATCTGAAAGCTAAAAAGTACCATAATTTTTGGAAGCTCTTTATGAAACTTGAAATCCCTACTTCCCTCTATGAAGGGCCTTTCTTTTTACCTTTATGTTGAGTCTTCATCTTCTACCTTTATGCACCAATTAAGAGACCATAGTTTTCATTCTTAGTTCAATGTGCATTGTCCCAAAACTTATTGATTGATTCATGATGTTGATATTGCTTGTTCTTAAATTATTTGTATCTAGTCACCCTTATTAAATTTGAAGGTGTCCTATGCATTTATGTTTTTCTATACATGAAGGACAAGCTGAATACCACTTTTGCTATGTTTTCTATATGTGAAACAAACAAACGTCTTCCAATGCATGTTATTCATGATCTTTTGTTTGTGTTACTTTTCATGTTACAACATAGGTGCTATTTCTTATTGTTAGAACTACATCTTTCATGCTCATGTTTAAACTACTATGATCACAGCTATCAATGTTTTTAAAAATATTTTTATCAAAATTGTGATAGCATGTCACCTCAAAAATTATTCTTTTTATCACTTACCTACTCGAGGACGAGTAGGAGTTAATCTTGGGGATACTTGATACGTCATAAACGTATCTATAATTTTTGATGCTCCATGCTTGTTTTGTATCAACTTTCTTATGTTTTGTCTACACTTTGAGGTATTTTTATACATTTTATGGAACTAACCTGTTGACAAGATGCCGCAGTGCAAGTTGCCTGTTTTCTGCAGTTTTTGGTTTCAGAAAAGCTAGTAAGAAAATATTCTCGAAATTGGATGGGACAAAAGCAAAAGTCAATATTTTACCAAAAGGAACACGAAGTCCGAAGGGCAGCCAGAGTGGGACCACAAGGCGGCCACACCCTATGGCGGCGCGTCCAAGGGGGGGCGCGCCAGCCCTAGGTGTGAGCCCCTCGGGCGCCCACCGACCTTGCCCCTTCGCCTATAAAATCACCCCGACGCAGAAACCCTAAGAACCCGATCAAATCTCCACGAAACAGGCTGTAGCCGCCGCCATCTCCATCCCTAGATCGGGGGGATCCTAAGCTCTTCCCGGCACCCTGCTAGAGGGGAGAGATCATCCTGGAGGCCTTCTTCATCACCATGCCAGTCTCCGGAGTGATGTGTGAGTAGTTCACCCTTGTACTATGGGTCCATACAGTAGCTAGATGGTTGGTTCTCCTCCTTTGTGCTATCATGTTTAGATCTTGTGAGCTCCGTTCATGATCAAGATCATCTATTTTGTATTCCTACATGTTGTGTTTGTTGGGATCCGATGGATATTGAGTACTATGTTCAAGATTGATTATTGTTTTTATCATGTCTGTGTTATTTGTGATATTGCATGCTCTCCGTTGTTCGTAGATGCTTTGGCCAAGTAGATGCTTGCAACTCCAAGAGGGAGTATTTATGCTCGATAGTAGGTTCATGCCTCTAGTAATCTGGGAAGTGACATAAATCTCTAAGGTTATAGGTGTGCTGTTGATACTAGGGAGAAAACAAGAAACCTTTGTCCAAGGACAATTGTATTGTTTACTTTACACACTTTGCATAATGCAATTGTCCATTGCTTGCAACTTAATACTAGAAGGTGTTCGGATGATAACCTGAAGGTGGATTATTAGTCATAGATGCAGTTGGATTACGGTCTATATATTATGTTGAAATGCCCACACGAATCTCATAGGAATCATCATGACATGCATATTTATGCATTTTCAATCTGTCAATTGCCCATAATTTGTTCACCCAACATGTTATTTATCTTAAGGAGAATCACCTCTAGTGAGCTGTGGACCCCAATACATTCCTTTATCATTGATATTCCATCTACCGTTTGTTGTTTACTTTCTGCAAGAAATTACTATCTTCCATACTATACGTTTAATCCTTTGTTTTTAGCAAAACCGGTGAGATTGACAACCTCACTGTAAGTTGGGGCAAAGTTCTGTGGTTGTGTTGTGCGGGTTCCAAGTTTCTAGCAACACCTTGGAGTTGTTTCCTTACTCCTACTGGTTTGATAACCTTGGTTTTTCATAACTGAGGGAAACTTGTTGTTGTGATCATCATACCTTCCTCTTTGGGTTCCCAACGAGCTCTACATATCTGAGCCATCACATTTCAATGCATGATTGACCATATTGTTTTTCTTCTACGGTACATACATGTCATGAAAAAGCGACAAGAGAATACAGAAGCTATGGATGAATAGCTTTTTGCATTGGCGTGTGGCCTAGACTTCCAAGTAATAACATATTTAGGTTGTATTATAGATGGTGTTCCATTCCTCACTGCCGACCATGAGAAGGGCAAGAAAATACAAAACAATGGAGTAATGACTGAAGGTTGTGACTATGAGAAGGATATACATTTTTATGGTGTCCTCAATGATATCAAGGTGCTAGATTTTAACTATAATTTGGAACACAAATGATCAGTTGTGTTATTCCACTATGATTGGTATCATCTTGAGGGCCGCAAGGATACTAAAATGGTGTATGATAAACTCTTCTTGAGTGTTAACATTACCAATTATTGGTACAAAGATGACTATTACATCTTGACAACCCAGACTACAAAAGTTTTCTATGTGCCAGACACAACCAAGGGCAAAAACTGGCGGGTGGTTCAAAAAATAGTTCAGAGACATAAGTTTGATGTTGCCGAAGGAGAGGAGAAGGAGGTGGTGCATACTGATGTAGCATACCAAGAGTTTGTAGGCTCTGACGATGAGACTGTATCTGAGTCTCTGCCTTTCAAAAAACATCGACTCCCTATCAAAGGAGGCTGCATCATAGATGCATCAGCGTTCGAGCGTATCAGAGGTAAAAGGAAAGCTATTGAGGAGGAGGAAGTTGACAGTGATTCTGAAGAAGACGACACAATTGAGGAGTACTGCAGTGACAAAGAAGAGGAACTACAAGATGATACTGGTGAAGAGTAGTTCCAGCATATGGTGAACTGATGATCGTGTGTATGCTCTATGTTGCATGCTGGAACTGATGATCGTGTGCATGCTTGTGTTAAACTGATGATCGTGTGTGCATGGTTTGTGTTGCATGCATGAACTGATGGTCGTGTGCATTCTTGTGTTGAACCGATGTTCGTTTCTGCATGCCTTTGTGTTGCATGCTTGAACAAATGGTTGTGTGCATTCTTGAACAGATGCTTGTGTTGAACTGATGACCGTTTGTCCATGCCTGTGTTGAAGTGATCAATTACCAAAACATTATGTTGTTATTCTGCCTGTCAAACTTGGCTGATCGTAAGCACTTTTTGTGGTAGAAAAATTATGCTTATTCAGTCCGCGTGGGACCCATTCGTCAGCCTTGCAGACAATGCCTATGCGAACCAAAACCGCCCATCCATGGGACCCACCCGTCATAGAACCTAGAAAAAACCCTCTCCGCTCCATGCCACTCCCAAATCCCACAACAATTCCCCCAAATCCGGGGTAGAAAAAACCCTCTCACCTCCCCGCCGATAACCAAATCGCCTTGCCACCCACAACCAAATACCCCACCAACGAAGACGATGGCAGCGGAGGCTACAAACTGACATGTAATAGCTCCTCGACCTTTCACCTCGTCAACTCTTGATTGACCGGCCGGCGATGTCGTCGCCTCCTCTTCACCGTCAACTTCATCGTGCCCTCGTTCTAGCTCGACACGTCGCCTCCTGGTTCTATATGGTAGCAGCTCTGCGCTCAATCTAGGTCACCGCCTCGACGTTTCTGTTTAGTTCATTCTAGTTCACCGTTCTCACAGCATCGGCGATGTTGTGCCCGACGTTGCTACTGACGGCAAACGTTTAGTCGAGTTCACCTGAAGCGCCCTTTAGTTTTATTCTCTGGATGCTAGCTTTAGTTGCTAAATTTCATTCTCGTAATAATTCACTAATTAAAATATTTATGCTAACATAATTCTTTTATTTACTCTTTGGGGGCAGGTAGGATGAACTGTGAGGAACACCAGGTCTACCGTATGAAGGCAAGAGAGATACATGAGCACATTCTAAAATTGTTGCTACTGGCACTATTGTATATGGCATAAAAACTAAATATTCTAATTACTACAATGTCCAATTTAGGCTAAAAAGGATGCCTACAAGGTTGGTGAAATCAAGGTTGTTGTCATTGATGTCTCATCTGATGATGACGATGTGAAGAAACCACTTGTAGTTTCTCGCAAGATAAAAACTAAGATGGCGAGACGAAGAGCTAAGGCTTATATGAAAAGATTTAAATTAGTCGAGAAACCGAGGATCCTTATTAGTAGAGGTGTGGCATTGCCTAAGTACATGTTTTGCTACATTTATATGCAGCTATACATATAGATTATTACTTTCTAATATTTTCTTTCTAGGTCCAAAGATGATGGGGGCAAGGAATTCAATGATCACTGCATGTTCGGAAACAATTTGGAATTAACTTTTGACCAAGTTTCTTCCCTCAAAGCGATAGTTAAAGGACACAAGCCATTTATACCATACTATGTGTACAAGATGAACAAGTCAAATGTCAGCGCTAGGAAGGCCAAGATGGTTAACATTTGTTATTATTTCAATATTGAAAGTTTCTTATGCACATTGAACTCTAGCCAACAACTAATATTCTTCTTCTCCTATAGTAATTTTCAACTAGCTACAGCAGTGCCCACCTCAATAGCTATCTCCCAAAGGGTTTACCACTCATATGCTCCCACAAGACCATTTTTCAGCATGTTTACTTCTTAGAAGGCATGAATGGTTCTGCCCAGATGACAAGTGGCTGGTCTAAGCTTCTTGAACTCGCTGGAATTAGGAAGGGGAATGTGTGCCTATTCAGTTTTTTAATGTAGGGGCAAGTAGTCTTCATTGGTAGTGTTAATGTTCTATAGTGAGACTAAAAAGTATTTCGTTTATTCTGCTATTGGATGCACCATTAAAGTAATATGTTGTTAGTGAACTTGTACTGGTGAGGAACTTGATGTCACCCTGGTGCTGTACATGCTAAGTAATATTATCTCCATATGCTATGTCTATATTTGGTTGATTGAGTGCATGTTGTTGCCTTTCTATGTACTCTTAAAAGATGATTTAAAAATGTGCTATGTTGTGTTCTCTTTTATGGTTGTGCGAAACATACATATATATTGTGTTATTCTTCTATTTTCAATTTCTTTAATTCCTGTGACTGAGAGCTGGTCTGTAACATCTACACTGAAGTATTTTATATGGAACAAACAACTAGACAACTGAAGCGGTTACAATTGTATATGGTCCCAAACAGCCTGTCACAGGTTCGATTCTTTCTTTGCCTAGATAATTTTTTCTCTTATTTAATTTCTTGAAGCGCACTGACAGTTGGGGCCGGCCAAAAACCCATCTGATACCATGAGACACTACCGTGCAGACCGATCTGACATGTGGGCTTGACACACAGATGGCACGGTCGATGAGAAAAAAATCGACCATGGGCCACGACGAAATACATGGCGAATAAAGCAGGAGAGGAATCTAAATGGCGAACTGGGCTTCAGGGCCTGGGACAAAAACTGCGACGAAATCTACCGCGACGAACCAAAGGAACATGATGGAAAATTGGGTTGGAGGGCCTTCTAGGGAGTTGTGACGAAACGGGCAAGAACATCAGGGATCCGCGACCTTTTTAGGGAGCGTCATAAATAAGCGTCATGGACTGCCCAGATTCTTGTATTGAATGTAAGGCCCACCCATCAGTGACTTAGAACATGATTCAGGGTTAAAGCGGAGGCAAAAGAGTACCGAACACGGGATTGGAGAGAAATTTCGAGTCGGGGTATGGTTTTCAGTCGTTGATCCAATAGTGCAGACGATGGCCTCTAACACCGGTTCATAAGGCCCTCTAACAGCGGTTATAGAACCGTTGTTGAGCGTTCGGTGTTAGAGCCCCCCTTTAACAACGGTTCTTATACTAACCGTTGTTAAAGGGTGGCGGACGTGGAGCTGCCGCAGCGCTCAGTCCCCCCCCTTCAACACCGGTTCGTAACACGAACCGGTGTTAAAGGTTCTCTGCCGTGGCAGGAAAACTGCCTATATATCTGTCGCGGCAGAGTTCTGCCGCCGCCCCATGCGCGGCGGGCACGGGGGGACAGGGACGGGGGGAGGGGGTATCAATCGGGAGAGGTATATACATACATCGTCGGTACATACGAGTACATGAATAATTAAGCAACTATTACTATACACAAACATCGTCATTGTGGTATTATCCGTACACGTTGAAGCATCAAGTACAAGACAAACACGTTCAAGCATGTATACAAAATAACACGTTCATTTTGAATATATAAAAAGTTCTCCGCCAGGCGTGACGACCTCATTAAGTATGAACCCCGCCAATTCCTCTTGAATGGCTCGTATGCGGTCAAATGGTAGGATTTTGTTCCGCATCCGTTCGATCTAAATATATATGAAGAATGGGGTCAATATATATATATATAAGAATGAAACTCAACACAACTGATGGTAATAAAATAATGTTGTGTATACTTTGTTTACTTACTCTAAGTTGTTTTAGTGCGGCTTGGCCCGTCGCACATATCGTGTTGCGAATAAACTCGCAAACATAGTATCCACATAAGTTATTGTCGGGTCCCTGATGCGCGCACTTTACGAGAATAAAGAGTTCAATCAAAATAATAATCAATAAAGCATGATATAATGGAATTGGAAGCAAAATCAAAGAGATACGCAGACCTAGCTGGCTAGTATTACATACATTTTGATCTACAAATCTTAGTTCTTCTGATCATTCACCCACGGCCCTACCCATGAACCTTTTCCAAACCCTGTCCGGCAAAGAAAATGGATAAAGGAGTAATTAATTACTTGTTGTCACGAAAGTTGTCAATCTAGTGCGATAATATGATTGAAATTACCTTTGGAGCATCTCTTTAAAGTCTGCCTATAGCTCTTGGTCTTTTCGTACCGAGTCCATGACAAGAACTTTTCCTCAGAATAAAGTGAAACCTACGCACGCATAACTCATCATCAGTTACACTTAACATCGAGTAAGCCGAAACAGAATGTGTACAAGAGAGGGTAACACTCACGAGAAGTTGTAAGGCAATAGTATTTCCCTTTTGGTTTGTTGTCTCAGTAAAGACGTTAGCAAGAAATCTTCTGTTTGCCCGGGTTTGTGTTTTACCACTTGTTCATGAACTCTATTTGGGTCAACGAACCCAATGTCAAAAGGGCCACCTTTCATGCATTCCATAACCTTTTTCCTGCATAATAGTATAAACATATATAGTGAGCATATATATACATGTAATTAATGAATTGAATGAGCTGAGATAGAAATTACAAAAATAGTACTTACACACAATAAAGGCTGATGGCAGCTTTGTCGAGTTCCTTCTGATTGAATAAAAATGCAAGTATTGAATGTTGAAGGTGATCTCGTTGTCTCCGCACAAGAAAATTTGATATCTTATAGGCGCCGTGATCCATTCTTCCTTTCTCGTCTTGAATAAATCAAGGTAACACTTACGCAATATTCGCATTTTTGTTGGTAGATTCTTGAACTTCTCTTTCTTGACGAGATTCTTCCCGTACTTCCATGGTTGTATGGGGTTGACATCGCCTTTGGGCAAGCGGTCTCCCATGATGTTCAAGTATGCAATTTAGGTCATCCACATCTCATTGGCCTTTCTTTATAGCTCTTCCTCGTAATTGTTTACAGGAGGAGCTATATGTGTGTCGAACACTTGGAGAGGTGCGCACGATTGGTTTTCCTGCTCTCCGAGCATGGGAACTGTTTTCTGGGGTGCCGGATGACTACTAATTTCAGACTCCCTCCGCCTTGCATCCCCCTTCATAATCTGGTGCTCGTAGTCCGGCACAAGTGGGGTTTCAGGTTTCAAAAGATTATTGTAAAACTTCTCCACCACCGCGGGATCTAGTTTCTCCTTTGGCTCGGCCCGTCTAGGTGCAAAGAATTTCTTGACCTCTTCTTCCGAGATCCTCATGTTCTCCTCGTCGCTGCGATTCCACGGTAATACCGGCAATGTGGCGGAAGGCTGCGGGATGTAGTTTCTTGAACTCTTTGGCGTACGGTTTCCTGCAAATTTCTTCGTGGCAGTGCTAGTGCTCTTTGTGGCAGTGCTCTTCCGCTTACGCTGACGCGCAGGAGATGGCTGGCGCGCCGGAGATGGATGATGCGCAGGAGATGGCTGGCGCACCGAAGATGGTTGACGCACAGGAGATGGCTGACGTGACGGAGATGGCTGACGCGCAGGAGATGGCTGAAGCGCCAGAGGCCGACGCAGCGAGACGAGTGAGTATTCGATGACTTGAGATGGCTGGCGGCTCGATCGGCCGACGCCATGGAGACGGCGGGGGTGCCAGTGGCCTCCAATTTGGAAGAACGATGTGTTCCTTCTTCCAAAGAATGGTTGTTTTCACTGCAAATTTGAGTTGAGTTTCCCCTTCACCTATAGCATGGTCAAGTTGTGCTTCCTCATATTCCTTCACAACCTCATCCACCCCGACAATAGAATAGCCATCTGGAATCGGTCGACAGTGGTAAGTTCCACCCACTACATGAGGTAAGGCATAGTCGATCGCCACCTTAATGGATAATCCCATTAATCTCACATGCAGCTCAGCGTGTTCACTCTCTGTGATCTCATACACGGGGTATCGCGGACCCGCCATTTCAAGTGTGGGTTACATGTTCTCCGTGGAAGCCACGCTGCTTTTCCGCGCAGAGTCTATGCCGTCGGCAGCTTCTAATGCAGGCTCTTCGTGCCGCTGAGATGGCCGGTAGCTTACTGGATATTTTGTGCATTCACTTGCGCCTGCAGCGCCACAAGTGCATTTTCTATCTATGTCATCCGATTTGTACGCTCTTTTTCTTTTCTTCCGCGCCATCTATAAGAGTCGCCCCACTCGGCAAACCCATCCTTCCACGTCATACCCCATGTGCCTCGTGCAAGTCCAGGGTGTTATTTTTTACCGATGGCGTGTGTCAGCTGGTCATTCTCTCTATTGGGATGGAACGTCCTAGCGGCTATTTCCTCGTATGTCGTGATGAGTTCAGTGACGGGTTTGGAAAGAATTGTTGGGAAGATACACAATCCCGTTTCTAGGTCCAACCTTGCCCCGATTCCGTAGAACCAAGTCTTTGCACATAGGTCCCACCCCTCTGTCTGAGGTGTGATCCCTCTAGCGCGCAGGGCCTTCTCAGCTTGCTCCCACTTAGGCCTCTGAGATATGTAGCCACCTGACCCCGTCCGCTGGTGATCTTACTTCTTCTGGGCATTTAGCGTATTGTTTCTGACCTCTTTGTAGCTATAGCACCTTCCTTGTACGCCAAAAATTTGGGCCAATGAGGTCTTATCTTCACATAATATGCGTCTTCGAAATCTGGAGTCTCGCGAGTTTTGACAAATTTGTTCAATTTTGTCTTCCAGTTGCGGAAATATTCAGCCATCTTCTTTAGATTCCAATCTTTGACCTTTTCCTTTATAACCGGTTTATTTGCATCCTCTGGCGGTAGGATGAAATTTACCAACAGCGAAGTCCAAAGCGTTTCGTTATATCTTTCATCGACAAAGGTACCCTCGCCCTTCTTTGGCTTATTAAAATATTCAATTGTGATTGGGATTTGGTCCCTAACAAGAACTCCAGCCTGACGTATAAATTTGTCTGCGTCCTTTTTGGGCTCCATCGGCCTGCCATCAACATGGACTGCTTTGATAGTGAACTTTGCACGATCTTTCAACCGATGGCTCGCGCCTCGCTTGCTATTTTTCATAGAAGAAGATTATTGTTGGCTGGTCGATCTGGAGGGCTAAAAGAAGAAAGAAGAGTTAATTAATACATGTACATATATACAAATCAATTGTTGCAAGTCAACAGAGGCTTAATACATGCATATACCTCGACGGACTTTGTAATCACTAAAGTGCGTTCATCAGAGTCGTCATCTTCTCCATGACTACTTGAGTTGTCATCATGTCTCTCCAAGTTCTGATATTGTGAGGTGTCCTCGTGGATCATGTTCTCCATTATTTCTTCCTCTTCAAGGTTTCTACTGAGTGGATCCATAGTTTCTAAAACAATAATATTATCACACAAATATCAGTAATACATCTATTGAAATGCTCAAGCAAGGATGATGATATGACAGGTTAAAAGTATTGAAATGTAACCCTAATACATGCTTGGTCATTCCAAACCCTAATTCGGAGAAACCCCGGACTCATATGAGAGGATGCATTTACTTCTTCTAATTAACTTGTCATGAAAGTTGATTAACAATGCATGGTTATTATAATGCTATATTGACATATGCACCTATAGATACAATAGGTACATATATATACATACACATAGGTACACCTATATATACATATACTAAAACATATACATACACCTATAGAGAAGGTCAGGGTTGACTGCGCTTCAATCGGCCTGAGCCGCATCGGCTGCGTAGTCGACAAGCCGCCAGCTCACAATCGGTGAGGAGCAAACCGATTGAAAAAAGTGAGCCAGCCGATCCATTGAGCTAGTACTACTAGGATAGGAGTTGGTAGATGTTGCATGTAGTCGTATGAGCTGGACACGCATGCGTATTCACGTGCATTCGGTCAGGCGGTGACCGATTCGTCCACTCGGCCAGGCAGTCGCCAAGTGAAGCATTTGACTGATGCGGCCCTGACTGCTCCTCACCGAATGGAGTTGAATCGGTCAAGGCCAGGCTTAGTAGTCCATTCGGCTAGGCCTAAGCCGACAATGTATTAGATTTTTAAATTATGAAATTCGTATAATACTTTCGAAAATAACTAAAAAATGTGTATTATTTAAAAAAAATCGCCATACACATACACATACAAATATATACATATATATAGATACAATATACATGTCTATGCAAAAAAAAAGTAGCTCATCGTCGGCGGCCGTACGTGGACACGGCGACGGGGAGGAAGAGGAGGATGCACGAGCCGGGGCAACGGCGACGGCGCTCCCGCGGGAAGGCGACGGCGAGGGAAGCGACGGCGAGGGCGTGGAACGTCACGGCCCGGCGACGTGCTCCCGTGGGATGCCGACAACGAGGGCGGCGACGGCGAGGGCGTGGACGGCGGCGATATACGGCGAGGGCGTGGACGGCGACGGCTCCTCTTCGCGCGCGCTTGATCGATCTAGCTATGGGGAAGAAGGAAGAGGCACGCGCGTTATAAATCCCCCCCCTTTAACACCGGGTCGTGGCTGGAACCGGTGTTAAAAGGGGGAATTCGTTTCGCGCCCCCTCCCCCCTTTGACACCGGTTCCAGCCACGAATCGATGTTAAAGGGGGGTGGGTATTTCGTTTCGCGTGCACCCCCCCCCCCCTTTAACACCGGTTCGTGGCTAGAACCGGTGTTAAAGGGGCATTTATTTCGTACATTAAAGGGGTGGGGGCATTTTTAATTCAAAAAATAGGATAGGATTTAGAAAATTCATATCTTTTTCATTTAAACTCAGAAAAATATGAATAATATATCATAATTTTTATAAAAATAAGATCTATCCATTCATATAAAAACATTTTGTAGTTACTGTAGATGAAAATTTTCAAAATGATTAAAACACTTACATATAAATTTTGATTATTCAATTTAGATAAAAAATAGTCAAACCCTAAAACTTTGAATTTAAGAAATATTAAGCATCTGAAAAGAAATCTAACCCTATTTTATTAGAGCAAATCATATTTTATTTTGTATTAACATTTTTGAATTGTTTGGATATTTAAATTTAGCATCTTTTGTGTACTTTGGAATCTGACAAAACTTTCAACATGAAAATTGTTTGCATTTGAATAATTAATCCTAAAACATTTTTTGTTTTTACAAAATAAAATTCTAACTATTCAAACTAGTAACAAATGGCAAAGGGCGGGGGCAGAATGCGCTTGAGGAAAAGGGCGGGAAGAAATTTTTATTACGATAGAATTGGAATTAAAGGACATAACGCAACTAACAGTAAGTTACATAAAGCACGACTAAAAATTAAGATACATAAAAGAACTGAAAATTAAGATACATTGCCAGATTAAGTCACAATCGGCCGAACTTGTTTGGAATGTTGAAGTGATTTAGTCATGCTCCTACCTACACCTATAATACTCGCCACTATAGTCGTCGTACTCGCCCCGGCCATCGTCGTTGTCATCGTCGGGTCGCCGTAGTTGAACCTTGAAGGATGAGTACGCATGGGCTAGATTTGAGGGTAACGCAAGCGGGGGTTAGAGTCGGAGACCGTGTCATAGGCCATGACGCTCTAGAGAGTCCGGCCGCGCCACCACCAGCCGACGGCCAGCCTCGATGAAGTTCGGAAGAGGTGGGCCATCCACCTCGTGCCTGGCGAGCGCCCTCTCACGCCGATCTCCGAAGAAGGCTTCCCAAGTCGGGAAATAGTCGGGATGCCAGTTGGGATTCCTCTCCTGCTCCGGCGTGAGCTCGAAGTAGTAGTGGTTCGTGATGGTCATCCGGCACGCCACACCTAGAGGGACAGGAGGAACCGGCACGCCTCTAGCACTCAGCATCCAGCCGATGGGGACGCAGTAGCCTAGCGGGCAGGGTTAGTTCGAGGCGCAAAGTGCCTCCGCCTCCCTGGGGGTTAGTGGTATGGTGGAAGCCATGGGAAAAAGTGATGAGGTTGCAGATATGAGTCTAGATATATGCAATGACAATGGAGGCCAATCCTACATATATATAGTGAGAAATGGCGAGAAGAAAACTGGCGGGAAGAACTGGCGGGAAGAAATGACGGGAAGAAATGGCGGGAAGAAAAATGGCAGGAAGAAAACTGGCAGGAAGAAAAATTGCGGGAAGAAAAATGGCTCATTTAATACATATAGTGTTAACGGAAGAAATATGACATTGATTTCCATGTTGAGATACATATGTGTGCCAAAAATGGCTCATTTAATATATATATAGTGTTAACGAAAGAAATATGACATTGATTTCCATGTTGACATACATATGTGTGCCAACAATGGCTCATTTAATACATATAGTCAATCTTATGATCGCGTCGGACGTAACCATGGAGTATCAACGTATAAAATAAGACATATAAAATTCTTGTGTTCATTGATATACGGGGCAACCAAGATAGATCTTTGTAAAACCGTGTAGTGTGCTTGATTGAGAGAATGCCCGTCCCTACATATCATTGCTTTACATTGTATGGTGCCTTTTCCACGCAGTCTCCCCTCATGTCGTGATTCTGGAACACCAATCGTCTTAAGGTCAGGAATAAAGTCAACACAAAACTCAATGACCTCCTCTGTTACATAGCCCTTGGAGATGCTTCCTTATGGCCTAGCACGGTTATGAACATATTTCTTTAAGACTCCCATGTACCTCTCAAAAGGGAACATATTGTGTAGAAATACAGGACCGATAATGGTAATCTCTTCTACTATGTGAACCAGGAGATGCGTCATAATATTGAAGAAGGATGGTGAGAATACCAACTCGAAGCTGACAAGACATTGGGCCACATTTGTCTGTAACCCTGGTAGGCTTTCTGGATTGATTACCTTCTGAGATATTGCATTGAGGAATGCACAAAGCTTCACAATGGGTACTTGAACATTTTTAGGTAGAAGCCCCCTCAATGCAATCAGAAGCAATTGCGTCATAATCACGTGGCAGTCATGAGACTTCAGGCTTTGGAATTTTTTCTCTGCCATATTTATTATTTCCTTTATATTCGACGAGAAGTCGGACGGGACTTTGATACCGCTCAGGCATTCAAAAAGATTTCCTTCTCTGCTTTGGTAAGAGTGTAGCTGGTAGGAGTTAAGTGGCGTCCTTTACCCTTCTCGTTCTCAGGATGCATAGGCTCTTTAGGGTCTTTCATACGTTGCTGGTCCTGCCGTGCTTTCGGTGTATCTTTTGTCTTCTCATACACTCCCAGGAAGCCTAACAGGTTCACGCAAACATTCTTCGTCACGTGCATCACGTCGATTAAAGAGCGAATCTCTAGGACTTTCCAATAGGGTAGGTCCCAAAATATAGATTGCTTCTTCCACATGTGCACGTGTCCGACATCGTCATTCGGAATAGATAGACTGCCAGGAACTTTTTCAAAGATTACTTCTAGGTCCTTGACCATACCAAATACCTCCTCACTAGTACGGAGGACAGGCTTCCTCTGGGATTCTACCAGATGTTTGAAATGCTTGCCTTTCTTTCTTATGGGATGAAGGTTCGGAAGAAATCGGCGATACCCTAGGTACACAACCTTCTTACATTTATCCAAATATATACTTTCAGTCTCATCTAAACAGTGCGTGCATGCTTTGAATCCCTTGTTTGTCTTCCCTGAAATGTTACTAAGAGCAGGCCAATCATTGATGGTTACGAAAAGCAACGCTCATAGGTCAAATGGCTCCCCTTTGTGCTCATCCCACATACGTACACCGGGTTTGGTCTACAGCTATAAAAGTTCTTCAACTAATGGCCTTAGTTACAAATCAATGTCATTGCCGGGTTTCCTCGGGCCTTGGATGAGCACTGGCATCATAATGAACTTCCGCTTTATGCACAACCAAGGAGGAAGGTTATAGATACATAGAATCATAGGCCAGGTGCTATGACTGCAGCTCTGCTCCCCAAAAGGATTTATGCCATCTGTACTTAGACCAAACCTTAAGTTTCTTGTGTCACGTGCAAAGTCCGGGTACTCTCGCTCAACTTTTCTACACTGTGACCCATCAGCAGGGTGTCTCAACATCGCGTCTTTCTTACGGTCTTCCATGTGCCATTGCAATAACTTGGCATGCTCTTTGTTTTTGAAAAGACGTTTTAACCGTGGTATTATAGGAGCATACCATATAACCTTGGCAGGAACCTTCTTCCTAGGGGCCTCGCCCTCAACATCGCCAGGGTCGTCTCGTCTGATCTTATACCGCATGCAAGGTATACCTGCATGCATCCAAATTCTCGTACTTCTCACCGCGGTAGAGGATACAGTCATTAATGCAGGCATGTATCTTCTGCACGTCTAATCCTAGAGGGCAGACAACCTTCTTTGCTTGGTATGTACTGTCGGACAATTCATTATTTCTTGGAAGCAGATTCTTCATTTTTACCAACAATTTTGAAAATGCGTTGTCAGTCACACCGTTCTCTGCCTTCCATTGCAGCAAATCCAGTGTGGTACCTAGATTTTTGTGGCCATCTTCGCAAGTTAGGTACAATAATGTTTTGTGATCCTTTAACATCTGCTACAGCTTCTTCTTCTCCTTTTCAGTTTCACATTATTCCTTTGCATCAGTAATGGTCTGACCAAGATCGTCATCAGCGGGCTCATCTGCTGCCTCTTGATCTTCATTATCTATCCCCGTTGCAGTATCATCGTATTCAGGATACATATTATGATAGTTGTCATCATCCTCTTCTTCTTTGTTGTTTTCCATCATAACCCCTATTTCTCCGTGCTTGGTCCAACAATTATAGTTGGGCATGAAATCGGATCGAAACAGGTGGGCCTGAATGGTTTTGGTATTTGAGTAGTCTTTCTTGTTCTGGCAGTGAACACACAGACAGCACATAAAACCATTGTGACCATGGTTTGCCTTAGCCAGAACGATGAAATTTTGAAGGCCCGTAATGTACTCGGAAGTGTGTCGGTCACCGTACATCCATTGCCGGTTCATCTGCATTATATAGTATATCAAAAATTAATAGGGAGATGACCACTTATACAGTACATCAATGACACATGAAAGGATAAAGTTGCCGACCTCGACCGAGAAGGAAAGAGCAACGAGAAAACTTAATTCGAGCTCTCGGGCATTTCACCGAACACCTCTTGTGCATAGGAAAAAACACAAACTAGCACACCTCTCACCCTCTTGCTAAGCTCCAAAATGAGAGAGTGAAAAAATGAGAGAGAGGGGTGTAGGCTGCAGTGTGTTATATAGGCCCACCCCCTTTAACACCGGTTCAAGCCACGAACCGGTGTTAATAACACCGGTTCGTGGCTTAAACCGGTGTTAAAGGGGGTGCGCCTTTTTGCTTTCTGGACCACGCTGGTACGGGCGCCCCCTTTAAGACCGGTTCGTAGAAGAACCGGTGTTAAAGCCCATTTCCGACCTCAACCAAAGGCCTCGTTTCCACTAGTAATCGTCAACATCCCATGGGCTAAAAGAATCGGGACGACATGGATAACTGTTTGAGCCGAAACAATCTAGCGCTATTATTTACTCCGATGTGCCCAAATTGTGCACATATGTGTATCTTGGAGTGACGAACACTGTTTTCGGTGGAATTTTTATTTTTGTTGCATGGAAATGTCATTTTCCAGTCTCCGGGTGCCAAAAATTGGGTGTTTTTTTGCACCAACCAACAAAATTAAGTTTCAAAATATTACCACCCCATTTTATAATAATATTATGTGCATTCTATAAACAATGTCCCAACTAGGGTATCTAAAAGCTTTTCATACATCTCTCAACAAAAAGACAAAGTCCTTCTTAACTGGAAGAAAGTGGGTTAGATTTGAACTACAAATACATGTTTATTGTTCATGATCTTTTGTAGAAATCATTTTATCTTGACAATATGCTACTCCCTCGGTTCACTAATTTAAGACCTTCTAAATATTTTAAAGTAGACTAGATTCGTACTAAAATGGGTAAATCTAACCAATAAACACGTCTAGATACATGTATTTCGCAAAAGAGTTAGGTTTTACATTAGCGGAGGGAGTATTTAATCATAGATACACTGAAATTTCACTCCCACTGTTTTGAAATCGGTATAACTAATTCAATAAAAAATGAAAAAACTTTTGCATATAAATATGAAGAATGTTGTTTTTTCTAATAGGCTTAATCCGATGTCATATACAAAATTGACGGTTAATGTACTAAAAAATGAATAAAACGGGTGAAATATCTTTGACATGTGCATTGCACGAGCCAAAGATGTACATCATCACAGCTTTGCCGTGTATTACACATGGCAAATATGGGACACTTCTTTGCCGTGTGCGGGATTTCCCCCTCTCCAGTTTGACCGGTGGCGGGAAAATCTTTGCCGAGTTTCCGTCAGAAGGAACTCTCAACAAAGTCTCATTCTGGTACGGCGCCATTAGACACATGGGTGAAGCCATGTATGCTCGGTATTTTGCCGAGTATACTTTTTCGCCGTGTGCATTTTCTGCTCTTTGCCGTGCAATGGTTCTTTACCGTGTGTGTTTTATCGATTTTGCTGTGTTCCAGATCTTTATTTTGTGCCTTGCCAAATTTTGACATGTTACATATGTTTACCGAGTGCAATACATGCCATAGTTTCGCTTTGCCGTGTTCCAGGGAAAAAGCTCAGCAAAGACGGAAACACTCACAAACAAATTATTTTCCGGTAGTGACAATACCTAGTGTTGACATGCATACACGACATTTGGAGAAAACAATAAGGTGATCGATATAGGAGGTCGACGTGGTTTGTTTTTTATCATGTGTATTTTTTGAAACACATAATAATAATCAATTTTCGTTGAGGGGAGGTGCGCGTAGCACCATGGTCTCGATTGTGATTCCTGGTCCGAAGGCGAGCATGGCGCCCCACTCTGGCAGCAGATTATCGTTACCCGTCTCCTTCCGACGGCGGCGAAGCTCATCGAGCACGAAGACAATGGTTGCACCGCTCATATTGCCGTACTCGCGAAGGACATGCCGGCTGGCCGCCAACTTCCCTGGCTCCAGCTTCAGCTCCTTGTCTATGTTATCCAAGATGGGACGGCCACCGGGGTGCACCGCCCAGAAGAGCTCGTTCCAGTTCGAGCACGGAGCATCACCGACTCCAGCACTGAACGCATCGACGAGACATTGCTTGATATTTTGTCCTATTAGCATGGGCACCTGGATGCCGAGGTGGAAGTCCACGCCGGCTCCCGAGACCTGCATGCCGAGCACATCCTGGGTCCTCGGTATTGTCATCTGCGTGGCGGAGATCATCTCGAACAGCGGGCGCTCACCTTCACTGAAAGGGCCGGCGCCCACGATGACGGCGCCGGCGCCGTCGCCGAACAAGGTCATGCCAATGAGGTTGCTCCCGTCGGGGGTGTCGAAAGAGATGATGGTTAGCTCAGCGCAAGCCACGAGGACACGTGCGCCATGGTTGTTCTCGGCAAGTTGTTTGGCCAGGTGAAGGGCCCTGCCACCGCCATAGCAGCCGTGCAGACTGAGTATGGTGCGGGAGACAGTGGGACGGAGGCCGAGGAGCATGGCAAGCTGGAGATCGAAACTCGGTGCCTGCCAGGCGGAGTAGGTGCTGAAGACGAGGTGGGTGATGTCGGTGGCTGGGCGTCCCCACTCGGCGATGGCCTTAGTCGCTGCGGACTGCGCTAGTTTCGGGATGGCGGTAGCAACCATGTCGATGCGAGCGTCAAGACTGTTGAGGAAATCCGGGTGGGCAGCAGCTAAGTCGTCGTTCAGGTGGAAGTGGCGTTTCTCGATGCCTGTTTTTTGGCCTGAACAAAAAGAAATTCATTGTAATACTACTTCGGTGTGTTTACTATAAAATGTTATGAATAGACCTAACTAAGTCCTTGTATGGATTCCTCGTCTTTGAAAAAAGTATGACCAATAGAGGTTCAAATGTATATAAAACAAATAACTTTTTATAATTTTCTACTACTGCATAGTGGGCATAAATCTCATACAGTAATAAATTTCCAGAGTTTTATATGGCACTTCAATTGGATCCTCTCTCCACCCAATGTTGCTCTGAAACCATTTGCATCCTAACCACCACTTTTTGTTCGGTATCCCCTCCTTGTTTTCTAACTTTGGTAAAAAAAATTGATACTAATTCGTTTTGAAGAGTGTACAAACCCATTGAAAGTCCCTATGGTCCTCTTAGATGTATACTCATCATACACATATACTCACGTATCTATGGGAGGCGGAAATCGAGAGGTATATAGTAAAAGAAACAAAAATTTAAAACGTGGCATGCAAAGACGTAGATCGCTATAACGGAAGATGAGATGATCAATCGGTTAGAATATAGAGTATACCCTGTTGGACTAACTACACATATACAGAGGTATATATGGTCTAAATATAGGTTTCGACGGATTTAAAAGAAATTGGCTCATACAAAAGTAATTTTGAGGGGGACACCGCAAGCACACCTCACTAACCACAAGGCATGTCTAGACAAGCTTCCAATCCATCGTAAGAACTATTCCTACAAAAGTGGGGCTCTTTATATATTTCGTATAATTTCTCTTTATATTTTTCTCTCCAACCAATGAAATGATTATAATTAGTAAGAACATGCTGATTGTCTTGTTGCGAAAGGAATAATTAAATTATGTCATCAGGGGAGAATGGCCACGCATATATGCTTACAAATTCTCTTCATCTTGTCCTTTAGTTCAGTAAGGTGGTCAGTCTTTGTCTTGCGGAATATGTGGTCGGCGAACTGATCCTGGCGTATTACGACGCTCGTCGGGTTCGCAGTGCCGATGGCGAGCATTGCCGCAGGGCTTTCTGCGTGCTGCTGCATGCCCCGCTGGCTCTCACGCACACCGGTCGTGGCCGATGGAATTCAAGACTTCTTTTGGTGTGTGACAGAGAGCAGTATATCTATGGGGCTCTCTAGGCTCAGGCTTTATAGTTGTTTCCATGGCCGAGCTAACAGCAACAACCCATACAAAGTCTCAGCCACTAATTAATCCATCTCTTCAATATTTCCTCAAAACCCAATCATACAACGTGTTTGGCAATATTTCCTAAAAGCCAATCATTTTTTTTGGAAAGGAGTATATATTGATATAAAAAGATATCAATTATATCTAATCTCTACAACAGCGCATGCCCTAGCGGCCTTGCGGATGCATACAACCCAGAAAAAGAAAGAAGATTACAAAAAAGAAAAGTCTCGCCACAGAGAACGATTCCTTAAAACAACGACATTAATACCACCAGAACAACACAAAAAGTCCAACCACTGCAATAGCGACGTCTTCAAGAAGAAAACAGTGCACAAGCATCGTCATCGTCCGATCAAAGCGTCAATACTGTTGAGAAAATCTGGGTGGGCACCAGCTAATTCGTCGTTCAGGTGGAAGTAGATTACTCGATGCCTTTTTTTTTGGCCCGAACAAAAAGTAATTCATTGTAATACTACTACTTTGGTGTGTTTACTAAGAATGTTATGACTAGGCCTAACTAAGTCCTTGTATGGATTCCTCGTCTTTGAACAAAGTATGGCCATTAGAGGTTCAAATGTATATAAAACAAATAATTTTTATAATTTTCTACTACTACATAGTGGGCATAAATCTCATACAGTAATAAATTTCCAAAGTTTTATATGGCTTCAATTATTAGATCCTCTCTCCACGCAATGTTGCTCTGAAACCATTTCCATCCTAACCACAAGCAGGCATGTCTAGACAAGGCTTCCAATCCATTATAAGAACTATTCCTACAAAAGTTGGGCTCTTTATATCTATTTCTATTATATATTAAAAGGAATATACATATGTCTAAAGGAGCCGCCATGTTAAACCACATCACCTAAATTATTTAAACAGTTAGGTCTAAAATTTATGGTTATGATTTAATGATTTATGTGTAATTTCGTGACTGTGTAATTTCGGTTGACACGATTTTTTTTTAAGATACGGTTGACACGATTAATATACAGAGGAGTTGAGTCGTTTCCGTAGAACTACTTTTAAACGACGTGGACTCTCTCCATCTATTAAACGTGGTTAGTGGACTCTATTCAGAAGAAAGAAATGTACGCTAGCCGAGTCTGTTCAGAAAAGCAATACTTATTATGCCTGTTCCGAAAGATTGCTCCTAACTGTATGATTGAAGACGACCCGAAATGTTAATTAAGAGTCCTCTCCATACACGTGTGTGCGTCGGATATGCATATGGAAAGCGTCTTAAAATTATGACAGGTAGAAGAGAGCATATGTGTTGATATTTGTAGTACTTGGGCTTTTTCTTGGAAATTACTCACGTAGATGGGCATGTACATCCTAGACTGCAAATTCAAATTGCACACATGAGTACACGCCTGAGTATACGAAAAGGTCAAGGTTGTATTATTTGTAGACAACAAGTAGGGAATCATATAAACATTTCCATAATTTTTTAAAAAATGCTCTCTTCAAGTGTGCATGCACCTCTTTAAGTTATTGACAATAGTCTAGCTTTACCGATCCATTAAAAATATTTGATAGATAACAAACCAAAATGAAGGCCAACAAAAAAGTCTCCGGGTAAAAATAAACGAGAGAATTTCTTATTTGACACTAGTCTCAAATATGATTCTTTATTTGACACCGATTATTTTTTACTTCCTTCTTTGACATCTATTATAAATACACTACCGTATGTCCTGTTACATTCTTCCATCAACCTTTTTCTAACTGGACCAAAATACCCTCCCCCCCGCGTAGTAGCTCGTGCAGGTCAGGCATCAAATGGGTTTCCTTTTAAAGAAAAACTGGCAGGGATCAATCTCCTTAGCTTTCTCTACGGCGCCTCAGGATTTGCTTATACAATGGACCAGATTAGCTTTTACTACTAGAAAAATATGGGCATCATCAAATTAGCTTTTTTTTGGACCGTCGGAGTTTCTTATCACCATTGTAGGCCAGTTGTCAGGCCAGTTCATATCATACACACGCGCAGTCAAAGCCAGATGGAAGACGCGACACGGATTGTCACCTCACGTGGGCATGTACAACACCATCTAGTCAGCCGTCTGTAGCATGTACCACGTAGGAAATTTACAAACGTGGAAGGGAGAAAGCTAGGAGAGAGAAGAAGGGTGTCTGTAAATGGGCAGACAATCGAGTTTCTTCAAATTCGCTAGTTCTCAACGGTCTTTTTCCCGTTGTATGCCTTGGTCGTCGGCAGCATGCAGTTATATGGCTGTTTTTTCCTTTGTTTTCATCGCCGGCGGATCAAGACGAGAAATAGACGCAGAGTTACAGACAGCCAAAAAGACAGGCTGTTGTATAGGGAGTTTGTTACCTCTGCCTAGAGGTGACATGGAGAGTTGTTACCAACGGGTGGCGTGTGAACTAATCAGGGACGGAGGCAAGGGGGGACGAGCGGGGGCCAGACCCCCGTCAACGATCCGGTCGTTTCTTTTCCTCGTCCGCTGTTTGTCTGCCGGTCGCAGATGTGGAGCCGTCTATGACAGTTCCCAATAGCAAAGTCGGCGGGACACCGTATAACAAATGTGGCAGCGATCTACGGAGCACCACTATACGGACACAGCAAGTAGCCGGAACGGGAACGAGGCGAAGAATTCACCGCTATACGGGCGCAACAAGTAGCCGGAACGGGAACGAGGCGAAGAATTCAGGTTAGTTTATACTCCCTCTAATCCTTATTGTCTGAAATATGCCTCATATAGTTTCGGAATGTTAGATTAGTTTTTGTCTCAAATATATCGAAGTATTGTAGATCTTCTAAAGGGAAAAACTATAGAAGTAGAGTTGTAGGAACTACCAGGACGTGGGAACTACAAACATGAAAATTTGTTGGCAAATATTCGGTTCTCCACTTTACCTTAAACAAGATATGAAGAAAAGAGACTGAGATCAATTACTCCTTCCGACCCATATTAGTTGACTTTAATTTGGATGTATCTATCACACAAACTTGTCTAGATACATCCAATTGAAATCAACTAATATGGGTTGGAGTGAGTATAAAGAATTCTAGACAACTCCATGTGAATATGATGCTAATGCAAATCCGAACGATTTTGCAAATTAGTTTATAATACTCCCTCCGACCCATATTACATGACTTAGATTCATCTAGATATGAATGTATCTAGTTAAATTTTAATGGTAGATATATCTAGATAAATTTGAATCATCTAATAAGGATCGGAGAGGAAGCAGAACAATCCTAATTCTAATGACGGTGATCTTCGTAATCATAGAGCCAACTTCACATTAATATATTGTGACTATTTGAACTTTACGATATCTACAATGGTACGGATGCATTGGTTTTGAACTTTTGTTACCTCTCGCCACCCCTATCCCTGAATCCTGGCTCCGTCCCTAACTAATGTACATGCCCTTAGGCTAACCTAACGGTCAATGCAACCTTGGTACACCTGGCTTGTAGGCATCTTACCAATGGTCCTAGTGGATGGGGGTAGCTACGCACCTTTCTACCAAAATCCACACACCCGTTCTACAATTTGTTTTGCCAGGGGCAAAGAAGTCTTTGTAGATTCTAAACTAACACCGTTAGATCTCAAAATACACTAAAGTGTCATATAAAGCAAAACAAATTCTTTGCCCCTGGCCAATAAAAAAAAGCTTCGCTCATGTGAGAGACGTTCGCCTCCACTAAGTGAGAGACGTGGCTATGGACGAAGCTTCGCCCATATTGTGCTCAAAGTCCATAGCCACGTCTCTCACATGGGCGAAGCTTTTTTTATAGTGCAAGTCGAAACAAAGGCGAACAAAACAAATTCTCATTAGAAATTAAAGATCTGTCAAGGTCCCTCGAGGAAGCCAACATGACGAGTACGGCCCTACGATCCTCTTCATGAGACAACCTACAGGACCAGTCGTCTCGCTGACAGGCTTACATGAAAAGCACGAGTCCCACAAAAGATAGCCCACGAGCATGTTCGCTTCCTCAAGTGGCCCAAGCAAGACATGACTATGGCTATCTCCTTGCGACTGGGTTCGGAGTCATCAACGCTTGCAATTAGCGAACCGATGACTTTGTAACCATGTTTTTTAATAATCAGACTACATCGACTTGCTTGTTTGTCTGATCAACCGACGAAATACCCAACACTCTCTTTTTCACGAAACTCTAAGTCCATAACAATGGTCATTGTCGAGGTTACCCCTCGTTAACAACAGTAGTAACAACATACAAGTTCAACACCTCCTGGCCTCCGCCTCCTCCCTATGGCGTTTCCTCCACTTCTTGCTGTTATGTCCCTTGATCCTGGGCACCTTGGGCTTGACCGGGGCATGTCACCCTCTGTGATGGACACACGTTGGAGTTTGTGGAGGCGAATGTCGAACACCTTGTGCTCAGCAAAGAAGGCGTGGACGTTCATAGTATCACCGACTTTGGGGGTGCATGAGCTCACGTCCTCAGAATGCGTCATGAGACAGTTGCAGTCTGTGGTGCTGAGTCTCCTTTTGCGGAAGGGGCACTGTGGCATCCCGCAAAACCACTACTAGAAAATCGCGTTGAATTTGTGCATTGCATCGTCATCATCATGCATTGTTTGCATAAAACTATGTTTGCAAAGCCCGTGTTGTTCTCTAAAAACGCCCCATCTTTATTCAAACCCCAAAGCCCGGGTCTCCGGATTATTTTGTTTTGTTGCTACCGGTCCAATTAAAATAAATAAAATATTTATTTATTTTAGTAGGGCCAACCCGACCAAGGCCAGATTTTAAACGGTCCAACTACACTCCTAAATCCTAAAGTTACCAACTAGTCTACCCACCCCTTGGCCACATCACCCCACCCAATCCCCTAACGCCACCTCACCCTCTCCCCTCTACCCAATCCTAATCTGCCACATCACTCCCTCCTCTCTTTTCTCTCCTCTCTCATAGCCCTCCACCGCCCCACACGCCTCACACCCACAACACACGCACTCAACCACTCGCCTCCTTCTCCTCCTCCCATCTTCGCTCGCCACCTCTAGATCGGAAATCTTGCAGAGACAAGATCGCCCACCGCTGGTGCCACTCGAGATCGACAACGACAAGGTCGTCGGGACCCCAAGAACTCCAGACCGATCCGATGACCAAGCTCGATCCCGTGAACCAAGGGCCACGCCAGACCGAAACTCAAGAAACCCCAAGGTCGCCAACACGGATGCACCAAGTTATCCATCGAGGACACCAAGATCGCCGAGAGAGAAGGACCCCACAAGACACGAAGGTGTCCAAGAATCTCCGAGGAAAAACGGAACCGACAAGATCGCTACCCGAACATCAAGATCGCCTCACGGAATCCGCGGACCCAACAAGATCCTCGCGACAAGACCGACAACATGGCCCCACATCACAAGAGATGCGCCAAGCTCTAACCCGATATCCGAGCCACGACGGAACCCCAAGATCGCCGAGACCCCTAATGTGAACCTTTCCGAGAACCCTATTTTATAATATAATAACAACTTGTCATATTTAATTGTTCATCGCATACATTCATGTGGTTTGGGGGCCTTATGCGATTCATCTAATAATTAAATATGGGGCCCATATGCGGGCAAATCTAGTCTCATATTGGCCTCAATTAAATTTGCATAATTTTATCTTGTTCAAACAACATTTAATGTGCGGGTAGATGAACAACATGAACTACCTAATTAATTGTCGGGACCAATATGGCCTAATTGCATCGCATCTTTGCCATGTCATTCATCATACATGCATCATGCCGATCTGTGGTATTAAATAGTGCATCCGGTGTTCTTCTAGTGTTTTGCTTCTTCCGGATAAGGCCGTTGAGTTGATGTGAGCGCACCGATCTTCGGATGAACCTTCGTCAATGTTTTCGAGCATCTCCTCTTTCTACCTATCTTACTTTTATAGTATTTATTCCCTCCTGTTGATCTATTGCTATACGTGTTGCGATGCTTTAGTTTCTTTGGGATATACCGTGCAGCCCTATATTGCCTTGGACACATCCTATTACCTGTTGTTTGGTAGATAGTTGGACTTGTCCGTGGTCGCTTGCTCCAAATGCCAGATGTATTGCCGCATGTTGATGTTGGAGATGATTCTAGTTTTACTTATCATTCACTTTAATTGTTTAACAACTAAAATTGAAATAAGGCATCGGTGGGTGATAGATAATATTTGGTTCACTTGTGTCCGTAAGACCCCGAGTACTTGATACATGTTCCTTGATTTATCGCTATCCACATCCGGAGGTATATGGGACCAGCTTGATTTTATTTCTTGGGGCCACAAACTAGTTTGAGGTTTTATTTGATCCTGTACTTATGCCATGCTACTTTCTGAATTTAAATTGTGCGAGAGGATCGGGACACGATTCCGGTGTCGACAAGCCCAGCCACACTTTCGGGTTCCCACGCTCACAACCAGATACCCAAACCTTGAGCTGGATCTACTCAATGGGTGGCCCAAATATTTCCAATCCCGTGATTGTTCACCGTGAAAGCCTCGTTGGGTTTTGATTTGGTTTTCCGAGGTTGATCGGCGTGTGTTGCTATTGGTGCACCCCGCGGGTAAAACTTTTCAAAAGCGTGGTCCGTGGATATGGACGACTTGGAGCATATCTCGATCATAGACAAGCATAACTAAAGTTTATTGTTATGAATTTGACTTATAATGACTAGTAATCAGCTTCACTATAATGGAATGGCTAATAATACGCCCACAATTGCTTGTTTACCATTGTACTGACTAGTAAGTATTGCAAATAAAAGTACCAACAAGCTGGTTTTGGGTTTATCTCATGCTATGATTAGTAATTGTTGCAACTTAGCGGAATGGTTAACTAAAAGTGCATTTTATCGGACGATTATCTAAACCGACTAGTAAAGTGCGCAACTATAATCGAATAAGTAAGTGAGTTCCTCGGTTGACTTCCTCGTTTGGTCTCGAGAAACACCAGATGGGTTTGTTTGGTGCTAGCTTCAGGTTGGATCCGTTAAGGCATTCTCATCCCTCTCGATATCCCCAGGTTGTATCGAGTCTCTATAGGTCTACCATACCTATGTCGCCTCTTTTTCCTTTGCCCTTTGGCACCTTTTGTTTAAGCAGGTTTTGAGAGGTTACCCTTCCCGGCCATTGGGCAGGGTTATGGACGCCATTGGTTATTTCTTCGGGCTCTTAGCCCCATTTGCATCTTGTCCGTACGGGCGTTCTATCGTTTTCAAGGTGATTTGGATCTTTGTATATTATATCGTATTCTTGACTCTTTGAGTCATATATATATCTGCTGGGTCCCATCGAGGACTGTTGTGTAATGTTATTACTTCGTTTTCCACCCGCACGAAAGTGCCTGGTGGGCACCTTTGAATCGTTTCTATGCGGGTTTGGCGAGTTTCGCTAAAACTTGCATAGGGCCGATTCTGAGGGTGTGACAGGCACCTATAGACGTTTCCAGCGAATTAGGAGTCGAACTGGAAGGACTTCAGCCTCCTCGGCACCTGATGACCATTTGGGAAAGAAGTCCCTTCGAAATTGGATTTGTTATCGAAAGGATATTTTTAAGTATTTATCTAAAGGAAGGAACAAATGCGGATAAGAGAAAAAAAATTAATTTATTTTGTCCAAGTGAGATATATGGAAATAGCAAAAGCAAAATAAATAAAAAAGAGCGTGAGAGCCAAATGAATCGAAAGGTTCATGTTTGGTTCACCTGGGGAATTAATAGGACTATTGCGAGCGAAACGAGCAGGGCGAGCTTTGGATGAATCAATCTATTATCGGGCAATCTTATTGGGAATAACAAGGGCTTCCCTGAATACCCAAAGTTTCATATCTGAAGCAAGTTTTCAAGAAACTGCTCGAGTAGCAAAATCTGCCCTACGAGGTGGCATTGATTGGTTGAAATATTGACGGGTTAATGTGAGCTTATCCATGAGGTTAGGCACTCTTCAAATAGGAATCCATTTTCTAACTGGCTTTCGTGCTTTGGTGAGTCGCCCGAGATCTTTCCGATGACCTATGTTGTGTTGAAGGGATATCTATATGATCCGATCGATTGCATAAGACCCACGGTAGCAATAGAACGGGGAAAGTATTCTCTTTTGTAATTTAGAACAAACATAAACTAATTGTGTAGAAAATGAGTGGAAAAAGATCTGGATTAGACTCCCTTTCTTTCCAGGGTTTGTATTAAAAAATCCAACACCCTGTTCTGACCATATTGCACTATGTATCATCATTTGATAAACCGAGAAATGCTTCTTCTCTCTGATTCAAGTAGAAATATGAGGGCAGTAGTGGGAACTATGGTATCTAATTTTTACATTCTGAGTATCTATTAGAAATAAATTCTCCAGCATTTGATTCCTTACTAACAAACTACTTTTTGGTACACTTGAAAGGTACCCCAAAAAATCGAAGCAAGAGTTTGCTAATTGGTTTAGATGGACCCTTTGGGGCTAAGTCCAAAAAGAGAATAAATATTGCCACAAATTGATAAGGTACCATTTCCATTTCTTGTTCAAAAAATGAGTTCCTTTTGATGCAAGAAAATCGATCGTGATTTGGAACCTGTTCTTTACATGAACCCTCTTAACTGAGATTTTCTTATTTATACCTGTTCTAATGTTTTCTTTTTTTTGTTCTGGCTTGGTTATTCCATCTAGCCGAGCCATTCATTCCTTTTTATGAAAGAAAGATAAGGGACGATAAGGAAGCCAAATAGCTAAAAAAATGATAGTTTTGGTTTACTAGAACCATCAGCATATTGTTTCAGCTCGGTGGAAACCAAATTCTTTTCCTCGAGGATCTCTTGAATGGAATTAGGGAACCAAGTAAGTAGATTAGATGGATTTAGATCGAAGTTCTATTTCCTACTTTATAAGGATCATCTAGAAAGCGGAGAGCTTTGGTTCCATTCAAATAGAAAAGCTGACATAGATGTTAAGTGGTGAGAATATCCATAAAGGAGACGAATGGAATCAAAATTTCATGTTCGGTTTTGAATTAGAGACGTTAAAAATAATAAACCAGAATCTTGATTCTTTAAAGTATTTATTCCATTGAAATCCTTTAATTTTAAAGGGAAAGATTGGATTGGAACAAAACTTTTAACTAAAAAAGGATAGATTTCACATATACTTGTCCTTATATTGTGTCAGTATGAGAATATTTTTCCTAAATTCTTTATCCAAACCATGGTGTTTTGGGGTTGTACCAAGTCTGAAACCGAGTGGATTTATTTTTTGTCCCATATTTTTCTATTCTATATTTTTTAGTGGGAATTGAAATCTTGGTGTGCCTTGGCCTCGTCGTTGGTGATGACGTCGTTGCTATGCACCTGTTGGAACAAAATAGTAGCATACATGATAATAAGAACATGATTGAGATCCTTTGATTATTGGGATTGATTATTTGTATAAATTAACCGATTCAGATCCCATAATTATTTTCATAAATTAATCAAATAAGTTAAATTCTCTAATCCTCATGATCTCAAACAAAATCAAATACTGATTTCAACTATAGATCAGCGCTAGTATTAACTAGTAGAAGTGACACTAAAAAGACCATTTTAAGGTACCTTTTACTACCGGTGAGAGGTGACTAGTATAATTCAAATCTGGCCATCCATTTTAAAGGGTATTTTAGATATTTTAGACAGGAAAGCGTTTTAGTTGCGCTGGTCGTCACACTAAATATAGCATTTAATTAAGCTGAAATCCCGGAAACTGATTCCGAATCTCCTCATTCTATGCTCAGTCGTTTCTTTTCGCCTTCCAAATAATCTGTGTATTTGGCCCCGTATGGAAATGGCGTCCATGAAACACAACGCATATCATCCTTGCCACAGGTGACAGCACCAGCGCTGCCGCGCTGGGCTGACTCTCCTCGCCATTAGTTCACAGGCCCTGCCTTTCTTTCATGGAATTACACCATGGAAATACTTACACTAGAGGAAAAAGGGCCATCCATTCGCGACCCCTCGGAGCATTAGTCCCGGTTGCGCCACCAACCGGGACTAATCTTAACACGTCTCGGTTGGAGCGACGCAGGGCGAGGCATGGGTCCCGGTTGGTAAGGGCATGCGTCGGTTGGAGCCACCAACCGGACTAAAGGTTTAACCACGTGCCACGCACGCACCTTTAGTCCCGGTTCTTGGCAGCAACGGGACTAAAACCCTTGCCCTCTATAAATGCACCCCCCTCCTCTGCCTCCACTCTGTTTTTTGAATGGTGTAAGGTGTGAGGGTGTGTGCTAGTTTTTTCATGCATGCATTGAAGGTGTTTGTTAAAATGTTTGAGTGAAAATCCCGTTGAATTTCTCATAGAACAAAAATATAGAAGGTGTTCGAGACGCACTTGAGCTTTCTCCTCTTTATTTCCCTCAATCGAGGTTAGCAATCTTATCTTTTCTAGGTCATTGATACAATTCATGTGGGTGTGAATTGGTTATTTCACTATTTATGATGTCCTGTTTTTGATAAACTTACTTATATGATGCAGATGAACGGTCGGGAATGGATGTGCGGTGACGGCGGGTAGCCGGGTATATCAAAGGCGTGGATAAATTTATCGATGTGGCTACGGCAAACAAAGAGAATGGATTTATCGTTGTCCATGTGTTCAATGTCGGAACAACAAGGACTCTTCCTCGAAAATCATTCGCGGCCACCGATTATGAAAGGTTTCATGCCCAACTATAATTGCTGGACCAAGCACGGGAAAGAGGGGTTATGATGGAAGATGGTGAAGAAGAAGATGATGATAACAACTATCATCATATGTTTCCTGAATCTGATACCGCAATGGAAGATAATGGAGAGGAAAAAGGTGAAGAACGGGCATCGGATGAGCCGGTGATGAACTTGGTAGGGTCATTTCGATGCAAAGTGAGACCGTGAAATGAAAATGAGAAGTTGAAGTTAGGGCATGTTAGAAGATCACAAGAAATTGTTGTACCCAAATTGTGAAGATGGCAGCACAAAGCTCGATGCGACACTAGGAATTGTTGCGATGGAAGGCGAGTGTGGTCTAACCGACTCCTCATTTGAAAAGATCTTGAAAATAATGAAGCCAAGTTTCCAAAACATAACGAACTTCCCGAGAGTACCAACGAAGCAAAGAAGACTCTCTGTCCTGGGATTAGATGTGCAAAAGATACATGCATGCATTAATGATCGCATCCTCTACATGATAAGGAGTATGAGAATTTAGATAAATGCCGGTATGCAGCGTTGCGGTATAAGATCGACGAGATGACCACTGGTGATGTTGAGGGAGCCCCTCGAAGAGGGTTCTGCTAAGGTTATGTGGTATGCTCCTATAATACCAAGGTTGAAACGCATGTTCGAAACAAAGAGCATGCCAGGTTGTTGCGATGGCACAAAGAAGACCGTAAGAAAGACGGGAGTTGAGACACCTGCGATGGGTCACAGTGGAGAAAAATCGAGAGAGACTTCCCGGACTTTGCGGTGACGCAAGGAACTTATGGTTTGGTCTAAAATACGGATGGCATGAATCCTTTTGGGAGCAGAGCTGCGATCCAGACACGGCCCGTGACTCTATGTATCTACAACCTGCCTCCTTGGTTGTGCATGAAGCGTAAGTTCATTATGATGCGTGCTCATCCAAGGCCCAAGCAACCGAACGCGACATTGATGTGTACCTTAGGCCATTAGTTGAAGAACTCTTACGGTTGTGGGGCAAACCAGGTGTACGTGCGTGGGATGAGAACAAACAGGATCCATTTAATCTACGAGGGTTGTTATTCGTAACCATCAATGATTGGCCGCTCTTAGTAACCTTCGGAGACAGACAAACAAAGGATATAAGGCATGCACCTTTGTTTAGATAAGACCGAAGGTACATATTTGCATAAATGCAAGAAGGTTGTGTACCTAGCGAATCGGCGATTTCTTCCGACCAATCATCCGTAAGAAAGAAAGGCAAGCATTTCAAAGGTGAGGCAGATCACCGGAAGAAGCCTGAACTCCCATTTGGTGATGATGTATTTGGTATGGTCAAGGACATAGAAGTAATCTTTGGAAAGGGTCCCGGCGGTCAATCAGTTCCGAACGACGTCGCTACAGGACACGCACCCATGTGGAAGAAGAAATCTATATTTTGGGAGCTGCCATATTGGAAGTCCTGCGTGTCCGCTCTTCAATCGACGTGATGCACGTGACGAAGAATCTCTGCGTGAACCTTCTAGGATTCCTAGGCGTGTATGGGAAGACAAAAGATACACCTGAGCACGGGAGGACCAACAAATTATGAAAGACCCAAAGAAACATGCATACAGATAACAAGACGGATAAAGGGCGTCACTTAAGTCGTGCAGCTATGCTCTTACCAAAGCAGAAGGAAATCTTTTGAAGTCCTTTACGGTATCAAGGTGCGTCGGGCTCCTCATCTAATATACAGGGGATAATAAATATGGCAGAGAAAAAGTTCCAAAACCTGAAGTCTCATGACTATCACGTGATTATGACCTTGATTGCTTCCGATTGCATTGAGGGGCTTCTACGAGAAAATGTTCGAGTACCCATTGTGAAGCTGTGCATTCCTCAATGCAATATCTCGAAGGTAATCAATCCATATATTACGCCAAGGTTCTGGAAGGATGTGGTACAATGTCTTGTTAGTTTTGAATTGGTGTTCCCACCATCCTTCTTCAATATTATGACGCATCTCCTGGTTCATCTAGTGGAAGAGATTGCCATTCTCGGTCCGGTATTTCTGCACAATATGTTCCCCTTTGAGAGGTTCATGGGAGTCTTAAAGAAATATGTTCATAACCGTGCTAGACCAGAAGGAAGCATCTCCAAGGGATATGGAACAGAGGAGGTCATTGAGTTTTGTGTTGACTTTATTCCTGACCTTAAGCCGATTGGTGTTTCTGACTCGCGGCATGAGGGAAGACTAAGTGGAAAAGGCACGCTGGGAAAGAAAGCAATGATATGTAGGGACGGGGATTCTTTCACTAAAGCACACTACACAGTTCTACATAATTCCACCTTGGCAGCTCCGTATATGGAGGAACACAAGAATATTATGCGCTCAAAAACCGGGGGCTGAATCATGGATTCTGAGATGAACACATGAAGTCTTCGGTGGTTGGATGCGGACACATCTCTTGAATGACACCACCGTTGGAGATCAGCTATACTTGTTGGCAGCGTCACCATCTTCTCTTGTATTGAATTTCCAAGTGCGAAATAAATGGGAATACATTCTACACGATCGCCCAAGATAAAAGAGCACCAACCAAAATAGTGGTGTCGCTTTGATGCAATAGGCGAGAATGGACAAAAGGACACATATTATGGTTACATAGAGGAGATATGGGAACTAGACTATGGAGTCTCTTTTAAGGTCCCTTTGTTTCATTGCAAATGGGTCAACTTTGAATGGGGAAGGGTAAAGATAGACCAGTTGTACGGAATGACAACAGTGGATCTCAACAATCTTGGTTATAGAGATGAACCATTCGTCCTAGCCAATGATGTGTCTCAGGTTTTCTATGTGAAGGACATGTCCTCCGGACCGAAAAAAAGAAAAAATATGCAAACGAATACATCATATGATGAGCCAAAGCGTCACATATTTCTTTCAGGGAAAAGAAACATCGTGGGAATCGAGGACAAGACAGACATGTTAGAAGATTATAATAAGTTTGATGAAATTCCGCCCTTCACAGTGAAAACTGACCCAAGCATTCCGTTAAGTAAAGAAGATGCTCCATGGTTACGTCTGAAGCGGTCATAAGGAATGACATATGCCAAGAAGTTCATGCTCATATTATGTAACTCTAGTTCATGTCTTTCGCGGTTTGTGGCTTGACCGAAGGATATCTTTCGCGGTTTGTGGCCTTTAGTCCCGGTTTTGTAGTCTCAGTTTTAATATTAATAAATGTCTTGAGTGTTAGTCCCATTTTGTGGCTGGACGGAGTGCCTCTATGACCAGTTTCTCGGAGATGGGAGGACCGGGCTCGTCGGCATCTCCACAGCCTGGCAGATGGTGTCCCGCTCTCGAAAACCATCTTGCAGCTTGTAACTTCACTAACTAGATCAATACGCCTGAGCTAACTAATTTCACATATTAGGAGTGCCTCTATAACGTTCTCGGAGATGCGGAGGACTGGGCTCCGTCGGCATCTCCTGAAACTGGCCGCATGATGGTGTCCCTGCTCGAAAACCATCTTGCAGCTTGTAACTTCACTAACTAGATCAATACGCCTCGGAGCTAACTAATTTCACATATTAGGAGTGCCTCTATGACCATTTCTCGGAGATGCTGGGAGGACTGGGCTCCGTCGCATCTCCACAAACTGGCCGTGATGGTGTCCCCGCTCGAAAACCATCTTGCAGCTTGTAACTTCACTAACTAGATCAATACACCTCGGAGCTAACTAATTTCACACATTAGGGAGTGCCTCTATGACCAGTTTCTCGGAGATGCCGGAGGACTGGGCTCCGTCGGCATCTCCCTGAAACTGGCCGTAGTGGTGTCCTGCTCTCTAAAACCATCTTGGAGATGCCTCAAACTGGCTGGAGGACTGGACTCACAAGGATGCATATTTATAGTACAAGCAGCTCGGCATAATGTCGACACTCACGACATAATGTCGACACTCACCCCTATTATTAGTCTTGACTCATCTTTAGTCGGTTGGTGTCTCCAACGGGACTAAATTCATCTTTAGTCGGTTGGTGACACCATCCGGGACAAGGTATAAACACGACATAATGTCGACACTCACCCCTATTATTAGTGTTGTTCCGCCCACTCTGCCAATCCCTTGATCGCGGTTGGTTTCTCCAACCGAGACTAAATATGAACCCTCTCTTTATATAGGCATTTCCCTATTTATTAGGTAACACTTAAGACATTTATTAATATTAAAACGGGACAAATCGGGACTAGCTAACACTCGGGCCTAAAGCCCCCTTTAGTCATAATCATGCCTAGTCCTATAGTGCAGACTTGAGGTCTTCATCGTCATCGTCGCCGTCACCTGCCACTCCGGATCCTCGGCCCATCCATGGCATATACGAGGCCATTCCAGCCTCGGATTCACGGCGGGTGGGAGAGGTCTCTGGAAGGCGATGCCGCTACCGGGCGAGTGTGGGGCCTGTGGCGGGTGGACTCGTGGGCACCGTAGGCGAGGATGGTCTCTCCCGGCGATGTAGCGCATCACTTCGATGATAGTACGGTTCTCCCACCACAGACGACGGCCGACTTCGTTGTGGTTCACCGGTGGCGGTCCATCACCCTCGTACCTGGCGAGCTCCCTTTCACGCCTATTAGCGAAGAAGGCATTCCAGGTGTCATAGTTGTCGGGATCCCACTGGGGATCCATCCGCTGCTCCGGCGTGAGCTCGTGGTAGAAGTGGTTTGTGATGGCCTCCTGACGTGCGGAACCTTGAGGGACAGGAGGGACAGGAACCCCTCGGCGCTTCGGCATCCGGTAGGCGGCGGTACCGTGGACAAGGGTAGTTGGGCGCCTGGCGCCTCGGTCTCCTCGAGGTCGAGAATGGCCCAAGATGGCGTGTCTATTGTTCTAAGAGGAAGGTGTGTATGTGTGGATAGCCATGACACGATCACCCTAAATATAGAGGAAAAGGGCGGGAAAACTTGGCGTGAGGCTTTGGGAAATGGCGGGAAATATCTTTAGTACCAGTTAGTGACTACATCCGGGACTAAAAGCTCTAGTAGAAAGGAAAGGCGGAAAACTTGGCGGAAGAGGTGGGAAATGGCGGAAAATATTTTTAGTCGGTTTGAATACATCCGGGACTAAATTTGTCTTGAACAATGATCATGTTTGAAAAACCCTTTTCCATTTTCCGAGCGCAAAAACGGGTCGTTTTGTGAAGTAACCACCAAAATGCCGTTTCACAATGCTACCGTCCCATTTTCCTAAAATACTAGACCACCTTACATGGACTATCTCCCAAGGTACATCTCAAACCTTTTCGTCCATCCCGGTAAAAGGACAAATGTATGCCGAATCGGCAGGAAGTGGGTCGGTTTGTACTACGGTACATGATCTATCGCCCGTGATTTTTGAAAAAATCATTTTAGACTACAATATGTGGTTTCTTCAGAGATCCAATGCAAGTTCTAACGATGTATGTCCCCTATCTTCATGCACACCGGTTCGACCATAGTTAGAAATTCAGATAATTCAAAACGGGCATAATAAATTCAAAAAAAATCCGAACAATGAAAATCCTTCGCGTGGTGTCATATTATGTTACATAGTTGAAAGGAAAAATACCAGACTTGGTATATTGATCATGTTTCGAAAAAACCTTCACAAAATGACCTATCATGTTCGAGGTTTCATGGCTTTCGGTCCAAATGACCGATGTTATGTGCTGAATCACGGCATAGTTTGTGATGTTGTGCCCATATTATGCATGTGTGTGGACATTGGTATGGAGAACAATGTTGCAGGAGGAAGTTTTCCTTTTTGTCACACGGAAAAGCCCTTTTCCATTTTCCGAGCGCAAAAAACGGGTCGTTTTGTGAAGTAACCACCAAAATGCCGTTTCACAATGCTACCGTCCCATTTTCCTAAAATACTAGACCACCTTACATGGACTATCTCCCAACCGGTACATCTCAAACCTTTTCGTCCATCCCGGGTAAAAAGGACAAATGTCTGCCGAATCGGTAGGAAGTGGGTCCGGTTTGTACTACAGGTACATGATCTATCGCCCGTGATTTTTTGAAAAAATCATTTTTAGACTCGCAATATGTGGTTTCTTCAGAGATCCAATGCAAGTTCTAACGATGCCCGTCCCCTATCTTCATGCACACCGGTTCGACCATAGTTAGAAATTCAGATAATTCAAAACGGGCATAATAAATTCAAAAAAAATCCGAACAATGAAAATCCTTCGCGTGGTGTCATATTATGTTACATAGTTGAAAGGAAAAATACCAGACTTGGTATATTGATCATGTTTCGAAAAAACCTTCACAAAATGACCTATCATGTTCGAGGTTTCATGGCTTTCGGTCCAAATGACCGATGTTATGTGCTGAATCACGGCATAGTTTGTGATGTTGTGCCCATATTATGCATGTGTGTGGACATTGGTATGGAGAACAATGTTGCAGGAGGAAGTTTTCCTTTTGTTGCGGAAAAGCCCTTTTCCATTTTCCGAGCGCAAAAACGGGTCGTTTGTGAAGTAACCACCAAAATGCCATTTCACAATTCTACCGTCCCATTTTCCTAAAATACTAGACCACCTTACATGGACTATCTCCCAACCGGTACATCTCAAACCTTTTCGTCCATCCGGGTAAAAGGACAAATGTCTGCAGAATCGGTAGGAAGTGGGTCGGTTTGTACTACAGTACATGATCTATCGCCTGATTAAAAAATCATTTTAGACTCGCAATATGTGGTTTCTTCAGAGATCCAATGCAAGTTCTAACGATGCGTCCCTATCTTCATGCACACGGTTCGACCATAGTTAGAAATTCGATAATTCAAAACGGGCATAATAAATTCAAAAAATCCGAACAATGAAAATCCTTGGCGTGGTGTCATATTATGTTACATAGTTGAAAGGAAAAATACCAGACTTGGTATATTGATCATGTTTGAAAAAACCTTCACAAAATGACCTATGATGTTCGAGGTTTCATGGCTTTCGGTCCAAATGACCGATGTTATGTCTGAATCACGGCATAGTTTGTGATGTTGTGCCCATATTATGCATGTGTGTGGACATTGGTATGGAGAACAATGTTGCGGAGGAAGTTTTCCTTTTTGCATACGGAAAAGCCTTTTTCCATTTTCCGAAGCAAAAGCGGGTCGTTTTTGTGAAGTAACCACCAAAATGCCGTTTCACAATGTTACCGCCCCATTTTCCTAAAATACTAGACCACCTTACATGGACTATCTCCCAACCGGTACATCTCAAACCTTTTCGTCCATCCCGGTAAAAGGACAAATGTCTCGAATCGAGGAAGTGGGTCCGTTTGTACTACGTACATGATCTATCGCCGTGATTTTTGAAAAATCATTTTTAGACTCGCAATATGTGGTTTCTTCAGAGATCCAATGCAAGTCCTAATGATGCCCGCCCCTATCTTCATGCACACGGTTCGACCATAGTTAGAAATTGAGATAATTCAAAACGGGCATAATAAATTAAAAAAATCCGAACAATGAAAATCCTTCGTGGTGTCATATTATGTTACATAGTTGAAAGGAAAAATACCAGACTTGGTATATTGATCATGTTTCGAAAAACCTTCACAAAATGACCTATCATGTTCGAGGTTTCATGGCTTTCGTCCAAATGACCGATGTTATGTGTTGAATCACATAGTTTGTGATGTTGTGCCCATATTATGCATGTGTGTGGACATTGGTATGGAGAAGAATGTTGCAGGGATGAAGTTTTCCTTTTGTCGCACGAAAAGCCTTTTTCCATTTTCCGAGCATAAAAAGGGTCGTTTAAAAATTAATATTCAAAAATAGAATATAAGTTAATTCATTTTAAAAGGTTACATTAATTATTTTTAAAATAGAATATGTTTTGAATTATTTATTCAAATCCATACACTTCTTATGTTTAAAGTTTTTCTAAATTCCAAATTGATATTAAAAAAATATAAGTTAATTCATTTTTAATTGTAAATGGTTCATATTTTAAATGGTTACATTAATTATTTTTTAAAACAGAAAATGTTTTTGAATTATTTATTTAAATCCAAACACTTTTTATGTTTAAATTTTTTCTAAATTCCAAATTGATATTAAAAAATATAAGTTAATTCATTTTTAATTGTAAATGGTTCATATTTTAAATGGTTACATTAATTATTTTTTAAAACAGAAAATGGTTTTGAATTATTTATTCAAATCCAAACACTTTTTATGTTTAAAGTTTTTCTAAATTCCAAATTAATTATCATTTAAAAAACAATACAAATTTAAACCCCAAAATAAAAAATAAATGAATGAGCAGAGACAAAATACGAAATTTTTTGAAATGGGGAATATGTCGGTTGGAGCCACCAACCGACTAAAGACCCTCAAGGCCAACGCTTGGGCTGAAAATATTGAGTATAGGTCGGTTGGTGGCTCCAACAGGATGTATGCCCTTTAGTCTGGTTGGAGCCACCAACCGACTAAAGGCCTTCGTTATAACTGGTGCCCTCTTCTTCTTCTTCCCCATCTCATTCATCGACGCGCTTTGCAGGAACCCCACCCCCACAACACCGGCAGATCGCCGCCGAGCTCGTCGCCGAGGAGCTCCGCCGGCCGGATCTGGGCGTCTCTACGCCAAAGGAAACGCCCTTCGGCCTTAATCAAGCTCGCAACCCATCTTCCCGAGCTCGCCGGCCGATTCGCCTCGCTCGCCACCTTGCTTCGACCCGGCATCGCGTTCGATGAGCCACCGTGCTCTAGCACCTCTTCACACGCTCCCTCTCTCTCTCTAGCTCTACCGCGACGACCATCTGTCGCCCCCGCCTCTGTCCGCCGCTGTGCTCGTCGCTCCGGCGACCAATAATGGGCGGCGCAACCACCATATGGTTCGCCTCGACGAGCTCTTTCGAATGCGCAGACTGCAGCCCTGGCGCTCCCGTGGTCGCTGCCGACCACCGTATGCCTTGCGCCGTCGTGGTGACGTGGTGCTGGCGTGGCTACCGCGTGGGGCCCGCGTCGGTCCCACTGCCAGCCTTAGAGGCTAGGTGCCTCTATGGTGCAGGTTAGCCTTTGGTCTGTGGAGGCCGAGGTGGCCACGGGCCCTCCGTCACCACTATGGCTAGGTGCCCGTCCCTACGTGGAGGCCGAGGTGGCCCCTGCCCTCAGCGACCATTGTGGCTAGCAGTGGCGGTGTAAAAAATGTTTTCTGCTTTGTTTAAATTCAAATGGTTTAATTAAATCCATAAATTGATATAATATTGTAAATTCAATAATTAATTATTTATAACTCAGAAAAATACAAATAATATATCAAAATGTTCTGAAAAATGAGATCTAACTATTTAACCTATAATCATGCATTGTTCAACAACTTTCAAGACAAGTTTAATTAGAAAACAAAATCAACCCTCTCATATACTCGGAGTTTCACGAGTTAGGGTTTTCACCCCTCGGAACCCCGTTTTAATTGCCGAGCATGTCTTAGGGTTACTTTTTAATACAAATTAACTTGTCATATCATTATTCTTGTCATACTATGGTGCAAAAGGTTTAAACATTTGATTTAATAATTTCAGAATTTGAATAAAACTTGTAAATTCAATAACCTTTAACTGTAATTGAAAAATACAAATAATATACCAAAATGTTCAGAAAAATGAGAACTATCTATCTATGCCATAATCATGCATTGTTCAACAACTTAAATAAAAAGTTTAATTAGAACACCCTAGTAACCCTAACAGGTGATTCCGGAGTTCCTTGAGTTAGGGTTTGCGCCCCTCGGAACCCCGATTAACTTGTCGAGCATGCTTTAGGGTTACATTCCAATGCACATTAACTTGTCGTATCATCATCATTTCTTGAGCATTGCATCGATGCCATGTGTTGATTGTTTCCCTTTCTTTCCGGTGATTTGGTTCTTCTCGGTAGAATACGATATCGAGATCGAGATCGATTCCAATATGGTATTTTGTTAGTATCTAGTGTTACTTATCTGCTGGATAGTTTCCCTTTTGTAGCCTTATACTCATGTTCCCTCTCATATGCATCCGAGGTTTCTCCGAACTAGGTTTTACACCCCTAACTCCGGAATATTGATTTTAGTTGATTTTAGCTAAAGTTACCTATCTACTACGGTTTCCTTTTTGTAGCTAGGTTTAGGGTTTCTCTTCATTTTTATTATTGTGTATGTATATATTAGGGTTTCTCTTAACTTTCTCCTTTAGCCGCTTTGACTTATTCGCTTTTCCACCTATGCGTAAAATATGGACCCACACGCCGAGACGAAGAAAAGGAAGAGTTGATCAAGGTGTTATCCGTGGGGAAGATAATTTAGACGTATCAACGTTTACGAACAACTCCGTGAGGGTGATCCTCTTTACCGGAGTAGACAACTTGTTTGAGGTTGAAGGTGTTGCCTTCGAGGGAGAAGGCGATGCCTTGTGTAATCGAGAAGACGACCGCTCCGGCAAGGTGCATGTAATATAAATCAATTCATTAATTAATCATCTGCTATCTATATAGAAATAGTAACGGCGATCTTTCTTCTTTTAGCCCTCCGGATCGAAGGAATCTACTGAAAAGAGTAGACGAGGCCCAACCAAAAAGTTGCAAGACCATGAGAGGTTCAGGATCGAAGATGTCGCTGTAGACGGCTCGAAGTTGTCGCAACCAAATTTGTGGCACAATGCGGAGTAATCGTTAGGGACTTAATCCCGATCACCATTAGAAATTGGAATAGGCCTGCTAATGCGGATGAAGAGGGAACATGTTTATTTGTCCCTAACCACGCCAAAGATTTACTGTGGAAGAGGCTCATGGTTAATTTCAAACTACCGAAGATAGAGATGGATCCAAATGCGGAGGATCCAGTTGAGGACGCCTTACAACATGGGAGAGCCATGGAGGCTAAGGTCAGGGAGTGGGCTTTGAAGAAGATGGCCCAGTGTTTCACCAACTGGAAGAAAAGATTGCACCTTGACTATGTCGTGAAAAAGAAGACTCCCGATTTCAAGAATATTCAGTTTGAGAAGATAAAACCATTCTGGGATGAGTTTGTGGAATACAAGAAATCGTAAAAAGCTAAGAAAATGTCCAAACGAATAAGTGAATGTCGCTAACAAGAAGTATCACCATACTATGGGGCAAGGTGGCTCTGGTGGCATTCCTAAGTGGGAGAAACTTGAGCGGAACTGCGATAAAAATATCACCCAGATGCAGGCGATTGGGTAGAACGTGCAAGGAATTGGTTTTACGGGCATGGGGGCACGTTGGACTCGGAAGGGAGGTGTATATATACCATACGACATAAAGAAGACCCCTTGCCAATCGAGAGGATGAGAAAAGCAGTAAAGGCTATTAAAGATGGGGACTTCATTCCCGATAGAGAGAATGATGAGCTCACACTCGCCCTTGGAAATAAGGAACATGATGGACGAACACGAGGCACAATAGGCTCCCAATCATGGAGGACTGGGTTTCCCGAAGAGAGGAAGAAATATCCTGATAGAAGCCGTCAGAGGAGTAAGGACAGGGCGACAGTTGAAGCAGAAAGTTAGAAAGAGCGAACGCGTTTAATTGAAGAACGATTAAAGCAACAACAAGATGAAATTAACTCACTTAAAGAGAAAAGTACTACCGGCGCCATCTCAAAGACACCGCATTCGATGCTACCGCCTATCGAATAATCGAAAAAGCGGTGGCTTCCACCGAGGTCCCGGTGATGACAATGGCGATGCCGATGATGCACCGACGATGGCTCTGGCTACCCAAAGGATGATATCACGAGATGACACACCGTGAGCTACATGTCAAAGTTGTGAACATATCAATGAAGGTGGCGGTCGGCTATGCCTTACCAATTGGACCCACACCAACTTACCACGTCCGGTTCCAGAGGGCTACGCTGTTGTCGGCGTGGATGAAATCATGCCCACCTTTGAGGTTTTGGATCTTCACTACCCCTTTGGTGAAGGGGATGATCTTTGGCCGGGTGACGCAAAAACGCCACCATTCTATGGTCAAGGATTGTATCGTGCTTCAAATCACACGCCAAGGCCATCTTCGCCTCACCCGTCTCAATGAGGTCGCCGCCGCCGCTGCCGTCGTCGCCTCACCCGGCTCGCCTCACCAATCTCGGCAGACCATCGCCATGGAGCCATCGCCGCCTCAGATAAAAGCGTAAGCGCATCGCCATCGTGGCGTAAGTTTATCGCCGAAACGTAAATAAGAGCCTCTTCCAAAAGTACCACACTACAAGAAATGTGCTATACTATGACCTTTTGATAGTGACCCCGAAAGAAATCGTCATAAATTTATGACGATCTTGTTGCAGTTGGTCATGAGCTGTTTGGAAGGGGCAAAGGATAGCAAATGCATGACGATTTGTCCCAAAAACGTCTTAAATTATTTACACGAAATCGTCATAAGCTGGTGTGTACTGTTTGGGGCCTTGATTGGAGCATACTACGACGATATAGAATCGTCATAGTCACTTATGACGCTATAATAACGTCGTAGTATGTTAAGCACTAGGATGACTGTGCTGCCACCTCCTCAATGTGATCCATGTGTCGTGTTAGTTGTGTGCTAGGGATTTTTAGGTCGGCCTAGATGGGCTGATTCTTTAGGTCGTGCCCAATAGCTTCTTTGGAGATTGTTAGGCAAAAAGATTGCACTAGTGGGACTTGAACCCACGACCTAGCGATGTGAGGCAATGCCAGTAACCACTATGCTATAGTTGTGTTGTTGCAGATAATGTATAAACAATCGTATCTATACTATTAGTATTATCGAAGAACCAAATAGAATGTATACGAGAACCACAGAACCAAACCAAATGTAATGTAACCAAACCTTACCACACAGCGTATAGAAGCAAGGGCGACGCTGGATGGCGGACCCGGCGGGCTGACGCTGAACGGCGACTGCAGCGGAAGGAAGAGGCGGTTGCCGGTGAGGGGGCTAAGGCGCCGTGAAGGGGCTGCGGTCGTGGTCGTGAGGGGCCGAGGCGCATGAGGGGCTGCGGTCGTGGTCAAGTGAGGGCTGTGGTGGGATCGGAGGAGGGCTCGGTGGTGACTGGAGGAGGTGCTGCAAAGATACATGTTAGCACCTCCTCTCTCCCCTGCATTTCCTTATTAATTTCAGAGCCTGGTTTCATTAGGGTTTCAAAATCCATATTTTCAGATGATGTTTAGAATCAATTCAAGCCCAAACCTTCAGGTCTTTTTTGCCTTTAGCTAGATGTAGGCATAGAACTATATTGTTGGATCTTATCTAGGTTTTTGTTTAATTTCTGCTAGCTAGTGTGTACACTTCAAAGGCAATTCTAACTTGCAATATTTTTCTTTTTGCAGATGGACAAGCTGGATAACAAAAGGAGTTAGAAGGCTTTCTTATGAGCATCTAAGGGGAGTGGATGAGTTCATGCGATTTGTCCGTAGAAGTGTTCCCGATGATGCTCAAGTTTTATGCCCATGCCCCAGCTGTATGAATCGTGTTGAACAAACTCTACCAAATGTAGAGGCTCATCTACTAATGCGTGGGATGGCATGCACGTATGATAGGTGGATCCATCATGGAGAGCCTTTACATCCAGAACCCGGAGCTGAACTCGAACTGGTGAAGGCGCAGATCATGTTGATGATGGCGGTGAGTTTGTACAAGATGATGTTCAAGAAGAGGATGTTGGTTTGGAGGCGAGGATGGCTATGAGGATGATAGAATCCTGATCTGTTTAGGGATTTGTACGAGTCTGAACCGAAGGTGCCGGAGAGCATACAATCTATGCCGATGATAGAGGAGGCCAAGCGCAGCTAGTGATGGTGGGACATTGTCCGATTTTCTTTTACCGTGAAGTTACTCCATGTCAAGTCCTTCACCGAATCAAGAATGTTGCCTTCAACGAAATACTCGTATCTTGACCATCCAATACCCTAAAAGTGCAATTCCCAAATCTTATGAAGAAGCATTGGGTATAATCGGTAGATTGGGGCTTGGTTATGATTCAATCCATGTCTCCGAACAATCAGATCTTGTTTCGGAACACGTACGCCAAGCATGACAGGTGCCCGAAATGTGATGCCTCAAGGTGGAAAGATGCGGATGGGAGGAAGCAGATACCAGAGAAGGTGTTGAGGTACTTTCCTGTGATTCCAAGGCTACAGAGGATGTTCATTTCGAAGCAACAGTCAGAGGATGTATAGTGGCACAAGCTAAAGCGGCAACCCGTGGATAATGAACTTAGCCATCCAGCCGACGGAAAGGCATGGAAAGATTTTGATGATAAACATAAAGAGTTTGCCGCCGATGCGAGGAACATCAGACTCGGCCTTTCCACAGATGGCTTTAATCCATTTGGAATGAGCTCGAAATATAGCATGTGGCCGATTTGTTGTGCCGCATAATCTTCCACCATGGGCATGTATGGAGCAGTCCAACTTCATGATGGCTTTGCTAATCCCCGGTCCAAAATCTCCAGGAAAAGATTTTGATGTCTTTATGGAGCCCCTAGTAGAAGATCTCCTCAAACTCTGGAAAGGTGTCCGTACCTATGATGCCCTGAGTCCTGATAAGTTCGATCTCCGTGCTGTGGTAATATGGTGTATCCATGATTTCCCAGCGCTGCACACTTTCGGGAGGCTCACGCGGTTATCAAGCATGTGTGCTAGACAAGGATCCGTGTTTCGGAAAGAATAAGGAACAAGATATGTTGGACCGGGCGCCGTTTTCCCCGCCACCATCCTTGGCGAAAAGCAAAGATTTCAATGGAAAATCAAACACGTGACCAGCCATGGAGTTCACTAAAGAAGAGCTCGAGCAACAGCCTTCACAATGTGAAAGATGTGAGACGGAAAACATCAAGAAAAGGAAGCGTGAGGATGGACAATGTTGGGACCGGAGGGCTATTTTGTGGGACCTCCTCATCAAGCAGATCTCAAGTTGAGGCACAACCTTGATGTAATGCATATCGAGAAAACATATGTGATAATCTTGGCACATTTATGAACATCGACGGAAGTCAAAGGATACATTAACTCTAGGCTTGATTTGGAAGACTTGGGCATAAGAAAAGATTTGCATCTTCACTGTTGAAGGTGGAGAGTCGTTGAGATGCCGAAGCATGGTATACAATGACTAAAGAAGAAAAGCTTGCATTCTCGTGAATTTATAAGAGCGGTGAGATTTCCGGATGGGTATGCCGCTAACCTAGCAAAATGCGTGTCTCTGATGGATGCAAGCTCCGTGGACTAAAACTCATGACCGCCACATCCTCCTTCAAAGGATTTTACCGCTGGACTCGTGGAATTTTGGATAAAGAAATATATGAAGCAGGTTTGCCGGGAATTTCTTGAGAGTTGTGCGCCAAAACACCAAGTTATCTGTCTTGAAAGACTCGAAAAAGAAATCGTAGTTATCCTTTGCAAGCTTGAAAGATCTTTCCTCCACCTTCTTCACGGTGATGGTTCATTTGACTATGCATTTACCCAAAGAGGCAATGCTTAGAGGACACATAATACGGCCGGATGTACCTGTGAAAGAAGGATGCTTACATTTAAGCGTTATGTACGAAACACCGCCAGAACTGAAGGGTCGATTCCGAGGCATATATTGTTGATGAGTGCCTTACATTTTGCTCGAGGTACGACGATCCGGAAACAAGATTCAATAGGTCGGGTAGAAATAGAGAGCGGATGATTCGCACGCGTTGGTGATGTCTCGTGTTTTCAACCATGGTGTAAACCTTCTTGGAGGGTCGAGTACTGAGGCTGGTGATGAATATGACAAGATGCATTGGTATGTGTTAAGGAGTTGCCCTGAGGTTCTACCGTATATCGAGTATGTCATCTCTTGTGCATGCACCCTTATCTTTTTTATTGAGTTGGAAGGAACCCATTTGCAAGCCTGATGATTTAATTAACTTTATGTTTTTGTTGGCACTGCAGATTGTGCAAAATGGAGCTTAATAAGCAAGGTAGCATCAATGTTGATAGATGGCTCAAGGATTTGCTAAGTGGTTTAAGAATCATGTGAGATCTTTAGTCTTGGAATCAATTGCCACATGTTTTTTTGTGTGTGTTTTTGTTACTAACCCTGCTTTATTTGTGCAGATTGGAAAATTGCATGAGGACAATAAGGTCAGTGCTGATCTTTTTGCTTTGGCATGCGAGCCGGATTGGCGAGTGAGGTCAGATTCAGATGTATTGTTGATGTTCGCTACCACACTGGATCATGAGAAAAATAGAAACACGCAGTAAGTGGAATAGTTGCCGAGGAGACCATGATGGTGAAGAGATGGACTTCTATGGTCGCTTAAAAGCATCATAAGGCTCCAAGACAACTCAAAGAGAGGCGCCCATCGATCGGTCGCCTTGTTCCGTTGTGATTGGTTTGATCTTGGTGGCGTAAAGAAGACAGGGGATCCAAGATGACGGACACTTCAAAAGCATTAACACCGGAAGGTGCTGGTATAAGAGTGATCCATTTATTCTAACGACACAAGCAACAAAGGTGTTCTATGTGCATAATCGACTTGTGGAAATTGGCAAGTTGTGCAAAAGTTTCAAAGACATTTGTGGAGTGTGAAAGAAACTGAAATGGAGAAGGGTCTCAATGGTGGTGGTGGTCTAACATACCAAGATGATAACACGAGGAAGTTCCAGGCAAGAGAAAGAACCGTGTGCATACTAGATTGCGAAGGAGACAAGAACGAGTGTTACTTGATGCTTCATTCAGAAAACATTAGGAAAAGAAGGAAGGAGGTAGTGGAGGGCCATGAATGCGATGATGAAAACATGGTAGATGACACCCCTCCAAGATCAGAAGCGATGGTGAGGATAAAAGGCGATGCATTTCGACGATGATGATTAGTGGCTCACGGAAACATGGTAGATGACAACATGCAAGGTAAATTCTATCCTCCATTATCTTTTCTTTTTATTTCATTGGTAGTGGCTCATCGAAATTGATATTCTTTGTTGCAAATGCTCATAAGAAAGCGCAGTGAGGATCAAGATCGATCAGAGCGGTGGTGGTGAGGATCAAGATCGATCGAGTAGTGGTGAGGATCAAGATCGGATCAGAGCAAGATCCTTTTAGTTGGATGAGCAAGATCAAGATTACTATTTCGCCTATTGTTGCCTTGTAATCTTGACCATGTACTACTATTTCGGATGACCATGTCATTTTAGTTTCGGATGAGTTATGAATATCATTGTGACTTCGGATGATCATTGTGATTTTAGTTCGAATCTTTGAGTGCATATCATTGTGAGTTGAATCTGTCCAAAAAGGAAAATGGTGAGGCCCGGGGATCGAGCCTGTGACCTCCTACTATTGCACATCAATCGCCACCACTACACAAGTGACCTTGTTAGGTATCTCGATCACATGATACAAGTAGCATTGTATATTTACAAGACCATTTAAAAAAATCAACTGATCATTTCATAGATCACATGACCATATTTACAACCTGATCAAAAGCAACCATTTCACAATGCAACCTGATCAAAAGCAACCATTTCACAATGCAACCGATCAAAAGAAACCATTTCACATTGCAACTGATCAAAGCAACCATTTCACATTGCAACTGATCAAAAGCAACCATTTCACATTGCAACCTGATCAAAAGCAACCATTTCATAGATACTAGTAGGTTTACGATAGCTAGGACCGATAGTCCGGGCATTACAGACCAAAAGCATTACAGACCAAAAGCATTCGATAGCTAGGACCGATAGCTAGGATCATTCCATAGTCCGGACAAGTAGCACCAACAAAGACCGATAACAACACAACCAAGAACCTAGAGGACCATTTTACAAAACAGACCAACCAACACAACCACTGTGATTACGGGACCTTCTTAACCTCCAGCTTAAGTCCGTCGGTAGGGTCATGAAACGGAACATGAAGACATCGCCTTATGCATCCCGGACGCCGCCACCACTGGGACCATTGGGTTGTAATTTGTGCCTTTACCCTTCCCTTTGCTCATGATGAGGGAGACAATTATGGGATCACGACCTCGAGAAGACCCTCTTTGATGGGAAGTCCTTGTATGGCGATGTTGGCATTGGTGAAGTTCCTTGGGAAATATGCAGAATGCAACAATGCAATATGCAATCAAGAATCAAAGAAAATGCAATCAAGAATGCAAGGACATAGTGCAAACAATTTGTTTACCATTTTAGCCTTTGGCTTCTCGGTGTTTGCTAGCTGCATAGTGCAGACATACACTGGTAGAGTGGGTTTCTTCTTTGCAAGTTCCCTCATGAACAACACCTGTGTGTGTTTCAAGGCAATCTTGTTGCCATACACACACCACTTATCAAAACTGACACTTGCCTTTGACTTGGGACCTACATGCAAAGAAAAAGGCACATTTCCCAAGGAAAAATACCAAACTTGGTATTTTGATTGCATCTCGAAAAGTCCTTCTCAAAATGAGCTATCATGTTTGAGGTTTCATGGCTTTTCGGTCCAAATGGCCAATGTTATGGCAAGAATCGCTCCATAGTTTGTGATAACATGCCCATATTGTGCATGCATGTGCATCCTGGGATGGCGAAAAATGTTGCAGGAGAAAGTTTTCCTTGTCGTCGCACCGAAAAACCATTTTCTATTTTTCGAGCGCAAAAAACGGGCCGTTTTGTGAATCAACCACCAAATGAAAGTTTCGAAATTACAGCACCACATTTTTCTAAAATGATATACCACCTTACATTTACAAATGTCCCAACTGGGGTATCTAAAACCTTTCGTTCCACCCACGCGAAAAAGACAAATGTCTGCCGAATCGGCGAACTGGTCGATTTGAACTACGGTACATTATCAGATGCTCATGATTTTTGCAAAATCATTTTAGACTCACAATATGATGTTTTATTAGAGATCCAATGCAAGTTTGGCGATACTCATCCCTAGCTAAGAACCTTCATGCCGTCGTTTTGACCATAATTTGAAATCAAGGTAAAATATTTAAAAACTGTCCGAACAATGTAAATCTTTCGTGGCGTCATTTTATGTGACACGGTTGCAAGGAAAAATACCAAACTTGGTATTTTGATTGCATCTCGAAAAGTCCTTCTCAAAATGAGCTATCATGTTTGTGGTTTCATGGCTTTTCGGTCCAAATGGCCAATGTTATGGCAAGAATCGCATAGTTTGTGATAACATGCCCATATTGTGCATGCATGTGCATCCCAGGATGGCGAAAAATGTTGCAGGAGAAAGTTTTCCTTGTCGTCTTGAAAACCATTTTCTATTTTCGAGCGCAAAACCGCCGCTTTTGTGAATCAACCACCAAATGAAAGTTTCGAAATGACAGCACCACATTTTTCTAAAATGATATACCACCTTACATTTACAAATGTCCCAACTGGGGTATCTAAAACCTTCGCTCCACCTGGCGAAAAAGACAAATGTCTCCGAATCGGTGAAGTGGGTCCGATTTGAACTACAGGTACATTATCGTATGCTCATGATTTTTTGCAAAAATCATTTTTAGACTCACAATATGATGTTTTATTAGAGATCCAATGCAAGTTTGGCGATACTCATCCCCTAGCTAAGAACCTTCATGCCCGTCGTTTTGACCATAATTTGAAACTGGCGTAAAATATTTAAAAACTGTAGAACAATGTAAATCTTTTCGGCGTGCCATTTTATGTGACACGGTTGCAAGGAAAAATACCAAGATTTTTTTTCATGCTGCATCATTTTATGTGGGCATCATTTTATGTGACATATATAGCATAAAAACCCTTATATAAACCAAAATCCAAAATTCTGCCGCCAGAACCCAAAATTTCCCCTCTCCGCCTCTCACATGACGTCTCCGTACAGATTTCGGCATGGGAAATTTGGACAATTACTCGGTCCACCCATCCCCACTCCCACCGAGTCGACCGACCCACCCATCCCCACTCGGCCACTCCATCCATCCCCATCTCCACCCACCCCCATCTCACGACGCGAGCGGCGACGGCGCACTCGCTCCCGACGGCCACGGCGACCCACCCCTCCCTCCATCCCCATCGGCAACGCTCACTCCCTCCCTCTCCCTCCCTCCATCTCCCTCCATCGGCAGCCGCCCACGATCCACCCTCCAAGGTTTCGCTCCGACCCACCCTCCCTCCATCTCCCGACCCACCCTCCTCCATCTCCCACGACCCACCCTCCCTCCATCTCCCACGACGTCCCACGGCCGAGCAGTGAGTCTCTGGCTATCTCCCTAGCTCCTCCTACTTCCCGCTTAGGGTTAGGGTTTGTCTCATGGCGTGTCTAGGGTTAGGGTTTGGCTCCCATGGCGTGTTTAGGGTTAGGTTTTGGCTTCCATGGCGTGTCTAGGGTTAGGGTTAGGTTAGACTTTGATCTGATAGGGAGGTGTATTGTCCATGTCCATGTTCGTAAGATGAGCTCTCTTCTTTTTTCGACTATAACTGTACTAACTATGAGTTGGTTCAGATTTTTTGGGTTTGAAGATCCAGATCGACTATGATGGATGTAGCTTTATCTATTGATGCTCTCTAGTATGATGTCGAGGTAAAATCTCACTAACCATCCCCGTGGTTTGGTATGTATGGTTGTTGCAGATGGTGATCGATGTGCATCATGTTCTTTCTTAATGCGAGGAGGAGTTTTTGTGTGCTTTGAGGTGGTTCTGTGGGTCATGGCCTTTGTGCCGTAACCTTGATATATTTATTCCTTGTATTATTTACTCCTTTAGTTGGTCCCGGATTATACATGCTCTTCTAGGTCGCCATGCCAAGGGTAAATACTACAGGAATGCTTATCACTTGTTTAACATTCTTTGTGTCTATTATGGATGCTTAGCCCAAACCTAGTGTATCTTGCTTGGTCTAGTTTCCAAGATGATTCTAATTGGAAATTTTCTATAAAGGAACAATTCTTGGTTAGCTTGGTCCGGGAACAAATCCATATATATATATGTACCATGGTCATTTACTTGCAATGAATATATATAGTCCCGTATAGGAGCATTATTTTTGGGTTTGCCCATGTCTTGATGGTGTACATGGTACGCTATGTGTAATGCTTAGTGTAACTTTGTAGTTAATCTGTGATTTTATAATCGGACCTTTGTGTAGCATGTATGTCTATCGATCTTTGTGGAAGCATCTATTGACAACACAGTCGACTTTTACTTGATGTTGCTCAGATTTTGAGATCGGAATGGGAAGAATGACAAGGAAGACGCACCTGGTATGCAAATTGCTCCTCATGTATATGCTTGATGCTATAAATCTGATTGGATGTGCTAAGATTGTAATCTGTTTGGTTGTCCATGTAATGCTGTGATTGGATGTGCTAAGCTTATAAGCTTGTAATCTGCTATAATCTTGCTTGTAGCTTTGATGTGCTAAAATTTCTCTGCTATAATCTTGCTTGTAAGCTTGTATGTGCTATAATTTCTGCTATAATCTTTGATTGTCCATGTACTTATTCTGCTGTCTGGTTCACACCTTGTCATCAAATGCTTCATGGGTTCCCTAGTCCATGTAATGGTTTATATTTTCAATATAGAATTTCTTGTTAATCTACTAGATTTAATGAAACTAAAACCGATAAGATACATTGGCTGTTTGAGTTGTCTTGCTCCCATATGCATTTCAACCATCCATCTAATGCATATTTTCTTATCCATGTAAAGAAGCCCCTCACCGAACTTGAGAAGATTAGGGCTAGGACAATGATGAGGAACAACCGTGTCTTCCAATCTCTTGGCATCTCCGGATAGCCTCAATGATTAGAAACTCAAATGGTAGTGCAATAATAGCCGAGGACCTCCTGATCCGCCATAACACAAGGCGAGAGCTCGGACTACAATCCTAGAGATGAAGATATTATTGAGGAAGAAGTTGACGATCTTGTAGTGGACAAGATTGTAAAGGTGCAAATTCTAACTTGTTTGGAGGGGGTTTATTTGTTTGATGTGTGTTTTCCTTGTTTTCCTTCATTCTATGCTTACAATGTTTTATTTCGATCCGTGGTCTAATGCTTTTCATGCGAGGTCCCAAGGTTCCTAGGAGGAGGAAGAAGTGTTCTAAGAGAAAGAGAAATAGTACACGAGCCCAGATACAACTACAACAATGGCTCCAGGAAGGGTGTTTGCGGTAGCACCAGAGCATCGATAAGTTGATGTGTCTTGATGAACATGCTACGCTAGAGTCACAAGGCGTAAAGCTTAAGGTGGTTGATGTAGCCAATGAAGGAGGCCTACCAAGGATGGTGGAAGCTCAATGCAATGGGATGATGGGTCTATGTCCATGGATGAAGTAAGTACCGTCAGTATGGACCTCAAACTGTTCTACTATGTGGATGTAAATGATGAATTCGATTCCGCACCGAAAATTTATGGGTGATGAAGGTAAGTATGAAATAGTAGTAGCACAAATCCTTTACTAGTCAATTAATTGAGATTATTGCTATGCATGGATATCAGATTTCCAAACTAAACAAGCGCCCAAATCTGTTTTCTGTAATTTATTTGCACATCCGATTTAAAATATATTTATTAATCGATATTTGGAAAACTTGCTGTAATTTTTTCGTTGTAGCTTCTATTTCTCGATATTGTACTTCTTGCTTCTATTTCAGGCACATCACTTGTGGTAGTCACCAGAAGAGAAAAGGCACAGTGAAAAGATGACCAAGGGTTTGGGAAGCAAAGTGAGGATTGAAATTGTCAAGGGATGAAACGCCCGAGAGGCCCGTGCTAGTGCAAAGTTTGCATCGAAGGTGGGATGATTGCAAGAAGCCATACACCCATTCTTCCACACTTCAAGGAATACAAAAGGACAAGGATATGGTGAAAGACTATATAGGAAAAGTTCTGTAAGCTCATGAGTCCTTACCGAATCTGCTTTTTCTACTATTTTTGTCATTTGGTTACTTATCTTATCATTGCTTTATTTATCGTGTTTGTAGGCAAATTTTGAGATGGACACGATGCAGGAAGTTAAGGTAGCCTTGACCGATATCTTGAAGAATGTTTCAAAACAAAGACGGCATTTGGTCAAGAAAAAGTTTTTCGATCAAGTACCAAAGAAATTTGAACTCAAAGATCAAGTCCTGTTTCACATATCCGATGAGGAATGGCCGCTGCTCAACTGTGGACAAACCCAAACACATGGTATTTTGCATTTCTTGACCTTTACATTCTGTAATTACCATGTACTGTAGTTTTATATGCTATCAACTACTGTTTTTTGAAGTTTCAATGTTGAAGGAACAATCATGTCAAGTGAACTGCTTTATTTTATCTGATGTTATATGTGATAGGATACATGCTCATTTTGTTGCTTGATATGATACATAATCTGGTCAAGTCTCATAAAGTAGTTTATATTCTAGTATGCAGATTGATGGAAATGTTCTTATAAAAATGCTCCCATATGTAGGACACATGCCAAAAGAACAGGACCAATCGAGGACTAGTAAAGTTTCAGCAGAAGACCGGTTCGCGGTGCTATCTAGCTCATCTTTATGCAGCTGTAAGATACACTTACATTTTTATTTAGGCATAATTAACTTGTGTCCTTATAAGCCTGTGTTCTTAATAATGTTGGAAATCATTTCAGAGGGAGGAGCGCTGGGGTGAAGAGCTTAATGCCATTGACATGTTTAAGGTCACCCACAACAAAGAAGAAAGCTTTCTCTGTCGATTCAAGATGCTATAGTGAGTCACTCCTTTCTGGTTGTGATTAAATCTGTGTGGACTTGTTTAGTTCGCCTAGATTTCTTTAATGGTCTACGTGATAAGCTTATTAATGTTGGATATGGTCTATAGTTGTTTGGTAAGCATGTTATTCTTCATTTCTTACCGGAAGGTTGCTCTCCAAGTATGTTGTAGTTCTTGTCTATTTTAAGAACTTATGATACTGTCCATTTCATATTTCTTTGCTTCTGCTCCTAGTGGATTACCTTAATTTTCTGTGATTCTGATCCTACTATTTGTGCTCATGCTAATGTTTCCTAACATCTTTGAGCAACTGATTCCAAATGGCAGAGCAAAATGGAAGCTGAGATGGCTAAGCCGGTACCAGAAGGTGAACAACCAAAGTCTGCTATGGAGGTGGTTGCCCAAGTTCTCACCAATGAGGCGCCAAGCACATTCTGAAGAATGTTGGCCTCGACGGGCTCCAAGAACAAGATGAACAGTTCACATGCGGTCAGATCCGCTCATGTCCGTGACCTGCAAGATAAGTTGCAAGTCGAGCAACAAGTGAAGAGATGTCCAAGAATTGGCTGCAATCAAGAAGGCGCGAAGAGGCGGTCGACAAGCTCAACGGGACAAGGAGTACAGTGCTGGTCAAGAGGGCGCAAGAGGATGAGGAGAAGATTGCTCACATGATGGCTTTATTTGGAGCCAAAATCACATGATGGGTATCTTGCTGGGCGATGGGTATCTTATTACTGTTTTTTTGGCGATGCTCATCTAGCTATTATTTGAGTACCTGTGGAGTATCTTGTCGCTTTGGCCGTGAACTGATGTACCGATGACGAACTTGATGTATTGGCTGAACTCGATGATCGAACACGATGATCAACCTCATGGTCACATTTGAAATGACTGAACTCGAACTCTTTGTTATATGATGTTAATTTAGTGTTTGAAATGCTACATGATGTATCGAAATATTGGTTTTGAATTTCAAATGTTGATTTCTGTCTATTTAGTTTGTCTTGAATGAAATAGTGGCCTTAGTAAACAGGCCACAACCCACAGTAATGAAATGGCCATAGACAAAGTAATCTGGACTGGAATAAAAGGCCTTGGCCTAGAAGAAAGTGTAAATGGACATTTCTTTTCGTAAAAAACTGAAATATAAGCTAATATACTGAGTAAGGCCATGTCCCAAATGTAAGCCCGACACTAAAAAGTCCAGTAGCCAGAATATAGAGAACCCTAAAAATGCATCTGTTTGGCCCAATAACTCGAAAAAAAATTCCAGAATAATAATTCATAATGGACCAAATTAATGGGCTGGCCCATATAACAATCAGTATGGACCGGGCTAAATTCACGTTAAGACGTTTTCATTTCGTCACAAATTTCTGCCACGTCGGATCGTCCACGTGGCGTGGCCTGGTTGCACATGACGATTTTGGAACGTCATATAGGTTATGACGATCCCAAATCGTCATAGTATCTTATGACGATTTCAATAAAATCGTCGTTATAGTTCATTAGCGACGCCCAGCTTTCGACGATCTCAAAATCGTCATAGAATCGTCATAAACGGACTATTGTGACGATTTTGTGACGAAAATAGAGGGTCATATAATGCCAGATTCCTTGTAGTGCCAACGGTTCCTCCCAAGAGAGCTTATGACTATACTGAAGAGGAGACTGCGGCGATCGTTGATGCGGAAACGATGCTGCCGCTAAGGCGGCCGAAAGATCCAGAGTTCCCAAAGACCAAAGAAGAAAAAGCCAAAGTGTTGAAAATGCTAAAGACTCTTCATCAACCCGAGCCCAAGCCGTCATCGACTATGAGCGTTCTATTCTCAAGTCACATGCGCACAAAAAGCCTCAAGAGCGATCGATGCAAGCGGAAATCTGTTGCCCACTCGGAGAACAAGCAAAACAGACTTGCGCCCTCTCAAGGTGATTTCTCAAACCAATGTGGGGTCGAGCAAATATGGGGCGAAGAGCAAGATGATCCAGAGTAGGTAGTAACACGGAGAAGTCGCTGCTCAAGGTATGAGTATTGCCTAGTACTTATCCCGCTTAGAGTTCTTCCCGTGAGTGAAGTAGCATACCAATACCAAGACGGAAAACCTCTCACAACTCGAGGAGGTAAACAATCTTCCAACAAAATGCGAAGATTGCATAATCGGTACATGCATGCCACAAGGGCCGGCTAACTGGATAGTCTTGAGGGTTACAAAAAGCATCATGGGAAAGAAAATGATGACATGATATCCATTGAATTTGATGAACTATTTCAATTATTCAATCAAGACGCCTTTGGACAAATCGATCATGAGTGCCTATTGTGCGTAAGTACTAATTGTAATTAATTTAGTCTCCATCTATAATATTTTGTTTATTGCATGTATATAATCATACTTTAATATGCAGAATGAAGATTCTCGAATGCAAGAGGACAAATCTATGACATTGGCTTCATTGACCCATATTGGGTTCATGAAGCTAATCTCAAAATAAGCCCCTGTGATACGGAGGATAATATAGTACACGCGTTAAGGTTTCAAGAAACCAAAAGGGAAATACTATTTCCTTACAACTTCCAAAGGAGTGTTATTGTCTTGTATACACTTTCTATTTCGCTTACTCGATGTTAAGTATATAATTGATTAGTTTTGCATTCGCAGTACCACTATATTCTCGTTAATCATTCAACTTGACAAAGGGCGTGTACTAGTCATGGACTCAAACATAAACCCCTTGAGACGTGGAAGGACATGCAAATACTTCTCCAAATGTAATTCTAATCATTACGACACTATATCGGCAACGTTCGTGAATTTTATGATATCAAGTACTTAATAACTTATTTTATTCGCTTTTCACGCAGCTCTTGGAAACGGTTCACCAAGAAGGCTAGGGTGTTTGGAAAGAGGAGCTTACATTTCAACCACTAGATGTAAGCACCACTAGCTATATCCGCATCTCTTTGATTCTAGTTTTGATACGATTATTATCATGCTTGATTATTATTTTGATTGAACTCGTTGTCGAAAGTGCCCGACGCAGGGACCAGGTAACAATCTATGTGGATACTATGTATGCGAGTTCATCCTAGACGTGCGATGAGAAGGGCAAAATTTAGAGCAACTCCACGACGTAAACAATTTCTATAGTTTTTAATTACAATCAAATTGTGTTTAGTTTCATATTCATATAGGTGACTCCTTTTTAAATCAGATCGAACGTCTACGGACGGTCTTACGCCAAAGGATTGCATACGAGCAATACAGAGGAATTGTGGATTCTTGGATGCAAGTACTAAACACACAAGGAATACTACTCATGTGTATAGACAATAGGAATTGTAAAATAGCAACTTTCAATAAATTGGCCGGTAGCATCGAATAGCAACTTTTGTATGTAGTGCATGAACTCGATCTGTGTATTGAATGTAATGTTGTCATGATGATCTTGTGTAATATAAGGTTCCTTCATTGATAAGTGCAAAACACTAAATAAACAATAAAAAAACTTAAATGAATTCTCTGCCGCACACAAAAGTGGCGAAAATGTGCCGCGGCAACAAAATGTGCCAGTAAATCTACGCGCGGCCAAGAGTTATTAGTCCCGGTCGTGTTACGAACCGGACTAATGCTCCACCTCGCTCGATGCCGCCACGCACCCCCATTTGTCCCGGTTGGTGGGGCAACCGGGACTAATGGTTGGAGCTTTAGTCCCGATGCCCCCGTCCCGGTTGGGCAACCGGGACTAATGGCCCTTACCAACCGGGACGCATGGGGCGTTTTCTGCCAGTGTTAGGCTGACTCAGATCTAAACAATTGTAACCGATTTCTGTACAAGACCAGCTGCACAATAAAATTTAGATGGAAACGTGGACGATCAGCGTTAGCAAATACTTCCGAGGTTGTTTCTTAACGATGCCAAGGATGGCCGCATTTGTACTTGATTGATGCACACGGAAGCGGAATGTCTTGCTTGGGCATTTCATGGCCGGCCTAATGGCTGCTTTGCCACGACGTTGTCATTGATCCCTCATCGAGGAAGAAGGAGCTCGAATGTTGTTGATCCCTCATCGAGGAAGAAGGAGCTCACATGTTGTTGATCCCTTATCGAGGAAGAAGGAGCTCGCATGTTTTTGATCCCTCATCGAGGAAGAAGGAGATGTCACGAGAATTACGCGGTAGTCACAATTAACGGATGTGCGCTGATTGCTTTGCCAATTTTGCCTCTAGAGAAACAAACACTACCGACCTGTAATCACTACTCCCTCTAATCCATATTACTTGTCATTAAAACGGATGTATCTAGTACTAAAACATGTCTAGATATATCCATTTTTGCGACAAGTAATATGGATCGGAGGAAGTAGTACTATTTATACTACCCATGTTTTAAGCACTAGTACAAACTAATATGGATCTGAAGATCCACGAAAAATAATTAGACCAAAATCATTTGAGGGTACGTAAGGTAAGAGCATCTCCAACTGCCGCGGCAAAAGGCGCGATACATAAACCGTTGATTTGGCGCGCGCGGGAGTCCGCGAATCTCCAGCGGACGCACGAAAAAGCCACACGCGCTAAACTTTTGCCGCACGCGCTTTTGCGCCATCCTGCGCGCCAAACTTGTCGTGTCGACTGCCGCACGCGCTATAAGACGCCACGAGCGCGCACCCAACCGTCTAGAAGTTTCACATCCCCCGCGTGTCCCTTCGCCGCCCCCGCCTCGCTCCACCTCCCACCTCGCTCTGTGCCACCGCTCCGCCTCCCGACGAGATGCCGCCCCGTCGCTGCTCGACCTCCGGCTATCGCGGCATCCGCGTGCGGCCGAGCTGCACGTTCTGCGCCGAGATCCGCAGCGGCGACGAGCGCATCGGGCTCGGCACATTCGAGACGGCGCACGAGGCGGCACGCGCCTACGATACGGTCGCCTCGGCCGCTCCCGCCGGACGATGAACTTCCACAACGTGTGGACGCGGGAATACGTGGAAGCGCTCGCGCCGCCGCCTTCGGCCATCACACGCGAGCAGCAACAGCGCCAGCGCGAGCTCGAGCAATGGCTCGTCAACGCGGAGCGCGATGAGCGCCTCCGCCTCGAGTGGGCGCGCCAGTTTCCGGAGGACGTCACCGCGATGGAGGCATTGTGGCATCCCGCAAAACCACTACTAGAAAATCGCGTTGTTTTTGTGCATTGCATCATCATGACAGCATGCTCATGTCATCATGCCACATTGCATTTGAGCATCGGCATCATCTTGCATCTGTTCGCATAAAACTATTTTTGAAAAGCCTGGTTTTGTTTTCTAAACGCCCCGTCTTTGTTCAAACGCAAACCCCGGGTCTCCGGATTATTTTGCTTGTCTGCTATCGGTTTGCAAACGGTGCATTTAAAATAAATAAAATATTGAATTATTTTTTAGTGGGGGCAGTCGGACGGGCCGATTCGACCCGAACGACCACCCCCAGAATGAAAATCGGTCCGCCTAAATTCCTAAACCTACCCAACCTAGTCTACCCACCCTCCAGCCACCTCACCCCAACCAACCCCCTCTCGACACCTCACCTCACCCTTCCCCCTAGCCAATCAAACCCTTCCACCTCACCCCCCAACTCTCTCTCCCTCCCTTTCTCTCTCCCAATCAGCCACCCACACAGCCCGGTCCCACCCTCCTTTTCCCGCCCCACCCTCCTGGCTGGTTCCGCCGGGAACCACCTTCCCCGCGTGGACCCCGCTCCCCTGGGCCCCACCACGCGCCCCACCGACCCCCACCTCCTCTCTCGCACGCTCCCTCCCCCGTCTTCTTCCTCCTCTCCCCCTCTGCCGGCTCACCCCACTGCCCTGTCAACCGGCCGCTCGCCTGGCCTCGCCCGCCGCCTCCACGCCCGCCGCCCCAGACGCCTCGCCGGCCGCCATGACTCTCCGCGCCGCTGCCGAGCGCCCCTCAGCGTCACCGCCTCCAACTGCCACCAGCCCACGCCGGCCGTCCTCCACCCTTCCCTCCCTGCAGCCTCGCGGGCCCCTTGTCGCCTGATCCCGTGCCTTCCCGATGGTCCCCTGCTTCCCTGCTGCGAGGGGCCTCGCCTAGGCCGGTCGGCTCGACCTATCTCCGCCCTTCGCTGCGGAAACCGACGAGCCGCTGGCCATCGTCTGCCGTCATGCGGGATCCCCTCGCAGAACCCGCGACATCCATCCTTCTGCCTCCCAGGAGCTGCTGTCTCCTCTCTGCAGCGCTTCCCGGCTCTGTCGTCATCTGACGTGGCCACCCTCCCGTGTCTCTGTGCTATGGATGTCCTTGGGTACCATGTTCGCATCCTCGGCTGCTGCTGCGAGTGCATTAGCGGCCCGCGAGTCTTTGCAAGGAGTACAAAGTGCTAAACAAGGGCCAAACCAAGTTCTTCTGCGCCGTGAAGCCCGGGAGCGGAGAGAACCCATGGCACCAGAAGATCCCCGGACCCGATAACCCGAAGGCTATGCCACTCAAGAGCTTCTCCTCGGAACCCGAAGACCCTCGACGAGATCTCCTACATGGAACCGAAAACCCGGATGCCAAGGACGTCGACACGGATACACCGAGCTCTCCCTCGAGGACGCCGAGACCCCGGACCCGAAGACCACACGTGCGACAAGTACTCCTTCCCGGATGCGATGCTCGAGAACACGGACGGTAAGGGCACCAACGCAGAACGCCAAGTTCTTCATCCCGGACGCCAAGACCGACTCGATAGCGCGGACCCGACAAGAGCTTCGCAACGACAAGCACGACACCGACCCGGGCGAGTCCGATGCGCCCCCGACGCCTGACCAAGTCCTCCTTCACGGATGCGACAAGATCTACCCCAGTAATCCGAGAACGCTCCCGCCGAGACCGAACCCCAGATCTGAACCCTGAGGCCGACCCCGAACCCCGGAACCGCAAGTTCGTCGAGACCCCCTAATGTGTGAACCCTTTTCCCGACCCCTATTTTATAAATGCTAAACATAAAACCTGTTGCATATTTAATTGTTCATCTCGCATGCATATCATGTGGTTTGGGGGCCTTATGCCGATTCACCTCATAATTAAATATGGGGCCCATATGCGGGCAAATCTAGTCTCATATCGGCCTCATTTATATTGATGTAGCGAACCGGTGCTATAGTATGGCCATGTTAATACAACATTTAAATTGCGGGGGTTCTAAATAACTTGAACCATATATTTAATTGTCGGGACCCCGGTTCCGCTTAATATGACCTAATTGCATCGCACCTTTGCCATGCCATGCATCATATCATAAGCATGCCGATCTTTTTCCATAGTATTAAATATTGCATCCGGTGTTTATTCTAGCGTTTTGCCTCTTCGCGGATAAGGCCGATGAGTTGATGTGAGCTTCGCCCCGATCTTCGGATGAACCTTCGGCAATGTTTTTCAGGCGAGCATCTCCCCCTTTCTACCTATCTTACTTTTATAGTATTTATTCCCTCCTGTTGATCTATTGCTATCGGTGTTGCGTTGCTCTAGTTTTCGTACCCGTGATATCCCTTGCAGCCCTATATTGCCTTGGACACATCCTATTACCTGTTGTTTGGTAGATAGTTGGACTTGCGCGTCGTAGTCGCTTGCTCAAGTCTTTGCGTCAAGTGCCACATTTGTTGGTAATTGCCGCATGTTGATGTTGGAGATGATCATGGTTTTACTTATCGCTCACTTTAATTCCTGTTTAACAACTAAAACTGAAGTAAGTAAGCAGAGGCATTGGTGGGTGATAGATAATATTTGGTTTCCGACCGCCCACTTGTGTCCCGTAGGACCCCGAGTACTTGATACCTGTTCCTTGATTTATCGCGCTATCCACATCCGGGAGGATTATGGGACACCCCTGAGCCAGAGCTTGATTCATTCTTATTTTTTGGGGCCACAAACTAGTTTGAGGTTTTATTTACTATCCTGTACTTATGCCATGCTACTTCTTTATTTACGATTGTGCGAGGAGCACACTGTACTGTTTAGGTAAGCGGAATGTTTTCGCGGTATCGACAAGCCCAGTCACACTTCGGGTTCCCGATCGTTTCTGACCATTGTCGCAAACCTTAAGTCCTTCTCGGAGTCAGCTGGCTTCGTTGCGTGTCTACTCAATGGGGTGGCCCCCTGAAATATTTCTGAATCCTGTGATTGCTTTGTCGTGAAAGCCTCGTTGGGTTTTGATTTGGTTTTTCCGAGGTTGATCGAGTGTTTGTTGCTATTTGTGCACCCCGACCGGGTTAAAACTTTTTGAAAGCCGTGTCCGCGGTTATGGACGACTTGGAGCACAGTATCTCGATCATAGACAACTATAACTAAAGTAGTGCTATAAATTTGACTTTATAATGACTAGTATTCAGCTTCACTATAATGGAATGGCTAAATAATACTGCCCACAATTGCTTGTTTGGGGTCGCTTGCGACCATTATACCTGACTAGTAAGTATTGCAACTACAACGGAATGGCTAAATAAAAGTACCAACAACTGTTGGGTTTTGGGTTATCTCATGCTAATTGTATCTGATTAGTAAGTGTTGCAACTATAACGGGATGGTTAACTAAAACGGCCCACTGCTTACTTTATCAGGATGATTATCTAAACCTGACTAGTAATTGCTGCAACGATAACTGAATAAATAAAACTGCCAACTGTGTGAGTTCCTCGGTTGACTTCCTCGTTTGGTCTCGAGGGGGAAACGCCAGGATGGGTTTGTTTGATGGTAGTATCAGGTTGGATCCGAATAGGTCTTTCTTACCCCTCTCTGATAGCCGCCAGTTGTATTGAGTCTCTATAGGTTGTTTAGTGTTTGCTGCCGCTGCCGCTTCAGTCCACCATACCTATGTAGGCGAGGACCGCCGAATTCTAGCCTCGCCGTGTACTGGCCTCAGTACTGACGCTCCTCTTTTTCCTTTGCCCTTTGTCGGCACCCCTTTTGTTTAAGAAGGTTTTGAGATCGACGTCGTTAGCAGGGTTACCCTTCCGGCTTGGCCTGGGCAGGGTTATGGACGCCATTGGTTATTCTTCAGGGCTCTTAGCCCCATTTGCATCTTGTCCGTAGTCGGACGCTCCATCGTTTCGAGGTGATTTGGATCTTTGTACCGAATATTTGTATTCTTGACTCATGGAGTCGTGTTGTATATATATCTGTTCTGTGGGTCCCATCGAGGACTGTTGTGTAATGTTATTACTTCGTTTTCCACCCGCACGAAAGTGCCTGGTGGGCACCTTTGAATCGTTTCTATGCGGGTTTGGCGGGAATCGCTGAAACTTGCATAGGTCCGATTCTGAGGGTGTTACAGAGTGGTATCAGAGCTCAGCAGTTGCGATACTACAAGTCCAGCCTGTAGGATAACCTAGCTAACGGCCGAAGTAGAGTGTCAAAACTATTTTAAAAATCGGTTGGATAGTTCTGATTAGGTCTGATTTTACTCCTTACCCCTCTGCTATTCTCCTCTTACCTCTACGTGTTTTGAATCCGCTCTCTTCTCTCTCTTCGAGTCCAGGATTTCTCGTGGTTGGGTTCCATCGTACCTTCAGGGTTTCGCTTCCTTCTTTGGTAACGGTGTTGCTACATCTGGTCTTCATGTATCCGAGGAGCCTTCGTCTGTGGTACCATCCTTTGTTCCTTGTCTGTGCCTTCCGGTGTTTTCCGACGCGACGACATCATCTACGCCAGATCCGATGCAGAGTCTGCATCACTTCTTTGTTTCCGAACCTCGCTCGTCGAGATCTTCAGTCTGATTCCGAGAATGGTTGCACTCTTTTCTACTGATTGTGCGGAGTAATAGTTTGGGTGCGTGATGGATTGGCCCCCATGCCGACTACCCCTTCTATTCGCTTGTGTACTTTGAAGTGGATAAGAATGCATCGGTTCCCTCTCTCCATCGGAGCTAGAGGTGGCTTTATTTGTCGATACCTCTACCTTCGACCTTTGTTCCCGGAGTGTGCTCTCGACGATCACGGACAACGACCTCTTGTTAGTGGTGTCGCGAGGATCTACACGAAGCGAGAAGACGCCGTTCGCCGACCTTCCTTCCGGTACCATGAGGCGGATCTCGAGGGCGAGATCCATTGTTAGTGGTGTCGAATTGTGGCATCCCGCAAAACCACTACTAGAAAATCGCGTTGTTTTTGTGCATTGCATCATCATGATAGCATGCTCATGTCATCATGCCACATTGCATTTGAGCATCGGCATCATCTTGCATCTGTTCGCATAAAACTATTTTTGAAAAGCCTGGTTTTGTTTTCTAAACGCCCCGTCTTTGTTCAAACGCAAACCCCGGGTCTCCGGATTATTTTGCTTGTCTGCTATCGGTTTGCAAACGGTGCATTTAAAATAAATAAAATATTGAATTATTTTTAGTGGGGCGGACGGGCGACCCAATTCGAACGACCACCCCCAGAATGAAAATCGGTCCGCCTAAATTCCTAAACCTACCCAACCTAGTCTACCCACCCTCCAGCCACCTCACCCCAACCAACCCCCTCTCGACACCTCACCTCACCCTTCCCCCTAGCCAATCAAACCCTTCCACCTCACCCCCCAACTCTCTCTCCCTCCCTTTCTCTCTCCCAATCAGCCACCCACACAGCCCGGTCCCACCCTCCTTTTCCCGCCCCACCCTCCTGGCTGGTTCCGCCGGGAACCACCTTCCCCGCGTGGACCCCGCCCCCCTGGGCCCCCCCACCCGCCCCACCGACCCCCACCTCCTCTCTCGCACGCCCTCCCTGCCTTCTTCCTCCTCTCCCCTCTGCTCGCCCACCGTCCCAGTAACCGCCTGGCGCCCGCCTCCCGCCCGCCCGGCCTCGCCACGCCTCCTCGGCCGCCCCACACGCCTCCCGCCGGCCATGACTCCGCGCCGCCGAGCCCGCAGCCACCGCCTCCAACCGCCACCAGCCCGCGCCGGCCGTCCTCCACCCTTCCCTCCCTGCAGCCTCGCGGGCCCCTTGTCGCCTGATCCCGTGCCTTCCCGATGGTCCCCTGCTTCCCTGCTGCGAGGGGCCTCGCCTAGGCCGGTCGGCTCGACCCCTATCTCCGTCCTCTGCTGCCGGAAACCGACGAGCCGCCGCGCCCCTGTCCTGCCGTCCGCGGCCAGGGATCCCCTCGCAGAACCCGCGACATCCATCCTTCTGCCTCCCAGGAGCTGCTGTCTCCTCTCTGCAGCGCTTCCGGCCTGTCCATCTCGACGTGGCCCCTCCGTGTCTCTGTGCTATGGACGTCCTTGGGTACCATGTTCGCATCCTCGGCTACTACTGCGAGTGCATTAGCGGCCCGCGCGTCTTTGCAAGGAGTACAAAGTGCTAAACAAGGGCCAAACCAAGTTCTTCTGCGCCGTGAAGCCCGGGAGCGGAGAGAACCCATGGCACCAGAAGATCCCCGGACCCGATAACCCGAAGGCTATGCCACGCAAGAGCTTCTCCTCGGAATCCGAAGACCCTCGACGAGATCTCCTACATGGAAACGGAAACCCGGATGCCAAGGACGTCGAAACGAATACACCGAGCTCTCCCTCGCGGACGCCGAGACCCCGGACCCGAAGACCACACGTGCGACAAGTACTCCTTCCCGGGTGCGATGCTCGAGAACACGGACGGTAACGACACCAACGCAGAACGCCAAGTTCTTCATCCCGGACGCCAAGACCGACTCGATAGCGCGGACCCGACAAGAGCTTCGCAACGACAAGCACGACACCGACCCGGGCGAGTCCGATGCGCCCCCGACGCCTGACCAAGTCCTCCTTCACGGATGCGACAAGATCTACCCCAGTAATCCGAGAACGCTCCCGCCGAGACCGAACGGATCTGAACCCCGAGGCCGAACCCGAATCGCAAGTTCGCCGAGACCCCTAATGTGTGAACCCTTTCCCGACCCCTATTTTATAAATGCTAAACATAAAACCTGTTGCATATTTAATTGTTCATCTCGCATGCATATCATGTGGTTTGGGGGCCTTATGCCGATTCACCTCATAATTAAATATGGGGCCCATATGCGGGCAAATCTAGTCTCATATCGGCCTCATTTATATTGATGTAGCGAACCGGTGCTATAGTATGGCCATGTTAATACAACATTTAAATTGCGGGGGTTCTAAATAACTTGAACCATATATTTAATTGTCGGGACCCCGGTTCCGCTTAATATGACCTAATTGCATCGCACCTTTTCCATGCCATGCATCATATCATAAGCATGCCGATCTTTTGTCATAGTATTAAATATTGCATCCGGTGTTTATTCTAGCGTTTTGCCTCTTCGCGGATAAGGCCGATGAGTTGATGTGAGCTTCGCCCCGATCTTCGGATGAACCTTCGGCAATGTTTTTCAGGCGAGCATCTCCCCCTTTCTACCTATCTTACTTTTATAGTATTTATTCCCTCCTGTTGATCTATTGCTATCGGTGTTGCGTTGCTCTAGTTTTCGTACCCGTGATATCCCTTGCAGCCCTATATTGCCTTGGACACATCCTATTACCTGTTGTTTGGTAGATAGTTGGACTTGCGCGTCGTAGTCGCTTGCTCAAGTGCTGTTGCGTGTCGTCAAGTGCCACAGTTGTTGGTAATTGCCGCATGTTGATGTTGGAGATGATCATGGTTTTACTTATCGCTCACTTTAATTCCTGTTTAACAACTAAAACTGAAGTAAGTAAGCAGAGGCATCGGTGGGTGATAGATAATATTTGGTTTCCGACCGCCCACTTGTGTCCCGTAGGACCCCGAGTACTTGATACTTGTTCCTTGATTTATCGCGCTATCCACATCCGGGAGGATTATGGGACCCCCCTGAGCCAGAGCTTGATTCATTCTTATTTTTTGGGGCCACAAACTAGTTTGAGATTTTATTTACTATCCTGTACTTATGCCATGCTACTGCTTTATTTACGATTGTCAGGAGCACACTGCTATTTAGGTAAGCGGAATGTTTTCGCGGTATCGACAAGCCCAGTCACACTTTGGTTCGGTCGTTTCTACCATTGTCGCAAACCTTGAGTCCGTCTCGGTCGGTCACCGCTTCGCTATGGGTCTACTCAATGGGGTGGCCCCTAAATATTTCTGAATCGTGATTGCTTTGTCGTGAAAGCCTCGTTGGGTTTGATTTGGTTTTCCGAGGTTGATCGAGTGTGTGTTGCTATTTGTGCACCCGGGTTAAAACTTTCTCAAAGCCGTGTCCATGCGGTTATGGAGCGACTTAGACTGATATCGATCATAGACAACTATAACTAAAGTAGTGCTATAAATTTGACTTTATAATGACTAGTATTCAGCTTCACTATAATGGAATGGCTAAATAATACTGCCCACAATTGCTTGTTTGGGGTCGCTTGCGACCATTATACCTGACTAGTAAGTATTGCAACTACAACGGAATGGCTAAATAAAAGTACCAACAACTGTTGGGTTTTTGGTTATCTCATGCTAATTGTATGTCGATTAGTAAGTGTTGCAACTATAACGGATGGTTAACTAAACGCCCACCGCTTACTTTATCGGGATGATTATCTAAACGACTAGTAATTGCTGCAATGATAATCGAATAAATAAAGCCGCCAACCGTGTGAGTTCCTCGGTTGACTTCCTCGTTTGGTCTCGAGGAAACGCCAGATGGGTTTGTTTGATGGTAGTATCGAGTTGATCCGAATAGGTCTTTCTTACCCCTCTCGATAGCCGCCATTGTATTGAGTCTCTATAGGTTGTTTAGTGTTTTATGCATTGCGCTTGAGTCCACCATACCTATGTGGCGAGGACCGCAATTCTAGCCTCGCTGTCTTGGCCTCGATTTACGCTCTCTTTTCCTTTGCCCTTTGTCGGCACTCCTATTGTTTAGCAGGTTTTGAGATCGACGTTGGATCTTTTGTTTGTATTCTTGACTCATGGAGTCGTCGTGTATATATATCTCTATATCGTGGGTCCCCCTGAGGGGGCCATTGTGTAATGTTGTGCCGTTTCCACCCGCACGAAAGTGCCTGGTGGGCACCTTTGAATCGTTTCTATGCGGGTTTGGCGGGAATCGCTGAAACTTGCATAGGTCCGATTCTGAGGGTGTTACAGGCATTCTATGAGAAGAAGGAAGTGTTGGAGATATGCCCAAGAGGCAATAATGAAGTGTTTATTATCATATCTTCATGCTTATGATAAATGTTTACATACCATGCTATAATTGTATTAACCGGAAACATTAATACTTGTGTGATTTGTAAACATAAAAGAGTCCCTAGTAAAGCCTCTTGTTAAACTAGCTTGTTGGTTAATATATGATCATGGTTTCCTGATCATGAACATAGAGATGTTATTAACAACAGGGTCATATCATTAGGAGAATGATATGATGGACATACTCCTATAGATAAGCGTAGCATAAAGATCAAGTCATTTAATATAGTTCATTTGCTATTTGCTTTCTGATACATAGTAACCTAATTCCTTTGACCATGAGATCATGCTTATCACCATCACCAGAAGGATTCTTTGATGACATCAAACACCACACCGTAACTGGGTGGCTATAAAGGTGGCACTGAGTGTTCGGAAAGTATGGGTTGAGACACATGGATCAAGAGTGAGATTTGTCCATCCATATGACAGATAGATATACTCTAGGCCCTCTGGGTGGAATGTCATCCAATTAGCTTGCAAGCATGTGACTGGCTCACAAGGAATCACATATCACGGGAACGAGAAAAGAGTACTTATCAGTAACGAGGTTGAACTAGGTATGCAGAGATACCGACGATCATAACCTCGGATAAGTAAACTATCGTGAGATAAAGGGAAATTGGTATCGTATGTAAGTGGTTCATTCGATCGCAAAGTAATTGTCACATCCCAAGATTTTCCAAATCTTGTTATGTGAAAATAAATTAATAAAATAAAACTTTGTTTGATTTTCAGAGCCAGAAGAAACTTTTTGAATTCAATTGGAACTTCAAACCCATTTGAATTAAATAAAACCTAAAGGGATCTAAATATAATAAAAAGAAAAATAAAAATATTTTGGAAATACTATTCTAGATCTTTTAAATAAAAGGATTTGGTTCTCAATTGAAATAAAAAAATTTATAGATAAAGATTATTTTATAGAGTTCAATTAAACCTTGGCCAAGCTTTGGGAATTAAAACATTTTATTTTAAATAAAATAGCAAAAGATTGTTTAAAAATAATAAAGGATTGCTTAATAAAATAATAAGGAATTAATATCCAAATTTTATTCAAATAAAAGGTTTTACTATTTTAATTAAAACATCAAGACTTATTAAATTGTTTAAAATAGGTTTTCCAAGTATTTTATATTCTCTAATAAAACCTACTAAAGTGTTTTTGCTTTAGATTCAAAATAAATATATCAAATAAAATAAATCCTATTTGAAATAATAATGAAGGTCTATTATATTAATTAATAATGAACCCTAAAATAAAATGTTATTCTATTTTTAAACAAATCTCCAAGTATTCTATATTTCCCAAATAAAACCCACTAATTTAGTTTTGAAGATATTTAGTTTCAAATAAAGATTTTATTAATAAAATTTAAACTCTATTTGATTTAAAAAGCCCATTTTATTTAATTATTAATGGACCCTAAAATAAAAGGTTATTTTGTTTTAAACAAGTTTTCCAAATATTCTTTATTTCCAAATGAAATCTCTGATTGGTTTTGAAAATATTTGGATTTAAAATGGGATTTTATTAAAATAAACCAAACCCTATTTTATTAATAAACCATAGTCCATTTTATTCAATTAATTAATAAATGGAACCTAAAAAGATTTAAAATAATATTTTATTTTAGAATGTGAATTATGATGTTAAAGAACCAGATTCATATTTGAAAAACTTGATGATTGTTTGAATCATTTTGAATGTGTTTAGTTGTTGAATTTCAAAACAGAAAATAGAATTAGAAAAGAATAAAACAAATAGACAGAAAAAAATAGAGGAAAAGCAGACCAGCCCAACAAGGCCCACCCGCTAAGCCAGTCCAGCTCCTCCCCCTCCCGAACTGTTTTCCTCACCATGAAACAACCCATAAAGCCCCAGCAAGTGGACCCTGCCTTTCCTTTCCCATCGACACAACGACCCCACGCCTTTTCATCTTTCTCACCCACCTCAGCGGTTCCTCGCGCCGTTCTGCCGTTGAATGCGGCGTAAATCCTCTTCTTGGCCGAGTAATCCCCACCAGCGACCACTCCCTCTTAATCGCCTCTTTCCCTCTTCATTTCCTCGGGCCATCCTCTATCCGCCTCGGCTGTTGCCATTTTCGCACCACCTCGACTCGGCGACCTTCTCCAGTAATCCGACCAGCACACACCACCCGAGCCTCCCGATCACCGCAGCTTCCCACTCCTGGCGCACCTCCACGTACCAACCGCTTCATCCATGGGCGTCCCAGAAGTCGACCGACAAGAATCGAAGCGCCGTGCGCCTTCTTCTCCGACGAGCCCCGCAGGTAGAACCCAGTCGCCCCTCTTCTTCTGGTGCATGCTCACATCATCTCCGTGACCTCCTACGTCTAACCCAGCCCTTCGTTTGTATTCTCGTAGACCAAAGAACGTCCCGTCGTCGACCAGAGCCGACCGTCGCCAAGAGCAACTCCGGCAAGCAATTAGTATCGCCTCAGTACACCCCTCGCCTCCTCGAAACCTCGTTGAGCATCAGCGTCGCGCCATGAACCCGGTGAGCTTCTTCTCTCTATTCCTCGCTTCCTAGAACCACCGCGAGCATCTCGTCTGGCCGTCGCCGTCGTGCACCACCGAGCGCCGCTTTTTTTGCGAAAGGGTTGCAGCCGTTCGATCCAGAGTGAGCGAGCAGGATTAGATGACTTAAGCCGCGAAGAGGTACTCGATCTGAGCCACACGATTTGAGTTAGATCCAACGCATCTGGGCGTGATCCGCAGCGAAGCGGTACCCGCGAATAAGAAGCTGCCGCGTGTCACCAGATAGATTAAAATCAGAATTTGAAATCAGAATTATTTACAAACTTCAAACCCTTATATCTTTTGAACCACACGTCCAAATTTGACAAATTTTATATCAAAAGATTCAGGAGAACAAGACCTAACCAACCCTACCCTTAGTTTAGCAAATAGTAACTGGTAGCTAGTTTGAATTTGCAGATTCTTTTGTGTGCTTGCTAACATTAGAAAAATCATTTAAAAATGAATTTTGAGATCAAACCTTTGCCAATTGGTTTATTGTGACCCTACTGACCCTAGGAACCAACCCATGGTTTGGAAAATGAATTTGGAAAAGTTTGGAATGGATTAATTAGTTTAGTCCATTTCTAGCCAAATAAAATTAGTGATTTTATTATGGAAATGTTTAAAGGAAGAAAACTTTGAGTAGATGGTTTGGACCAAACCTACTGACCTAAAAACACCAAGTTTTGCAATGGCAACTCATTTGGTGAACCCTATGGGAAAATGGCTTAGTAAAAATATTTCTACACCACATAAAATAAACACTTTGTTTTGAAAATGGTTTTAAAGTGAAACCTTTTGCAAATGACTTGGCCCCTTTAGGAAATGACCATTAGATGTACCCAAATGACTATGACCCACTAGGGACCACCTTTTCAAACAAAACAAAGCTTGGCATGCTTGCATGCATTTTGACTTTGTTATTTATGTGTGTTGTTTTGCTTGATTGGTAGATTGAGATTGTGCCTTGCTTGATTTATTTGTAGTGACTTGAAGAGTGTGATTGTTGCAAAGACCAAGAAGTGAACCTATACTCTACCAAAAAGGCAAGTTATGCTTCATACTTTTGTCCTATTACTTTCTTTATGCATTAGTGAATTTTGCTAAGTAAAACTTGCATGGATTTTGCTAAGTATAGATCTTGCTATAGGAAAACATAGTAATGAATCCTTAGTAGGATTTTCATAAGTTAAAGATTCCTAATACTACCAAGCTTAGCCTAGCTAATAGGAAACATGGGTGGAAAATATATTCACACTATGGAAAAATATTCTAAGTCTAAAGGACTTGTGATTTTGTCTAATAAAACAACTAAGTTAATGAATCACCTGGGTGGAATGGGCTTGCTTGGTGGAGAATGGTTGAGTGGTTCACAATGCCATAGGCTTGGATTGTGTATCTCACTTGTGGATGGCCACCAGAAACAAAGGATTTGAGATGTCAAATGTTGAGAAGCTTCAAGTGCAACCACTTGGCAATATGGGCTCTGCCATGATCATATAGGTTGCAAGAACTTAGCCAAATGGACAGTGGGTGGTAGTGTTTGATAGGTGGGGGCGCGTCCATTTTGGTCTAAGGGAAGGCTTCTGAAAGATTTTGTCTTGGGAAACCAAGTCTTGTGGGTAAAGTGCACCACCTCTGCAGAGTGTAAAACCTAAGTACTTAGCCATGTCCCTGGTAAAGGACAATTTGAGCATCAAGACATGGAAGCAATCAAGAATCTCATCATTCCAATTTCTAAATTAAAATCTTGTGGTTTGAACAAGGGTTGTTTGAATTCTTCAATCATTGATGGAGAGATGGCTTGGTACAAGGATCTTGAAATCTTTGATTGAGGTAAATGATTTTGTCAAGCAAAAACTTAGTATTTTCCAAATGATAAGAAAAATCTATTTTGAGCAATGCAAGCCTCAACTCCACTTAGCCAAATGCATATAGTTGATAGACTCCACAATACTACCATAGTATCACTTGCCAATACAATTCAAATGTATTGACCCTTTGTGGCTGTAACTTGTATGTTGCAGGTTTGATTGATTTTAGTGAAGATTGTTTGATTAGGGTTACAAAGTCTACAACCAACATCTGCCTGTGGCACTTTGAAGATGAAGGACCCATGACTATATTTATTCCGCTGCAATGTAATGTAATAGCCATATGAGCTATGTTTGATGTAATAATTATGTTATTCCTGGTTATAAAGTTATATTATGACCTTTGTTTCTTGATATTACATCTTAACTGTGGATGCTAGCTATTGATCCAGGGACTAGCATTGTAAAACACAGGAGGGATCAATCTTATCTAAGATTGGGAACCCTACAGATGGTATCAGAGCATTGTGTTGCCTGTAAGATTTGTAAACCTAGGATTGGACAAAACCCTTAGAAAAATAGGAGTGTATTTGTTCCAAAAACTTATTTACAAAAACACTTGTAAACTCTTTCCTCAACCATTTTGGTTTCAACTCTACATTCTCTTCTATTTCAACTTGATGGAAAAACCTACCCATGGCCAAAGACTACACCATGTGCAAAGGACTACTTCAACTTCTTCAACTTTAATGACTTCAACATCTTCAGCATATTTCCCAAGGACTTCCAACGTGGAAACTACTAAGGACCACGAGTGAAACAAAGAAGTTATGATCAAAAGTTAGAGACTGAGGGAATGCAAAAGTTAGAAAGAGCCATCAACAACTTTGAAGTGATGTGACCAAGAGTTTGTCTCAAGGAAGCCATGATCTCATGCAAGGAGGATCAACCAAGAAGGAAGGGAGGATCACAAGTGAACCATATAGATGGACCACCATAATTTAGTAAAGACAAAACACACCGACTTGTGTGGTGTAACAAAAATATTTTGTTACCTAAGTTTGTGCTTGAACCTTGTGTTTTGAGTGCAAAGATGTTTGTGAAAATTTTGTTTTGTGATTGCATGCACAATTGTTTGTATGAAATGTGATGTGTGTGAATAAAAAAAAAAATTCCTTAGAAATATCTTGCCCATTCTAATCTCCTTCAAACCAAAACAGATGACTACTCCAAAGGACTCCAACATCAAGGTTGATGACACCAACACCAACCAAGCTGTCAGCATGAGGGAACTCATAGCAACCCAACATCAGCTGAACCAACCAATTTCAGTTCTCCTAGCCAACAATAGTAATGAAGATCCAGCACTGCAAAAGTTTTTGGAAGAACAATCTCAACTAATGCTTAAGGTGACTAATCAAATGATTAGCATGGAAGAAAATTATCCTAGAAGAGAGTATGATAGCAAGGATGACAAGAATGTTGTTCTAGATGGAGCCCCAGCTTGCATCATTTGTGGAGACAAGGATCATACTTCCACAGAGCATGAAGGACAATGCCCAAATTGTGATGAAGACCATCCTGTTGGTGAATGCCCTACCTCTCAAGCTACTTGCTACCTTTGTGAAGGAAGTGACCATACTCCTGGCCTATGTCCCATCTATGCCATGGTAGAACAAAGGAAACAAGAAGGATCCAAGTCTACCAAAGGAAAAGGACCACTCCTACCTCCGAGCAAGACAACCCAATTCAAAGGATCAAGGAAAATCAAGAAGCCCAAGCAAGACATGAGCCTTGTACAATGTCGTAAATGTAAGGAAATGGGACACTACTCCAGTGGATGCCCAGAGAACATAAAGAATAAAGGGATTAACCAAGTGTGGTGTAACAACTGTAATGAACCAGGGCACTTTGTAGCAACTTGCCCACAAAAGCAACGTAAAGAACTCAATGACATTCATTGCTTCAACTGCAAGAATCCGGGACATTATGCAAGCAACTGTCCAGAAAGGATGAAGAACAAGTTAAACAAGCCTATGGAGAAACTCAATCTTGGTCCATGAGTCAAGCCTAGGAATATAGCAAAAGTTTTACTTAGAGAAATTCCCAGGACCCAAGAAGGCCAATATGTAATTTTTGTTTGAGAAATTTTAAGGGTGGTAGTACCCTAGTTGTTTTGAACTTGCTTGTAACTTGCCTTCCCAAATCTTGGGACGAGATTTATTTTAAGGGTAGCTTGTCACATCCCAAGATTTTCCAAATCTTGTTATGTGAAAATAAATTAATAAAATAAAATTTGTTTGATTTTCAGAGCCAGAAGAAACTTTTTGAATTCAATTGGAACTTCAAACCCATTTGAATTAAATAAAACCTAAAGGGATCTAAATATAATAAAAAGAAAAATAAAAATATTTTGGAAATACTATTCTAGATCTTTTAAATAAAAGGATTTGGTTCTCAATTGAAATAAAAAAATTTATAGATAAAGATTATTTTATAGAGTTCAATTAAACCTTGGCCAAGCTTTGGGAATTAAAACATTTTATTTTAAATAAAATAGCAAAAGATTGTTTAAAAATAATAAAGGATTACTTAATAAAATAATAAGGAATTAATATCCAAATTTTATTCAAATAAAAGGTTTTACTATTTTAATTAAAACATCAAGACTTATTAAATTGTTTAAAATAGGTTTTCCAAGTATTTTATATTCTCTAATAAAACCTACTAAAGTGTTTTTGCTTTAGATTCAAAATAAATATATCAAATAAAATAAATCCTATTTGAAATAATAATGAAGGTCTATTATATTAATTAATAATGAACCCTAAAATAAAATGTTATTCTATTTTTAAACAAATCTCCAAGTATTCTATATTTCCCAAATAAAACCCACTAATTTAGTTTTGAAGATATTTAGTTTCAAATAAAGATTTTATTAATAAAATTTAAACTCTATTTGATTTAAAAAGCCCATTTTATTTAATTATTAATGGACCCTAAAATAAAAGGTTATTTTGTTTTAAACAAGTTTTCCAAATATTCTTTATTTCCAAATGAAATCTACTGATTGGTTTTGAAAATATTTGGATTTAAAATGGGATTTTATTAAAATAAACCAAACCCTATTTTATTAATAAACCATAGTCCATTTTATTCAATTAATTAATAAATGGAACCTAAAAAGATTTAAAATAATATTTTATTTTAGAATGTGAATTATGATGTTAGGCAGAACCAGATTCATATTTGAAAAACTTGATGATTGTTTGAATCATTTTGAATGTGTTTAGTTGTTGAATTTCAAAACAGGAAAATAGAATTAGAAAAGAATAAAACAAATAGACAGGAAAAAAATAGAGGAAACAGACCAGCCCAACAAGGCCCAGCCCGCTAAGCCAGTCCAACCCAGCTCCCCTCTCCCCTCCCCGAACCGTTTTCCTCACCGCGGAAACAACCCGCAAAGCCCCTGGCAAGTGGACCCCGTTCCCTTTCCCTTTCCCACTGACACAACGACCCCACGCCACTGTTCATCTTTCTCACCCACCCCGCGACCAGTTCCTCGCCGTTTACTGCCGTTGAATGCCGGCGTAAATCCTCTTCTTGAGTAATCCCCAGCGACCACTCCCTCTTAATCGCCTCTTTCCCTCTTCATTTCCCTCGACGCCATCCTCTATCCGCCTCCAGTGTTGCCATTTCCTTCGCACCACCTCGACTCGGACCTTCTCCGTGAAATCCGACCAGCACACACCACCCAGAGCCTCCCCGATCACCCTGGCAGCTTCCCCACTCCCTGGCGCACCTCCCTGTACCAACCGTTCGTCCGCGGGCGTCCCAGGAAGTCGACTTCGACAAGAATCAAGCGCCGTCGCGCTTCTTCTCCGACAGCCCCTGTAGAACCCTCGCCCCTCTTCTTACGGTGCATGCTCACATCATCTCCGTGACCTCCTACGCCTAACCCAGCCCTCGCTTTGTATTCTCGTAGACCACGAACGTCCCCTCGTCGACCCGAGCCGTCGCCAAGAGCAACTCCGGCAAGCAATTAGTATCGCCTCGACACCCTCGCCTCCTCGAAACCTCGTTGAGCATCGTCGCGCCATGAACCGGTGAGCTTCTTCTCTCTATTCCTCGCTTCCTAGAACCACCGCGAGCATCTCGTCGCCGCTGCAGCACCACCGAAGCGCCACTTTGTTTTCGGTCGAAGGGTTGCGCAGATTCGATCCAGTGATGAGCGATTAGATGACTTAAGCGAAGAGGTACTCGATCGAGCCACGATTTGAGTTAGATCCAACGATCTGGGCGTGATCCGCAGTGACGGTACCAGCGAATAAGAAGCCGCGTGTCACCAGATAGATTAAAATCAATTTGAAATCGTAATTATTTACAAACTTCAAACCCTTATATCTTTTGAACCACGTCCAAATTTGACAAATTTTATATCAAAAGATTCAGGAGAACAAGACCTAACCAACCCTACCCTTAGTTTAGCAAATAGTAACTGGTAGCTAGTTTGAATTTGCAGATTCTTTTGTGTGCTTGCTAACATTAGAAAAATCATTTAAAAATGAATTTTGAGATCAAACCTTTGCCAATTGGTTTATTGTGACCCTACTGACCCTAGGAACCAACCCATGGTTTGGAAAATGAATTTGGAAAAGTTTGGAATGGATTAATTAGTTTAGTCCATTTCTAGCCAAATAAAATTAGTGATTTTATTATGGAAATGCTTAAAGGAAGAAAACTTTGAGTAGATGGTTTGGACCAAACCTACTGACCTAAAAACACCAAGTTTTGCAATAGCAACTCATTTGGTGAACCCTATGGGAAAATGGCTTAGTAAAAATATTTCTACACCACATAAAATAACACTTTGTTTTGAAAATGGTTTTAAAGTGAAACCTTTTGCAAATGACTTGGCCACTTTAGGAAATGACCATTAGATGTACCCAAATGACTATGACCCACTAGGGACCACCTTTTCAAACAAAACAAAGCTTGGCATGCTTGCATGCATTTCTTTGACTTTGTTATTTATGTGTGTTGTTTTGCTTGATTGGTAGATTGAGTTTGTGCCTTGCTTGATTGATTTGTAGTGACTTGAAGAGTGTGATTGTTGCAAAGATCAAGAAGTGAACCTATACTCTACCAAAAAGGCAAGTTATGCTTCATACTTTTGTCCTATTACTTTCTTTATGCATTAGTGAATTTTGCTAAGTAAAACTTGCATGGATTTTGCTAAGTATAGATCTTGCTATAGGAAAACATAGTAATGAATCCTTAGTAGGATTTTCATAAGTTAAAGATTCCTAATACTACCAAGCTTAGCCTAGCTAATAGGAAACATGGGTGGAAAATATATTCACACTATGGAAAAATATTCTAAGTCTAAAGGACTTGTGATTTTGTCTAATAAAACAACTAAGTTAATGAATCACCTGGGTGGAATGGGCTTGCTTGGTGGAGAATGGTTGAGTGGTTCACAATGCCATAGGCTTGGATTGTGTATCTCACTTGTGGATGGCCACCCAGGAAACAAAGGGATTTGAGATGTCAAATGTTGAGAAGCTTCAAGTGCAACCACTTGGCAATATGGGCTCTGCCATGATCATATAGGTTGCAAGAACTTAGCCAAATGGACAGTGGGTGGTAGTGTTTGATAGATGGGAGCAACGTCCATTTTGGTCTAAGGAAGGCTTACGAAGATTTTGTCTTGGGAAACCAAGTCTTGTGGGTAAAGTGCACCACCTCTGCAGAGTGTAAAACCTAAGTACTTAGCCATGTCCCTGGTAAAGGACAATTTGAGCATCAAGACATGGAAGCAATCAAGAATCTCATCATTCCAATTTCTAAATTAAAATCTTGTGGTTTGAACAAGGGTTGTTTGAATTCTTCAATCATTGATGGAGAGATGGCTTGGTACAAGGATCTTGAAATCTTTGATTGAGGTAAATGATTTTGTCAAGCAAAAACTTAGTATTTTCCAAATGATAAGAAAAATCTATTTTGAGCAATGCAAGCCTCAACTCCACTTAGCCAAATGCATATAGTTGATAGACTCCACAATACTACCATAGTATCACTTGCCAATACAATTCAAATGTATTGACCCTTTGTGGCTGTAACTTGTATGTTGCAGGTTTGATTGATTTTAGTGAAGATTGTTTGATTAGGGTTACAAAGTCTACAACCAACATCTGCCTGTGGCACTTTGAAGATGAAGGACCCATGACTATATTTATTCATTTGCAATGTAATGTAATAGCCATATGAGCTATGTTTGATGTAATAATTATGTTATTCCTGGTTATAAAGTTATATTATGACCTTTGTTTCTTGATATTACATCTTAACTGTGGATGCTAGCTATTGATCCAGGGACTAGCATTGTAAAACACAGGAGGGATCAATCTTATCTAAGATTGGGAACCCTACAGATGGTATCAGAGCATTGTGTTGCCTGTAAGATTTGTAAACCTAGGATTGGACAAAACCCTTAGAAAAATAGGAGTGTATTTGTTCCAAAAACTTATTTACAAAAACACTTGTAAACTCTTTCCTCAACCATTTTGGTTTCAACTCTACATTCTCTTCTATTTCAACTTGATGGAAAAACCTACCCATGGCCAAAGACTACACCATGTGCAAAGGACTACTTCAACTTCTTCAACTTTAATGACTTCAACATCTTCAGCATATTTCCCAAGGACTTCCAACGTGGAAACTACTAAGGACCACGAGTGAAACAAAGAAGTTATGATCAAAAGTTAGAGACTGAGGGAATGCAAAAGTTAGAAAGAGCCATCAACAACTTTGAAGTGATGTGACCAAGAGTTTGTCTCAAAGCCATGATCTCATGCAAGGAGGATCAACCAAGAAGGAAGGGAGGATCACAAGTGAACCATATAGATGGACCACCATAATTTAGTAAAGACAAAACACACCGACTTGTGTGGTGTAACAAAAATATTTTGTTACCTAAGTTTGTGCTTGAACCTTGTGTTTTGAGTGCAAAGATGTTTGTGAAAATTTTGTTTTGTGATTGCATGCACAATTGTTTGTATGAAATGTGATGTGTGTGAATAAAAAAAAAAATTCCTTAGAAATATCTTGCCCATTCTAATCTCCTTCAAACCAAAACAGATGACTACTCCAAAGGACTCCAACATCAAGGTTGATGACACCAACACCAACCAAGTCGGCATGAGGGAACTCATAGCAACCCAACATCGGTGAACCAATGACTGACAGTTCCTAGCCAACAATAGTAATGAAGATCCAAAGCCTGCAAAAGTTTTGGAAGAACAATCTCAACTAATGCTTAAGGTGACTAATCAAATGATTAGCATGGAAGAAAATTATCCTAGAAGAGAGTATGATAGCAAGGATGACAAGAATGTTGTTCTAGATGGAGCCCACTTGCATCATTTGTGGAGACAAGGATCATACTTCCAGAGCATGAAGGACAATGCCCAAATTGTGATGAAGACCATCCTGTTGGTGAATGCCCTACCTCTCAAGCTACTTGCTACCTTTGTGAAGGAAGTGACCATACTCCTGGCCTATGTCCCATCTATGCCATGGTAGAACAAAGGAAACAAGAAGGATCCAAGTCTACCAAAGGAAAAGGACCACTCCTACCTCCGAGCAAGACAACCCAATTCAAAGGATCAAGGAAAATCAAGAAGCCCAAGCAAGACATGAGCCTTGTACAATGTCGTAAATGTAAGGAAATGGGACACTACTCCAGTGGATGCCCAGAGAACATAAAGAATAAAGGGATTAACCAAGTGTGGTGTAACAACTGTAATGAACCAGGGCACTTTGTAGCAACTTGTCCACAAGAGCAACGTAAAGAACTCAATGACATTCATTGCTTCAACTGCAAGAATCCAGGACACTATGCAAGCAACTGTCCAGAAAGGATGAAGAACAAGTTAAACAAGCCTATGGAGAAGCTCAATCTTGGTCCATGAGTCAAGCCTAGGAATATAGCAAAAGTTTTACTTAGAGAAGTTTCCCAGGATCCCAAGAAGGCCAATGTGTAATTTTTGTTTGAAATTTTTTAAGGGTGGTAGTACCCTAGTTGTTTTGAACTTGCTTGTAACCCCAGCCTTCCCAAATCTTGGGACGAGATTTATTTTAAGGGTGGTAGCTTGTCACATCCCAAGATTTTCCAAATCTTGTTATGTGAAAATAAATTAATAAAATAAAATTTGTTTGATTTTCAGAGCCAGAAGAAACTTTTTGAATTCAATTGGAACTTCAAACCCATTTGAATTAAATAAAACCTAAAGGGATCTAAATATAATAAAAAGAAAAATAAAAATATTTTGGAAATACTATTCTAGATCTTTTAAATAAAAGGATTTGGTTCTCAATTGAAATAAAAAAATTTATAGATAAAGATTATTTTATAGAGTTCAATTAAACCTTGGCCAAGCTTTGGGAATTAAAACATTTTATTTTAAATAAAATAGCAAAAGATTGTTTAAAAATAATAAAGGATTACTTAATAAAATAATAAGGAATTAATATCCAAATTTTATTCAAATAAAAGGTTTTACTATTTTAATTAAAACATCAAGACTTATTAAATTGTTTAAAATAGGTTTTCCAAGTATTTTATATTCTCTAATAAAACCTACTAAAGTGTTTTTGCTTTAGATTCAAAATAAATATATCAAATAAAATAAATCCTATTTGAAATAATAATGAAGGTCTATTATATTAATTAATAATGAACCCTAAAATAAAATGTTATTCTATTTTTAAACAAATCTCCAAGTATTCTATATTTCCCAAATAAAACCCACTAATTTAGTTTTGAAGATATTTAGTTTCAAATAAAGATTTTATTAATAAAATTTAAACTCTATTTGATTTAAAAGCCCATTTTATTTAATTATTAATGGACCCTAAAAATAAAAGGTTATTTTGTTTTAAACAAGTTTTCCAAATATTCTTTATTTCCAAATGAAATCTACTGATTGGTTTTGAAAATATTTGGATTTAAAATGGGATTTTATTAAAATAAACCAAACCCTATTTTATTAATAAACCATAGTCCATTTTATTCAATTAATTAATAAATGGAACCTAAAAGATTTAAAATAATATTTTATTTTAGAATGTGAATTATGATGTTAAGCGTAACCAGATTCATATTTGAAAAACTTGATGATTGTTTGAATCATTTTGAATGTGTTTAGTTGTTGAATTTCAAAACAGAAAATAGAATTAGAAAAGAATAAAACAAATAGAGCGAAAAAATAGAGAAGCAGACCAACAAGGCCCAGCCCGCTAAGCCAGTCCAACCCAGCTCCCCTCTCCCCTCCCCGAACCGTTTTCCTCACCGCGGAAACAACCCGCAAAGCCCCTGGCAAGTGGACCCCGTTCCCTTTCCCTTTCCCACTGACACAACGACCCCACGCCACTGTTCATCTTTCTCACCCACCCCGCGACCAGTTCCTCGCCGTTTACTGCCGTTGAATGCCGGCGTAAATCCTCTTTACTGGCCGAGTAATCCCCACCAGCGACCACTCCCTCTTAATCGCCTCTTTCCCCTCTTCTGTTTCCCTCAGACGCCATCCTCTATCCGCCTCCAGGCTGTTGCCATTTCCTTCTGCACCACCTCTGACTCCGGCGACCTTCTCCAGCGAAATACCAAAGCACACCACCCGAGCCTCCCGATCACCCGGCAGCTTCCCTCCTGGCGCACCTCCACAACCGTTCGTCATGCGGGCGTCCCAGGAAGTCGACTTCGACAAGAATCAGAAGCGCCGCCGTCTGCCTTCTTCTCCGACGAGCCCCGCAGGTAGAACCCAGTCGCCCCTCTTCTTCTGGTGCATGCTCACATCATCTCCGTGACCTCCTACGTCTAACCCAGCCCTTCGTTTGTATTCTCGTAGACCACAGCAACGTCCCCGTCGTCGACCAGAGCCGACCGTCGCCAAGAGCAACTCCGGCAAGCAATTAGTATCGCCTCAGTACACCCCTCGCCTCCTCGAAACCTCGTTTAGCATCAGCGTCGCGCCACGAACCCGGTGAGCTTCTTCTCTCTCTTCCTCGCTTCCTAGAACCACCGCGAGCATCTCGTCGGCCGGGCACCACCGAGTACCGCTTGTTTTGATGCGAAGGGTTGCGGCCGTTCGATCCAGTGTGAGCGAGGGTATTAGATGACTTAAGCCGCGAAGAGGTACTCGATCCGAGCCACACGATTTGAGTTAGATCCAACGATCCGGGCGTGATCCGCAGCGGTACCAGCGAATAAGAAGCCGCGTGTCACGGATAGATTAAAATCAGAATTTGAAATCGATTATTTACAAACTTCAAACCCTTATATCTTTTGAACCACGTCCAAATTTGACAAATTTTATATCAAAAGATTCAGGAGAACAAGACCTAACCAACCCTACCCTTAGTTTAGCAAATAGTAACTGGTAGCTTGTTTGAATTTGCATATTCTTTTGTGTGCTAACATTAGAAAAATCATTTAAAATGAATTTTGAGATAAAACCTTTGCCAATTGGTTTATTGTGACCCCTGACCCTAGGAACCAACCCATGGTTTGGAAAATGAATTTGGAAAAGTTTGGAATGGATTAATTAGTTTAGTCCATTTCTAGCCAAATAAAATTAGTGATTTTATTATGGAAATGCTTAAAGGAAGAAAACTTTGAGTAGATGGTTTGGACCAAACCTACTGACCTAAAAACACCAAGTTTTGCAATAGCAACTCATTTGGTGAACCCTATGGGAAAATGGCTTAGTAAAAATATTTCTACACCACATAAAATAACACTTTGTTTTGAAAATGGTTTTAAAGTGAAACCTTTTGCAAATGACTTGGCCACTTTAGGAAATGACCATTAGGTGTACCCAAATGACTATGACCCACTAGGGACCACCTTTTCAAACAAAACAAAGCTTGGCATGCTTGCATGCATTTCTTTGACTTTGTTATTTATGTGTGTTGTTTTGCTTGATTGGTAGATTGAGTTTGTGCCTTGCTTGATTGATTTGTAGTGACTTGAAGAGTGTGATTGTTGCAAAGATCAAGAAGTGAACCTATACTCTACCAAAAAGGCAAGTGATGCTTCATACTTTTGTCCTATTACTTTCTTTATGCATTAGTGAATTTTGCTAAGTAAAACTTGCATGGATTTTGCTAAGTATAGATCTTGCTATAGGAAAACATAGTAATGAATCCTTAGTAGGATTTTCATAAGTTAAAGATTCCTAATACTACCAAGCTTAGCCTAGCTAATAGGAAACATGGGTGGAAAATATATTCACACTATGGAAAAATATTCTAAGTCTAAAGGACTTGTGATTTTGTCTAATAAAACAACTAAGTTAATGAATCACCTGGGTGGAATGGGCTTGCTTGGTGGAGAATGGTTGAGTGGTTCACAATGCCATAGGCTTGGATTGTGTATCTCACTTGTGGATGGCCACCCAGGAAACAAAGGGATTTGAGATGTCAAATGTTGAGAAGCTTCAAGTGCAACCACTTGGCAATATGGGCTCTGCCATGATCATATAGGTTGCAAGAACTTAGCCAAATGGACAGTGGGTGGTAGTGTTTGATAGATGGGAACGCGTCCATTTTGGTCTAAGGGAAGGATTCTGAAAGATTTTGTCTTGGGAAACCAAGTCTTGTGGGTAAAGTGCACCACCTCTGCAGAGTGTAAAACCTAAGTACTTAGCCATGTCCCTGGTAAAGGACAATTTGAGCATCAAGACATGGAAGCAATCAAGAATCTCATCATTCCAATTTCTAAATTAAAATCTTGTGGTTTGAACAAGGGTTGTTTGAATTCTTCAATCATTGATGGAGAGATGGCTTGGTACAAGGATCTTGAAATATTTGATTGAGGAAAATGATTTTGTCAAGCAAAAACTTAGTATTTTCCAAATGATAAGAAAAATCTATTTTGAGCAATGCAAGCCTCAACTCCACTTAGCCAAATGCATATAGTTGATAGACTCCACAATACTACCATAGTATCACTTGCCAATACAATTCAAATGTATTGACCCTTTGTGGTCAGAACTTGTATGTTGCAGGTTTGATTGATTTTAGTGAAGATTGTTTGATTAGGGTTACAAAGTCTACAACCAACATCTGCCTGTGGCACTTTGAAGATGAAGGACCCATGACTATATTTATTCCGCTGCAATGTAATGTAATAGCCATATGAGCTATGTTTGATGTAATAATTACGTTATTCCTGGTTATAAAGTTATATTATGACCTTTGTTTCTTGATATTACATCTTAACTGTGGATGCTAGCTATTGATCCAGGGACTAGCATTGTAAAACACAGGAGGACTCTACCTTATCAGGTTGGGACCCCTACAGTAATCGTAGAAATATGTGGGAGCCATATGAATTTCCAGATTCCTCTATTGGTTATTGATCGGAGAAGTGTCTCGATCATGTCCGCATAATTCACGAACCGTAGGGAGACACACTTAAGGATTCGATGTTGTTGAGTAGTTATGGAATGATGAGAAAGAGACAAAATGTTGTTCGGAGTCTCGGATGGGATCCGGGATATCACGAGGAGATCCGGAATGGTCCGAAAAATAAGATTCATATAAGGAAAGTCCTGTTTCGGGGTAGGAGAATGGTTCCGGTGTTTTCATCGGGAATGTTCTAGAAGGTTCCGGAAGGTCCGGCACTCCGGATGGAAGGGTACATGAATGTGTCATAACAAGTTGTAATGGTTGCATCATGTACTAGGTGTCATCCCTGAGCAAAATAAAGGGATAAATCAAATCCTAGTTTGAAAAGTCAAACGCCAATTTGAAAAGTCAAACGGCAAGTTTGCTTGGTGGAGGGAGAGTAGGAAACCTACTTGGGGAGGAGTTCCTCTCCCTCCACCCGCCGGCCTTGGAAGCCGAGTTGGGGAGGGACTCCCCTCCCCTTGGCCGGCTCCCTCCACCTATATAAGGAGGGGCAGGGCTGCCCCTGCAAGACTACACCTCTCTCCTCTAAACCCTAGCCCTAGCCGCCGTCCTCACCAAGTCGCCGCCACCCCTAGGGTTTGCCTAGCCGCCGAGTTGGGGCCCTCCCCTTGCCCTAGCCGCCGGCCTAGCCCTCTCTCCTTGGTGCCTCTAAACCCTAGATCGCCAAGGCCTCTCTCATAGTCCACCATACTCGCTCCGGCAAGCGAAGCCTGCGAGATCTCCTCTACTTCGGTACCACGCCGTCGTCTTTGGAATCATGAGGAGAGTGCTACAACCTCCATTTTCTGGAACAAGGAGCGGAAGGTCTTCATCGTGTACCGACGTGTGACCGATCATGAAGGCGCTGCGAACGCAACGCCGGAAGGATCGTCTATGCGACCTTGAGATCGGCAAGAGTACGACTACATCACCCACGAGAATCTGCTCTCCTTAACCGCTTTGGAATCTTCGAGGGTGAGTTCCTCTATCGACTCGTTGCTACAATCTAGTAGATAGATCTTGGCTTGTTTGTTTGCATGCGGTAGAAATTTTTTGTTTTCCATGCTACGAACCCCTACAGTGGTATCAGAGCCGTGTCTATATGTAGATCTATTGCACGAGTAGAACACAATGGTCATTATGGGCGTTGATGCTTTTGTTGTCGATTGCTTCTTGTGTACTTTGCATCTTGCGGGATGGTGGGATGAAGCGGCCCGGGCTAACCTTACATGACATCGTTCATGAGACTTTCTCCATGCTTGACATGCAACTTGTATTGCATAAGTGGCTTTGCGGGTGCCTGTTTCTCCCAACATAGTTCAATTTACAACGGTGATTGACAATACTAGTATCAATGTTGTGGTTCTTGTTCGTAAGTTAGAGCGACACTTATTGAAAGCCCCAAACCACGTAAAATATGCAAAGAAAATTAGAGGCCTCTAACTTTGTTTTGCAGAGGTGTGCTGTGATGTGATATGGCCATGATTGTGATTATATTTGATGTATGCAATGTTCCTTATTGTAAGTTGGCAACCGGCAGGAGCCATATGGTTGTCTCTAAATTTTGTTAAGCCCCACATGTCTATTCAAAGTAGTTGTAATAGTTGAAGCTGGTGGTCGACAACCATGGAGCGACGTCATTGACCTTGATGCAATGCCGGTGATGATGGAGATCATGTTCGTGCTTGAAGATGGAGATCGGAAGCACAAGAAGAAATGCCATATCATATCACATATTATGAATTGCATGTGATGTTAATCCTTTTATGCATCTTGTATTGCTTAGTTCACGACGGTAGCATTATAAGATGATCCCTCAAGCACACAATTTCAAGTTTTAAAGTGTTCATCCTTAGTAAGCACCGTTGCTAAAGCTCGTTTTTTCGAAGCACCACGTGATGATCGGGTGTGTTAGATTATGCGAATGTATACAACGTGAGCAAAACAGATTTGCTCATGCGGAATCTAAGGTTGATCTTGACGAGCCTAGCATGTACAGACATGGTCTCAGAACACGGATCACCGAAAGGTAAAGCATGAGTCATATAGTAGATATGATGAACATGTTGATTGTTCGCCATTGAAGCTACATCAACTCTCGTGATGATCGGTTTTGATGTGGTGGATTTGGTTCGTGTGATAACTAAAACAATGTGAGGGATATTATTTTGAGTGGGAGTTCAACGGCAATATGATTAAAAGTTGAACACTATTTATCATAAATTAAATCAAAGTGAATTTGCATAATTGTTGTAGTCATTGGCATTCGTTTACCACCTTGCGCTTAGTTATAATTGAGATGATAGAACTATAGAATTCTGGTTAGTTACTTTACAAACTGGTATCGTATTCTTTTGAAGTGTTAATCTAAAGTTTAAAAATCCTATTGCAAACTTTCAGTAAGTTCTGGTTACTCCATGAAGTTTAATAACTGGTATTAAATCGAGAGTGAAAATTCCAAGAGTTAATGTATGTGTATCATGTTTGTCTCCATGATTCTTGATATTCAAAGAATTTTCTTAATATCAAGGTTATCTAGGATCTGAAAGAGTTGTTTCAGAAACCATGATGTGTGGAAGATATTGTGATATCTGAAACGAAGTTTTGGTTGCAACATGACAGAGTATAATATGGCAAAAGTCATGTTCTCATATTTGATGAGAATTTGCAAAGGGTTGGAGACACTAGTTGTCCTAATCCACCAAAAGGTTTTTGGAGAGCAACATTATACTCGTGATTCATCTTTATAAGCTAAAAGTAGCTTGATCATGAATAATTCCATGATAAGAGTGAATATTTGATGTAGGTAAAATATTTACCACACCAAGAGATTACTAAAGAATGGAATTTGAAAGCACACCAAACATTTGATGATGGTGATCTACTTCAAAGTGCAAGTCCAAAGACATTGGCATTTAATTATACATGCTTTGGAGTATGTGTCATATGTATGACTCCACTATTGATGTTGATAGATTCTTTCAAACAGAAAAGGAAATACTGAAAGAGAATCTCATAAATATATGGCAGAAAATAAAAGACTAGAATTGTTCAGTTTAGTATATAGATGATATACATGTTATGGCTATATTATTTGCTTATTAAACAATCTGGTTCTTAAGTATTTGATACTGAATTTGTTGGTGCCAATCATCATACGAAACAACACAATTCATGAACTACAATGGCCTAAGTAACTAGCAAAAGAATATGTGATGATGTTCATCGAGAACAAATAAAGGGTTATTGTGCTGCTTGTTAAACATCAAAGCTTTCCTTCAAGATTTGTTTTATCAGGTATTATGAGAACAAAAGGGTTGTTCAAATAATTGCCGTAATCCATAAAAGATGGATGATTCACAAAATCTCGTTGGAGAAATCACATCCATAAAACTAGTGCTAAAAATGTCAAAAGACAAATTGATTGAAAGATTACTTAGGAAGTGACATCGCCGTTTAAATTATATTGGAAAGAAAACATGAAGAAACTCCATGTGGATGGAATTTTGGAGTCTTTTGATTTTGATCAAATGACGCTTGTGAAACTTTCCTAGAGATAATTAAAACTTCGTTCATAGGCCAAAAGAGAACGAATGACTAGCTTATTGGAACTTGTACATATTGTTGTACGAAGTCCATTATGTGTAGTCAAGAGCGATGGATTTCAACTTCATATGCTTTCTTCGAAAATTTGAGTGAATATATGAATATTTACTTAATAAGGATGAAGTATGAAACATTTGAAAAGTTCAAAGACTTTCATGATGAAGTGCAAAATCATTGTAACAAGAACATAAATAGTTTATGATAAGATCATAAAGGAAGATATTTGAGTTACAAGTTTAGCATAATACCTAAGATTTAAGGAATCGTTCCGTGGATTTGCATGTCCCGAAACACCATAAGAGTATGGAGCGTTCGAGATATGTAATTAAACCTTGTTTGACATGGTAAGATCGAAGGTGTAATTCAGAAACTGCCATTATACTTTAAAGATTAAAAGCTTTAGAGACTACTGTTTTTTCGCTGAAAAGAGCTCCATCATAATCCGTTGAAATGACACCATATAAAATTATGGTTTGGGATAAAACCCAAGTTGTCCTTTCTTAAACATTGGTATGCTATGCATAAGAAAGATGTTTGCAACCAAAGTCGGATGAACATGTCTTTGTATGTTATTTCGAATAACTGTTAAAGTTATCCTCCATAACATCGGAGACAAAAGTGTTTGTCAGTTAGAACGTCAAGTTTCTTTGAGAAGAAATTTTTCGTGAAAAGATAAGTGGGAGGACAATAGAACTTTGATAAGGTTAAAAGAACCTTAGCTATATGTGCAAAGTTGCGCAATGCCTAAAAGTGTTCCGGAGGCAGCAACAATGCTCATGGCTCACGTGCCTCAAAGGTTGTGGTTACGAAGGTCAAAGTTTCTATTGAACCAAGTAGGTCGAGTAAACAATCAAATACCAAGATTTGAGGGTTGAATCATTATTTGAAAATAATGAACGTACTACATGCAAAGAAGCGATGATGGACCCTGACTCCGTAAAATGGCTTGAAGCCATAAAATCCGTGATAGTTCCATACACGAGAAATCAAGTTTTGAACTTGAAGGACCCTCGAGAAAGGTGTAAGACCTTACAATTGTGTTTGGATCTATAAATAAATAGACATGGATGTTGCACATCTATAAAATAGTCGACATGTTGGGAAAGAGTTCACAACAATGTTCAAAGGTTGACTATGAAAAGATTTGATCTTTCATAGCGATATTTAGTCTAGACGGATTAATGTAGCAACCACTATATATAATTTTGTTATGTGGTAATTGAATAAAAAAACAAGTTCTTCTAATAGAATTGTTACCTAGGACATGTGCATAACGCGGCCCATAGGGTTTTCTTAATTCAAAGGATGCTAAAAGCATATGGAAACTTCAATGGTTGAAGTAAGCATCGCGGAGTTGGAATCTTCACCATGATGAAACTGTTAAAGAAGTTTAAATTCGTCAGAGATGATGAAGATGCTTGCGTTTGCAAGAAATTAAGTGGGAGTTCTAAGACATATTTCTAAAACATTATGTGGAAGACATATTTTTGATTAGAAATGATGTATCTTTTCTTAACACATATTAAGAATTTCATCCTGATGAAAGACTTAGGCAAAACCCAAATATTTGGCATCAATAGATGCTAATATGGTGTGCCGAAAGTACATAGATGATATATTGAATGAGTTCAATATAGAAACTACGAGAAAGGTTCTTGTCGCACAGAAAGGATTGAATAAGTTCAATATTGATGATATATTAAAGTGTATTGACACTTGGTAAGTGAAACAAAGATTCAAGTATAGATTGATACTTGATGTATGAAATCATAAAGAGTATTTATATCAATCATACTGTGATATGTACAAATCCAGATATGTCCTATGCTCTAAATGTTATGAGCATATACCAGAATGATTCATAAGATGATCATTGGACAATAGTAAGGATATTCTTATGATCTTTTGGAAGAACTAAGAGTATATTATTTGTAGAAGTGACAAATAGATGGTTAGTTCATTGTAAAAGTACTACATTGATACTAGTTTTGTCACAAAGTACAAATTAAGTTTATCTCAATCTAAACTAAGGGTGGCACAATATAATGGAAAGTAAGTACCATAATGGATTTGGATGAGTTCCAAAGTTAAGACATTGTGACAGATACTACAACAAAAGGCTAAGTATATGACTGCTACTATAGCAGCTAAAGAGGGCATTTGTGTCAAGTAGTTTGTTATCAAACTAGGTGTAGTTCACAGCGGGATAATACTATGAAGATATATTGTACGACAATATTATCAACATGTTTTAACCCAAAGAACTAAAGGTCTCACAAAAGGACCAAATTTATACAAAGCCATCTGATTAGAGAATGAGTGATGCGTAGAGACGCAAAGACATGAAATTACACACGGACCTGAAAGTGTCAGATCCGGAGATCAGTTGACCACTAGCAATCGTGTACATGCAACACTGGAAAGCCATAGGTGTTGAATACACAAAGGTTTGAAACTAGATTATTGACTTTAGTGCAAGTGGGAGACTGTTGGAGATATGCCGAAGAGGCAATAATAAAGTGGTTATTATCATATCTTCATGCTTATGATAAATGTTTACATACCATGCTATAATTGTATTAACCGGAAACATTAATACTTGTGTGATTTGTAAACATAAAAGAGTCCCTAGTAAAGCCTCTTGTTAAACTAGCTTGTTGGTTAATATATGATCATGGTTTCCTGATCATGAACATAGAGATGTTATTAACAACAGGGTCATATCATACTGCTATAGATAAGCGTAGCATAAAGATCAAGTCATTTAATATAGTTCATTTGGTATTTGCTTTCTGATACATAGTAACCTAATTCTTTTGACCATGAGATCATGCTTATCACCATCACCGGAAGGATGCTTTGATGACATCAAACACCACACCGTAACTGGGTGGCTATAAAGGTGGCATTGAGTGTTCGGAAAGTAAGTGTTGAGACACATGGATCAAGAGTGGGATTTGTCCATCCATATGACGGATAGATATACTCTGGGCCCTCTCGGTGGAATGTCATCCAATTAGCTTGCAAGCATGTGACTGGCTCACAAGGGATCACATATCACGGGAACGAGAAAAGAGTACTTATCAGTAACGAGGTTGAACTAGGTATGCAGAGATACCGACGATCAAAACCTCGGATAAGTAAACTATAGTGAGACAAAGGGAAATTGGTATCGTATGTAAGTGGTTCATTCGATCGCAAAGTAATCATAGAAATATGTGGGAGCCATATGAATTTCCAGATTCCTCTATTGGTTATTGATCGGAGAAGTGTCTCGATCATGTCCGCATAATTCACGAACCGTAGGGAGACACACTTAACGATTCGATGTTCTTGAGTAGTTATGGAATGATGAGAAAGAGACCGAATGTTGTTCGGATGGGATCCGGATATCACGAGGAGATCCGGAATGGTCCGGAGAATAAGATTCATATAAGGAAAGTCCTGTTTGGGTAGGAGAATGGTTCCGTGTTTTCATCGGAATGTTCTAGAAGGTTCGGAAGGTCCGCACTCGGAGGAAGGGTACATGAATGTGTCATAACAAGTTGGAATGGTTGCATCATGTACTAGGTGTCATCGCTGAGCAAAATAAAGGGATAAATCAAATCCTAGTTTGAAAAGTCAAACGCCAATTTGAAAAGTCAAACGACAAGTTTGCTTGGTGGAGGGAGAGTAGGAAACATACTTGGGGAGGAGTTCCTCTCCCTCCACCCGCCGGCCTTGGAAGTCGAGTTGGGGAGGAACTCCCCTCCCCTTGACCGGCGCCCTCCACCTATATAAGGAGGGGCAGGGCTGCCCCTCCAAGACTACACCTCTCTCCTCTAAACCCTAGCCCTAGCCGCCGGCCTCACCAAGTCGCCGCCGCCCCTAGTGTTTGCCTAGCCGCCGAGTTGGGGCCCTCCCCTTGCCCTAGCCGCCGGCCTAGACCTTTCTCCTTGGTGCCTCTAAACCCTAGATCGCCAAGGCCTCTCTCATAGTCCACCATACTCGCTCCGGCTTAAGGCGAAGCCCTGCGAGATATCCTCTCTACTTCCGGTACCACGCCGTCGTGCTGCCGGAATCACGAGGAGAGTGCTACAACCTCCGCTGCCTGCTGGAACAAGGGAGAGGAAGGTCTTCATCGAGTACCGAACGTGTGACCGATCATGAAGCGCCGAACGCTTGCTGGAAGGATCGTCTACGCGATCTTGAGATTGGCAAGAGTACGACTACATCACCCACGAGAATCTGCTCTCGTTAACCGCTTTGGAATCTTCGAGGGTGAGTTCCTCTATCGACTCGTTGCTACAATCTAGTAGATAGATCTTGGCTTGTTTGTTTGCATGCGGTAGAAATTTTTTGTTTTCCATGCTACGAACCCCTACAAGAAGAGGAGAAGGCGGCGAAGAAGGCGGATCGCGAGGAGCGGAGGGCGAAGTCGACGGCGAGGAAGAAGGAGAGGGAGGAGAAGGCCGCGAGGAAGGCGGAGGAGAAGAAAACGGCGCCGGCCCATCGACGATCGTCTCTACTCCTCCTTCGAGTGGACATCCACTCCGGTGTCGTCGACGACTCTGGGCTCGTCGGATTTCGACTGGAATTCTGTGTAGTTGATACGTCCAATTTGCATCACTATTCTATATCATAATTTGCCTTTATTTATTGATATGTCTTATTATGAGGTATTAATGATGTCTTTTCATCTGTTTATGCATGTTGGATGATTCTTAGAGGATGGGCTGCCAGAGTCTGGACTCTGATGGACAAGGAGGTGTTTTGATGCAATTTCGCGAAGATCAGAAAAATACCAAAAAAATATGGGAAAGTTATATTTTTCCAGAAGCCAGAGGAAGCCAGAAGGGGAGGCGAAGAAGGGCCACATGGGGCCCACACACCCCTAGGCGCGGGTCCACCCTGGGCCGCGCCTAGGGCAGGTGTGGCCCACCTGCTCGGCCCCCGACTCCGCCCTCTCGCCTATATTTCCTTACGGAACCCTAACACCAGGGGGACGACCACAGATAGATTTTCGCCGCCTCTGCGGGGCGAAAAACACCGAGAGAGAAAGATCTCTCTGGCAGTCAGATTTCTGCCAGGGAAATTCCTTCACGGAGAGGGGAGATCGTCGCCATCAACACCGTCATCAAGCTACCCTTCATCGGGATCATCATCATCATCATCCACACCATCATCTCCACTAGCACCATCATCATTACTCCATCCCGTTGTAACAATTGTTTTGGATATTGCTTTAGTTCTTAGGGGAAACTTTTCCGGTGTTGATTACTATTGTAGTTGATGCTTGGGAGTGGAACCATTGGATTATTGTTTATGTTCAGATTGTTATCCATTATCATATCATCTTTGATCTTGATCCATATGATGTCTCGTGAGTAGTTCGTTTAGTTCTTGAGGACATGGGAGAAGTCATGTTGTTAGTAGTGGATTTGTGTTGAGTTATTATTCAATGGTTTAGTATTTAAGTTGTGGTGTTATTCTTCTAGTGGTGTCATGTGAACATCGACTATATGATACTTCATAATTTATGGGCCTAGGAGAATGCATTGTGTATTGGGCTACTAATTGTTGGATTTGCCGGAGTGACAAAAACATGAACCCCCGTTAGGACACCTTTGCACAAGGGAGCGTAGGATCTCAGAGTTTAATGCTGTGATTAGGTTTATATTTTAATTATTTTCATGTAGTTGCGGATGCTTGTAGGGGGTTTAATCATAAGTATGTATTCCAAGTAAGGTCAGTATATTAGCACAGGTTTACCCACACAACACTTACAACACCAAAGAAGAGTACTCAGTTATTTGAAGAGAAACTTGATAGAATTACCATGTGTTTTCGAGAACGTTTGGTTCTTATAAGTATTTCCGCCGTCTTGTCCTTTGCTAAGAAAGGATTGGCCACTTGCTCGTTATCTTTATTATTTGCACTTTGTTTTGTTACTTTATCAGAAAAATCCTAAAAATCCGTTTGCTAAGTATTTACAGAGATTTTCTGCTCCATACCACTAGTCAACACCTTCTGCTCTTCGTTGGGATCGACAATCTTATTTATCGAAAGTACTGCGATACACACCCTATACTTGTGGGTCATCAGTAGTTTAGGATAGTTTGAAAATAAGTGGCTATAGGGTCAAAGTTTGCAATATATTTTGTATTTTTAGTTAATTTTTTATGTTTTGTTTGATCTATTTCGTACGCAAAATATGATTAAAATGTTGTTTGCGCCGCGCTGCACGCTGCATAATGGAGCGCCTGGCGAAGGAACTTTTTTAGCGCCCGTAATAGAGCGTTCCCACGGGGAAAAATTAAGCGCAGCGCGCGATAAGCATTTACGGCGCGATCACAACAACATATAGCGCGCCGAATTTTAATGCCCCGTTAGAGATGCTCTAAAAGTCCTAAAAAATAGTGAAGGTACTTCATTCGTCCTGTATAAAAAGCCTTGGTAGGAGGGCCAATAACTAAAGTCTACATCCACACGATTATTGCAGTGAAGTTGGCTAAACTAGAAACATGACGCTCAAGCTATTGGCCGAAGTGAGCCCGCTGGAGTTGCTCGTAGGTCTTGCCGAGCTCCATGACCACTTTCTCGGCTACGTCAAGTCCCTGTCGCTCAAGTGCGCCGTGGAACTGGGCATCCCGGAAGCCATCCAACGCCGCGGTGGCATGGCCACCCTCGTCGACATCTCCACCGATACCAAGGTACATCCGGCCAAAGTCGCCAACCTCCAGCGCCTGCTGGATCTGCTCACCGCTTCCGGCATCTTCAGCACGAGCATCAGCGTGGAAGATGGCGGTGCTGTACTGTACGGGCTGACCACAACGTGCCGCTTCCTCGTTGGCCGGCACAACCTGTCTCCTATGGTTAATTTCCTGCTGAACCCTCTCGTCGTCTCGTCCTTCTTCAGCATGACCGACTGGTTCAGGAGTGAGCCGGCGCCTCGGGGAGCCGTCTCTCTATTTGAACTGGCACACGGCTGCTCCCAGTGGGAGATGGGGCGCAAGGACTCCGAATTCAACGACGTCCTTACCGGCTCCATGGCTGCCGACAGCCACCTCTTCCTCGAGGTCATTATTATGGACAAGGGCCGCATCTTCCGCGGTCTGGGCTCGCTCGTAGACGTCGGCGGCGGCAAGGGCGCAGGCACCAAGGTCATCGCAAGTTCTTTCCCGCGCATCAAGTGCACAGTCATGGATCTTCCTCACGTCATCGGCCAGGCCGGCGGTCATGAAAATATGCAGTTCGTCGCCGGTGACATGTTTGAATCCATTCCACCGGCCGATGCTGTCGTACTCAAGGTACATACATCATCGATACATCCTATACACTGGTACTTTAAGAGAAAACGTGCCGTGCTAGCATCACGATGGTGTCGGAAATGAATCATCCAATTCAACTATGGTAGTATGTTTATTTATTATAAAAGGGAAACAATCCATTCATTATAGTATGCACTATAACTCCTTATTCCGAGCAAGACGTACGGCAATAATGGAAGAAAAAACGGTTGTGTATGGGTGATGCATGTATACATAAGATTAAACTGCACGTGTCATCAAAATATCATCACTGTTGGATTTAGTCCAACATTGTGGTAGGAGGAGTCCACAAGCAAATTACTCTCTCTATTCTAAAATATAAGACGCCTAACGATTAGTCAAAAGTCACCGTTTTCTAAAGTTGACCAAGTTTATACACAAAAATATAAGCATTTACAGTACTGGATCAATATCAATAGTCCGTCATAAAGTATATTTTACTAATGTGTCCACTTAGTATTGCAGTTGTAGATATTTTTTTACTAAATTTTTTATCAAAGTTAGTAAATTTGACTTTGTTTAAACCTTAGACGGCTTATAATACAAGGCTAGTCTTCTAGAAGAGGGCCCAAAGAATGATGTAAGCCATGTTGGGCTTCGGTTTGGCTGGTTGGTGGGCTCGAGACGCTTGTGAAACGTCCTCGAATGCAAATCTGGAGTGTACTCCCGGCGCTGTCGGCCAGGGTTAGGGGCCGTAAACGGTGTGTTAAGCTTATTCATCGTACCAATGTGTGAGGAGATTTGTTTGTTTAATACTTCCTCCGTCACAAAATAGATGTCTCAAATTTGTTAAAATTTAGATGAATTTAGACACTATTTAGTATATAGATTCATCCAAAATTTAAAAAGTCCAAGACATCTATTCTTGAACGGAGGGAGTATTTCAACGGTTATGGAAGGAGTAATCTTTTGGGACAAGAGGGCATATAACCTGATATAAGTGTGTGTTGGTCTTCGACTGAGCTGATCCGGTCGTGAGAGGCTCGTGAAACGCACCCATCACCGTAACAATCATAAATCCACAGACTGAAACGTCTAATGATATACTCCACGGAAACCTCTTTCTACACCCGGGTGCATATGCACCCGGTATAAAAAAATATTTTTTAAGTTGATTTTTTAAAAAAAAGTATGATCATGTGTAGCTTCATGTTTGATATGCACATGAAGTCATTCCACCGATAACTGATATGTTTTGTGTGTTATGTAAAAAGATAAATTTTTGCGTCGTATAACACATTACTTTAGCACCAAATTTTATCTTTTTTGCACAAACCACCCAAAATGTTTATTTTTCGTGAAACAACTTTGCGCGCACCTAAAACTTGAAGTTCTACGTGTATATATATATATATATATTTTAATTTTTTTGGCATTTTAAATTTTGACAAAAATCAAATTCAAATAATGGGTGCATATACCCCGGGACCAAAAAAAAAGGCACTCCGTACATTCTTTCTCGTGTACTACTCTTTGCCGATTGTCCTACTGCTACGTCAGGACAGGCAGGACGTTGTGCTCTCCACCGTGTCTAAAAAAGCTAGCAAACAAACAAAATAGTTGCACACTTGGACTGTCGCAACTTTGACATGATTTGTTTTTTGAACATGTCAACTTTGACATGATACTACTAAGAATTAATATACGCGTGAAGCAGGTTCAGGTTGTAAAACGTGTGTGAATGCTACCTTTTGCATAATCGCGCACGGCACCACATGAAGAGCCAAAATATAATAATTTGTGGAAAATACAACCTATATGCTAAGGACGAAAAATGTACTCTTCTCGAACAAAACATAAACGGTGGAACAAGTGTCATATGAAGTGGGGCAGAAAATTAGTGTTTGGTGAACAATTCTAAAATTTTAAACTAAGTTAAACAACATTATAGCCAGCATGGACAAATCATGACCAAGTGGAACAAAAATTTACGTCTTAGCCAACATTATAGCCAGCATGGACAAATCATGACCAAGTGGAACATGTGCGGCACCGAAAGAAGATCTGCATTGGATCAGCATTTCTCCTACCATCTTCGGGCTGATATGGAACATTTTCTTGTTTCTCTTGTATTGAAAGCAAAGTTGGTTTTAACCGATGTTGCCAAAATAGAAAGTCAATGAAGCAAGGAATGATCTAGGGAGCAAAATTAGAGCATCTCTAGCAGATATCGCAAAACTTAGAATCGTGAACTTGTTTTGCACTACTCGTATATCTATACCGCAAAACGTTCCGGCAAAACAGATCTCGTATATCTACACCGCAAAACGAAATATTCTGTAAATATTTTATCATCTTCCTGGTAGGCGTGCAGGTCCCTCGCGCACGTCCTATGCCAGTCTCTTGGGCACGTCCCTGCCCCTGCGTGCATGTGGCAAGCCCGGGAGAGCTGCTGCCGCATAGGATTTGATGCGTGCTTGCTGCTTGCTATTGCTTGTCTTGATGCGTGCGGCTCTGCCGCTCTGGTTCCGGCCAGCGAGCTGCTGCTGCTCTGGGCAGCGACCATGGCGGCCAGAAATTGATGATAGATGTGGGAATCGAACCTACTAGCCAAAAATAGAAGATTGGCACCGGAACCGAGACTCCCCGTCAGGGAATCGACCTTCACAAGCGGCGGCGCCGTCGATGATGAGAGCAGTTGGTGCTGAAATTTGTGCCCCCTCTAGCGTTGACCGGTTTACTTTAAAATATACTCGGAAACTGGATATATTCGGTACGTGGAGTAGTTATGAGAAACTGCAAAAAAAATACGGTCTTGACCACTTTCGTGGTATCTATTATATTATTTTTTCAACCAAAATTGTAAAAGTTTGCAAAATTTACGGGGTTAACTTTTTTTGCGATATCTACTAGAAATGCTCTGATATAGAAAGTGAGTAGGGTGCACGAGAGGCATGGTGGATCAGCGTCTTTGGGTTTGTGGGTGGATCTTTGGTTCATAATTTTAGCCTCGATCAACACATACGGTCATAGATTTTAGCATGTGAATGCTCTAGGTTCCAACACAGATGGGCATAAAAAACCTCGTGCATGACATTTTGATTTAAATCTGCAAATGACGGGTATTTGGAACTTACTTCTATTTATTTTACTCGTTACTTAATTATAAACATTTCTGTAACACCCACATCGATGAATATTAATCACCTGTGGATATTTTCTTTGCTCATGGAATATAAGTTACTCTTTGAAAACGCATTGTGGCTTATAGTGCAATCTTCATTCTTTCATCATTCACTAAATTCTTACATTTTTATTTAAACTATTTATGCATATTTGTTCTAGAACATTTTACATGACTGGGGTCATGATGATTGCGTCAAGATACTTCAACGTTGCAAGGAAGCCATCCCTGCTAGAAATGCAGGTGGAAAGGTTATAATTATAGACATGGTAAGAGGATTATCACACGAAGAGAAGAAAATAGCTGATATGGAAGCCATACAGAACATGTTCATGATCTGCATCAATGGGGTGGAGCGAAACGAAAGTGAGTGGAAGGGGATCTTTTCTGATGCTGGGTTTAGTGATGATTGCAAAATCATGCCAGTAGTGGGTCCCTATTCGGTAATTGAGATATATCCTTAAAATCATGGAGAGCTACCACATTAATAGACAGAATAAGTTGCACTTACCTGAACTCCCACATGTTCATTTGTATGTGTGTTGTTAATAAGAAGGCTACCTTGTACACCTGTCTGGTTTGTTATTTATCACATATATAAGCCTAGTTTCCTTCACAATTTGTAAAACTATATTGTAAGACATTATATATGATGTTGTGATCGATGATTTGGTTTTAGCGTGTCTGAGATTTTAAAAAACAAGGATAGCTCCTGAGCCCCATTTCATATAAACCGAAACCATACAACATACCAGTAGCCGTCTCCCAACGATGGCGGCGACAATTGATCTAGGATAGTCCAAGAGTCTAAGCTTGGGGATGTTGAAATCCTCCCCACCTTTTGCATTCATATTTTATTTTCTTCTTTTGATTTATCTGTCTTTCTTCCAGTGCATGTTTATTTTTAGTTTGGATTGATAAAATAAAACTCAAAATATTAGATTAGTTGTTATCTTGTTTTGTGTGAAGTTCTCTCGTCTTTCTTTTTAACTTTTTGCAGGTTATTCACTTCTAGTGACTTAACTATAGAGAAGAACGCGGGGCATCGACCCAAGTGAGAAGATGAGCAAGCAAGAGAAGATACCACATTCCTATTTTCACTATTTCTGTAAGTTTATTCATAAACATACTATGTTTGTTCAGTTGCACTTGAGTTCCACTCCACGCTTAACTCGTTATATTTTAGGACTTAATCTCAAGGCTAATGTCACTACTTTGGTTTCGACTTATGACAATTACGACTGGTTAGAAAAACCACCTTGTTGGATTAAATTTCAAATTCTTTTGGAACAATAAAAAGTGTCTCCGTGACAACTTTGGTGCCATGTTTTTTGTCTTAAGGGCTTAACCTTAGTAGTACTCAACCCCGCATCTTAATGGTTTGACTTGATAGCACCTTCAGAAGAGAAATGTTTGATGGAAAAAACTTACAGTGGGAGAGGGAGATGCCAACCTTGCTTTGCTCAGTTGAAAAGAGATACTTTATGAGAAAAGGAATTATGTGAGTACCCAAACTAGAGTTCCTTGAAAATAAGGAAGATATGGGGTGTTAGATAGCCACGATTTTTGAAGTGGGTGTTAATGAAAAGCTCTAAGTTTATCCTTTTTTATATCTACTTGTGCACCCTTAATTTGTGTTGGATATATGCCTAAGAGGCAATAATAAAAGTTGTTATTATTATATCTTTGTGTTTATGATGAATGTTTGCATCCCATGCTATAATTGTATTAACCAGAAACATTAATACTTGTGTGTTTTGTAAACATAAAAGAGTCCTTAGTAAGCCTCTTGTTAAACTAGCTTGTTGATTAATAGATGATCATGGTTTCCTAATCATGGACATTAGATGTTATTAATAACAAGATCATATCATTAGGAGAATGATGTGATGGACACACTCCTATATTTAGCATCGCATAAGATCAAGTCATTTAAAGTTTGTTTGCTACAAGCTTTCAAATACATAGTAACCTAATACTTCGACCATGAGATCATGTTAATCACCATCACCGGATGGATGCTTTTATGACATCAAACACCACTTCATAACTGGGTGATTATAAAGGTGGCATTAGGTATTATCAAAGTATGTTTGAAGCACATGGATCAAGAGTGGGATTTTTCCATCCATATGACGGGTAGTTATACTCTGGGCCCTCTCGGTGGAGTGTCATCCAATTAGCTTGCAAGCATGTGACAAGGTCATGAGGGATGTCACATCATAGTACGAGTAAAGAGTAATTATCGATAACAAGGTTGAACTAGGTATAGATATACCGATGATCGAACCTCGGATAAGTAAAGTATCGTGCGACAAAGGGAATTGGTATCGTATGTAACTGGTTCATTAGATCATGAAGTCATCATAGAAATATGTCGGATCCATATGGATTTCCAAATCCCTCTATTGGTTATTGATCGGAGAGGTATCTCGATCATGTCTGCATAGTTCACGAACCATAGGGAGACACACTTAAGGGTTCAATGTTGTTTAAGTAGATATGGAATGTGAGTTGGAGACCGAATGTTGTTCGGAGTCTTGGATTGGATCCAGGACATCACGAGGAGATCCGGAATGGTCCGAAGAATAAGATTCATATAAGGAAAGTGGTTTTTCAGGGTTCAGAAAAAGTTTTGGTGTTTTGACTGGATACTTATAAAATGTTCTAGAGGGAACACCAGTGGTTCCACCACCCCTAGGAGGGGTCACTTGGACAGTGGCATGCCCTAGGGGCCATCCACACCAAACCCTAAAGAGCCAATTCGTCCAAGACTGGTAAAAGGGTCAAACCCTAGTTTGAATAGTCAAATCCTAGTTTGAAAAGTCTAACTCTAGTTTTTGGTAAGAGGTGGGAAGAGTTTCAACTCTTCCCTTGGTGACCGTGGGGGGACACGACCTGGGTTAGGAACACTTGACTGCCCCCCACCTATATATTGAGGGGTGGTGGTGCACCCCCACCACACACACATCCCTTGTCTCTTGGCGCCTAACCCTAGCCATCACCCATCTTCTCTCTCGTCCACCATCCTGCTCCGGCTTAGGAGAAGCCCTGCAGAATCTCTCCTCCTCCACCACCACCACCACACCGTTGTGCTATTGGTATTCCAAGGATCCAAGGGCAAGAGGTGTGGGGCGCACCTCCCCCCACCCTTGTCCCTTGGCGCCTAACCCTAGCCGCCGCCCATCTTCTCTCTCATCCACCGTCATGCTCCGGCTTAGGCGAAGCCCTATAAAAATCTCTCCTCCTCCTCCACCACCACCACACCGTCGTGATGTTGGGATTCCGAGGATATCTACTACCTCTGTTGCCTGCTGAAACAAGGGACAAGAAGGTCTTCATCGACTACCGTACGTGTGAACAATTTGGGAAGAGCTGTCGGAACGCGGCGCCAGAAGGATCGTCTATGCGATCCTGAGATCGACAAGTGATTGACTACATCAACCACGAGATCCGAATCTCGTTAAATGCTTTGTATCTACAAGGGTTAGTTCTCTACAAACTCGTTGCACCGATCTCGTAGATTAGATCTTGGCTTGTCCATAGATTAGATCTTGGTTTTGTGTTTTCTTGAGGTAGAATTTTTTTTATTTTTGGTGCAACGAACTGTACAATTTGACCAAAGCATCCTTACTTAAAAATATTTTTACTCTCAAAAAAGAGGGGTGCTGAAAAGAATTGATTCACAAGCCTAACCAAATTTTTGGGCGATCTCTTTTGAGTTTAGTAATTATTAGATAACGAGTTACATCCGGTTAGGAGGCGAACTTAAGTGCAATTGTTCAGATATATTATGATCATGTTTAAGGTTGCAGGATTTGTGACAATGGAATATGATACAACCTTGAACTTGTTAGTTTTCCCTCTTGATTCAATTTCTTGCTATTATTCATTATAGCTTTGTCAATCGAGGGCGAGTAACATCTAAGCTTGGGGAAGTTGATAGCTCAAAATTTCAACACTTCTTATCGATGATTTTCCTTTGGTTTATGTCAGGTTTCGTTGGATTTCACCTTTTACTAATGATAACATCCTGAATTAGCGAAACCTTGGTTTCTTGTGATGATTTTCAGGTAGTGAACACTTTTAGAAGATCTCAGAGCATTTATGAGCTAAATACATTTTAAGAAACAGATCCCGAATTGAAGGCCCTTTAATTAGAGGCGCCCAGGGTCCATAACGACCACTGGTAAGGTCGGGACGCGCCCGTAACGTCCTCCTGTACGACCCTCCTCCGTCTCCGTTATATCAACAGAAGCAACTTTCATGACGGGAGAGAGACGAAAAACACAACACAGCTATCGCAAACGAGTCTAGAAGAGAGGAGATCAGATCTAAAGAAGGAGAAGAACATCACCTCATTCTTCGACGATCTCTAGCCTCAAAAACCATTCGTTCCACCATCGTCTCCACTTGTATTGAGAGAGAGAGAGATTGACACTTGTAAGATTAGGGTTTGATACTTTGACCTACCTTGATTTGTATTTGATTTGATCCTCAAATGGTATTGTGGCTTGCTATGGTAAAGTTGTGTCACATCCCAAAATTTTCCAAATTTTGAAATGTGAAAAATAAATAAACAAAAGAAATAATTATTAAAGTTAGGGTGAAAAGAAACTTTTTATTTCTAAATGGAAACTTAAAAACCCATCTTGAACAAACTTTGAATAAAAGGGAATCCAACAAAATTCAAATCAAGTGAAATGCATTCCTAAATAAATGTATCTTGAAAATTTAAACACTTCGAATAGTTAAACCAAAACCCTAAAACCCTAATGGAATAAATCATTCCAAAGATTTATCAAAGACTATGGATTTGATCCATATAAATTTTTTGTCAACAAACATTTATAAATGATCAAGGATGATAAATAAAAATATTATAAAACCATATAAATTGTATTCATTCAATTTGGAACCATGGATAAAAACTTATGAATTTAATAAGTTAAAGGAAATAATTTCTAAAGCTAATAAAGATCCTATCTAAAATCCATACCAAATTATGAGCAAATGAATCCTAAAAGGATTTTAAAATATGAACAAATATTAAATAAAATTATACAAATTGGAATCACCAATTTTGGAACTATAAATAAAAAGATTTGGATTTTATAAGGCAAAGAAATAAATAAATAAATAAATAAGGAATATTTAAAAGCCAAATTAAATCTTGTCCAAATCCATAAACAAATGGAATAATAATTTATAAAAAGGATTAAAAGATTATTTAAACAAAATCATAAGGATTGAACAATATACAATTTTATTTATATAAAGATAAATTGCCTAAACTAAATAATAAATTCCAAAGGAACTGTTTAGAAGACAATTTAAATCTTAAATTAAATCCATAAGCAAATGAAATAAAGATAAATCAAATAAAATAAAGGGATAAGGAATATCCAAATAAAATTATATGGCATTAACCATATTCTAATTATATTTGAATAAAGATAAACTCCCTAATAGAAATGATTAATTAAATCATGGGAAAATAATAAAGTGAAATTTCCAAGGTGGATATAAAAGTTATTTAATTAACTTAAATGGAGTAAAAGAATCATTTAAATAAAATTTATATGGAATTAAAACCATATTTGATTTTATTTGAATAAATACAAATGCTCAATTTAAATGATTAATAAAACATATTAAAAATATTTCCAATAATTCAAAGTGAATTTTATGGCACCCTAATAAATAAAACCTACTGAAAAGAATTTGGTAAAATTTGGATTTCAAATTAAAGTTGAAAACACATTTGAAATCTCAATTAAATAAAGGCAAGTGCCTATTTTAAATAAATAATAGACATAAATGAATAAAACAATTATTCTAAAATGGTCCTTAAAATACATGTTTAAATAGAATAGAAACTTACTGAAAAGTTTGAAAAGATTTGAAATGAAAAAGGGTTTGAACTCATTTGAATAAATTCAAAACAGAATTGAAGAAACAGAAAAAGGAAAATAAATAGGAAAGAAAAAAATAGAGAAGAAGCAGCCCAGCCCACTAAGCCAAACTAGCCCATCTTTCTCCCCCACAGAAAAACAATTCGCACCAAAACTTTAACCCACGCAGACGCTGACCAGCGGACCCCACGCGTAACCCTCCCCACTCGCTGACCAACTAACCCCACTTGTCAGTCGTCGTTCTCACCCACCCCCACGACCTGTTCGTCCTTGGCTGTTACTGCCGATTACTCCTCGCGTTGAATTCGCGTTAATACATCGCTAATTACGCCCAGCATTGATGCCCTCTTAATTGCCTGTCTCTTCTCCCCATTTCCCCTCACTTTCCCCTTCTCCTCCGCCACCAGGCTGCGCCAATTGGCCACTGCAAGCTCCTCTGCTCCGACGAGGTGCGATAGCGATTCTGGCCAAACCACGCCTCCCCTTGCTCCCAGACCTCCACGAGCCTACTCCCTACAGTCTTGCGCACCCGTCGGTACCCCTGGCTCGCCCGCGCATGATCCACATCGTCGGCAACAACTTCGACTGAACTCCGCTGCCGTCTGCCATTACTCTATCGAGCTTTCCCGGTAACATCTGACCGCGCCTCCCCCTCTCGTTGACACTCGCACACTCGCCTCTTCTGTGCGTAGCTAACGCACCCTTTTTCATGCCTTAGCGTGACCTGTACTATCGCCACCGTCTTCAACAGTGAGCGCCAGACGCCGACAGCACCTACGGCGAGCAATCGACGACACGTCTGAGCGCCCCTGCCTTCCCACGAGCACGTAGAGCATCAGCGACATCACGCGAGCATGGTGAGCCATCTCTCTTGTCCCCTGCTTCCTAATTCGCCGAAACCGCCGTTAGCCGAGTGTTGCCGCCGCACGCCACCGACAAGCGTCGCCAATATTTGGTCACAGCGCCCTGAGCCGTTGGATCCTAATCTGATGGATGCAATAGATTTCTTAAGTGAAGGGGTACGAGATTATCTGTGCCGTGCGTTGTTAGTTAGATCTGACGGCTGTAGTTGATCGATCCGCACGAAACGTTTTCAGCCAATAGAAATAAGACGCGTTGCACTGTTTTGATTAAATAGACAGAAACATTTCTATTAGATGGTTAGATTTGAAAAATTCACAACTTTAAATCTACACTTCCAAATTTTGCAAACTTTCTATCAATGGAATCAGGAAAAATAATAATATCCAACCATGCCATTTGTTTAAGAATTGCTTCTGTAAAATTGGTTGTTTTTGCAGAAACTTGTTTAGGCATATTTTGAATACAAAAAATATTGTAGAAAAGTTTTTAGAATAAGATCTTTTGTAAATGGTTTGTTTTGAGCCTACTCACCATAGAAACCAACTTTTGGATTTAAAAATATATTTTGTGACACTTAGGAATAAATCTTTGTATAAAAGCATTTCTAGTTAAATAAAAATGTTGAATATGATTTAAAAATGCTTTTTGAGTAAAACCTTTGGAAAATGATTTGATTTAAACTCTCTGAACCTAAACACCAAGATTTTAGGATTTAAAAATATATTTGGTGAAACCTATAAAATTGTTACTTTGCTTAAAGGCATTTCCAACAAAATAAAATATTGCTTTGGTATAAAAATGGTTTATAGGTAAAAACCTTTTGCAAATGGTTTTAATATTAAACACTTGACCTTAAAACACTAATATTTGTGTTTAAAAATATGTTTGTCAAACACTAGAAATTATTACTTTGAATAAATCATTTCTAACAAAACAAAAATGATTTAAAGTGGCCATTTTCACTAACTTAATATCAAATGGTTTTTGCCACTTTTTAAATGACCAATAGGTGTTTTAAAATGTTTATAACCTATTATAAACCAATTTTCCAAATAAAAAAATCTTTGGCTTGCTTGCATGCAATGCTTTGTTTTTATTATTTTATGTGGTGAAATTGTTTGAATGCTAGATTGAATTTGTGCCTTGATTGAATTGTAGTGAAATTTGAAGAATGTGACTATTGCAAGATCGAGGAGTGAACTATATTCTCTACCAAAAAGGCAAGTTGTGCTTCACACTTTTGTCCCATTAATTTTCACTATGCATTTGTGATATTTCAAAGTAGGACTTGCATGGAAATTTTCTATGTGTTAACTATGCCATGGTAAATCCTAGTAGATGAAACCTTAGTAGATTTTTCCCTAAGTTAAGATTCCTACTACTATCATGCTTAGCCTAGCTAGTAGAAAACAAGGGTGGATTATATTCATGCTATGAAATATTTCTAAGTCAAAGACTTGTGTTTTTTTTAATAAAACAACTATGTGAATGAATCACCTGGGTGGAATGGGACTTGCATGGATGGATTTTTGTTGAGTGGTTACCAGGGCCCATTTTTCAATGACCTACCCTGTGAATCTCACTTGTGGTGCCACCCATGAACAAAGAGATTTGAGATGTCAAATGTTGAGAAGCTTCAAGTGCAGCCACATGGCATTATGGGCTCTGCCTGGATCATATAGGTTGCAATAACTTAGCCAAATGGACAGTTGGTGGTAGAGGATGATAGGTTTGGAGCGCGTCCATTTTGGTCTAAGGGAAGGCTTCTGAAAGATCTTGTCTCGATGCATGTCGAGTCTTGTGGGGAAAGTGCACCACCTCTCGAGAGAGTAAAATCTAAGTACTTAGCCGTGTCCCCGGCAATGGACAATTTGAGCATCAAGACATGGAAGCTATCAAGGATCTCCTCACCCCAATTTCTAAGTTAAAAGCTTGAGGTTGAACAAGGGTTAAGGAATCACCAATGTCTATTGGTAGATGCCTTGGGTGATTTTGACAAATAAAAACTTAATGTTTTCAAATGATAAGGAAAAACTATTTTGAGCAAAGCGAGCCTAAGCTCCACTTAGCCAAATGCATATAGATGATAAATACCACTATTATACCATAGTATCACAAATGTATTGACCCTTGTGGCTGTAACTTATTATGTTGCAGGTTTGTTTGATGTTAGTGAAGTGTGTTGATTAGGATTACAAGTCCACAACCAACATGATTGCCAGTGGCACTTTGAAGATGAAGGACTCCATGCTATATAGTTATTTCTCCTGCATTGTAATGAGATAGCCAAATGAGCTATGTAAGATGTAATGAATTATTTTATTCCTGGTTATAAAGTTGTACTATGACCTTTGTTTCTTGATATTACATCTTAACTGTGGATGCTAGCTATTGATCCAGGGACTAGCATTGCAAACACAGGGATCTCTACCTTATTAAAGGTTGGGACCTCTACAGATGGTATCAGAGCACTGTGTTGCATGTATGATTGTAACCCTAGGATTGGACAAAACCCCTTAGGAAAATAGGAGTTGTATTTGTTCAAAAATTATTTACAACAATCTTGTAAACTCTTTCCTCAACCATTTTGGTTTTAGTTCTACATCTCTTCCTTTTCAAACTTGATGGACAAAGACACCACCATAAGCAAAGACTTCAACTTGAGCAAAGGAGTTCACCAACTCAAATGACTTCAACTTTAGTTTCACCAAGGACTACAAGTGAGACAAGAATGTTACTCAAGACTTGAAGACTAAGGAAACATAACCTAGAAGGAACCATCATCACCTTTGAAGTTTTGTGACCAAGAAGCAAGAATTTTTCCAAAGATACCAAGATCTCATTCATGAAGCAACGACTAAGAAGAATGGAATGATCTCAACTGAACCATATAGTTGGACCACCATACTAATATTTAGTTTAGATCAAACACACCAACTTATGTGGTGTAACAAAAATATTTTGTTGCCTAAAAATGTGCTTGAACCTTGTTGTTTGAATGGAATGTTTGATTGTGATTGCTTGCACATTGCTTATGTGAATTGTTGTGTGTGATTAGACTTCTTCCTTTAGAAATCATTTGCCTATTCTAATCCCAATCCAACCCAAACAGATGACTTCTCCAAGAAACTCCAACATCAAGAATGGTGACTACAACAACCAAGAGATGCACATGAGAGAACAACTACTAGCAACCCAAACCCAGTTGACTCAAGTGACAACTCAGTTTTTAGCCAACAACAATGAGTTAGACCCAACCTTACAAAAGTTTTTGGAAAGCCAATCTCAACTGTTGCAAAGGATGACAAATCAAATGATCAACATTATAAGCAACTCTTCCCAAGGAGATTGTGACAACAATGATATCAAGGATGATATTATAGAAGGAACTCAAGCTTGCAATATTTGTGGAGACATGGAACACACTTCCAAAGAGCATGAAGATCAATGCCCTAATTGTGAAGAAGAACATCCAACTAATCAATGCCCTACATCTCAAGTGACTTGTTTCCTATGTGAAGGAAATGATCATGTCCCTATCCAATGCCCCATATATCCTATGGTTCAACAAATGAAACAAGATGGAATGCATCAAATGTTTGGAAACCTCCATAATGGAACAACTTCTACCATGAAGGATGAAGGCAAAGTCAGAACCATGCCTCATAGAGCCAAATCCAAAGTGACCACAAAGTGTTGCTACTCTTGTGAAGAAGAAGGTCATATCTCTAGTAACTGCCCCAAGAAGAGAGAAAGATTTCCTACCTTTGAGGTGAGATATGAAGAACATGAACTAGAAGAACTCCTAGCTTTGGAGATGCCCAAGAAGAAGAATAAGTACAAAATCCAGTTGCAATGTTACAATTGCAAAGAGATGGGGCACTATGCTAGTGATTGCCTAGAAAAGAAGAAGAACCAAGGAAACAAACAAGAAGAAATGATACCAAAGGAAAAGAAGGACATTAGCCAAGTGATGTGTTTCAAATGCAAGGAGCTAGGCCATTATGCCAACAAATGTCCAGAGAAGATACATCAAGACCCCAACTAAGCCAAGATGTAATCTAGTTGAAAACCTTTTTAAGGGTGGTAGTACCCTAGTTGCCTTGAAGCCAACTTGTAACCTCTAGCCTTCCCAAATCTCGGGCCGAGATTTCTTTTAAGGGTGGTAGCCTGTCACATCCCAAAATTTTCCAAATTTTGAAATGTGAAAAATAAATAAACAAAAGAAATAATTGTTGAAATTTAGGGTGAAAAGAAACTTTTTATTTCTAAATGGAAACTTAAAAACCCATCTTGAACAAACTTTGAATAAAAGGGAATCCAACAAAATTCAAATCAAGTGAAATGCATTCCTCTTGATGTTTTGAGTTACAAATATGAGCAGCCGAACTAGTATCAAATACCCAGGCACTACTACGACTACTAGTAAGATACACATCAACAACATGTATATTGGATATACCTTTCTTCTTGATGTTCCCGTTCTTCAGATACGCCAAGTACTTAGGGCAATTCTGCTTCCAGTGACCTTCTCCCTTGCAGTAAAAGAACTCAGTATCAGGCTTTAGGCCCAGCCTTGGTCTTCTTCGCCAGCGCGGTAGCTTTCTTACCGCTCTTCTTGAAGTTTCCCTTTTTCTTAGGCTTGCCTTGCTTCTTGAAATTGGTGGTCTTATTGACCATCAACACTTGGTGCTCTTTCTTGATCTCCACTTCCACAGACTTCAACATAGATAAGAGTTCTGGCAATGTCTTATCCATGCACTACATGTTGTAGTTCATCACAAAGTTCTTGTAACTTGGTGGTAGTGATTGGAGGACATGGTGAATTCCCAACGAATTAGGAATTATTATGCCCAAGCTCTGGAGCTTATTAGCCTGCCCAGACATCTTAAGAACATGCTCACCGACGGATCTGCCCTCCTCCATCTTGCAGTTAAAGAACTTTTCAGAAGCTTCATAACTCTCAACTGCCGCGTGAGCCTAAAATATCATTTTGAGTTCACGGACAATATCATGTGGGTCAAAGTTCTCAAACTTCTTTTGAAGCTCTGATTCCAAACCATACAAGATAGCACACTGAACTGTGGAGTACTGATTCTTTCGAGTACGGAAAACATTTTTCTCATCATCGGTAGCATCTTCTGCAGGCGGGTCACCTAGCGGTGCATCCAGCACATAGGTCAACTGACCAGCATTGAGGACAATCCTGAAACTGCGGAACCAATCTGCAAAGTTGCTTCCATTGTTTTTCAACTTTTCTTTCTCTAGAAACGCTTTAAAATTGTTGGTAGGGGCCCCATTGATCTACAACATATTTGCAATAGTTTAGACTAAGTTTATGACAAATTGAGTTTTAAATAGTTAAATTAATCTAGGTGAACTCCCACTCAAAACAACATCCCTCACATTGTTTTAGTGATCACACGAACCAAATCCACTACATCAAAACCGATCATCATGAGAGATGATGTAGCTTCAAAGGCGAACAATCAACATGTTCGTCATATCTACTAGACTCATGCTTTACCTTTCGGTGATCCGTGTTCAAAGAGCATGTATGTACATGCTAGACTCGTCAATATCAAACCTTAGCTTCCTCATGAGCAAATTTGGCTTGCTCCCGTGTATACACTCGCAGAATCTAACACACCCGATCATTACGTGGTGCTTCGAAACAATGAATCTTGGCAATGGTTCCTACTAAGGATGAACACTTTATAACTTGATATTTTGTGAGAGGGAACATCTTATAATGCTACCGTAGTGAACTAAGCAATACAATATGTATAAAGGATTAATATCACATGCAATTCAAAATATATGGTATGATATGGCCTTTCTTCTTGTGCTTCGGTTCTCCATCTTCAAGCACGGACATGATCTACATCATCAACGGCATGGCGTCAAGGTCAATGGCACCTATCTATGGTTGTCGTCCACCAGCATCAAATATTACAACTACTTTGAATAATAGACACGCAGGTCTTAACGAAATTAAAATACAACCATAAGTGTCACATCCCAAGATTTTCCAAATCTTGTAATGTGAAAATAAATGAATAAAATAAAACTTTGTTCGATTTTCAGAGCCAGAAGAAACTTTTGAATGCAATTGGAACTTCAAACCCATTTGAATTTAATAAAAACTAAAGGGATTTAAAAAAATAAACATTTAATAAAAGGAAAATAAAAAAAATTGGAAATGCTATTTTGAAACAATTAAATGAAAAGATTTGTTTTCAAATGAAATAAAAGTTTATAAATAAAGAATATTTTATAAAGCCAAATTAAAACCTTGGCCAAGCTTTGGAATTAAAACATTTTATTCTAAATAAAATTAGCAAAGGTTTATTTAAATAAGTTAATAAGGATTTAATATGCAACTTTATTTAAATAAAAGGTTTTACCAATTTAATTGAAACATCAAAACTTATTAAATTATTTAAAATAAGTTTTCCAAATATTTGATATTCTCTAATAAAACCTACTAAGTGTTTTGACTCTATTTTAGATTCCAAAATAAACATTTTAAATAAAATAAATCCTAGTTGTTTAATAACTAAGGTCCCTTCTATTTAATTATTAATGAATCCTAAAATAAAAAGTTATTTTGTTTTAAACAAGTTTTCAAGTATTATTTATTCCCAAATAAAACCTACTGATTTGGTTTTGAAAATATTTAGTTTTCAAATAAAGAATTTATTAATAAAATCAAACTCTATTTGATTTAATAACTAAGGCCCATTTTATTTAATTATTAATGGACCCTATATAACAAAATGTTATTTTTATTTTAAAACAAGCTTTCCAAATATTCCTTAATTTCAAATACAACCTACTAAATGGCTTAAAAATTATTTAGTTCTCAAGTGGAGCTTTGAATTAAATCAAAACCTATGGATTTAATAATTGGAACATCCATTTAATTAAATAGTAATAACCCCTATTATTAAATTATTAATTTGAATTTGGATTTTGGTTCATGTTACTGAACAGAACTAATTTCAATGTTACAAAGTTTCGGTGTTGTTTGAATTGATTGAACCTTGTTTGATTGTTTGGAAATTCAAAACAGAAATTAGATTCAGAAAAAGAAAAGGATTACAGGAAGAAAAAATATGGAAACGGACTGGCCCAGCTAACCTAGCCCATCCCAGCCCAGTATCAGCCCAGCTCCCCCTTCCCGAACCGTTTTTCTCACTCAGTCTCGCACCCACTAAGCAGCTGACGGGTGGACCTCCCTCACACTTCCTTTCCCACTGATCAGAGGACCCCACCCTCTCCTGTTCGTCGTCCTCCCCGCAGCGACCCGTTCCTCCTCGTTCTGCCGTTGATTCTCCGGCTTAATTCGACTTAACGCCACGTTTATTCCTCGCGGTGATCAAGCACCTATAAACGCCAAGACGTCTTCCGCTTCCCAGACACCTCCTCGACACGCCTCCCGTGCCTCAATTTCTCCCGAACACCCTGTTCCGACGAGGTCCAGAACCGATTACGGCGACTCGACACCACCTCCTGCCTCCCCGAGCACACGAGCACGAGCACGACCACCGCATCCTGGCGCATCTTGCTGTGCCATTCATTCATCCGCGGGTACCCTACAACCTCGACAACGACAACCTCCAGCCGCCGCCCGGTTCTTCTCCGACGTTTCCCGTAAACCAAACCGCTCCTTCTCTTCTCTTTCATGCTTGCATCACCAAGAATGACTTTGCGCTGCCTAACGCACCTCTACCTTGCTTCCGGCACGCACTACCCTCGCCTCAACCACGGTCACGCCGCAACCGACGCCAATAGAACTCCGCGAGCAATCCACCTCGCTCCCGTGCGCCCCTCGACGAGATACTGACACGTTGAGCTTCCCCAGGCGTCTACGAGCACGGTGAGCCACCCCAATCCTCCCCTAGCTCCCTGTATCACCGGAACCATCGCGAGCAGAGCCGCGCCGCCAGTCGCCGCCGCGCAGCGCCGCCAGTTGGTGGTCAAGCGGTCGTGTGTCGTTGGATTAACATCCAGTGGCTGAGATTAGATTAGGTCGAAGAGGTATGCGTTGATCAGAGCCGCACAGATACCTTTTAATCCAACGGTTTGCAGCTATGCGATCCGCACGAAGCGGTACCGGCCAATCACGGCTCGACGCGTGTCCCTGTTCTGATTAAAACAGAATTAGAAACCAGATTTAAAAGCCATTTTGAAACCTCTGTAACTTTCAAACCACACGTCCAAAAATTACAAATTTTTTATCAATGGATTCAGGAGAACAAGCCCTAGCCAACTGTGGCCTTAGTTTAGAAAATAGTATATGTTAGTTTGCTTGATTTTGCAGATTCTTTTGTGAGCTTGTTTAGAGTATAAAAATTGTTTAAAATTGATTTTAGGGTTAAAACTTTTGCAAAATGGTCTGTTGTGACCTTACTGACCCTAGAAACCAACCCTTGGTGTTTAAAATGATTTTGGTAAGATTTAGGTTGGATTACTTGACTTAGCCATTTTTAGCCAAATAAAAAGAATGGTTTTTGTTATAAAAATGTTTACGGAAAGAAAACTTTAAGGAAATGTTTTGGACCAAACCTACTGACCTAAAACACCAAGTTTTGCAAATTAGCAACTCATTTGGTGAACAACTTAAGAGTTTTGCCTTGATAAAAACATTTTTCACCACATGAAATGATGAATGGATTTAAAAGTGGTTTTGGATAAAACCCATTTGCTAATGACTTTGCCACTTTGGTAAATGACCAATTTGGATCTTACAAAGTTAAGAAATCCCATAGAGACCCTATTTGCAAAATAAAACTATCTTGTGCATGCTCCCATGCATGAATTGGTTTCCATTGTCTTGTGTGTGTGAATTTGTTTGAGTGATTATTGGTTTGGAATGTAAATTGAATTGGTGTTTGCTTGATTGACTTGTAGTGAAGTGTGAGACTAGCAAGATCAAGGAGTGAACTACCATTTCCTTCCAAAAAGGCAAGTGATGCTTCATACTTTTTGTCCCATTACTTTCTCTATGCATTAGTGATTTTGCTAAGTAAAACTTGCATGGATTTTGCTAAGTATAGACCTTGCTATAAGAAAACCTAGTAGATGAATCCTTAGTAGGATTTTCCTAAGTTAAAGATTCCTACTACTATCAAGCTTAGCCTAGATAATAGAAAACATGGGTGGAAAATATATTCACACTATGGAAAAATCTCTAAGTCTGAGGACTTATGTTTTTGTTTAATAAAACAACTAAGTTAATGAATCACCTGGGTGGAATGGAAGGATTGGTTTATGTTGAGTGGTTACACAAGGCCATGACTTGGCTTGTGTATCTCACTTGTGGTATGACACCCAGGAACAAAGAGATTTGAGATGTCAAATGTCGAGAAGCTTCAAGTGCAACCACTTGGCAATATGGGCTCTACCATGATCATATAGGTTGCAAGAACTTAGCCATATGGACAGTGGGTGGTAGTGTTTGATAGGTTGGAGCGCGTCCATTTTGGTCTAAGGGAAGGCTTCTGAAAGATCTTGTCTTGGGAAACCAAGTCTTGTGGGGAAAGTGCACCACCTCTGCAGAGTGTAAAATCTAAGTACTTAGCCATGTCCCTGGTAAAGGACAATTTGAGCATCAAGACATGGAAGCAATCAAGAATCTCATCATTCAAATTTCTAAAGTTAAAACTTGTGGATTGAACAAGGGTTGTTCAAATCTTCAATCTTTGATTGGGAGATGCCGTGTAAAGGATCTTCAATCTTTGATTGAGAAAAATGATTTTGTCAAAACAAAAACTTAGTATTTTCAAATGTTAAGGAAAAATCTATTTTGAGCAATGCAAGCCTCAACTCCACTTAGCCAAATGCATATAGTTGATAGACTCCACAATACTACCATAGTATCACTTGCCAATACAATTCAAATGTATTGACCCTTTGTGGCAGAACTTGTATGTTGCAGTTTGATTGATTTTAGTGAAGATTGATTGATTAGGATTACAAAGTCTACAACCAACATCTGCCTGTGGCACTTTGAAGATGAAGGAACCCATGCTTATAGTTATTCTGCTGCAATGTAATGTAATAGCAATATGAGCTATGTAAGATGTAATAAAACTATGTTATTCCTGGATATAAAGTTATATTATGACCTTTGTTTCTTGATATTACATCTTAACTGTGGATGCTAGCTATTGATCCAGGGTCTAGCATTGTAAACACAGGAGGAACCTACCTTATTAGGTTGAGACCCCTACAATAAGGCTCCTGCCGGTTGCCTACTTACAATAAGGAACATTGCATACATCATATATAATCACAATCATGGCCATATCACATCACAGCACACCCCTGCAATACAAAGTTAGACGCCTATATTTTTTTTGCATATTTTACGTGGTTTGGGGCTTTCAATAAGTACCGTTCTAACTTACGAACAAGAACCACAACGTTGATGCTTGCACTATCAAGTGACTGTTGTAAATTGAATCTTTACAATGATGGGAGAGACAGACACCCGCAAAGCCACTTATGCAATACAAGTTGCATGTTGAGCGTGGAGCGAGTCTCATGAACGATGTCATGTAAGGTTAGACCAGGCCTCTTCATCCCACCATACCGCAAGATGCAAAGTACACAAGAAGCAATTGATAATAAAAGAACCACCGCCCACAATGACCATTGTGTTCTACTCATGCAAAATATCTACATATAGACACGGCTCTAATACCACTATAGGGGTTGGTAGCATAGAAAACAAAAAATTTCTACTGCATGAACACACACAAGCCAAGATCTATCTACTAGATTGTAGCAACGAGTCGATTAGAGTACTCACCCTCGAAGATTCCAAAGTGTTTAATGAGAGCAGATTCTCATGGGTGATGTAGTCGTACACTTGCTGATCTCAAGATCGTGTATACGATCCTTCCGGCGCTGCATTCCGGCAGCGCTCCCGCAGTCGGTCACACATTCGGTAATCGATGTAGACCTTCCTCTCGCTTGTTCCAGCAGGCAGTGGAGGTTGAATTTCTCTCCTCGCGATTCTGGCAGTACGACGACGTGGTGTCGGAGTTAGAGGGGAAATCCCGTAGGGCTTTGCCTTAAGCCGGAGTGGGTTATGGTGGAGTAGTAGTGTTTCCCCGGCGTATAGGGTTTAGAAGCTAGAGAGGAGGAGGTGGAGCCAGCGGCGACTAGGGCGGCAGCGACGGCTTGGTGGGGTGGGGCTTGTTGTGGTCTTTGGGAGGGAACCCCCTCCCCTCTATTTATGAGAGGGAGGGGCAGCTTGGGAGAGGGGAGTTTTAATCCTACAACTCCCTCTTCTTCTAGGCGTGTGTGATGGCGTGTGGTGCGCTTCGTCGGGAAACCCCAAGAGCAAGGTATGATGCAGCACAACACCAAGTTTTCCCTGAGTAAGAAACCGAGGTTATCGAACCAGTAGGAGGAAGGAAATGTCTCAAGGGTGTTGCAAGCAACGTGGAAACCTGCACAACACAAACTCAAGACTTTGCCCCAACTAACAGTGAGGTTGTCAATCTCACCGGTTGCTGTAACAAAGGATTAACTGTATGGTGTGGAAGGTGAAAATGGTTTGCAGCAAGTAAATAGTAACAGTGGAAGATGTATCAATGGTAAAGATTGTACCGGGGTCCATAGTTAACTAGAGGTGTTCTCCTTAGATAAACAAACATAGCATGTTGGGTAAACAAATTTAGCAGGGCAATTGACCGGACTGAGCAAGGCATAACAATGCAGTACTAGACATAAAGATCATATGAGATTTTATTGGGCAATACAACAATATACATAGACCGCCATCCAACTGCATCTATGATTAGAAGTCCACCTTCGGGTTATCATCCGAACCCCCTCCAGTATTAAGTTGCAAGCAACAGACAACTGCTTTAAGCAAAATGTGTAAGGTAAACAATCCACTTGTTCCATGAACAAGAGACCATTGTTTTCTCCCTAGTGGCAACAACACATCTACAACCTTAGAGATTTCTGTCACTTCCCTTGATTAAATAGAGGCATGAGCCCACTATCGAGCATAAATACCCCCTCTTGAAATCACTAGCAACTACTTGGCCAAGATAGCTACTAACAACGGAGAGCATACAAGATCACAAAAAACACATACATGATAGAATAAATAAGACAAAACCATTAATCAATCTGACATAGTAATCTCAATATCCATTGGATCCCCACAAACACAACATGCATTATTACAAATAGATGAGATATTGATCATGAACGGAGCTCACAAGATCTAGACATGAAATCACAAGGAGGAGATACAACCATCTAGCTACTACATTGTAACACCCTCAGAATCGGACCTATGCAAGTTTCAGCGATTCCCGCCAAACCCGCATAGAAACGATTCAAAGGTGCCCACCAGGCACTTTCGTGCGGGTGGAAAACAAAGTAATAACATTACACAACAGTCCTCGATGGGACCCACAGAACAGATATCAATATAACAGCGACTCCATGAGTCAAGAATACAGATATAATATACAAAGATCCAAATCACCTTGAAACGATAGAGCGTCCATCTACGGACAAGATGCAAATGGGGCTAAGAGCCCTGAAGAATAACCAATGGTGTCCATAACCCTGCCCAGGCCAAGCCGGAAGGGTAACCCTGCTAACGACATCGATCTCAAAACCTGCTTAAACAAAAGGGGTGCCGACAAAGGGCAAAGGAAAAAGAGGAGCGTCAGTACTGAGGCCAGTACACGGCGAGGCTAGAATTCGGCGGTCCTCGCCTACATAGGTATGGTGGACTGAAGCGGCAGCGGCATAATGCACTAAACAACCTATAGAGACTCGATACAACTGGCGGCTATCAGAGAGGGGTAAGAAAGGCCTATTCGGAACCAACCTGATACTACCATCAAACAAACCCATCCTGGCGTTTCCCCCTCGAGACCAAACGAGGAAGTCAACCGAGGAACTCACACAGTTGGCAGTTTTACTTATTCTGTTATAGTTGAGGCAATTTAATAGTCAGGTTGAGATAGTCATCCTGATAAAGTAAGCAGTGGGCACTTTTAGTTAACTATTCTGTTATAGTGGCAACACTTACTAATCAGATACAGATAGCATGAGATAACCCAAAACCCAGCAGTTGTTGGTACTTTGATTTAGCCATTCCGTTATAGTTGCAATACTTACTAGTCAGATACAATGGTCGCAAGCGACAACCCAAGAGGGCAATTGTTGGCAGTTTTAATTAGCCATTCCATTGTAGTGAAGCTGATTACTAGTCATTATAAAGTCAAATTTATAGCACTACTTTAGTTATAGTTGTCTATGATCGAGATACTGTGCTCCAAGTCGTCCATAACCGCGGACACGGCTTTCAGAAAGTTTTACCCGCCGGGTGCACCAATAGCAACACACGCCGATCAACCTCGGAAAACCAAATCAAAACCCAACAAGGCCTTCATGACAAAGCAATCACAGATTCGAATTATTTGGGGCCACCCTTGAGTCTTACCCGCAACGGTAAGCTAGCTCGAGACGGACTCAAGGTTTGTGGGGCCAGAAGCGCATCGGGAACCCAAAACTGGGCTTGTCGATACCGCGTAAACGGGTCACAATTCCTAAACAGTACAGTGTGCTACTCGCACAATCGTAAATACAGAAGTAGCATGGCATAAGTACAGGATAGTAAATAAAACCTCAAACTAGTGTGTGGCCCCAAGAAATAAGTCTGAATCAAGATCTGGCTCAGGGGGGTCCCATATACCTCCCAGATGTGGATAGCGCGATAAATCAAGGAACAGGTATCAAGTACTCGGGGTCCTACGGGACACAAGTGGGCGTTCGGAAACCAAATATTATCTATCACACACCGATGCCTCTGCTTACTTCAATTTTAGTTGTTAAACAGGAATTTAAAGTGAACGATAAGTAAAACCATGATCATCTCCAACATCAAACATGCGGCAAGGCTCCAACAACTGTGGCAATTGACGACACGCAACAGCACTAGAGCACGCGACTACGACGCGCAAGTCCAACTATCTACCAAACACAAGTATTAGGATGTGTCCAAGGCAATATAAGGCTGCAAGGGTATCACGGGTACGAAAACTAGAGCATCGCATCACAGATAGCAATAGATCAACAGGAGGGAATAAATACTATAAAAGTAAGATAGGTAGAAAGGGGGAGATGCTCGCTTGAAAACATTGCCGAAGGTTCAATCCGAAGATCGGGTCGACACTCGCATCAACTCAACGGCCTTATCCGCGAAGAAGCAAAACACTAGAAGAAACACCGGATGCAATATTTAATACTACGGCGAAAGATCGGCATGATGCATGTATGATGTATGGCATGGCAAGGTGCGATGCAATAAGGTCAATATTAAGCGGAACCGGGGTCCCGACAATTAATTAGATGGTTCAAGTTATTTATCTACCCCGCAAATTAAATGTTGTTTAACAAGGCAGAATATATCACCGGTTCGCTACACAAATTTAAATGAGGTCAATATGAGACTAGATTTGCCCGCATATGGGCCCCATATTTAATTATTAGGTGAATCGGCATAAGGCCCCCAAACCACATGAATGTATGCATGCAAGACAATTATTATGCGACAAGTTGTATTATGTTATAAAATAGGGTTTCGGGAAGGGGTTCACACATTAGGGGTCTCGACGGTCTTGGTTCCGGGGTTCGGGGTCGGTCTCAGGGTTCGGATCTGGGGTTCGGTCTCGGCGGAAGCGTTCTCAGGTAACAGGGTAGATCTTGGCGTCCCGGGAAGAAGGACTTGGGTCGGTGTCGGGGCGCATCGGACTCGTCCTGATCGCTGTCGTTTTTGTCGCATTCGCGGTCTTTGGGTCATGTCGACGGTCCTGGTGTCCTCGACGGAGAACTCGGTGTTCCGTGGAGGCGATATCATCGGCTCCTCCTCAAGGCCTTGGGGTTCAAGGCCGGGGTTGGTCGACGAGCTTGTGCGGTACCAGGTACCTCATAGCCCTCCTCCGGTTCCTTGCTGTCGATGGGGCTCTTGGACCTTGACGTCGTGGTGACGGCGTGCTTAGGGGCCTTGGCCACAAGGAAGTAGAACTTGGCGATGGGGTCTTCGGGTCCAGACTTTGCCTTCGGGAACAGGGTCTTGCGTTCCGGTCCTCTTTGGGTTGGGGTTCTCAGCGCCGGTAGATCTTGGCGTACCACCAGCTCGAGCTGGCCCTGAACACGCATACACGCACGGGGAAGGACGCGGAGCTCGGGTCCGGACGGTGACTGCGCGGACAGGGAGAGGGCGCCGCGGTCGACGGCGGTACGCAACCATCCAGAGTCGGCGTGGATGGGCTGGGCAGGGCCGAGCGGCCTGGCGTGCACGGGCTCAGAGGCGAGCTCCAGCAGGAGGGCACGTCGGCCCCGCTCGCGGGAAGAGGCGGGCCAGAGAGAGGTGGCCGGAGAGGGGCTGCGGGCGGCGCCACGGCGGCGGGCGTGAAGGCTACAGGGAGGAGGCGGGCGGCTGGGGATGAGAGGCGACGCAGACGGCCACCCGGAGGCGAGGCGAGCTTGGGCGAGCCTGACGCGAAGGAGGAGGAGGAGGCGCGGCGTCGGAGGAGAGCCGAGGCGGACGCGGCCGGAGGAGGCGGAGCCCGGCGGCGAGCCGAGGGGAGGGGGCGGCGGCGAGCACGGGCCGGGAGGCGCGGAGCACGGCCAGAGGCGGGCTGAGCTCGGGTCGGCATGGCGCGGTGGCGATGGAGGGCGGGCTGGCCCGGAGCGGAGGAGAGGGCCCGGCGGTGGGAAGGCGGGCTGGCCCGAGCGAGGGGAGAGGGGCCGGGCGACGGCGGGAAGCCGTGGCGGAGAGAGCTGCGGTCATAGGAGGCGGAGCGGCAAGGTGGCAAGGCAGCAGTGAGGGTGAGGGAGGCGCGGCGTGTGGGGGAAGGAGGAGGTTGCCTGGGTGGGGAGGGAGACAAGGGAGAGAGGGAGGCGGGGCTTGCGGGGTCGGGGAGAGACGGGGAGGGCCGGGGCAGGAGGCGTGCGGGAGTGGTGGGCCAGGGGACGGGTCCACTGGTGGGCATGATGGACCAAGGGGGGTGGTGGGACCCGGGGAGGAGAGAGAGGGTGAGGGGGTGGCTGAGAGGGGAGAGGTGGGACTGACGGGTGGGGTCAGGGGCGGTGGGGGCCCCAGGGGTAAGGGAGAGGTTTAGGAGAGTGGGTAGAATGGCTAGGGTGAGAAAAGGGGAGAGGGTGGGCTGGTGGATCGGTGAGGTGGCAGGTGGGTAGGAAAAGGGTGAGAGGGTGAGGTGGCGAGCTGTGAGTGGTGGGTAGGATAGGATTTGGTGGGAGTAGGATTTAGGGGGGGGCTGTTTTAGTATGTGTGTTTGTTTTGGTGTTGTTTATTTTAAAACAAGGCCATTTTGAAAATAGTTTAGGAAATAAAATATCCGATACGCTCGGGGTTTTGCCTTTAAAATAAAGAGGGGTGTTTGTACAAACAGAACTAGACCTTTCGAAAATAATGCAGACAAACAATGCAAGATGATGGCGATGCAATGCACAAAACAACGCGATTTTCTAGTAGTGGTTTTGCGGGATGCCACAATTCGACACCACTAACAATGGATCTCGCCCTCGAGATCCGCCTCATGGTACTGGAAGGAAGGTCGGCGATCTGCATCTTCTCACTTCGTGTAGATCCTCGCGACACCACTAACAAGAGGTCGTTGTCCGTGATCGTCGAGAGAACACTCCGGGAACAAAAGGTCGAAGGTAGAGGTATCCACAAATAAAGCCACCTCTAACTTCCGCGGACGGAGTAAAATCGCTGGATCCACTGGTTCGATGTACAAGAGCGAATGATAAGAGTAGTCGGATGGTGATCAGTCCATCGCGCACCCAAACCATTACTCTGCACACGAATAGGCGGATTATGCAACCAACTCACGGAATCAGACTGAAGATCTCGACAAGCGAGGTTCAGAAACAAAGGGGTGATGCAGACTCTGCATCGGATCTGGCGTAGATGATGTCGTCGCGTCGGGAAACACCGGATAGCACATACAGGGAACAAAGAATGGTACCACCATAGACGGATGCATCAGGCAGCTTGAACACCGGACGGTAGAACACCGTTAACAAAGGAGGAAGCGAAACCCTGAAGGTACGACGGATCCCAACCACGAGAGTTCCTGGACTCGAAGAAAGGTAAGAGAGTGGATTCAAAACACGTCGAGATAAGAGGAGAATAGCAGAGGGGTAAGAAGTAAAATCAGACCTAATCAGAACTATCCAACCGATTTTTAAAAAAATAGTTTCGACACTCTACTTCAGCCGTTAGCTAGGTTATCCTACAGGCTGGACTTGTGGGGTATCGTAACTGCTGAGCTCTGATACCACTCTGTAACACCCTCAGAATCGGACCTATGCAAGTTTCAGCGATTCCCGCCAAACCCGCATAGAAACGATTCAAAGGTGCCCACCAGACACTTTCATGCGGGTGGAAAACAAAGTAATAACATTACACAACAGTCCTCGATGGGACCCACAGAACAGATATCAATATAACAGCGACTCCATGAGTCAAGAATACAGATATAATATACAAAGATCCAAATCACCTTGAAACGATAGAGCGTCCAACTACGGACAAGATGCAAATGGGGCTAAGAGCCCTGAAGAATAACCAATGGCGTCCATAACCCTGCCAAGCCAAGCCGGAAGGGTAACCCTGCTAACGACGTCGATCTCAAAACCTGCTTAAACAAAAGGGGTGCCGACAAAGGGCAAAGGAAAAAGAGGAGCGTCAGTACTGAGGCCAGTACACGGCGAGGCTAGAATTCGGCGGTCCTCGCCTACATAGGTATGATGGACTGAAGCGGCGGCAGCATGCACTAAACAACCTATAGAGACTCGATACAACTGGCGGCTATCAGAGAGGGGTAAGAAAGGCCTATTCGGAACCAACCTGATACTACCATCAAACAAACCCATCCTGGCGTTTCCCCCTCGAGACCAAATGAGGAAGTCAACCGAGGAACTCACACAGTTGGCAGTTTTACTTATTCAGTTATAGTTGCGGCAATTTACTAGTCAGGTTGAGATAGTCATCCTGATAAAGTAAGCAGTGGGCACTTTTAGTTAACCATTCCGTTATAGTGGCAACACTTACTAATCAGATACAGATAGCATGAGATAACCCAAAACCCAGCAGTTGTTGGTACTTTGATTTAGCCATTCCGTTATAGTTGCAATACTTACTAGTCAGATACAATGGTCGCAAGCGACAACCCAAGCAAGCAATTGTTGGCAGTTTTAATTAGCCATTCCATTATAGTGAAGCTGATTACTAGTCATTATAAAGTCAAATTTATAGCACTACTTTAGTTATTGTTGTCTATGATCGAGATACTGTGCTCCAAGTCGTCCATAACCGCGGACACGGCTTTCAGAAAGTTTTACCCGGCCGGGGTGCACCAATAGCAACACACGCTCGATCAACCTCGGAAAAACCAAATCAAAACCCAACGAGGCCTTCACGACAAAGCAATCACAGGATTCAGAAATATTTCAGGGGGCCACCCCTTGGAGTCTTACCCGCAACGAAGTAAGCTAGCTCCGAGACGGACTCAAGGTTTGTGGGGCCGGCTGTAAGCGACTGGGAACCCAAAACTGGGCTTGTCGATACCGCGTAAACGGGTCACAATTCCTAAACAGTACAGTGTGCTCCTCGCACAATCATAAATACAGAAGTAGCATGGCATAAGTACAGGATAGTAAATAAAACCTCAAACTAGTTTGTGGCCCCAAGAAATAAGTCTGAATCAAGCTCTGGCTCAGGGGGGTCCCATATACCTCCCGGATGTGGATAGCGCGATAAATCAAGGAACAGGTATCAAGTACTCGGGGTCCTACGGGACACAAGTGGCGCTCGAAACCAACTATTATCTATCACCCACCGATGCCTCTGCTTACTTCAATTTTAGTTGTTAAACAGGAATTTAAAGTGAACGATAAGTAAAACCATGATCATCTCCAACATCAAACATGCGGCAAGGCTCCAACAACTGTGGCAATTGATGACACGCAACAGCACTAGACCAAGCGACTACGACGCGCAAGTCCAACTATCTACCAAACACAGGTATTAGGATGTGTCCAAGGCAATATAAGGCTGCAAGGGTATCACGGGTACGAAAACTAGAGCATCGCATCACAAATAGCAATAGATCAACAGGAGGGAATAAATACTATAAAAGTAAGATAGGTAGAAAGGGGGAGATGCTCGCCTGAAAAAATTGCCGAAGGTTCAATCCGAAGATCGGGTCGACACACGCATCAACTCAAAGGCCTTATCCGCGAAGAAGCAAAACACTAGAAGAAACACCGGATGCAATATTTAATACTACGACGAAAGATCGACATGATGCATGTATGATGTATGGCATGGCAAGGTGCGATGCAATAAGTTCAATATTAAGCGGAACCGGGGTCCCGACAATTAATTAGATGGTTCAACTTATTTATCTACCCCGCAAATTAAATGTTGTTTAACAAGGCAGAATATATCACCGGTTCGCTACACAAATTTAAATGAGGTCAATATGAGACTAGATTTGCCCGCATATGGGCCCCATATTTAATTATTAGGTGAATCGGCATAAGGCCCCCAAACCACATGAATGTATGCATGCAAGACAATTATTATGCGACAAGTTGTATTATGTTATAAAATAGGGTTTCGGGAAGGGGTTCACACATTAGGGGTCTCGACGGTCTTGGTTCCGGGGTTCGAGGTCGGTCTCAGGGTTCGGATCTGGGGTTCGGTCTCGGCGGAAGCGTTCTCAGGTAACGGGGTAGATCTTGGCGTCCCGGGAAGAAGGACTTGGGTCGGTGTCGGGGCGCATCGGACTCGTCCTGATCGCTGTCGTTCTTGTCGCATTCGCGGTCTTCGGGTCATGTCGACGGTCCTGGTGTCCTCGACGGAGAACTCGGTGTTCCGTGGAGGCGATATCATCGGCTCCTCCTCAAGGCCTTGGGGTTCGCGCGTCGGGGGTCGCTGACGAGCTTGTGCGGTACCAGGTACCTCATAGCCCTCCTCCGGTTCCTTGCTGTCGATGGGGCTCTTGGACCTTGACGTCGTGGTGACGGCGTGCTTAGGGGCCTTGGCCACAAGGAAGTAGAACTTGGCGATGGGGTCTTCGGGTCCAGACTTTGCCTTCGGGAACAGGGTCTTGCGTTCCGGTCCTCTTTGGGTTGGGGTTCTCAGCGCCGGTAGATCTTGGCGTACCACCAGCTCGAGCTGGCCCTGAACACGCATACACGCACGGGGAAGGACGCGGAGCTCGGTCAGACGGTGATCGGCGGACAGGGAGAGGGCGCCGCGGTCGATGGCGGTACGCAACCATCCAGAGGCGGCGCGGATGGGCTGGGAAGGGCCGAGCGGCCTGGCGTGCACGGGCTTAGAGGCGAGCTCCAGCAGGAGGGCACGTCGGCCCCACTCGCGGGCAGAGGCGAGCCAGAGAGAGGTGGCCGGAGAGGGCCAAGGGCGCTGGGCCACGCAAGGCGTGGCAAGGCCACGAGGGAGGAGGCGGCTCGGGACAGAGAGGTGGCGGGTGACGGGCCGCGGGAGGCGGAGGCCGGAGCTCGAGCGAGCCTCGACAAGGTGAGGCGGAGGAGGCGGCGCGTGGCGCGGGGCGGAGGAGAGCCGAGGCGACGCGCCGAGGAGGCGGAGCCGCGGCGAGCCGAGGGGGCGGCGGCGAGCACGGGCCGGGCGGGCGAGCACGGCCATAGTGGGCGCGGAGGCGCGGCCGGCGGCGGAGGATGGGCTGGCCCGACCGGAGCGGAGGGAGAGGGGCCCGGGCGACGGTGGCGGGGAAGGCGGGGCTTGCCCGACCGGAGCGGAGGGAGAGGGGCCCGGGCGACGGTGGCGGGAGGAGCTGCGGTCAAAGGAGGGGGCAGAAGGTGGGCAAGCGCGGCGGCCGGCGGCGGTGAGGTGAGGGAGCGCCGGCGGCGTGTGGGGGAAGGAGGAGGTTGCCGGGGTGGGGAGGGAGACAAGGGAGAGACGGAGGCGGGCTTGGGTCGGGAGAGACGGGAGGGAGGGCAGGAGGCGTGCGGTAGTGGTGGGCCAGGGGACGGGGTCCATGTGTGGTCATGTGGACAGAAGGCATGGTGGGACCCGGGGAGGAGAGAGAGGGTGAGGGGGTGGCTGAGAGGGGAGGGGTGGGACTGACGGGTGGGGTCATGGGCGGTGGGGGCCCCAGGGGTAAGGGAGAGGTTTAGGAGAGTGGGTAGAATGGCTAGGGTGAGAAAAGGGGAGAGGGTGGGCTGGTGGATCGGTGAGATGGCAGGTGGGTAGGAAAAGGGTGAGAGGGTGAGGTGGCGAGCTGTGAGTGGTGGGTAGGATAGGATTTGGTGGGAGTAGGATTTAGGGGGGGGCTGTTTTAGTATGTGTGTTTGTTTTGGTGTTGTTTATTTTAAAACAAGGCCATTTTGAAAATAGTTTTCAGGGAAATAAAATATCCGATACGCTCGGGGTTTTGCCTTTAAAATAAAGAGGGGTGTTTGTACAAACAGAACTAGACCTTTCGAAAATAATGCAGACAAACAATGCAAGATGATGGCGATGCAATGCACAAAACAACGCGATTTTATAGTAGTGGTTTTGCGGGATGCCACATACATGGACCCGTAGTCCAAGGTGGAACTACTCACGCTTCATACCGGAGGCTGGCATGATGAAGAAGAAGGCATCCGGGATGATCTCCCCTCCGACAGGTGATACGTCGGAAAAGTATCTATAATTTTTGATGATCCATGCTTATTTAGCATCTACTTTGCTTTACTTGTCTACACTTTGACGTGCTTTTTACATATTTTCTGGTACTAACCTATTAACAAGTTGCCACAGTGCCAGTTGCCAGTTTTCTGCTGTTTTTGGTTTCAGAAAAGCTAGTAAAGAAATATTCTCGGAATTGGACGGGACAAACGTCAAAGTCAATTACTTTACGTGGGGAACAAGAAGTCCAGAGGGGAGACGAGGAAGCGTGCCAAGGCGGCCAAACCACCCCCCTAGGTGCGTCCAGGGGTGGGCTCGCGTCTGGGTAGGGTTTGACCCCCTTGGTCGCCGCCTCAGCCTCCCCCTTCGCCTATAAGAAGCCCCCGATGCAGAAACCCTAAGCACCCGATCAAATATCCACGAAACCGTCTGTAGCCACCGCCACCATTGTCCCTAGATCAGGGGGGGGTGTGAAGTTCTTCCCGGCACCCTGCCGGAGGGGAGATCATCCCGGAGGCCTTCTCTCCGGTATGATGCGTGAGTAGTTCCACCTAGGACTATGGGTCGATGTAGTAGCTACATGGTTGTATCTCCTCCTTTGTGCTTTCATGTACAGATCTTGTGAGCTCTGTTCGTGATCAAGATCTAATCTATTTGTAATCATACATGTTGTGCTTGTGGGGATCCGATGGATATTGAGATTATTATGTTGGTTTGATTAATGGTTTTGTCTTTATGATTCTATCATGTCTGTGTTGTTTGTGATCTTGCATGATCTCCGTTGTTAGTAGCTATCTTGGCCAAGTAGTTGCTAGTGACTCCCAGAGGGAGTATTTACGCTCGATAGTGGGTTCATGCCTCTAGTTTCCGAGGGAAGTGACAATAATCTCTTCGGTTGTAGATGTGATATTGCTAGTAGGGAAAAAACAATGGTCTCTTGTTCATGGAACATGTGGACTGTTTACCTTACACACTTTGCTTAAAGCAGTTGTCGATTGCTTGCAAATTAATACTGGAGGGGGTTCGGATGATAACCTGAAGGTGGACTTCTAGTCATAGATGCAGTTGGATGGCGGTCTATGTATCTTGTTGTATTGCCCAATCGAATCTCATAGGATCTTTTTGACTAGTAATTGCATTATTATGCCTTGCTCACTTCCTGTCAATTTCCCTGCTGTAATTTGTTTACCCTTCATGCCATGTTGTTTATCTAAGGAGAGCACCTCTAGTGAACTATGGACTCTGGTCCAATCTTTACCATTGATACATCTTCCACTGTTACTTGTTTACTTGATGTAAACCATTACCTTCCACACCATACGTTTAATCCTTTACAACAAACCGGTGAGCTTGACAACCTCACTGATTCGTTGGGGCAAAGTCTTGAGTTTGTGTTGATCAGGTTTCCACGTTGCTTGCAACACCTTTGAGACGTTTCCTTCCTCCTTCTGGTTCGATAACCTCGGTCTCTACTGAGGGAAGACTTGTTGTTGTTCTCATCACACCTTGCTCTTGGGGTTTCCAATGAAGCACTCCCACGTCAACACCGGGCGCCATCAAGCTTTCTGGCGATGTTGCCGGGGAGGATAAGGACGTCTTCACAAGGGGATACCTTCACTTCCTTTCTCCTTACTTTGTTTTTATTTTGCTTTGTTTATTCAAAAAATAAACAAAAATTAGTCTAGTTTGGTTTGCTTTATTTATTCAAAAAACACACAAAACTTAGTTCCTTGCTCTAGCTCACCATGATGTTCCCCAAGTTTGCCCTGAAAGATCTTGCAATAGGTAGTGGCTCCATAATTGGGAAACATAATATTGAAGAATTATTTAATTATGTTAGCAAGAATGAGGATATTGAGGATAAATCTAGAGCAGAGCTTGCTCCTAATTATGAGATTGCTGCAGCTTCTTTAGTTCATATATTAGAGGCTAGGTTTGTTAGCCTTAACCCCTTCATACAATTCTTGTTCCTAAAACTAAAAGAAGAAAAGAATGCCAAAAAGAGGGAATTCATCCTTGAAAATTATTAAAAGAATTCCATGATGTTGCTAGGGAAGACAAAAAGGTCTTTGAGCGTTTTAATATGCTAGGTTCAAGTGTAGATGTTGTGGGTACTTCTGATAAAACTAAGCCTAGAGAGGAATTTAAGATACTCATACCCTTTAAGCTTGTTGGAATGCATGAAGCCTTTGAAAAGAATTTTGATTGGATTGCTCCTGATAATATTTTTGATGAAAGTAGTAGGCCAAAGAGAGATGAAAAGGAATCCTCCAAAACCCATTTGGATGAGATACCTTTCATAGTTGAAGGCGTTAATGCTTCCTCATTTGAAAATACTTGATTCTTCTTGCTTCTTGTGCCTAACTTAAAGGCGTTAAAGAAAAGTACTTGTTGGGAGATAACGCGAGAGTTTCCTTGAGTTGGAAGTTATTACTTCAGTAATGACCTCTCCTTATCCTTGTTGCTTTCTTTTTGTGACAAAAATAACCTCTAATGACAGGAAAGTAAGATTTGGGGAGTTGGTGTCCCGAAACAGATTTCTGTCCTCCACCAAAAAAAATCGTGAGGAGTCTCTATAACTAGGCTTAAGCTCACAATTTATGAATAAATCCCCCAGTATATTAGCTAACTTTCGTTAGTTTAACACCTTTTTATTTGAGCAACACAAGATGTTAGAAAAAAATCGGTTTCTACCCGCTGGTCTGTTTTGACAGATTTCTGTCATTATTTGCATTTGCTTCTTATTGATTCCTTTTTGAGTTATCTTTAGGGGTTGAGATTTTTGAAGGAGTTGATACAGTAGCTTGTTTTTTTAGTAAAAAGCCTTGTTGTTTCAAAGCTTTTCCAGTGGTCTAATATCTTTTGAATAAACTAATGTTGTTAATGAAGATTGTGTGAAGTTTTGTATGAAGGAAAAAAATTTAGGTGTAGAGAGAGAATGATGCAATGAGATGAAGAATGGACAAAAGCTCAAGCTTGGGGATGACACCATGGTGTTACCCCAATAAATATCCAAGAGGTACAAGCGTCCAAGCTTGGGGATGCCCAAGGCATCCCCTTCTTCATCAATAAAAAGCTCAGGTCTGTCGAGACACTTCGTTTTAATTGTTTCATGCACAGTTGTGTTGTTCTTGGAGCGTCCTAGTTTTCATTTGATTTTCTTTGGTTGTTTAGTTTGCTTGAATAAAGTAGTTTGGACCCACGTTCTCGTTGTGTTGTTTTGCAAATAAGTTTGCTTGGTGTTGGAGAGGAGTAGTAAGTTCTTGGTTAAAGTGCAAGAGGAGCTTGCATTGACTGTGACTTAGACTTTAGCATGACATGCTAGGTGTTGTTTTATCATTATGCTTAGTGGTTATTGCTGTAGCATGTATTGTTCCAAACAATTGGGATTGCTTAGTGTGCCTTGAAGAAATTATGCATTGTTTTAGCATGCAAAAGCATAGTATTATGGTATTCTCCTTTGATGCTTTGCTTGGGTTGACTTGGCACATGCTTACACCATGTTATGACTATGACAAGTCACCATTAGCCTCTATGATCGTTTAGTCCTTGACTTGTAATACCACTCTTTGCTTTGATTAGTATGCTTTGTTGCTCTACATGATTATGACCATTATGCTCTCTTAGTTGGTTGCTCACAGTCTTTTGCTAGCCTACACTTGTATGAGTAAGTTCTAATTATGCTTCCAAATCCCAAGAAACCAAGTTATTCCAAAGTGTCCACTATAAACTCCTATGCATGGTGTGTTACACCATTCCAAGTATATTCTTGTTTTCAACTATCTTCCAATTAAAAACTATTTTGTTATGTGAAAACTTAGTGATTAAAGCCCTCACGAACTTGATGGCACACTTTATATTCTTTGCCCCTAATAAGCTTGAACCATTGTGACAACTTTGTTATATATGCTTGCACTTATAAATTCGAATTAGCAGAACCGTGCTGTCACGGGGAACGTTTTCAACATTACATTTGTACTTTGTACTCAGTTGATATCATGCTCTTTTGTCTATGGATGTCACCGGCGTGAAATAAAGAGGGAACTTGTAAGTCCATGGAGTTTGTATTCTGTGTTAGAGAAACGCCTGGGCCGCTAGCCTAAGCCATGCCTAATCATGGTTGAAACTTGCAACATCACCATAGTGAGCTATCTATGAAGCATCCTCAATAAAAAGGTATGCATATGGTAAATAAAAAGATTGCTGAGATGCTCATTGTCTGCTTGCCTTGTCATTTTGGTTATGGGAAAGCTCCTTTACCATGTGCAAGGGGTACCCTGTTGGCGGTTCTCAATGATATGCAAATACTTACAATGACAAGAACTTACCTGGGACCAAATTCGAGTATGCATGAGATGTGGCCCTCGTATTCAAGGGACTTGAGATTGCCAACTTATACTTCGTCAAGCATATACTCCATCTTTGCCACTTTAACCTTAACCACTTCAAGATGCTTATGATAGGGGCAATGAGGGCTGAAAGCTAACAAGTACCATAATTTTTGGAAGCTCTTTTTGAAACTTGTAATCCCTGCTTTCTTTACAAAAAAAAGAAAGGCCTTTCTTCCACCACTATTGAGTCTCCACCTTCTACCTTTAGGAACCATTAAGAGAGCATAGTTGTCATTCTATGTGCAGTGTTCCAAAGCCTATTGATTGATGCATATTGTGATATTACTTGTTCTTGTGCTATTTGTTTGTAGTCACCCTTGTGAACTTTGAAGGTGTCCTAAGCATCTATATTGCTGCTCTATGAGGGACAAGCTGATTGCCACTATGCCATGTTTTTGTATGTGAAACAAAGAAACGTTTTCAATGCATGTTATTCATGATCTTTGTTTGTAGCCTTTCATGTTGCATGTTGGAATTATGCCCTAGAGGCAATAATAAAGATGTTATTATTATAATTCTTGTTCATGATAAAGTTTATATTCCATGCTAGAATTATATTAAGCGGAAACTTTAATACTTGTGTGGTTTGTGAACAACACCATGTCCCTAGTATGCCTCTATGGACTAGCTCATTGATTAATGATGGTTAAGGTTTCCTAACCATAGACATGAGCTATCGATTAATAATGAGATCATATCATTGGGAGAATGATATGATGGACAGACCCAAACTAAGCGAAGCAATTAGATCGTGTCATCGTGTTCATCTTTGCGAAGCTTTTCTTATGTCAAATATTGTATTCCTTAGACCATGAGATAATAGAACTCCCTGGTATCGGAAGAAAGCTTTGAGATCATAAAACGTCATCCTATGAGAGGGTGATCATAAAGGTGTCTCTCAGGTGATCGGAAAGTACCTGTTGGGTTGTGTAGGGTTCGCAGCATAGAAAACAAAAATTTTCCTACGATGTGAACTATATACCAAGATCTATCTACTAGATACAAACAACGGGAGGATGTATATCCGTAGAGAACATACCCTTGAAGACCGACAAAGCTTAACGAGTTCAACTCGTGGTTGATGTAGACGATCTCTTGCCGATCTCAAGATCGAGAGGAAGTCCTAGCGCCGCAAATCAGCAGCGCATCCGTGCTCGCACACACGTTCGAGGCACCGAGCAACCTCCGCCTCCTCGCTCCAGCGATGCAGCGGAAGCACAACTCTTTCTTGCCGAATAGCCACCGGGAACATGTATCTCGCTAGTTCGAGACCATGGGGAATAAATTCTAGAGGGGGAGAGAGATCCTTCACGAGGAGGTGTGAGAGACAAGTGAGGAGGGGGGCTCCTTTTATAGGAGGAGGGGGCACCCAAGGGGTGGCACGCCATGGGGCTGCCCTCCCTCCTTCATTCATGTGGGTGGACACTCCACTCACAAAATGCCCTTTAAAATCCCTCCACGAAAAGTCCACTCAAATTCCCATTAAATTTCCACCAAATTTAATTCAAACTCTCATTAAATAAAACTCTTTTATTTTATTCAGAATTTTGTAAATTACTTTAATGACAAACATTCACAAATAACCCTTGCTAGAATTCTATTTCACATGCATAACCACTTTATGCAATTTCACCCAAAACCTTTGTTGATCTAGTGAAATAAATTCCTGCGCTTGTTCATTCTTTCGCATGAAACATTTGCTCCAATTGGATGTCGGTGTCTCTTAAGTGTGTCACCCTACGGTTCGTGAGTAATGCGGACATGATCGAGACCCTCTCGGATCAATAATCGAGCGGATCTGAGACCCATGACTCCCACACATTCAACGATGACTTTCTTGTGATCGTTAACCTTTACGCTAGTATCTTAATCCCTTTGTTTCACGATATATTACATGTCCGAGATTCGATCATCGGTATCTCCATACCTAGTTTGATCTCGCTATCGACATGCACTCTTTTCTCGTTCTGTGATATAACATTCTAGTGATCAAATCACTTGCTTGCAAGCTAATCAATGTGATATCACCGAGAGGGCCCGTATATATATATCCGTCATCGGGATGAACAAATTCCACTCGATCCATGAGCCTCAACATAACACTTTATTAGTTCGAATCCATCTTTATAATCACCCTTTACGGTGTGACGTTTGATGTTATCAAGAAACTCTTCGGTGTTAGTGATTGACATGATCTCATGGTCTAAGGATTAGGATCACTGTAAGTTGTTATAGCAATATAAACTCAATGACTTTGATCGTAATGCTATACTTGGATGAATGTTCATCACACCATTACACTAATGTTGTGATCCGTTATTAACAACATCCAATGTCCATGATCGGAAACCTTGATCATCTTGTTAATCAACGAGCTAGTTTATGAGAGAGGCATAACTAGGAACTTTCTTGTTGTTTAAACACACATGTATTAATGTTTCCGTATTAATACAATTATAGCATGCAAAATAAACATCTATCATATACTTGGAATACACATAATAAACACTTTATTATTGCCTCTCAGGGCATATTCCCTTCAGGTTGTATGTATCGAGATGGGATTTGTCCCTCCCAAGTCGGATAGATATACTTTGGGCCCACTCGGTAATCGATATCAACACCGCTTGCAAGCATGTGGTTAAGGAGTTAATCACAAAGTGATATAGGATTATGGAACGAGTAAAGTACTTGCTGTGAACGAGATTGAACTAGGTATGACGGTACCGACGATCAAATGTCGGGCAAGTAAAATATCGCGAGACGAAGGGAATATATATGGGATTGATTGAATCCTGGCATCGTGGTTCATCCGATATGATCATCGATGAATGTGTGGGAGTCAATATGGGTTTCGGACCCCTGTTGATTATTGATAGAAGATCATGTCTGCATGTTCTCGAACCCGAAGGGTCACACACTTAACGTGTCTTGACGCTAGGATAGATTGGATAATTGGTTTATGAGTTTTTGTTCGGAGTCTCGGATGGGATCCGGGACATCACGAGAGGTTACAGAATGGTCCGGATAATAAGATTCATATAAGGCAATGCAGTTTTTGGAGTTCGGAATTGTTTCGGGTTAATCGATATTGTACCGGAAGCTTCTAGAACCTTCCGGAGGGGGACCAACATGGCCCCACCTGCCGGGAGAGGGCATGGGCCTATGAGGGAGTGCCCTGGCCGCATTGGGCCAGGGGCACAAGGCCCCATAGGGCCCAGCCGGCCAAACCTAGGGGAAACCCTAGGGGAGCTTCTAGAAGGGAGGGGGGAAACTTGCCCCCCACTCCTCCCTCCTTGGTCGCCGGCCTAGGGCTTGGGGGAGGGGCTAGGGCTGGTCGCGCACCCCTCTATATAAAGAGGGATGGGGGCGCACCCCCCTCACACACCTCCTCCTCAAAACCCTAGACGCCCTGCTGCCCTCCTCTCTCTCTCCCTCCCGACTACACGTAGGCGAAGCCCTGCTGCAGAAACTCTCCACCACTTGCACCGCGCCGTCGCGTTGTAGATCCAATCCGTATCTCCACCATACTTGCTGGACCGAGGAAGCAGGATACGTCGAGGTGCCGCACATGTGCATCTCTCGGAGGCATCTCCACTTGCGGTGTTAGATCGGATCGGATCGCGAGGAGGAGAAGCGAGTACGACTACATCACCCACGTTCCGACAAAATTCCGCTGTGCGAATCTTCAAGGGTATGAAGATCTCATCTATTCCTCCTAGTTGTTTGCATCTCCTAGATTAGATCTTGGCTTTCCCGTTCGCATCCGTAGAATTTTTTTGATTTACTATGCTGCGAAACCCTTCAGTGGTATCAGAGCTAGATCTATGCGTAGATGTGTTTCACGAGTAGAACGCAACATGGTTGTTGCGTGCGTTGATGTTTTCTATTGCAAGCCTCTTGTTTGTGTTCTTCTTATGACGCGGGATAGTGAGATCGAAGCGGTCCAGTCCAACCTTAAGCGACCTCGTTCGCGAGACCGGCTCCGCACTTGACGTGTGGCTTGTTCCACACATGCGGCTGGTGGATGCCAGTTTCTCTCACTATAGTTGTCATGGGATTTACACCAGAGTTTGGAAACCATAATATCACCGTTGTGGCTTTCCGTAGGTAAGAATCGTTCTTAGCTTGCTACTCCCATGAGCCACGTAAAACATGCAACAACAAAGTAGAGGCGCCTAACTTGATTTTGCAGGGAGTGTTTTCTGTGATATGGTATGGCCCAAGATGTGATGTGTATATTGTATGCGATGATCATGTTTTGTAATGTTTCACGACTTGCATGTCGATGAGTACACAACCGGCAGGAGCCATATGGTTGTCTTTATAATTGTGTATGACCTATGTGTCAACTTCTTATATGCCATGCAATAGCTTTACTTTATCGCTAAGTAGTTAGCAATAGTTGTAATTGCTATTCGTGGTGGAGGAAATCATGGTGGAGTGATGGAGATCATGCCGGCACGCACAAGATGGAGATCATTGCGCGAAGATTGGCTATACCATGTCACATAAAGTTATATGCATGTGATGTTTATACTTTTATGTATCTTATTATGCTTATATCGTGATGGTAGCATTATAAGATGATTCCTCACTTAAAGATCAAGATAAAACTGTGTTCTCCCCATGTATGCACCGTTGCAAAAGTTCGTCGTGTCCAAGCATCACATGATGATCATGTGCTATAGACTCTACGTTCACATACAACGGGTGCAAGCCAGTTTTTGCACACGCGGAAATACTTGGGTTTGACTTGACGAGCCTAGCTTGTATAGACATGGCCTCAGAACACATGAACCGAAAGGTTAAGCATGAGTCATATGAATGATATGATCGACACTTCGTTGTCCACCATTGAAACCACATCTCTTCTCGTGAAGATCGGATTAGGTTTGGTGGATTTGGATCATGTTCACTAAAAAACTTTAGGGATGTTGAATTTAGTGGGAGTGCATCTAGTAATTTGATTAAAAGTTGAATTAGTTACATGAACATAGTCTAATTTTTACTTGCAAATATTGTAGATCAAATGGCTAAGTCCAACTTCAACTTCAACGTTTTTGCTGAGAAAGAAAAGCTTAAGAACAATGGGTCTAACTTCACCAACTGGTTCCGCAATCTGAGAATCATTCTCTCTGGCGGACAAAAGGACTATGTCCTTGAGAATGCGCTAGGTGACGCCTCATTGTAGATGCGGTGATGAGAAAGCTGTCTATCAGTCGCACAAAGATGATTATGGTGTGATTAAGAGCACCATGTTGTTTTCTATGGAATCGGACCTTCCAAATCATTTTGAAGACTATCCCGGGCCCTTTGAGATTCTTGAGGAGCTGAAAACTATGTTTCAGACTCAGGCCCGTTCTGGGAGATATGAGATCTCTGAGAAATTCTTTAACTGCAAGATGGAGGAAGGGAGTTCCGTTAGTGAGCACGCCATAAAGATGTCGGGCTACACTCAACGCCTTGAGCAACTGGACTGCAAGATTCCAGAGGAGCTCAAGATTGATGGTTCGCAATCACCCTCCCAGCTATAAAAGTTTTGTAGTGACTCATAATCGATTGGTTCCACTGATCGATCACCGAGCTCTTTGCAAAGTCAAGGCTGGAGGTGGACATCAAAAGGATAATCATGTGTTGATGGTCAAGAAGCCCCCACCTTCAAGAAAGGTAAGGTGCAAAGAAGCCCTTCAAGAAAGGCGCGGCAAGCGCGTTGCCGCCGAGAAGAATCTCAAGTCCGGACCCAAGCCGATAATCGAGTGCTTCTATTGCAAGGACAAGGGTCACCGAAGCGCAATCGTCCGAAGTACTTAGCGGACAAGAAGGCTGGCACCATCAAAGGTATATTTGATATACATGTTATTGATGTTTTCCTTACTAGCCCTTGTTGTAGTGCCCGGGTATTTGATCGTTTGGTTGCTAATATTTGTAACTCAAACAGAGCTACGGAATAGACGGACTTGCGAGGATGAGGTGACGATGCACGTTGGCAACGGATCAAGAGTTGATGTGATGGCCGTCGGAACGCTCCCCTTAGTTTTACCTTCGGGATTAGTTTTAAACCTTAATAAGTGTTATTATGTGCCTGCGTTGAGCATGAACATTATTTCTTGATCGTGTTTATTGCAAGACGGTTATTCATTTAAATTGGAAAATAATGGTTGTTCTATTTATATGAGTAACATATTTTATGGTCATGCACTTGCTGTGAATGGTTTATTTCTTCTAAATCTCGAAAGGGATGAAACACACATCCATAACATTGAGGCTAAGAGATGCAAAGTAGATAATGATAATACTACTTATTTGTGGTAATCGCTGCTCAGGTCATATTGGTGTAAAGCGCATGAAGAAACTCCATTCAGATGGACTTTTGGAGTCTCTTGATTTTGAATCATTTGACACATGCGAACCATGCCTCATGGGCAAGATGATCAAAACCCCGTTCTCCGGAATGATGGATCGAGCAACGGACTTGTTGGAAATCATACATACCGATGTATGCGGACCGATGAGTGTTTCGACGCGCGGTGGATATTGCTATTTTCTCACTTTTACTAATGACTTAAGTAGATATGGGTATATCTATTTAATGAAACATAAATCTGAAACATTTGAAAAGTTCAAAGAATTTCAGAATGAAGTGGAGAACCATCGTAATAGAAATATTAAGTTCCTACGATCCGATCATGGAGGTGAATATTTGAGTTATGATTTTCTCACGCATCTTAAATCAAGCGGAATCGTTTCACAACTCACGCTACCCGGAACACCACAGCGCAATGGTGTGTGTGAACGCCGGAATAGAACCCCATTAGATATGGTCCGATCGATGATGTCTCTTACTGATTTGCTGTTATCATTTTGGGGTTATGCATTAGAAACCGTTGCATTCACTTTAAATAGGGCACCATCTAAATCCGTTGAGACGACACCGTATGAACTGTGGTTTGGTGCTAAACCTAAGTTGTCGTTTCTTAAAGTTTGGGGATGCGAAGCTTACGCCAAGAAGTTGATGCCGGACAAGCTCGAACCCAAAGCGGAGAAATGCGTCTTCATAGGATACCCTAAGGAAACTATTGGGTATACCTTCTATCACAGAACCGAAGGCAAAGTGTTTGTCACAAAGAACGGTTCCTTTCTTGAGAAGGAGTTTCTCTCGAAAGAAGTGAGTGGGAGGAAAGTAGAGTGCCGCCTGCACCAACAATAGAGGAAGCTAATGACAAGGATCATGAAGCTTCGGACGATGCTGCTACTAAACATCGCAGGTCGACAAGGTCGCGTGCCCCTCCTGAGTGGTACGGCAACCCTGTCTTGACTATCTTGCTGGTAGAAGACAGTGAACCTACGAACTATGAGGAAGCGATGATGAGCCCAGACTCTGAGAAATGGCCAGAGGCCATGAAATCCGAATTGGGATCCATGAGCGAAAACCAAGTATGGACTTTGGTGGACCCTCCTAGCGACCGAAAGGCCGTTGAGTGCAAATGGATTTTCAAGAAGAAAACAGACGCGGATGGTAATGTTACCGTCTATAAAGCATGGTTTGTCGCGAAAGGTTTTCGACAAGTTCAAGGTGTTGACTACGATGATACTTTCTCTCCCGTAGCGATGTTTAAGTCCATTCGGATTTTATTAGCAATTGTTGCGTTTCATGATTATGAAATATGGCAGATGGATGTCAAGACTACGTTCCTCAATGGCAACATTGATGAAGAGTTGTATATGATGCAACCCGAAGGTTTTGTCGATCCTAAGGATGCTGATAAAGTGTGCAAACTTCAGCGTTCCATTTATGGACTGAAGCAAGCATCTCGGAGTTGGAACCTTTGTTTTGATCAAGTGATCAAGAGCTTTGGATTTGTTCCAAATTGCTACGAAGCTTGTATCTACAAGAAAGTGAGTGGGAGCTCGGTGACATTTCTGGTACTATATGTGGATGACATATTGATTATTGGAAATGACATTAACATGCTTAACGATGTGAAGAGTTATTTGAACAAGTGTTTTTCAATGAAAGACCTAGGTGAAGATGCTTATATATTGGGCATCAAAATCTATAGAGATAGACAAAGACGCCTGATAGCTTTAAGCCAGAGTACATACCTAGACAAAGTTCTGAAAAGGTTCAGAATGGATAAGGCAAAGAAAGGTTCAGTGCCTATGTTGTCAGGTAAGATATTGAGCAAGGCTCAGTGTCCAGCTACGGTAAATGATAGAGAAGCTATGAGAAAAGTGCCATATGCCTCGGCCATAGGTTCTATCATGTATGCCATGCTGTGTACTAGACCGGATGTGTCCAATGCTCTTAGTTTGACGAGCAGGTACCAAAGTGATCCAGGAGTGGAACACTGGACAGCCGTGAAGAACATCCTAAAGTATTTAAATAGAACTAAAGAAATGTTCTTAGTCTATGGAGGTGATGAACATCTCGTCGTAAAAGGTTACGTCGACGCTAGTTTCGACACCGACAAGGATGATTCTAAATCTCGCATGTGATACGCTTATATTTTGAATGGAGGAGCGTGAGTCGGAGAAGTTGCAAGCAAAGCGTGATCACGGATCTACAAGAGAAGCGGAATACATGGTCATGGAAGCGTCAAGTGAAGGAGCTTGGATCAGGAACTTCATCACCGAGCTTGGCGTGGTTCCAAGTGCATTGGACCCACTGGAGATATTGTGTGATAACACTGGCGCCATAGCACTCGCTAAGAAGCCAAGATATCATCCAAAGACCAAGCATATCAACCGCAAGTTTCATATAATTCGAGATTATATAGCAGATGGAGATCTGAAGATTAGCAAAGTACATACAGATCTGAATGTCGCAGATCCATTGACTAAACCTCTTCCACGTGCAAAACATGATCAGCACCTTAGTGCCATGGGTTTGTTGCCAGATGTAAACTAGATTATTGACTCTAGTGCAAGTGGGAGACTGTTGGAATTATGCCCTACAGGCAATAATAAAGATGCTATTATTATAATTCTTGTTCATGAAAAAGTTTATATTCCATTCTAGAATTGTATTAAGCGGAAACTTTAATACTTGTGTGGTTTGTGAACAACACCGTGTCCCTAGTATGCCTCTACGGACTAGCTCATTGATTAATGATGGTTAAGGTTTCCTAACCATAGACATGAGTTGTCGATTAATAATGAGATCATATCATTGGGAGAATCATATGATGGACAGACCCAAACTAAGCAAAGCAATTAGATCGTGTCATCGTGTTCATCTTTGCGAAGCTTTTCTTATGTCAAATATTGTATTCCTTAGACCATGAAATAATACAACTCCCTGGTATCGGAAGAAAGCTTTGAGGTCATCAAACGTCATCTTATGAGAGGGTGATCATAAAGGTGTCTCTCAGGTGATCGGAAAGTACCTGTTGGGTTGTATGTATCGAGATGGGATTTGTCCCTCCCAAGTCGGAGAGATATACTTCGGTCCCACTCGGTAATCGATATCAACACCGCTTGCAAGCATGTGGTTAAGGAGTTAATCACAAAGTGATATCGGATTACGGAACGAGTAAAGTACTTTATGTGAACGAGATTGAACTAGGTATGACGGTACCGACAATCAAATCTCGGGCAAGTAAAATATCGCGAGACTAAGGGAATATATATATGGGATTGATTGAATCCTGGCATCGTGGTTCATCCGATATGATCATCGATGAATGTGTGGGAGTCAATATGGGTTTCCAGACCCTGCTGTTGATTATTCATAGAAGATCATGTCTGCATGTTCTCGAACCCAAAGGGTCACACACTTAACGTGTCTCGACGCTAGGATAGATTGGATAATTGGTTTATGAGTTTTTGTTCGGAGTCTCGGATGGGATCCAAGACATCACGAGAGGTTCCGGAATGGTCCGGAGAATAAGATTCATATAAGGCAATGCAGTTTTTGGAGTTCGGAATTGTTTCGGGTTAATCGGTATTGTACCGGAAGCTTCTAGAACCTTCCGGAGGGGGACCAACGTGGCCCCACCTGCCGGGAGGGGGCATGGGCCGATGAGGGAGTGCCCTGGCCGCATTGGGCTAGGAGCACAAGGCCCCATAGGGCCCAGCCGGCCAAACCTAGGGGAATCCCTAGAGGAGCTTCTAGAAGGGATGGGGGAAACTTGCCCCCCACTCCTCCCTCCTTGGCCGCCGGCCTAGGGCTTGGGGGAGGGGCTAGGGCTGGCCGCCCACACCTCTATATAAAGAGGGATGGGGGCGCACCCCCTCACACACCTCCTCCTCAAAACCCTAGCCGCCCTGCTGCCCTCCTCTCTCTCCCTCCCGACTGCACGTAGGCGAAGCCCTGCTGCAGAAACTCTCCACCACTTGAACCGCGCCATCGCGTTATAGATCCAATCCGTCTCTCCACCATACTTGCTGGACCGAGTAAGGGGGATACATCGAGGTGCCGCACGTGTGCATCTCTCGGAGGCATCGCCACTTGCGGTGTTAGATCGGATCGGATCGCGAGGAGGAGAAGCGAGTACGACTACATCACCCACATTCCGACGAACGTTCCGCTGTGCGAATCTTCAAGGGTATGAAGATCTCATCTATTCCCCCTCGTTGTTTGCATCTCCTAGATTAGATCTTGGCTTTCCCATTCGCATCCATAGAATTTTTTTGATTTAATATGTTGTGAAACTCTTCATTGCATGCATAGTTACTTTGTCTTATTGTTAGAATTCCATTCTTTCACGCACATGATTAGACTTCTTTTATTCCAGATTTCAGTTCTTGTAAATGGTTGTATCTTTATTGTGAGGGTGCATGTCACCTCAAAAATTATTCTTTTATCACTTACCTACTTGAGGGCGAGCAGGAGTTAAGCTTGGGGATGATGATACGACGGAAATGTATCTATATTTTTTGATGCTCCATGCTTTTTTAGTATCTACTTTGCTTTACTTGTTTACACTTTGAGGTGCTTTTTACATGTTTTCTGGTACTAACCTATTAACAAGTTGCCACAGTGCCAGTTGCCTGGTCTGCTATTTATGGTTTCAGAAAATCTAGAAATATTATCGGTATTGGACGGGACAAACGTCAAAGTCAATTACTTTCCGTGGGGAACAAGAAGTCCAGAGGGGAGTCGAGAAAGCGTGTCAGGGCGGCCAAACCCCCCTAGGCGCGGCCAGGGGAGTGCCCGCGCCTGGGTAGGGTGTGACCCACCTGGTCGCCGCCTCGGCCTCCCCGTTCGCATATAAGAAGCCCTTGATGCAGAAACCCTAAGCACCCAATCAAATATCCATGAAAACGTTTGTAGCCGCCGCCACCATCATCCCTAGATCGAGGGGATCTGAAGTTCTTCCCGACACCTTGTCGGAGGGGAGATCATCCCGGAGGCCTTCTCTCCGGTATGATGCGTGAGTAGTTCCACTTTGGACTATGGGTCCATGTAGTAGCTAGATGGTTGTATCTCCTCCTTTGTTATTTCATGTATAGATCTTGTGAGCTTCGTTCATGATCAAGATCTAATCTATTTGTAATCATGCATGTTGTGTTTACGGGGATCCGATGGATATTGAGATTATTAGGTTGGTTTGATTAATGGTTTTATCTTTATGATTCTATCATGTCTGTGTTGTTTGTGATCTTGCATGCTCTCTGTTGTTAGTAGCTATGTTGGCCAAGTAGTTGCTAGTGACTCAAAACGGGAGTATTTATGCTCGATAGTGGGTTCATGCCTCTAGTTTCCAAGGGAAGTGACAATAATCTCTTCGGTTGTAGATGTGTTGTTGCTACTAGGGAGAAAACAACGGTATCTTGTTCATGGAACATGTGGATTGTTTACCTTACACACTTTGCTTAAAGCAGTTGTATGTTGCTTGCAACTTAATATTGGAGGGGGTTCAGATGATAACCTGAAGGCGGACTTCTCGTTATAGATGCAGTTGGATGGCGGTCTATGTATCTTGTTGTATTACCCAATCGAATCTCATAGGATCTTTCTGCATAGTAATTGCATTGTTATGCCTTGCTCAGTTCCTGTCAATTGCCCTGCTGTAATTTGTTTACCCTTCATTCCATGTTGTTTATATAAGGAGAGCACCTCTAGTGAACTATGGACCCCGGTCCAATCTTTACCATTGATACATCGTCCACTAATACGTGTTTACTTGCTGCAAACCATTACCTTCCACACCATATGTTTAATCCTTTGTTACAGCAAACCGGTGATCTTGACAACCTCACTAATTCGTTGGGGCAAAGTCTTGAGTTTGTGTTGTGCAGGTTTTAACGTTGCTTGCAACACCTTTGAGATGTTTCCTTCCTCCTTCTGGTTCGATAACCTCGGTCTCTACTGAGGGAAGACTTGCTGTTGTGCTCATCACACCTTGCTCTTGGGGTTTCCAACGAAGCTCTCCCACGTCAACACCGGGCGCTATCAGGAGGGTGTCGGGAAGAGTTTCAGATCCCCCACCCCCGATATAGGGACGATGGTGGCGGCGACTGATGGGGATATGCCTACCGGGGTATACCCAGCAGGACGTTTCCTACTGGTCCAAGCGCCAGCGAGTGGGCCTGCAGGACGGCGACTGGATCAAGATTGGCATGGACTCAAGCGACTGGAAGCTGAAGGCTCAGAAGCGTAGATAGGCCCAGTCGGACTAGGTCGTAGAGTCACCGAATCCTTAACTAATTCGGTTGAGATCTGTAAACCCTAGGGAGGTGAGTCTATATAAACTTCCCTAGAGGACGCATAGAGGATACGTTCCATCATACACCCTAGCGACTCGCCGCCTAGACGCTAAGCTCGCCCCTTTGTACTCTCACCATAATACGATCTAGCAGGAGTAGGTATTTACCCTCTCGGGGGCCGAACCTGGGTAAATCCTTGTGTCTCAGCCCTCATCTCGCACCGCAGATGGCTGGCCGCCCTTTCCCCATGTTCTACTACTCGTTGCCAATTGCAGCATATGCCGTGGTTATTCCCACGACAGTGGCGCCCACCGTGGGGCCTGGCCGGTCAGGCCGGTGTTCTGCGGAGAGATCCAATCTGCCCATCAACAAGTCGATCGCCACCGGCCGCATGATCACGATCGGCGAGATGCTCCAGATCTTGCCGAGCAGCTACGTCCCGGCGGCTCGACCCATCACACATAGCATGATCCTGCTGGTCGACACGATCAGCCTCTTCGTCGGCCGCACCGACGTCATCATCTCGGAGGACTCGGCTCGCATCCGCGAGTCGCCGCCACGCGACCAGCTCTCTGAGAGCCAGGTCCGCACGATTCGCCGCCTCACCTCTGAGTACGACTCGGCCCACAACAACGTGGTCGAAACCACCGCAGTCGCGGAAGACGCGGCCCTCAATGACGACGCCAATTCGGAGACCCCGACGTCACTCGCCGGATCCATTTTCGCCACGTCACCCGCGGGCTCCATCACCCATGTCTCCAACGTCGGAGACTTTGAGGATCCCTCTATCCTCGGGATCTTCGACTTCGACTCCGGGTCGGAGAACTCTGCCGACCTCCGCGATGGAACCAGCCACCACGCCGCGACCTACATGACGACTGGTGCTGACCCACCGGAAGACCCATTCTCCACGCCGATCCCACCAAACGCGAAGGCAATGGAGGTCAAGGAACTTCGCCTGAAGCTGGCGGAAGCAGTCTGCAAGGAACAAGCCGAGCGCGAAAAATTTCTCCTAGAGCAGGTGACAGCGCAGGAGCTGTCACTCTACCACCAGCTCCGAATCAGGTCGCACCTGAACCCCACCGTCCAGGGGAGCACCTTGAATTTCGACAACGAGAACGACCCGGCCCGCGCGGTCGAGCGCGCGATCTGCGAGAACGCGCCACCAGGAGGAAGCACTCGGCCCCCACCAGGGGCAATGGCCAATGGCGCCCCGCCACCACCCAACCGCGCACCCCCCAGGGATCAGCCAAGGATCATGGTCTCCTCACGGGAGCGAGACGTGAACGGCCTCCCGCTGTTCTCTACCCCAATGGACAACCTCGTCGCAGGCCGAGCAGCAGTCGACAATATCGAAGCCACTGGGGAAGGCGCCCTGTAGATCCAGTACGCCAGGGCTCTGCTCGCCAAAGCGGTTGAGCAACAAAATGCGGGCGTCGACTCACAGGGTCGGATGTACTCGCGTTCATCAGGCAGCAGGGCGAACACTCTCAACTTCCCGCCACCGAAACCACTACAGCTCCAACACCGACCCGCGAACGCGGCACTCTCCACCAACGACCCCCGGCCGGAGACCAACTTCATCGCCGCCAACGGACAACCCGTCAACGCCCGCACCCACATCATCAACAACCAGAGCTGGCGCGCACGCCAGCCCGATGACCTGCGGCATACCCTCACCAACCATCGCGACGGTGAGCCGAGGGGATCGCTGAGCCGAATCGGGCCCCAGTGCTTCGGACCGATGATCCGAGGCGAAAGATACCCGGTGAACGTGAAAGCGCCGAAGGAAATAGAGAAGTACGACCCTTCATACGACCCCTCCGTGTGGCTGGATACCTACCTCATGGTGATGGGGATCGGCGGGCACACCGATCTACTAGCCGCCCGCTACCTTCCCCTGATGATGGAGGGGGCGTGCAGGCAGTGGATTAACACTCTTCCCGCGGATAGCATCGACTCCTGGGAAGAGATGCGCGAGGCCTTCGTCAGGCAATTCGAGGGTTCATACACCCGCGCCACTACCATCGAGGACCTGGAACGGGGCGTCCAGGGACCCCGCGAGTTGACCCGCAGCTGGGTCCAACGGTGGCAAGATCTGTGGTACAACGCGGTCGGCATCCACCCAGACACCGCGATACACTGCTTCAAGACCTCTTGCCGCTATGAGTCCCTGGTCGCCAAGCTCAAACGAGCATACCGCACACTCGAAAACATACCGGATCTCCTGGAGATCGCAAAAAGGTACGCGAAGGAGGACCCAAACCAAGAAACCGATGATGAGTCGGGAGGACACCGCCGCACGAGCGGCCACGACAACGGGAGACGACCCGATCTACGCTACAGCAACACTCGCCTCACCGGCAAGCGCCACAGTGACGGGCGAGTCGACTTCGTCGCCAATGCTGGATACTCGCAGCGCGAGCCTAAGAGCTTCCGCCGCGACGGGGGACAACGCCGTGACGATGGAAACTACAAGGCGAAGCCGAGGTTCGACCCCGCGTCCCTTCTTAACTAACCTTGTGTATTTCACAGCAGGGAAGGAAAGCCTGCCACGCACACGACCGCCGACTGCCACTCTCTCAAGGAGATCGAGAAGGCACGGCACGCGCGGGAAGACCCCGACAACAACCCGCCAAACGGCGGAAAATTGGGCAGCATCTCCGGCTCGCTCGAAACCTTCACAGGCTTCAACACGAAGCGCGAGAAGAAGGTCATTGCCCACACCGTCGCCGTGAACGCGGTGGCCCAGATAGATATCTCCCAGTTCCTCAACTTGTCTGAGCAACCAATCACTTGGAGCCGCGCGGACCACTCGCCACGGATCGAGTATCCGGGCCGAGTCTCCCTGGTGGTCAAGCCCAAGGTGGGAGACTACTGGCTCCCCAAAACACTGATGGACGGCGGCAGCTCCATCAACATCCTGTACCTGGACACCTTCAGGCGACTGCGGCTCCTGCAGTCGATGATCGAGACGACCTACACCACGTTCCACGACATCGTCCCCGGTCGGAAGGCGTACCCGATCGGCAAGGTGACGCTTCCAGTCACCTTCGGCACACCGGCAAACTTCCGCACCGAGCGGATCGTCTTTGATCTGGTGCCCTTCGATAGCCCCTACCATCGCGTCTGGGCGCCAGCGCTCGCCAAGTTCATGGCAGACCCTACCACGCTGCATAACGCGATGAAGCTACCCGGGCCGTGCGGCGTCATCACCATCCACGGCGACCCCAACATGGCCGCCGAGTGCGAGGCCAAAGGAGCCGAACTCGCCGACACTGTCATCGCGGCAGAGGCCAACCACGCCGACGAGCTCGCCAAGTACGCGAGCGGGGTCAACAACGACGACCCCACCATACTCAAGAAGCCCAACTCGAAGGGCGGCAACCCCACCGCCTTCGAGGCAACGACGCATACCTGCACCGTCGAGTTGGTCCCAGACGACTCCAGCCAGACGGTGACGTTCGGGACGGGCATGAGCCCAGCATAGGAAGGCGCGCTCATCGAGTTCCTCCGTGACGTGAGAACAGGGACATCTTCGCGTGGAAGCCCTCTGACATGCCTGGTGTCCCGAGGGAACTCGCTGAGCACAAACTCAACGCCAACCCCAAAGTGCGACCTGTCAAGCAGTCATTGCGGCCCTTCAATGAAGAGCGGCGCCGAGCCATCGCCGAGGAGGTGCAACGTCTACTCGCTGCAGGCTTCATCCGGCCAATCAAGTACTCCAAGTGGCTGGCAAACCCAGTCCTAGTCGAGAAGAAAAACGGGACCTGGAGGATGTGTATCGATTACACAAACTTAAACAGCGCCTGCCCGAAGGAGCAATTCGTCCTCCCGCGGATCGACCAAATCATCGATTCCAACGCGGGCTCGGAGTCGCTATGATTCCTCGACGCCTACTCTGGGTACAACCAGATCAAAATGGCCATCGAGGACGAAGAGAAGATGGCGTTCATCACGCCATTCGGAGCCTTCTACTACACTGCCATGACCTTCGGCCTCAAGAACGCCAGGGCGACCTACCAGCGGTGCATGCAGGAGTGCCTTGCGAGCCAAATTGGCCGCAATATCCACGTCTACATAGACGACGTGGTGGTGAAGTCCGCTCGCCAGAACGACCTACTCGCTGACCTAGCGGAAACATTCGCCAACCTGCGGAACTACAAGATAAAGCTAAACCCAGGAAAATGCACCTTCGGTGTACCAGCTGGACAGCTACTGGGATATGTTGCCTCCAAGCGCGGGATCAAAGCGAACCCCACCAAGATCGACATGATCACTCGACTCGGCAAACCCGAGTGCCTGCGCGACGTCCAGAAGCTGGCTGGGCGAGTCGCGGCTCTCAGTCGCTTCATCCACTACTAGAGAAAAGCCTATGCGAGGCGCACCTAAAAGCTTATGCGAGGCGCATATCATATGCGCCTCTAGCTTCAAGCCTCGGGTATTTTTTATGCGAGGCGCATATGATATGCGCCTCCTATACTTCACATATGCGAGGTGCATATCGATATGCGCCTCGCATATTATTATGCGAGGCGCATATCGATATGCGCCTCGCATATGTGAATTATAGAAGGCGCATATGATATGCGCCTCGCATATGTTTTACAATGCGCCTCGTATATTTATAGTATATGCGCCTCCTATAGTATCCTATATGCGCCTCCGGTAATATTTTCAAAATTCAAGTTTTACAGACCACTATAAATAATAATATACAGATATTCAAATATACAATATAGTCCAGAATACAGTATAAAGAGCACAGATTTTTTCAGAAACTTGCAATTTGCCAAAGCATAATAGAACCAACATGAATACAATACATTACACATCAATCATGACATACAAGTTCATACATCAAGTGTTTGTGCCACTAGTTCACACCTCCGAGTACAAGTTCACAATCACATTACACCTTCGAGTACAAGTTCACAATCACATTACAACTCCAACGACGTAGCTCTACCTAGATGAAGTAGAACACATAACCTACCATGAAGATCAACAAGGTGGTGATCACGAGGAAGTTCCTCCACTTCTTCCTTCCATGCCTCCTCCACTTCTCTTCCGCCACCTCTCTACTCTCATAGCCTTGGTAGTTGTTGCCCGAGAAGTTGTTCACTTGCTTCCGCGTCTTTCCACCTCGTACACACCGAACCTGACCGATTTATACATATAACACCTCGGCATCTCCTACATATAATAAAGATGATATTACTTATGTCAGTGGAAAGCAATAGCTAGCAGTTCACAAGATAGAATCATGCATATATATATGGGTGCAACAAAATGTAAGAAATCACGTTCTAATCATCGGAATTTCGAAGAAAGACAAAAAAAAGCAAACCAAGAATGAATTGGATTAGTACCTCATACTAAGGTTGGGCACGGAAATAATAATGCTCGTTGTTCGATCTTGTGCGTCAAGTAGAATATATATGCCCAAATTACTAGTCTACTTGGCACACCAGATCCGCCATAACATGTTCTAATCATCGACATTTCGAAGAAAGACAAAGAAAGCAAACCACAAGAAGTAGGGAAGCAACAAGCACTTAAAATAGTTCGTAACACAAATAACTAGCTAGTGTCTCTCACAATCAAGTTCAACGGTTGACGAAACATATTCTAGAGGTTTTGCTAGGCAAGTTTAACATAGTGATAAGAGGTTACAACACGAGTTCGGAACTAACAGCTAGGTACCCAGGCAATGCAATCATGAAGTCTTCTTCGACTCTTGAGTCGGCTTTGGGGGGCATTGATGAAGCCCGACTGAGTTTTCGCCATTTGCATGAACATCCTGCCGTCACCCTGCTGCGCTAAGCGTTCGTCTATCTCCTTGTTGGACGGTGTATAGCCGCCGTAGAAGGTGCCTCCGGTTTTTATGACTCCCTGGTACACGATTGTCGCGATCTCCTCCTGGATGTTGAAGAAGTGTTGCCTGAGGTTGCGAGCCTGTATGCATGCAAGATTTTCAGCCCACTTCACGAGGTCAGATGGCAGCGTTTTGGTCTCCATGTCATTGAAGAACGCCTTCATGTGGTAAAGGGCATAGAAGGCATCCTTCCCACTTCCAGGCGGCTGCTTGACGCAGGCAAACTTCGTCGTGTGGCGGAACACGTGCGCGCCGAACTTTACATGTGGCCTTGCCGATTTGATGCCTCCCGCTGCGACGTAGCCGGTGAGAGCGCCATCAAGAATTTTCTTGATATTGGTGTAGTTTTTTTGGATCGCACTGTTTGAGTCGAGGTACAAGGCTGTTGAGTGTTTCAAATTCAAGCTTATGAGCACATTTCTGTCCAATCATCCTCCGTGATGGGATGGTAGGGAAGGAGAATCACATCCTTGTCCGAGTATGTTTGCAGTAAGTTTGAGAGGTAGTCGGTCGCCAGATCTATGGCCTCAAAGATCTTCGTGACGCCACGCATAAAGTAGGGATCCACTATCTGGATGCCCGGGATCTTGTCTCTCGTGATCTCCATGGCCATATTGAGGGAGAACAGCCGGACCAGGGTATTGTGCAGTCGAAACCCGTTCAACATGTCAAACAGGTCGGTATGCCACACATAGAAGATATCCCCGGGGGGTACAATGACGAAGCACGGCATATGAGAAGGCACCTTAGCCTTGAAAACAAGGTACGACTGATCGTTGTCGCGAATGCGGCACTGCTCAATTGTGAGACAGCCATAATGAATACTACGCATATGCGAGCCTACGACCTCGAGAATCGATTTACACATCATCGGTACACCTGCCACGTGCTGCTATTCCTGGCTTGCCCCACAGCGCCGTCCCGGAAAAGAGGATTTGGATCCTGGCCCCGATCACCCTTAGGCTTCCTTTTGCGACCCTCCTTGCTCTTTACGGCTTCGGCCACTGCGTTCACCTCACCGACTGTCTTATGGAGGGTGCCAGGGCTGATCAAAGGAACTACTGGCCTTGGAGGCTCGGTGAAGGGGACAGGTGGCGGCGTCTCCTGACTAGTTGGGAAGAGACGCACCTTGCAAGGGGGTTTCGCTGGTGCTGGTTGGGTCTCGGCAACTTGATGTGTGCCTGATGGTCCCGGCTCATACAAATCAGAAAACCTTGTGTTAACAAACTGGTCACCGTAGTTCGGGTCAATTTCTTCATCATCATCGGGATTCTGTGCCATGTTGTCCAAGTCTCCCATCTCGAAGTCTTCATCATGTGCTGTTGTGCTGCCTAGGGTGATGTTGAGCTGGTCCTCTGTCCCCAAACGGATCTGGCTCTTCGCCATAGGTACAAGTAGCCGGTATTGAGGACCGCTGCCGTGTCCTCATCATCCCATCCTTGAGGTTGAGAGGGAGGTTCCACTTGCTCGTAGCCCGGAAGCACCATACTGTATTTGACCCTCATCATGTCAGGTGGCATTGTGACATTGTGCATTTTGCGGTTCTCTGGTTGAACAATAGTACCCTTGGCAACATCCATCAACTGGCCGCCCACCCAGCATTAGAGTGCAAGGAGTGTCTCCCTGCGAAAGATCGACATGTAGGCCGAGCGTTAGAAAAACAGAGATCAAGTCATCGGTGTGGTTGAGCCTCCCAACTCTCGCTTTAATTAGTTAGTTACCTTGAGGGCGTCAAACTCGGCCAATGTCGAGGTACCGACGCCGACAGGCTTGACCACGCAAGTGGCAGAGTGGCTGCCTGATGGCACGGTGGTGTGGGCCGGCACCTTCACCACAGTGGGCAAGTTAAGCTCCGGAGCTAGAGGAGTCTCCACCACCACCGGCCCTGCTGGAGGAGTCACCAACGCCTCCGGCCGCGCCACATTGTCCGATTGGTCGCTGTTGAGGTTGGGAACCGGTGGCGGCCCCTGTTTACCACCCTTCTGCCACTTGTTGTACTTTTCCATGTAGATGGGAAGGATGGTGTTGAGCTTCTCGTTCACTTGTGAATGGACTTGTGACTGGACTTGTGTCTGGACTTGTTCTTGGAACTTTGTCTCGGCAGCCGACACATCCTTGTTCACGGCATCTTGGACTATATTTGGAAAGGCTTCCACCTGTTCCCTTAGGAGTTTTACCTCGGCGCTTTCGGCCTTCTTGCCCTTCTGCTCCGGGGTGCCATAGTACTCGGACCATGATATGCCGCCAAAGCCGACCATTACCACCAGCCGACGGGCCGCCAGGATCGACACTCTTGGTCCGGTTCGGTGCTATTAAAAGTGGTGTCCCACTTGGCATGCAGGTGGCTTTCACAGGATGAGGAGCTACACCTCTCCTGCACAAGGAACTTCATTGATTAATCATGAATGCAATTAATCGACTTGCATGCAAACTACTTACATATTTTTCATGAAGTCCTTCACCCTAGCAAAGGGGCGAGGTTCAAGAATAATCGAACCCCCTCAAAGGCAAACCGGCCCCGACGGTTCTTTTTCTTGCCCTGCTCCTCCTTTATGTCGCCAAAGGACGTGTCAACCCTTTGCACGAGCTTATCCTCCTTATCCCATTTGGGCCTCGCTGGCTCTATAGCATCTTGTCCGAGATGGTGGGTACTAATGTTTCGGGATCTCATATTCTTGCCCTTCTCAGTCTGGCCTTGCCCAAGGCGGAGTTACATCGGCCTTGAACACATTGCAGTCTTCTTCCTTGACGAGGAGGCTCCTTCTTGGAGCTGGATAACTTAGCTTCTCCTCGAAAATCAGATTCTTCACCCGAGCCTTCCAATTTGACAAGGCCTTGGTCATCCTCCCGAGGCCATACTTGTTCACTGGGTTCCCTTTGAGATTGTCATTATTATACTTGTTTTCCTCATCACCCGGGAACGCGTATCTTGCGTGCAGCTTCCGGAAAAGCTGGATGAGGAAACCACCTTGTTCTCTTCGGCCTTCAGGTTCTCCATGTTGATCGTGACGGTGTTCCGGAGGATTGCCGCGAGCTGGTTAGAGTAACCCCCAACAAATTCTTCTGGCTCCAAAGGCGCACCTTTAGGGCTCACGCTTGTGATGATGGACCTTTTGAGGTCGACGACGATCGGGGTCCGATCCTTCCGAGACTTCTTCGATGCGCTACCACCGTTTGTAGTAGCTTCACCGCCGCCATCAGTGGTAGTGGCGTCACCATCGGCATCCCCCATCTCCTCATTGCCCGACGAGGTATCCTCGTCCTCCTCCATCTCGTCATCCCGCGGAACAAATTCCGGGGCCTCTAGGGATTCCATCTCCGCCTGCTGCTCCCAAAAGGGCTTCTGGCTAGAAGAGCCCGGATCCGACATTTCTAAACACACAAATAAATGAAACTAATAAGCACAAAAATTTACAGAAAATTTTGGCATGAACTTTCCTAATTTTCTATGTCTAGGAGTGCCAGAAATTCGCCGGAACGGAAATGAATCAACATTCCGGCGAAACATTGGCAACTCAAAAAGAAAAACTTGCACAAAAAGGATCAACTGCCATCATCACAGCCATTTTGCTGCCAGCATACACAAACACAGCCATTTTTCTGCCAGCATACACAAACACATACATATATCGGATCAGTGCCATACATATATCAGAAACATTAAGCAGAATACAACACAGAACTTGGAGAATTCTCATACAACAGCCACAAAATGTCAGTTTCTGGCATGCAGCCCTTGACGCTACATACAGATATGGCGCAAAGATTGAAACACAAAGAAAACACAGAATAATCAACTTCCAGTTTTCCGAGGAAAAAAAATACCAACAGATCATGATTCTCTATAACCTAACATACTGGAACTAGCAGGGATATCCTCGAGAGTTTGCTTTCCATGTAGGAGATGAGTACATGTTGGAGTATAATCAATTTAACACCAAAGGTTATTTGCATAGAGTCATAGATTGTTAAATGAATACAGTAATATTTTGGCTTTGATCTACCTATCCATCGCCTGATCTCAACTATCCAATAGTCATAGTGCAAATTGTAGCCAATGCATAGCAATAATGCATAGATCTTCTGTGTAATAACTAAATGAATATTGACAGTAGCACTGATTAGTTCACTGGCCAAAATAACAATACTTATGTTGTTGTTAAGCAGACTGATGTTAAGACAGACCTTGCATTGTGCAGATATAGCAAGTTACAGGAGTCTAAATTCAGTTAAGAGAGTTGCAACTACAATCTCTGAAATGTGAATTGTGCAGATATTTCTAAAAGTGTGAATTCAACAAAAAAAAGCATGAGTGCACTACAATCTCTGAAATGGATGCATGAGGTGGTGCTACCTGTCAGGCTATAAACAAGTTAAGTACTCCAAATCAATGCTTCAGATCAATGCTTAGACTGACAGGCATGTTATCCTGACAGATATTTAGCTTCAAATCAATGCTTCAGATATTTAGCTTCAGATGATGCTTAGACTGACAGGCATGTTAGCCTCCTACTTCAAATCAATGCTGGATGTTTTAGTACTCTAAATCAGTGTCCTTACAGAGCTAATCCAAATCAGTGCCGAATATTTTAACTTGAACTAGTGCCACCACACTAATGAAAGTACTACCATTGGATTTACAAACCAGCGTGCTATCATCATTTATACTCCAAATCAGTGTACAAATGAGTACTCCGTTGAATCAGTTGATAGCCTGAACTAACTATAGGGTTGCTCAGATTGGTTGAGAAGCCCTAGCGACAGGGAGAGGGAATCCTATCCATGTTCAAATGCAGACATCAGACTTGTTTACAGAGAGGATGAAGGGGGATTGGTGCTCACCTTGGGGTGCTGAGGACGGAGCGCGGCGGGGGATTGGTGCAGATAGCAGGTCCTCCACGAAGCGGAGCGGCGGCGAGCTCCTCCTCCACGGGATGGCGGCGTCGGGCTCCTCCTTCGAGGTTGCAGGTCCGGCGGGCGGGCTGCACCGGGGGCGGACGGCGGGCTGCTCCGGAGCGGGCGGCGGCGTCTTCGATCTGAGATGTGAGACGCGGCGCGTCGTGAGATGTAAAGGTTCGGTGTGCGGCGTGGTGGCTTTGATCTATACCGGATTATGCGAGGCGCATATCGCAAAGTGCGCCTCGTATAATATTACGCGAGGCGCATCTGGGCTAAATGCGCCTCACATAACATGCAATCCTAGACAAATAGGACAGTGCGCAAGTTTCTATCAACAAACACACAACAGCCTAGTGGTAACATGCCTTGTCCTATTTCACTGCTGGCCACCCAGGTTCGAATCCTAAGGTTAACAATTTTTTGGAAAAAAATTTTAAAGGCCATTTTTCATGTAAAAGCATTGTCCAAACACAATATGAACTATAAAATATACTACAAATATTCTAAATATTCAAATATTGCTAAATAAACAAAAGTGAGTATTTTCAATGAATGTGTCTTGTCGATACATAATATTCTCAATGCAATATTATTATAACACATACATAATGAAAATTAAGAATGTTTTGATACATAATGGTAGGCCACACACACGACGGTTCTTGACAATGGTCGAGCGCGCCAGCGTTTCTTGACAATGGTCGTCTTCTTGCCCTTCTTTCTCGCGGTTGCATAGGCTAGGTCCGGGACGTCTTCACTACTTCTCTTGAACGGAAGTCCTTTCTTAGATAGGGTTGTGGTGTACGGTGTTTGGTTGCCATACCCGTATTCTATCTTCGGGTCGCCGTTCTGGTCAAAGTTTTGCTCGTTGGCGACTCCGTCCATTCCGATAATGTTCCTTTTGCCTCTCCTGATGACAACCCGGCTAGGCTTTGACGGGTCTTTGATGTACCAGCATTGGTCGACTTTGCTAGCCAAAACCCAAGGCTCATTTCTTGCGGGTGCGTTCGCGCTGGTGGTCTTTGACGGTATAACCAACGTGGTGAAATACCGGTCTTCTTTCTCGACGCTCTTAGCCCACCTGACACGGAACATCAGCACCTTCTCCGTAACATAGTCGAGCTCCCAAATCTCCTCGATCCTTCCGTAGTATCTTTTCGGGATGTCGCCGGTGTAGAATATCCCTGTTACCCCTGAGTTCTGGTAATCGCAGTTATTGTCTTTTTCCTCTGTGTAGAACGTGTATCCGTTGATATCGTAAGCCTGATAGGTCATGAGGTTGTGCGAGGCGCCCTGTGACAATGAGAATATGAGTTTATCTTCCTCCGAGTACTCGCCCTGCGGTGGATTAGCTATGACATTCCCCCTAAACCACCGTGTGAAACCGGAGTTGTGCTCCTTGATAACATCTTCCTCCCTCGGTACCTGGCGCCCCTGATCAGCGTAATTCTTCTTGATAAACTCTTTGTGCTCATGTATGTATGGATCAACCACCTGCAGGTGTTGCAGCGCGACCAGGTTTGCTCCTTCAAAGTCCTTGGTTCGGCCCTCCATGTCGACATGCTTTGCATGTCGACCCTCGCGGTGACCCCATCCAGCGAGCCTCCCGAGGTGCTTGTTGAATGGCATACCAAGAGGGGTCTCGGTTTGTAGAAAGTTCGAGTAGAAAGAGATGCACTCTTCGGCCAGGAAGCCGTTTGCTATGCTTCCATCTGGACGGGACTTGTTCTTAACTATCCCTTTATGTGTCCATTGAGCCTTTCGAACGGCATCATGCTTCGCAGAAACGCAGGACCGAGCTGGACGATATCCTCCACGACATGGAGATGCAGATGAAGCATGATGTCGAAGAAATCGGGGGAGGGGAATAGATCTCGAGCTCGCACATTATCACCACGATCTCGTCCTGTAGCCTCGTGAGCTGCTTAATGCCTATCGACTTCCGAGAGATGACGTCAAAAAAGTTGTAGAGGCCAAACAGTGTTTCACGGATGTGCTTGTCCATTATACCTCGGATCGCGACCGGGAGTACCTGCGTCATTAGCACGGCGACGTCGTGAGACTTCATCCCGCTGAAGCGCTACTTCGCCTCGTCTAGCCATCTGCTTATCTTCCCCGCGTAGCCGTTCGGAAATTTGACTCCGAGGAGGCACTTCATAAACTGTATGGCCTCCTTCTTACTCAGAGTGAAGCATGAGGCCTTGAGCTTGAACACTCCTTCTTAACCTTTTTCCCCTTGCGACGGCAGCTATTACGTGTTTGTCTCCTCCACCTCGTCCTCCTCCTCATTATCGCTAGGTGGTGGTTGAAGTTCATACCTGATGCCCATATGCTTCAAGTCGTTCCTTGCCTTCGGCCCATCTTTGGTCTTGTCGGTGTTAAGGAGGGTGGAAAGCAGACTCTCACCCACGTTCTTCGTGATATGCATGAGATCAAGGCTATGAGGCACGCGGAGGATCTTCCAGTATGGCAAGTCCCAGAAAACAGACCTCGCCTTCCATACCTTCAGCAACGGCTCTGGCTTCTTCTGGGTCTTTCCTGGCGCAGGGCACTCCTTCCAGTTATTCAACAGCTTGTAGATTTCCGCACCACTCTTCTGGTGTGGGATTCCTCGGAGCTCGATCGTCCCATCGAACAGATGTCCTAGCTTTCTCCAGGCGTGATTCTTGGGAAGCCACCTCCGAGCCCCAAGGAACACGGTTTTCCCGGACCCGGGATCTTTCTCAGCTGGTATGCGTTGTATTATCCTTGCACCTAACGCACCCATAGAATCCTTGGCCCACCTGCCCCGAGAAGTATCCATAACCGGGATAGTCTTGCACCGTCGTGATCACCGCCGCTCTCATGTCAAAGTACTCTTGTCTCGAGGCGTCCCATGTACGGGCTCCTTCTTCCCATAACGTGGCCAAATCCTCTTTCAACAACGTGAGATACATTGATGTTTGTACCAGGTTGTTTTGGCCCTTGAACGAGCATACTCATGGTTACGTGCTTCTTCTTCATGCACAACCAGGGAGGTTGTAGATCCATACAAACACGGGCTAGGTCTTTGTGCTGCTCACAGCTTCCAAGCGGATTGAGTCCGGCTGCTCACGCCCAGCTGAGGTTCCTTGACTCTTTCCCAAAATGTTGGTAATATTGGAGGTCCAACGCCTTCCATCGGCAAGCATCCGAAGGGTGCCTCAACATTTCCTCCTTCTCCGGATCATCGTCTTGGCCTCTTTCTTTCCGTGCGTGCATGAGCTGTGCTTCCTTAGGGTCTGCGAAATACCGCTGCAAACGAGGAGTTAGAGGAAAGTACCACACCACCTTCCTAGGAGCTTTCTTGGTCCCTCTCTTGTATCGAGAGGTCTTGCACACCGGACACGTGGTCTTCTCCGCGTCCTCGCCCCGGTAGATGATGCAATCATTTATGCAGACATGGTATTTCACGTGCGGTAGATTGAGAGGGCACACGACTTTCTTCGCCTCAGTGATACTAGTCGTACATGTGTTCCCCTTCTTGGGAAGAATATCGTGCCAGAATACAATGTTGTCGTCGAAACATTCGTCGGTCATTTTGTGTTTCGCCTTCATCTCCAGAGCCCTAAGCCTTACATTTAGACGGGTATCCCCGTCATTGCATCCGTCAAACAATGGAGTGACCGCGTCTTTCTCCATTTGCTCCAGTTTAGCCTTCTCTCTACCGGCGGCTCTGGCGTTACTCGTCTCCTTGAGAAGCAGATCTTGGACATGACGGTCTCGCAACCAGCTCGAATCATGGTCGGCACCTTGATCTTCGTGTTCATGACCGGCGCCACCTTGATCATCTTCGTGTCCATGCCCGACGCCACCTTGATCATCTTCGTGTCCATGTCCAGTGCCACCCTGATCTTCGTGATCGTGACTGGCGTCTTGATCTTCGTGATCATCACTGGCATCTTGATCTTCACCATTATTGACATCCTCATCATCATATTCGTCATCACGTATCCATCGTGTGTAGCCATCAATGAAACTACGTTGAAGCAGGTGCGACTCCAGCATTCCGGAATCATGCCTTATCAGATACATCAGCTTGCAGTCCCGACATGGACATCTTATCTCTGTCTTGTTTGCACGTTCCATGTCGGCCCTCGCGCATGTCATCCACCTATCCACGCGGCCTTTGTTGATCGCTGGTGGGACCATGGCACTGCGTGGTACAAAGAGCAAGAGAATAATTAGAGCATATATGGACGTGGATCGCCGGAAAAATTCGGCATGACCTCCCCTAAAAAGAGGACATCCGCGAGTGCCAGAAATTCGCCGGAAAAGAAATAAATCGACATTCCGGCGAAACATTGGCATCTCAAATGAAATCCCTGCACAAAAAGTAGCACCACAACACAATCATATAGTCGGTGTCTCCGACAATGCGCATACATGCAAGCAACGCCTTCACGCTTCCTCCAACAACGACTTGCGCAAGAGAGCCGGAGGAGAAGTAAATGGACATATGTTGTAGATCTAGAGGAGCAAGAGACTTCACTTACATATGGGTGTCAACCAATGGATGTTGAGCAAGCTTCTATGGTGAATCAATGGGGGAAATGAGGTGGGGAGGAGGAGGGGGGCGACCAGATTTGTCTTGGTGGAGGAGGAAGAAGTGACACAAGTGAGTGGGGTGGTAGTTGCCTCCATGTGCAAAAAGCTGGAAAAAGTGGTGCGGAGTTATGCGAGGCGCATATTGCACAATATCGCCTCCTATAATTCAAACTATAGGAGGCGCATATAGCAATGCGCCGCATATGCGCCACCTACCACCGCCGGGCTGAGGAGTTACTTGAGGCGCATATGGCCATATGCGCCTCGCATATTATCAAATATAGGAGGCACATATAACCATATGCGCCTCGCATATTCGTGCACCTACCAACACGCGGGCCCACACAGATTATGCGAGGCGCATTCTGTACATATGCGCCTCGCCTATCTGATATATAGGAGGCGCATATGACTAGAATGCGCCTCGCATAATATGGGGCTGCTAGATTCCGTCCGTACAGGGATTATAGGAGGCGCATTCTTATCATATGCGCCTCGCATATTTTTATACTAGAGGCGCATGGAGAAGGAGTGTGCCTCACCTATTTTATAGGAGGCGCATATGGTCTAAAAGTGCCTCGCATAAGCATGTCTCATATAGCCTTTTCTCTAGTAGTGATCCCTCGGTTGGGCGAAAAGGCGATGCCCCTCTACCGCCTAATGCACAAGAACCCCACCTTCCTGTAGGACAAGGAGGCAGATGACGCGCTCCGCAACCTCAAGAAGGTGCTACTCGCCGCCCCCGTCGACAAGGAACCCATGCTGGTCTATGTCGTGGCTTCCGAACGCGTCGTCAGCGCCGTCATGGTCGTCGAACGACCAGAGGAAGGAAGGAGCGCCCGGTGCAGCGACCAGTATACTACATCAGCGAAGTCCTCACCGAGTCGCGCCAGCGCTACCCGCAATACCAGAAATTGGTATACGCGGTCTTCAGAGCACAGCGGCGACTGCCGCACTACTTCTAGGAGCACCCGATAATGGTCGTCTCCTCAGCACCGTTGCAGGACATCATCCGCAACCGTGAGGCGACTGGGCGAGTCGCCAAGTGGGCCGTCGAGATCGGCGTCCACAACATCAAGTACGAGCCGCGCAAGGCGATCAAGTCACAGGCTCTTGCAGACTTCATCGTCGACTGGGAGGAGGCCCAGCAGCCAGAGAAGCTGCCATACCTCCATTACTGGAGCTTACACTTCGACGGCTCCAAGAACGCGGACGGTGTAGGAGCAGGGATCGTGCTAACTTCTCCGAACGGCGACAAGCTCCGTTACGTCCTTTGCCTCGACTTCACCCCCTGCACCAACAACATGGCCGAGTACGAGGCGCTACTCCATGGCATGCGAGCTGCCAAGGAGATGAACGTCAACCGCCTGCGCTGCTATAGAGACTCCGACCTTGTCACCGGGCAAGTCGTTGGTACCTGCGAGCCGTCTCCCCCACCATGGCGGCATACCGCCAAGCAGTGGACAAGCTGGGTGGACACTTCGCAGGCTACTCCGACGAGTGGATTGACAGGCGGAAGAACGAGGAAGCCGACGCACTCTCTCGCATCGGCTCGGCCCGACTCGCACCACCCGCCGGCGTCTTCCTCGACACCATCACCAAGCGTTCCGTCTCTGCCCCAAGGGAGATCGACATCGGAATCCCGCTGCAACCAGAGGCAGCCCTGGTCGCACTAATCGCCGAGCCAAACGACGGGACCGCGCCGTACATTGCCTACTTGGAGGGAGGCACCCTGCCGGCGAATGAAACGGACGCCCGGATGATAGCACGCCGCTGCAAATCCTTCGTCATCATCAACGGCAAGCTCCACAAGTGCAGCGTGACCGGTGTGTTCCAACGCTGCGTTCAACCCACTGAAGGACGCAAAATCCTCCAAGACATTCACTCCGGCGACTGCGGCCACCACGCCGGCGCCCGCTCTCTGGTCGCAAAGGCTATGCGACACGGCTTCTACTGGCCCACCGCACACGTAGACGCTGGCGACATTGTCCGGCGGTGCGTCGGATGCTAGAAATACGCCAACCAGACCCACGTGCCGAGCTCGGCGCTCAAGACAATCCCCATCACCCGGTCGTTCGCCGTATGGGGCATGGACATGGTAGGCCCCTTCAAGAAGGCCCCCTCCGGGTTCACCCACCTCCTAGTCGCAGTCGACAAATTCACAAAATGGGTGGAGGCCAAGCCAGTCCGCAAATGCGATGGGTAGACCGCCACCAAGTTCCTACGCGAGCTCATCTATCGCTACGAGTTACCAAACAGCATCATCCCGGACAACGGCACCAACTTCGCCAAAGGAGCCATGGCCGAGTTCTGTGAGGAACACCACATTCGACTCGACCTCGCCTCAGTCGCCCACCCGGAGTCCAACGGCCAGGCGGAACGCGCCAATCAGAGCATCCTCCATGTCCTGAAGACACGGCTCCAAGTACCACTCGAGCGCACCGCCGGGTGCTGGGTCGAGGAGCTACCCTCCGTCATCTTGGGCATCCGCACCTCCGTCAATAGGTCGACAGGGTTTACACCCTTCTTCATGGTGTACGGCGCCAAGGCAGTCATGCCCACCGACCTCGAGCACGACTCGCCAAGGGTGGTCAACTACACGGAGGCCGCAAACGAACTCGCACGACAAGACGGAGTCGACCAGCTCGACGAGGCACGCGACCTAGCTCGCTCCCGCATCTCCATCTACCAGCAAGGTCTCCGCCGCTACCATAGACGGTGAGTAAGGACTCGCACTTTCCAGGAGGGTGACCTGGTACTACGCCTCATCTAGGACAAGAAGGGCATGCACAAGCTCCCCCCCTTGGGAGGGACCATTCACCATCCGGCGAGTCCTAGGCAACGACGCCTACTACCTCACCGACGTCCGAGGAGACGGGAAACTCGACGTCAAGCGTTTGTGGAACGTAAACCTACTATGGAAGTTCTACTCCTAGAACTCCATACATGTACTCTCCACCCACTATGAAATAAAACTGATCGGTTACCGCAAATTGCGTCTACTCTCCAAGTCTTGTGCCACTCACACTCGTAATAACAGCATTATGCTATTCGCAAAAGTCAACCTCTGGTAAAGCGACCGGCACGGCCAAGTATTGCGGAACGAGGGCACTGGAAAACTCCAGGCCTCATAACATCCACGAAAAACGCCAACCCAGAGCCCCATTGGAGTCGCCTAGCCCGACTGGCTCACCGAGCCAAGACAACTGCATTCGCTCCTCACAGCGACCAAGTCCTCTGCATCCTTGGAACAGCGACTCGAACGGCCAAGTACAACGCTCGGAGTCGACGCACAGCCAAATACGAGCGACTAGGGAAAAACGCCAAGTATGAGAGCACGCTCAGGACTCGCCACACGACTGATCCTCCGGATCAGGCCGGAGAGACGCGCAAACAACTACGCTCTTACTCCTCACCTACCTTGGAGATGCGACTAGAACCACCAAGTACCACGCTCGGGGACTCGGCAACCCGACCTCGTTCGCGCCCGGGAAAATGGTCAAATAAAGAGCACCCCTAGGAGTCGCCTTGCGACTGGCTTTCCAAGCCATGGTGAGTCGAATCAACTCACTAAAAGTTAACAAACATATAAACAACGAGGTAAACCCCATAAAAAGGACGGACGCGCTCGGGGACTCGTTCAATCAAAACCCAAAATCGCAAAGCGAATAACACAATAATACGAGTTTCCTTTATAGCAGAACAAAGTTGTTCCAAAATACAAGGAAAGTTCAATAGTTATCATGCACTAACGCCCAAGGGCAAAACACTTCTACTCAGCAGGTTTTGACGCAGGCGCGCCACCCTCCCCGCGACTACGGATGAAGGGCACGTACGGGTTCGACGGGTACGTCGTCAACTCGCCCGCCATCGCCGCACCGAACGGCTGCTCAACCTTGAAGTCCCGATGCTTCGGTTCGGGATTTTTGGGGGCGACAATCGTCTCCTGATAGGGGAGGAGGTCGCCCATCGCCCAAACGCGATCAGAATACACCGCGGCCCGGTCCGTCAGCTTCAGCACCTCGGCAATCTTCGTAGAGCCCGTGGACGAGGGGTAGACGCTCGTCACATCGTCAAGATTGAAGTCCTCCAGGAAATGAGCAAGCCCAAGGCTGAGAGCCGTCGCCGCCCCGCGCCAGAAGGCCGACCGCGTCATGAATTCGACGACTGACGGAGCCTTCTCCAGGTAGCGCCATACCTCGACGAGGTCGCTGGGGATCACCTCCATGGGCGATATCTCCTGAAGATATGCTCGAATGCAAGTCGCGGACAACGCGGCCGAATCGACCAGGGTGGTCACACACTGTCGCGCGTCGTATGACTGCGCCTCCTCCGAGTTATCAGTAATCCGGCCTGTGGAACAGAAGCATGTAGTGAGCACACCAACGACTTCACAACGCAGTCGTTGCAGGCAGAGGGAAGAGGAAGAAAGGTTTACCAATTAGCAGACGGCAGAGGCCCGTGATGAATCTTTGAAGAGAGGAGAAGTCGTTCTGCAGCCCAGCAACGAGTGCGTCAGACACTTTCCACTCTTCAGCGACAGACGTAACAACATCTTTCACTCGCCCCTCCGCCGAGCTCGCTTCCGCCTTCGCCTCCTTGAGCTCACGCTCCAGATCAGCGATTCGCTTCTCGGCTGTACTCAAAGCAGATTGATCCGCTGTCAGGTCACCAACCGGGACAAGGCCTCGGCGGGCATTCTTCGCCTCGGCTGCAAATGCTTGAAGCCCCTTGTTCGCCTCCTGGACGGAAACCAGCTCCTTCTCCAAGCGACACTTCAGAGCAAGTCGCTCGGCCGACTCGCGTTGCAAGCCCTGCGCACACATCACAACGTCAACAACAATAAAATTCCTAAGTGCCCTCCCGCTGAAATTCAGCGACTAGGCACTCGGGGACTGGACATTGAAAATCCTAAGTGCCCACCCGCTGAAATTCAGCGACTAGGCACTCGGGGACTCGACGATATAAAAACATTAAGAATCCGACCACTGAAATTAAGTGGCCCGATCCTCGGGGACTGGACATACCTGGATGGCAGCGCCTAGCATGCCGTGAAGCTCCAGCGCATCCACAGATGCAAGCACGACCGGAGTGTGGTCGCGACGCTGTTCGACCTCCACCTCGGCGACCCTAGGCATCCGACTTATTGGCACCTAGCCACTCTCTGCGGCCGCCTTCGCCATGAAGCGAGGGAAGGTCGCTGCAGATGACGCTGCGCCACTCGGAGCCGTCTCGGCCGCGTCGGGTGAAGCAACAGCCTCCTTGCTCTTCGAGGCCACTTCCGCCGCCGTCGGAGGTTCGCTCGGAGCAACCCCGGGTCATCAGAGACCGTGACAACGTCTTCGCCTTTCGCCCTCTTGACACCTTCGGCGGGAGCAGCGACTTCGTCGGTTTTCCTCTTCCGCGAGGAGTCCGCCTTGGTGACGACTGGCGGAACCTTGGCCACAGAAGGATGGCCGATCTTTTTAACACCAGTCCTGCAAAGCAGCGCTATGAATAAGATTGTCCGACTAAAACGAAAAACAAGAAGATGAACAACACTTACTTGGCGACTGGTATGAACCGCAGACCGGTACGGATGCTGGCTGGCCTTTCCAGCTCGGGCCCCAACTTCCGAGTGAGGCCCGTCTCGAACACATCGTGTGCCCAAGACACTGAGGGCTTCTTCGAAGAAGAATCCGCGGCAGGAGATTCCGTGATAACTGATGCGGAAGCTTCCCTCGGAGGTGAGGATGCTGCGGCTGGAGCAGCCCCCAAACCGAAGACCGGTGCGAATGGAGGTGGTAACGATGCCAGAGGCACCTCGTCCATGGGGGCAGCAGTGTCCGGTGCCACGGTCACGCGCGCTGCTGCGTCCTTAGCCGAGCTGGTGGCGTCGGAACTGGTCGCAGATCGAGGCAGAGACATCTATTTCGCCGGCTTCGCCTTCTTCGGTGGAGCCTTCATCTCCTTCTTCTTCTTCTTCTTCGACGGCGTGGCCTCATGATGTGAGGTGTGCTCGGGAAGCTCGTCGTCGTCATCATCGTGAGGCTCGAGGCTTTTACTCGCTTCGAGCTCGCGCTGGTGTTGCATGCGAGTCTTGCGAACTGTTGGGGCAGCAACTTCCACGGGCTCGTCTTCGTCGTCGTTGTCGTCATCACCTTTGTCGCTCTCGGCATCGCCTTTGGCGGGAAACGACTCGCTCCCGTCCTGGACGGACGAGCTCGAGTTCTCGTCGTCTGCGGGAGGAAGCCACCCTTCCACCACTTGGAACAACTACAATAAGAACAAGACAACATCAGCGCAACCGCGAATGAACTATCTGCGACTGCGAGTGGTGACGAAATGACGGCTTACCATTGGAGCTGGGCGATTTGCAGTATAGGGGGAGACCCCAGCCTTCGCGTCAAGATACACCCCCTGGGTAATCTTCTTCAGGACCAGGGTGTAGTCTTCGAGATGCCATTCGGCGAGGGAGGACTTCGTCGGATCATCCTTACCCGTATACTCATACATGTAGTGCTCGCGGCGGGCCAAGGGCACGAGCCGCCGCCCGAACCAGCAGTTGTAGAGGTTGATGGTCTGGAGGCCCTTCTTATTCAGGTCGCGGATGGTCTGCAGCATTTCGTCGACAACCATCCGTTGATCCAGCGGGAGCTTGATGACCTGGATTCGACGCGGTTCGGGCCGGTCGGCGGAGTATCTTGGAAGCGCCACTTCGCCGTCTGGAGTCGACTCGGTGACGTAGAACCAGGACTTCTTCCATTCGTTCGCCGCCTTGGCGGGCAACATCAGGTCGAAGAACGACGCCTTCGACTTCAGCTGGAATGTCAGGCCACCCGCGGATAGCATCGGGCCGCCTGACTCTTCACGGCTGATTCTCCCTTGGAACAGATCTTGCCACAGGGGGAAGTAGGGCCTGCAGCCCAGATAGCACTCGCAGAACGCCACGAAGATGGTGTTGGGGATATGCTATATGGGTATCCTCATAGCATGTCTCTTATCTGACTAACCCGGGTGGCCCATAGTCAGTAGCATGGCCTATGGCCTGCTGGGCGGCCCAGTTAGGTGGATCCAGAAGGGAGGCCCATGCCGGATAAAGGAAGGCTACGGTGGAGTCACCAGCGTACCCGGAGCCTTGGAGTGCAAGATACACAAGACTAGTAATAGACGGTGTAGAACTCTGTAACCTGTCCGGCCAGGACTTTTCCCTGTAACCCTAGGACCTGACGAATATATAAGCCGGGCCTATGGGAGCCTTTAGGGCATGATAACTTAGACTTTCTAGTCACCTCGCACAGCGAATCTAATCTCTGTAACTCGGCGTATTGCCATTATAGTGATGTATAGCAGGAATAGGATTCCGCCGCCGTTGTGGGATCTGAACCTGGGTAAGTTGTGTTACCTCGTACCCGTCAACCGTCCGCCTTACCCCACGTCTCTAAACACTCACTTTGAGGACCCCTCCATGGCGTACTCGTCGGCAATACCACGACAGTTGGCGCCCACCGTGGGGCAAGAGGCGCTTCAGGCTCTTCAGCGGGCGAGGACCAAGATCTTCGCGGGAATCGGCGAAACCGTAGCCATCGGTCGCGTTCTCTTCTCCGACAACGTTCTGATCGCCCCCCCCCCCGCCGAGGTCTCGATCCCGGCGAACCCTACACGGTGTTCGATCGTTCCTATCGGAGACATACACCTCTTCATCGGCGAAACTGACTCGGGCACTAGTTCCCTGGGAGTCGGAGGAGCATCAAGACCCGCACAGACCGCCTACGGGCAGGATACGTTCGCAGAAGGATCAATTTCGGATATCTCTTTGGAGTTTGCCGGCAAAGATCAGAAAAATTCAAGGCCCACCCAAACCGCCCCTGTGCAGGATATAAAGGTGGAAGATCACTGCAAATCTGTCGGCCTCGCCCGTGCGTCTGGACAGCAGAGATCCAAGTTCGTCGGCGTGGTTACCATCTTCGATCTGGCGCGCTGCGTTTAGAGAGAGGGCGAAAACCCCCGGGATTGCCTCGCCAGGTGGCTCCGTATACGGGCCGACCTGGCTAATTATCCCAATGATGATGCCATCTATCACTTTGTGGAAGGGCTGGACCATGCCACGCTTCTCCGACACTCTAAGAGGGCAACAGGCGTCAGGATGCCTCACCTTCGAAGGCATCATGAACACCGTCAACAAATACGCGGAGGCTGAAGCGGCAGCTCAAACAGCGCTTGCGCTCATTGACGTAGCACCTCCGATTCAGCCACCACCACCGCCTTTGGCAGCCATCGTCGCAGCAGCGCCACCACCTCCAGTCATCGTCGAGGCCGTTGCACCTCCACCGCCCATCATCGAGGAAGTCCTGGCACCCTCCGACTCTGTCATTGACGCGCTTTACGCTAATTTCAGTGCAGATTCCGAGGAGATAGACTTCAGTCCAGAAGAGATAGATTCCGCTATGCAGGAGATGCAGGAGGAGTACTCACGCGACGAACAAGCCAACAACACCGTCATGTCCCGAGGGGCGTTTGTCACCATTGGGACAGCGATGGACGAAGACCAGCCCGGGCAAGCTCCGCCTATGGCGCTGGATAAGGGGAAGGGGCCACTTATTGCTACTGACAATGATCGCGCAAAAGTGATGCCTCCTCCGTCTAATCCAGTGCAGCAGCCGTAGGAACTCGGCACCGGTCCGAGCAGCAACAAAACCGCAAACTTGCCACCTCTAGCATCCACGTCGGCAGCAGCCCATGTTACTACAGCTGATAGGGTGATGTACGGCAACCTCCTCGTTGAGCCTCTAACTGTCGATCATATCCGTAATGTGACTCAGCTTGACGAGAAACGCCAGCAACTGCTGGAGGAAGCGCAAGCCATCGCGGAGCAAGGCGCTAAACTAGATCGAGATCTGGTCAACGCGCAGAAGTCCATAGAGAAAGCTAGAGCAATGGAGGCCGAGTACAAGACTCTTCTCCTGCAGCAGAAGGCTAAGAAGGCTCCGGCTCGCGTCATTAACGATCCTGGTGTACGGCGCAACCTAGGATGGGCTCCCTCGAAGCCGGCACAAGCCAAGCCATACATTGATAGTGAAGGAAAGCAGGTGATGCCCACCCCACTCCTTAACCTCGCCGTCGCCAAGACCCTTCTGGAGCAGGATAGATCACCTGAGGCAGTGGAACAGGTCTATGACCTAGTGGACAAGGCGGTAAAGCAGCAGGAAAAGGCCACCTCTCAGAGGCTTGAGTCCGACCCAGTGCTCTGCCGATCTAGCCAGTACAAACCGCCAAGGGACAGATCTCCTCAGGATGTCGGATCGCGGACGGGTTCATCAGAACGAAGACGGAGGGATGCGCGCAACAGGAAGGATGCTATCCCCATATCCTCCAACCACGGAGAAAGAGCCCAACCTCACCGCCCATAGCCACCGCCACGATCCCCCCGATGTCAAGAAGATTATAAGGCTTACCATCGTACGGATATGCCCCCACCATAGCAGTGCAGCATCGTCATCCGCGACAACGCGGAGCAGACCCGTCATGACGGAAAGCACAACGAAGGACATAAGAGCAGGTCGCGCCATGACCCTCCGCGTCCGACAAGCAACCGTGACAGGCGTGAAGTGTCGCGGGAGGGTAACAGCAAGAAGGCTAACCCACCGCCACCTCCGCCTCCGTCGCCGCCAAGTAGTCACCATGGCGGAGGAGGTCCGCGTCATTCACGCAGCCCATCCCCTGTTGACAAAAAGAAGAAGAACCCGGAGCCATACGATGCACGTTCACGAATCGATAATATCCACGAGGCCCGGGAAGGACCATACCTGGTACCACGTTGCTTTGGACCTGGGATACGGTCCGCAACTTACCCCAAAGGATTCCAGATTGACAAAACCATCAAGCCCTATGACGGCACCGCCAAGCCTGCCACATGGTTGCAGGACTACGGCAACGCGGTGGAGATTGCCGGAGGCAACCCCAACGTCGCCGTCAAGTACCTCTCGTTAATGTTGGCGGGCACGTCCTGTCAATGGATCGACGACTTGCCGGAGAAATCTATCTATAACTGGCTAGCCATGCCAGAAGCGTTCACCAAAAACTTTGAGGGTACATACAAGCGTCCCTGCACTGTGGGCGATCTACAGCGGTGCGTGCAAGAGAAAGACGAGACATCTCGCACCTACCTCTCCTGCTGGCTGGATATGAAGAATTCTGCAGAGTACGCCTGAACCGCCATGGCCGCCTTCATCGATGGTTTGGAAAGGGGCACGTTACTCCGACATAAGCTGAAGCGCTTGCAGGACAATCATCAGCTTGACTTGAATCAGATGATTCAGTTAGCTAGTGAGTTCGCAGCTGCCGACGAAGACTCTCGTGGCTCTTTGCCGGCAACGGCCGTTCTAACTCAAGCTCGGAGGAACAGCAGTACAAAGCAGAAAACCGCTCCAGAAGAAAAGCAATCTACCGACATGGTCGCCATGAATTTTGCAGTACAAGGAGAAGGCGGACAACGTGGCCGAGGAAGGGGAGCAGGCCGTGGGCAGCAGCGAGGAAGTGAAAGCTACTCGGTGCCGCTCCGCGTTCCCCAAACCTACAAAGAGTACCGCGATATGCTGTGCCTCGTACACCTCGACGCCAACGGTAAGGCCACCCATACCAATCGACACTGCAAGTTCGTCAATGACCTCAAGGAAGACCCGGAGTCCGGCTATAAGCAAAGTCGGAAGAACAGACCGCGAGGCAAGGGCAATGGGAAGAACAAGGAGGAGGAGTCCAAGGATTCAAGTGACATGGACGAGGACGTTGACCCCAAGCACGCTGCCAAGAGCGACGACAAGGGCAAGAACCCCTTCGCTAAGAAGGCCCCAGTCTACCACACTTTCCTTGGCACCCCCACCGTCCGACAATAGAAGACCTCTTTAAGGATCATGATGGCTACTCTCCCCCTAGTTCCCCAATACCTGCGCTGGTCGGAGGTTCCAATCACTTGGGACAGGACGGACCACCCAGACCTTGTGCCCACGGAGAACCAGTACGCCATGGTCATCAACCCATTTATTGACGGCGTGGAATTCACCAAGTGCATGGTGGATAGTGGAAGCAGCATCAACATTATGTACCTGGATACACTGCAGAAGATGAACTTGACGGAGGCAAACCTAAGGCAGACTAACACCGTGTTCCATGACGTAGTTCCTAGACGGGAGGCTCGGTCCCTTGGGTGCATTACACTTCAGGTAGCCTTTGGCGACGTTAATAATTACCGCCAAGAGCGCATGACCTTTGAGGTGGTCCCCTTAAAGAGCGTGTACCACATCATATTCGGCCACGACATATTCCACACGTTCATGGACAAGCCATGCTTCGTCTACAACAAACTCAAGATATCCGGACCAAACGGTGTCATCACCGTATCCGGAAGCTTTACCAAGGCAAGGGACTGCGAGATCAATGAAGCAGCCATTGCAGAAGCTGTCCTCTACAGCGAAGAATTCAAGGAGATCCAGAGCAAGGTCGATGACTCAGAGATGCCCGTGTCAAAGAAACAGATCTCCGACTCCGCTCCTGCGTTCAAGGCCGCCATCGAGACCAAGCCGGTGGAACTTGTGGTAGGCGATGCCTCCAAGGTCACCGCCATTGGGACGAACCTGGATCCCAAATAGGAAAGCGTGCTCGTCGAGTTCCTCTGTGAGAATAGGTACATCTTCGCCTGGCAACCTGCCGACATGAAAGGTGTACCTAGGTAACTTGCCGAGCATAGCTTAAACATAGATCCAAAATGTAAACCAATGAGACAACCTCTACGACGCTTCGGAGATGATAAGAGACGCGCCATTGGCAAAGAGATAGCTAGGTTACTTAAGGCTGAGTTTATCTGAGAAGTCCTTCACACCTGATGGGTGGCCAATCCTGTACTTGTCCCCAAAAAGGGAACCAATGAATTAAGAATGTGCGTTGATTACACCGGCTTGAACAAAGCATGTCCCAAAGATCCGTTTGCTTTGCCTCGCATTGACCAAGTTATTGACTCGACAGCTGGCTCGGAAATTTTGTGTTTTCTTGACGCATACTCAGGATACCACCAGATCAAGATGAGGAAGTCGGACCAATTGGCCACTTTGTTCACTACCCCATACGGCACGTTTTGCTATGTCACTATGCCCTTTGGGCTGAAAAAGCAGGTGCTACTTACCAGCGGACAATGCAACGTTGCCTTCATGACCAAATTGGTCGGAACGTTCACGCTTATGTGGATGATATCGCGGTGATGTCTAAAAAATCAAACGACTTAATCTCCGACTTAAGAGAAACCTTTGATAATCTCCGGAAATACAACATGATGCTCAACCCTAAGAAGTGCGTCTTCGTGGTTCCAGCCGGCAAATTGTTGGGCTTCATCATTTCCCAGCGCGGAATCGAGGTCAACCGGAGAAAATCAAGGCCATCTTAAACATAAACCGTCCGACATGCCTAAAGGACATCCAACTACTAACAGGTTGTGTTGCAGCAGTTAGTCGATTCATCAGCCGACTTGGAGAGAAGGCTCTATCGTTGTACAAGTTGCTGAAGAAGGCGGACAAATTCACATGGACGGACGAGGCAGATGCAGCATTGAAGCAGCTCAAGGAGATTCTTTCCTCAGCGCCCATCCTTGCAGCACCTGAGTCTGGCGAGCCCCTGTTAATTTACATGAAGGCAACCAACCGGGTTATCAGCATCGTCATCATGGTAGAGCGGAAGGAACCAGGCTATGAGCACGGAGTTCAACGACCAGTTTACTATGTAAGCGAGGTCTTGACGGAGTCCAAGCAGCGTTACCCGCACTACCAAAAGATAGCTTATGGAGTATTCCTCGCTTCGCGGAAGCTGAGGCATTACTTTCAGGAGCACCCAATCACAGTAGTGAGCGAGACTCCACTGTCCGACAGTATCAACAACAGCGACGCTACAGGAAGGGTCGCGAAGTGGGCATCGAACTTGCCGCCTTCGAGATCACCTACAAAATACGCGACGCTATTAAATCACAAGCCTTGGCGGAATTTATTGCAGATTGGACGGAAATTCCGGATGCCACTCCGTTGCCGGAACCAGAGTACTGGGTGATGCACTTTGACGGATCAAAGCTGCTCAACGGCTCGGGGGCTGGTGTATTGCTACAGTCACCAAAAGGAGACAAGTTGCACTATGTTCTGCAGATCCACTTCGAGGCTACAAACAACATGGCGGAGTATGAACCACTCATTCGCGGACTGCGTGTAGCCAAGGATATTGGCATCAAGCGCATAGTTTGCTGTGGAGATTCCGACTTGGTTGCCCGGTGGTGGTGGCACCGGAATCTGTGGAACCCTATGATGGCGGCATATCGCGACGAAGTGGAGGAGATAGCCAAGAGCTTCTTGGGCTATGAAGTCAAATATGTACCTAGGGAGCAAAACGAGGCGGCTGATCTATTGTCTAAACTTGGATCAGGGCGCAAGCGAATTTCGCCAGGAGTTTTCCTAGAGCATCTACGCACACCATCCGTGAAAGGAGCCGACATCGACAACCCGGATAGAGCTGATTCTTTCGTCAACATGGTGACAAAGACCCCTCCGGCTTGGACTAAACCGTTCATGGAATATCTCGAACACGGAACTTTGCCCAACGACGAGGTCAAAAGACGGCAGATAGTACGACGATCAAAGGGTTATACCATAATCAATGGGCAACTCTACAAAAGGAGCACTACTGGTGTATACCTAAAGTGTGTTTCCTAGCTAGAAGGTATGGAAATCCTACGCTAAGTCCATCTCGGAGATTTCGGGCATCACGCCGCTCCTCGATCATTGGTCGCGAAAGACTTCCGGCAAGGATTCTACTGGCTGACCGCAAAGGCGGACGCCGACAAGCTGGTTGAGACATGCACAGGATGCGAATATTATGCCCGACAACCACATGTTCCTGTTGAAGAACTCCGAACAATACCAATAACTTGGACGTTTGCAGTCTGGGGGCTAGATATGGTGGGGCCGTTGCAAACGGCACCGTGTGGATTTACGCATCTGCTTGTAGCAGTTGACAAATTCACCAAATGGATAGAAGCTAAACCCATTAGAAAGCTTGATGGGGCAACTGCCCTCAGGTTTGTCCGGGATCTAGTGGTGAGATTTGGTCTCCCACAAAGCATCAACCGACAATGGAAGCAACTTGTCACTCGGAGAAGTGGAGGCCTATTGCTGGGACAAAGGCATCCGACTTGACCTTGCATCTGTGGCACACCCACAATCCAATGGTCAAGTTGAGCGAGCCAACGGATTAATTCTGCAGGGAATCAAGCCACATCTTGAGGCACCGCTACATAGAGCAGCTGGAGCCTGGGCGAAAGAATTTCCATCTGTGCTGTGGAGTTTACGAACTACACCCAACAGATCTACCGGCTACACCCCTTACTTCATGGTATATGGAGCAGAAGCTATCCTCCCTTTCGACAGCCTCCACGATGCACCAAGAGTTGCCGCCTATGAAGAAGATGGTGCTGAAGAATCCAGACGCCTAGATGTGGACCTTCTCGAGGAGGAGCGCGTTTTGGCATGCCAAAGATCTACCATCTACCAGCAGAAGCTACGCAGCTACCATAGTCGCCGCGTCTGGCATCGCTCGTTTAAAGAGGGGGATTTGGTGCTCCGACTTAAGCAGAAGAAGTCACACAAATTATCCCCGCCATGGGAAGGACCGTTCATCATAAGCAAGGCGCTGATCAATGGGTCTTACTACCTTGTCGACAATCATGAGCTCAAGGATAGACCCAACGAGGATCATAAGCGTAAGCGACGTGACCCGGATGATGACTACCCGGAGCTTGATCGGCCATGGAACATAGCACAGCTACGTCCTTTCTACACATAGCATTTTTTATCTAATCGTGTACCTCTTATATGATCAATGAAATAAAGCTCGTTGGTTCACTCATATTGCTGAGTCTTTTACCTCCTTTAGTATTCATTTTTGGATCATATAAACCTTTATGCACAAGCTTTGCGATTGCACTTGTGAAAATTCTGCCTACGAGCGTTAGCTTAAGTTTTCTGGTCTACACGTTATTTGTTGTTTTTATGTGGATTATGGAGTAGTGACTTTCGGCACTCATTGTCGGCGATTTTGTGCTAAGGTTTTTGACGGTGCCATTGGGTATCATCACCTAAGCGCATGGTTCCGACAACGAGTCTTCCGACTCACGAAAAGTCAAACATAAGAACCAAAGTAATGGATAAGCCAGCACTTGCTTAAAAAAATATATACATACTGGGCATCAATTCTTAAGTAGCAGGATACGACAACCATTGTTTTCCGCCTTAAGATTACATCACCAAGTTTTTTCAATGCACACTCCAAAAGTAAAACGAGAATTACAAAGTTTTTTTCACTCCTTGGGTGCAGGGGACTTGGAGGCCGCATCATCACCAGCCGGAGATTCACCCTCAGTGTCACCACTGTGAGGAGACTCGGAGGATTCAGGGTCGGCATTGTCAAGAAAGTTCCTGGGCACGAAGACGTCGATGTCCACCAACTCGGCAACCCTGGTGTCATAGCCCGTGATGAGTGATGACGAGATAGCTTCGTGATCGATTTCCTTGCCGTCATCATCTACGTCGGGGATACCAGATGTCACCGTGTCGATGTCGGCACCTTCATAGTGTGACTTCACCATGGACAACGCCATCCTTGTGCCAGCTCATGCACATGAAGCTTTCCAACTTGCGACACGCTCGGGGGCTCGGCGCAGAATCTTTGAGTACTTCACCATGGAGTCTAAGGCCTTGATGTAAATCTGCAGGGGTGTGGCGATCTCCTTGGCTTGAGTGATGGCGGTGTTGATCAAGTTGCCGGCAAGAATCATGAATTCCTTGTTCGAAGGAGGCGAGTGGGTTAAACCTAGGGGCGCTGAAAATTCCGACAACGATTGCATGAGTTCAAAAATCCTAAGTATCCAGATTACAGAGCTACAAGGCGGAGGATACTTCGAAGATCTTGGCCTTGGCACGGAGACGTCCGCCAAGGATTCTTTCTCTTGTTGGAGGAGCTTAAACGCCTCGCTATGGCAAAGGTTTTGCTCATCGGCAGCTTGCTTTTGATCCTTTAGGATCGCAAGATCCTCCCTTCAAGCGATTGATCTCAGCGGAGGCGGAATCCTGCAGGGCTTTCATGGAATCCTCATGCATCTTCAGCATTTGTTCCCTCTCCTTCTTAAGGATCTTGTTCTCGCTGTCCAGCTGCTGGATGTGCTTGGACTGCTTGACAATATCCTTAGCCTTGGCGACATGCTCTGCAAGTCGGAGAAAACACAGTACACCGTGAGTACTCGAAGAAGGAAGGCACAAAAGTAAGACAGAAGTGCGCAAAAAGAAAACAGACTCTTGTTTTTGATGATTCTTTCCTTCAAGATGGCAGTTTTACCCTTTTCATCTTCAAGGTTCGCGCACATCTTCTGGTACTTATCATTGGGCATGCCCCTCCGAGCATTCTAGTTCTGTGGAAACAAATACAAAGTCAAGTCGTTGTTCAGTCTACTTGGAGCCCCTAGTCGGATATTTTCCATCTAGGTGCTCGGGGGCTACAGCGAGAGTTTTTAACTTAGCAATATGCTTAGATTTTCTTTAAGCATCTAGTCGGAACTAATTCAGTTCTCCACTAGAAGCTTGGGGGCTACAGTATGAAGTTTTAACTCGGAAAATGCTTAGCTTTTTCTTTAAGTATCTATTCGGAACTAATTCAGTTACAACTAGAGGCTTGGGGGCTACAGCACTTAAAATTATGAACACTGTGTATGCTAATCTTAAAGCATCTAGTCGGAATAATTCATTCCATCTAAATGCTTGGGGGCTACAGTGAGAGTTTTTTCTAACTTAGTCATTCTTAGAGCATATAGATGCAAAATCAATGGTTTTTCGTCTACATCCTCGGGGGCTACAGTGGGATACTCATATGAAATGCAAAAGGTAAAGTAAAACTTACAAGTGCGATGATCTTGAGGTTTGTAGCACTCTCGGCCAGCAGCTTGCCAAAGGAAACACTATTGCTTCGCAAGATGTCTGCTTGTCGGAGTAACTCCTCAAGACCGCACGTCGGATATGACGGCACTCCTCCAGGAACCGTAGTTGTGCTACCCGGCGTTAGCACCGGGAAGATAATCTTTGGCAGTTCTAAGGGTTTCTGGGGAGTAGAGGCGCCCCCTTTGGCGGATGTACCAGCAACCGCCACCGCCTTGCCGCTACCGATGGCATCCTTAGCCGGAGCTTCAGCCATTTGAAGAGCAGCGCTCTCCTGCATCGCTTGCTCGCCGACAATTGCGAGTTCAGTAGAGGCGCCAGAATCCACTTCCATGGCGGAAGGGCCTGGTGCCTCCTGGGCTTGAGAGCTTGTCGGAGTAGAGGAGGGCTTGACGGCAGGAGTAGCAGGGGCGATGGCGGGGGAAGAGTCGCGATGCAGCATATCTTTAATATTTCTAGAAGCCCCAAGAGTCTTGGAGGACTTCTTGAGGCTGGTTGTGGCTTTCTTCCTGAAACGTGCAAAATGCATAAGTACAGGAATGAGACAAATAAACAAGACAATGTCAGAGAATAAGAAGCTTACACTAGGGGGGGTGCTTTAGCAAACATCCCGGTGGCTTTCTTCTTTTCCGCCTCCAGGGCGGCAGTACTCTTTTTGGAGTCTCCACCCTCCGTCTTCTTTTTCTTGACTCCATCGGCAGCGTCAGAGGTGGAGCTCTTCCGCTTTTGCGCCAACGGGGCGTCATCGTCGGACACGACCGTGACTTCCTTCATCTTGGGATCGTAGATTTGGGCGGCCAGGTTGTCCTCCTCTAGATCGCTAAGCTGTTAAGTGAGAAATCACCGTGTTAGACAAGATGATATTAGGAAGACGGAAAAATTGGAGCAATGTCATACACGGAGAATAAATACCTACCTTTGGGCACTTTCCATTTACGAACATGTCGTAGGTAAGGGTGAAGCCACGCTTCTTGTCCTTCACCTTGACGATGTCCTTAAGATGGAACTTTACGGAGTCGCTCGAGAAGTTGTCCTCGGAGATCCGGAGGGTATCCCTTCGGTCACCGGTGTACTCGTGCATGACCTTCGTACGGTGCTGCAGAGGTTGGATCCGCCTGATGAACTAGCACATGGCTAGGTCCAAGACGGTCAGACCCGTATCTACAAACCATTCGATCCGCCTTATTGCGCGAGAAGCGTTGAGGTCGGAGGGAAGGGAGGCATGGGACCGCCATGTGGAGACTTCAGCGACGGTTCCATCCACGAAGTCCGGGTACGTTGCTTCTCGGCCCGACAAAGGAATGTCGGGGCCGTAGAAGTAAATCGTGCCAGATTCTTACGACTCGTGGCCGGCAATTTCGGGGAACCGCCGGACAGGTCGGATCTTGAAGCTTATGGTGCCGCAGTTTCTAAGCTCCTCCTTGATGTGTCCGGCTTCACGTTTGACGGTGAAGAAGTAGACAAAAAGATCTAACCTAGGCCTAATCCCTAGGTAAACCTCTCAAAGTGCCACGAAGTTGCTAAGCACTAGGATGCTATTGGGGGAGAGGTTGTGGGGTTGGACCTCGAAGTGATTCAAGACGGACAGGAAGAAGTGGGAGATGGGCAAAGAAACGCCACGTACCAATTGCGCCTTGAGGTATACCTTCTCTCCGACTTGGGGAGAAGGAGTCACCTCGCCGGCCGGCGCCGCCCGCCAGGCGAGCCCCTCCGTCGCAGGAAGGTAACCCTTAGCGACCATCTCTTGGATGTCGCGGACGGTGATGTCCGAGCCGCGCCAGTCGCCCTTGTGCGAGTCAGGCTCCTCTTCCAGGGGCTCCAGCACTGCCAAGTTATGGTCGCCGTCAGTGGTTTCTATCACCACCGATGCGGGAATAACCAGGCCCTCTGGGGGCACGACGACGGAGCTCGCCGGCTTCGCCGTGGCTTCGCTCGATGCCGCCATTGATGGAGATGAACCGCTGCTAGCCATGGAGGAAGGAGAGGGTGCGACTGGTGCAGGAAGAAGGGCTAGGGTTTCGCGAGGTTTTTGCGGAGAGCTCGAGGAGGCGCGCGGCTGGAGGAAGAAGACGATGACGCGAGAGAATGGGGTGAAAAGGTGGCAAGTGTCCCACGGCCACTATTTATCTTACTCTGCATCAAGATTCGTGCAGCTAATCGGATGGTTGCCGCGTAGACGACGTGTTCGTGAACGTGCGCGGTAATTTTGCCACGTCTCCAACCGTCGCCGCCAACGGTTCGTATCGCGCTACGTTCTCTGCATGTGTGCTACGAGGCGTCGCTAACCTACAGCCTACGTCGTCATAACTGGCATGGTAGATGAGCCATCCCATCGAAGATTCCGGCATGGACGGATTTAATCCGACAACGGGAGCGTACGATGGAAGATTCAGCATTTCTCCGACTTACTTGTAGAAGACGGAGAAAACCTTGCAGGATTCTTTGGGAGGACTACAAGATATTGCTTGAAGATTTGCCGACATCCATATAGACGGAGCATTCCATGGGAAGAGGCAAGACGGCACAAGATCTCGGAGTTCTCCGGGGGCTACTGTTGGGGATATGCTATATGGGTATCCTCATAGCATGTCTCTTATCCGACTAACCCGGGTGGCCCATAGTCGGTAGCATGGCCTATATTCTTTGGCCCGCCCATTAGGTGGATCCAGAAGGGAGGCCCATGTCGGATAAAGGAAGGCTACAGTGGAGTCACCAGCGTACCCGGAGCCTTGGAGTGCAAGATACACAAGACTAGTAATAGACGGTGTAGAACTCTATAACCTGTCCGGCCAGGACTTTTCCCTGTAACCCTAGGACCTAACGACTATATAAGCCGGGCCTATGGGAGCCTTTAGGGCACGATAACTTAGACTTTCTAGTCACCTCGCGTAGCGAAACTAATCTCTGTAACTCGGCGTATTGCCATTATAGTGATTTATAGCAGGAGTAGGATTCCCTCCGCCGTTGTGGGATCTGAACCTGGGTAAGCTGTGTTACCTCGTACCCTTCAACCGTCCGCCTTACCCCACGTCTCTAAACACGCACTGTGAGGACCCCTCCATGTCGTACTCTTCGGCAATACCACGACAGATGGCGAGCTGCTCGATACTATGCGGACCTAGATCCGATGGCTGGATCCCGTAGTAGGCGCAGAAACGTAGAAAGAAGAGGGAAGTAGGAAAGCCCAGCCCCCGCTCCAGGTGGCTGGTGAAGCAGATGAACTCTCCCTCGCGCGGGTCCGGAGTCACCTCTCCGGCCGCGGGGATGCGCCATCTGCTGGCGCGAAGGATCCCAGCCTCCTCGAAGGATGCCAGTAGCACCCTAGAACACTTGGATCTGCCCCATGGTTCGGTGGAGGGGGCCATAGGTTGGAAGTTCGCGGAGGTCGGGGCTCTCTGGATTGTTTAGATCGCTATGCGGAGTGGGAAACGGAGGTGAGCGAGATCGGAGGAAGAACGAAGAAGTGTTTCCCCGTTCGCCTATCATTCACCTTATATAGCGGTTGCTACCCGCCAGTTTCGGGAGCCGTTACTACGCGGTAATTACTCCGAAGTTACCGTTGGACCACCCCAACGGCTAGTTTGACCCCAATTGACGGTCCAACTTCATCCATTCGACTCGTCGCTCCACGCGACACGACGGTTCGCCGACCCGATCACTATAACAGTGACTGAGTATTCGCCGACCCGATCACTATAACAGTGACTGAGTATTCGCCGACCCGTTTGCCGAGATGCAACAAGATTGGTCGCCGTTATTGCGACTAAAATGACTAGTTCTTCCTTTATTCAGGCGTCCGCCGCCGATTCGACTGGACGTCCGCATTGGACCCGCATACTCCGATTGCCGGCGAACGCCTGCAACAAATCAACGATGGCCTCGGGGACTACTGATGGGGATATGCCTACCGGGGTATACCCGGCGGGCGTTCTTGGTCCAAGCGCCAGCGAGTGGGCCTGCAGGACGGCGACTGGATCAAGATTTGGCGTGGACTCAAGCGACTGGAAGCTGAAGGCCCAGAAGCGTAGATAGGCCCAGTCGGACTAGGTCGTAGAGTCACCGAATCCTTAACTAATTCGGTTGAGATCTGTAAACCCTAGGGAGGTGAGTCTATATAAACCTCCCTAGAGGACGCATAGAGGATACGTTCCATCATACACCCTAGCGACTCGCCGCCTAGACGCCAAGCTCGCCCCATTGTACTCTCACCATAATACGATCTAGCAGGAGTAGGTCTTTACCCTTTGAGGGGCCGAACCTGGGTAAATCCTTATGTCTCAGCCCTCATCTCGCACCGCAGATGGCTGGCCGCCCTTGCCCCATGTTCTACTACTCGCTACCGATTACAGCATCTGCCGTGGTCATTCCCACGACAACGGCTATAGATGGTTTCATGGAATATTGATCGGGTACTTAGGTTTTAGGCATCAGGGGCTTCTTATAGTCGAAGAGGCGAGGCAGGAGGGCGGCCAGGGGGCCCACACCCTATCCAAGCGCGGCCTAGGGTGGGCCCGCCCTTTGGGGGTGTGGCTGCCCTGTGGCGCCCCTCCGTCTCTTCTCTAGACTCCGTGTTCTCCGCGGTGAAATATTGACTTTGGCTTTTGTCCCGTCCAATTCCGAGAATATTTTCTTACTAGCTTTTCTGGAACCAAAAACAGCAGAAAACAAGCAACTGGCACTATGGCAAGTTATTAGTAGGTTAGTACCAGAAAACATATAAAAAGAACCTCAAAGTGTGGAAAAATAAAAGCAAATTAGATAGTAAACAAGCATGGAACATCAAAAATTATAGATATGTTTCTGACGTATCAGCGTGGTGGAGGGAGAGAAGGATTCTCTCTTTCCTCCACCAGGAAACATTGTCCCAGTTTGACTTTTCAAACTTGTCTTTTGACTTTTAATTTTGGAGTTTAATTTATTTCTTTTAAACGCTCAGCCAAGTGACCTAGGACATGATGCAATCATTCCACTTAGTCATGACACATTCATGTACCCTTCCCCTTCCGGTCCGGTGACCCTTCTAGATCATTCCAGTGAATAACAATGGAATCATCCCCGAACTCCGGAATTGGACTTTCCTTATATAAATCGTATTCTCCGGACCATTCTGAATCTCCTCGTGATATCCCGGATCCCATCCGAGGCTCCGAACAACATTCGGTTTTCCTACTTACATTCTATTTCTACTAAACAACATTGAATCTTTAAGTGTGTCTCCCTACGGTTCGTGAATTATGCAGACATGACCGAGACTCTTATCCAATCAATAACCAATAGAGGAATCTAGAAATTCATATGGCTCCCACATATTTCTACGATTACTTTGCGATTGAATGAACCACTTACATACGATACCGATTTCCCTTTGTCTCACGATATTTTACTTATCCAAGGTTTGATCGGTGATCTCTCCATACCTAGTTCAACCTAATTCGATAAGTACTCTTACTCCTTCCTATTATATGTGATCCCTTGTGAGCTAGTCACATGCTTGCAAGCTAATTGGATGACATTCCACCGAGAGGGCCCAGAGTATATCTATCTGTCATATGGATGGACAAATCTCACTATTGATCCATGTGCCTCAACACATACTTTGTGAACACTCAATGCAACCTTTATAACCACCCAGTTACGAAGTGGTGTTTGATGTCATCAAAGCATCTTTCCGATGATGGTGATTAGAGTGATCTCATGGTCGAAGGAATTAGGTTACTATGTATCATAAAGCTTATAGCAAACGAACTAATAAAATGACTTGATCTTTATGCTACGCTTATCTATAGGAGTATATCCATCATACCATTCTCCTAATGATATGATCTTGTTGTTAATAACAGCTCAATGTTCATGATCAGGAAACCATGATAATCTATCAACCAACAAGCTAGTATTATAAAGAGGCTTTACTAGGGACTCTAATAAGTTTACAAATCACACAAGTATTAATGTTTCCGATTAATGTCTTGAAGATAGAAGGTCTACTAGAGGTTTTGCTATATTTCTTATACCAAACTTGGTCTCATGGAGTGGAAGAAAACAAGCTACAACTTCAATATCAAGTATTGAAGATAAATACAAGGCTTTGGAAAATACTAAAGCTGAATGATATGGATTGAGACTCCACTTGGGGAAGTTGGCCTTTGGTTAAAATAAAAACCATGCTTTTGGTGTTACAATTTAGGTGCTACTTATTTGTCAGCAAATCATATCTTTCATGCAAGGACAAAATATATTGAGATTGATTATCACTTTATTCGAGAGGGGGTTGCAAATAAAATGCTAGACATCATGTTTATATCCAACAAAGATCAAGTTGCTGATTTTTTGATAAAGGGAATATACTAATACCAAAATAATATCAATTACGCTCAACCTCTGCAACAACATAATGACTAGAGCAAGTCTAAAAATCGAGGATGCACACAACCGAAAAACAAAGGAAGAATGAAAACAAAACCACGATCCAACCGAAGAAACCAGAGACTCGAGCAGCAATAGCAATGCCAGTGGTTATGAAACCTCGACTCGGAATAAGCTTCTCCAAAATGATGCCTCCGGGAAGGTAAAAATGCACAAACATTGTTGGTGTCCGGTCTCACTAGTATGGTTAGATCCTGGGATTTCACCTTGGAGAAGGTCCAATCTCCTGACAATGCCTTCAACAAAAAAATGACTAGGAGACAGCATCGACAGGTGTAACCACTAAAGGTCAGACCAAGGGTTTTCACCCCGGAAACTGAGACACGGAGCTCAAGAGCAATCATGTTTGTTAGTGTCAAAGCCCCAACTCATCAAGAACACTTTGCAAAATGCCAACCGTCCGACACACATACGTCTCCGCTTCTAGTACTCCCGAGGATCTCCTCGACTTGACACGAGCATGCGAGATATAATCACTAGATCCTATCTGGTCTTCTTTGGGAATGATCTCATGACCCCCCATCAACACTATGGTGATTGTAGCAAGTTGGATAGATGTCGCCACTACCCATGGGAATGATCTTCACGCCCGCTCGTGAAGATCCCATCGTGTCAGCCGCCCGCTCATTCATCATCCAACGACCTACCCGCTTGTTCGTCGTAGCTCGCATTGTTTCCACTTTGCCCCTCGATGTAGCTGCCAAGTGCCGAGAGAAGTTGCGGATGGTTTTAGGAAGGCATCGATGGTGAAGAATCTTGGTGAGTTCAAGCATAATCACAACCTTTCGAAAGGTTGTGATTAAGCGGGCTATAGAAGATATTTAGTATTACACTTTGTGTATTCTTTTTCATACACTCATATCAAATATGGAGTAGTACCAATAGGGTCATTGCTTCTGCCAAGTTAGTAAAGCGCATATATTTCCTTGGAGGTCAGTTTTTCAGATGATTACTTGCATTGCGCTTTTTTGTTTATTTTTCTCATTTGTGACTTCTCGATTTGATTTTGCATTCTAGTTATACAGAGACCAGGCGTAAGGCTTAAATATTTTAAGTAATAAAACACTCTTTATCAAAAAATTTATTTAGACATCAGTGGTGCGAAAACAAACTAGGCGTGCATTCTGCCCACAGCAGTCCATACCCAAATTCATCTCGAGCACAAATGCAGAACGTAAGCAGACAGAAACATCTCGGTTGCATCGATCGTGTGATTCGACGAGAGCTCCTGGTCCTGGAATGTTGACGCGGCACTACAGGAGAAGCTGAATACGCCGACGGCCGGGTCCTGTCGGCGTAGTCCCTAAATGTCGTTGGCGTAGGCTGGCCCGACGGCTGCCGTTGGCGTATGGCTGTCGGCGTACAGCCCCGTAGGTGTAGCCTCTCCTCCCGTTGGCGTAGAAAAAAGCCGTCGGCGTATATAGCTACGCCGACGTCAGCCGTCGGCGTAGACCATATGGGGCCTACCTAGATAACTAACGGCCGTTTGGCTACGTCGACGGTAAAGCCGTCGGCCTAGATTTTTCCATTTTTTTCAAATTTTTATCAAGTTTTTTGTTAATTTCTTTAAACATTTTTTAATTGTTTAACTTGTAAATTTCACATGGACATTTTTAATTCTAAGTATACTTAGTCTCAAGTCAAATTGCACAATTAGTCAAACTTTCCAACCGGTCACCCATCCTACTCTAGCCCCAGCACGCTTAATTTCTTTGTTTCTTCCACTTGAGCTTCCGACAAAGAAACGAAAACTTGTTGTGAATATTATCATATCAAACATATTAACCATTACACTATATTACACTATAATGTTAGACATATTTATTTTTTTACATTCCATACAATTATTTGAGTAAACAACAATGAATAAGTAATAATAATCTTGAATACAAATAAAAATAAAATAAATTTTATTTATTTTGCTTTTTCATTTAAATTTGAATAATTCAGATCAACAAATCCGCAAATCACAATTCGACAAATAATATATCCAAATCAATCAGAAAAATGAGAGGAATCCAAATATGACATCCCTATCATCTATTTAATATATATCGTAACTTTTAAATATTAGACCAACTGAAACTATGTCAAGATTCATGAAACACCCCGTTTTTGCACTCGAAAAATAAAAAATGGCTTTTTGGTGCGACGAAAAGGAAAACTTCCTCCTACAACATTGTTCGTCATCCCATGATATACACGAGTGCACAATATGAGCACATTAGCGCAAACTATATCATGATTCTAGCAATAACATTGGTCATTTGACCTGAAATCCAGAAAACCTCGATTGAGATAGGTCATTTTGTGAAGGTTTTTTTGAGACACGATCAATATACCAAGTTTTGTATTTTTCCATGCAACTATGTCACATAATATGACACCACGCGAAGGTTTTTCATTGTTTCGATCGTTTTTGAATTTTTTTATGCCCGTTTCAAACTATCGTCAAACTTTCTAGATCGAGGGGCATGAAGATTCTTAGCTCGGGGCTGAGCCTCACTAAACTTGCATTAGATCTCCGATAAAATAGCATATCGTGAACCTAAAAATGAGTTTTTCAAAAAATCATGAGCATCATATCATGTACCTATAGTTCAAATCTAAAACATTTCCTATTGATTTGGCACGAATTTATCTTTTTCACGACGGGTGGACGGAAAGGTTTGAGATACATCGGTTGGGAAATTGTCCATTCAATATGGTCTAGTATTTTTAAAAAATGTGGTATTATCATTTTGACACTTTTATTTGGTGGTTGTTTCACAAAACGCCCCGTTTTTTGCACTCGGAAAATAAAAATTGACTTTTTGGTGCGAAGAAAAGGAAAACTTCCTCCTGCAACATTGTTCGCCATCCCATGATACACATGCGTGCATAATATAGGCACATTATCGCAAACTATACCATGATTCTAGCAATAACATTGGTCATTTGACCTGAAATCCAAAAAATCTCGATTGAGATAGGTCATTTTGTGAAGGTTTTTTTGAGACACAATCAATATACCAAGTTTGGTATTTTTCCATGCAACTATGTCACATAATATGACACCAAGCAAAGGTTTTGCATTGTTTCGATCGTTTTTGAATTTTTTATGCCCGAAACTATCGTCAAACTTTATAAATCGAGGGGCATGAAGATTCTTAGCTCGGAGCTGAGGCTCACTAAACTTGCATTATATCTCTGATAAAATAGCATATTCTGAACCTAAAAATGATTTTTTTCAAAAAATCATGAGCATCATATCATGTATCTGTTGTTCAAATCTAACACATTTCCTACTGATTCGGCATGAATTTGTCTTTTTCACGAGGGGTGGACGGAAAGGTTTGAGATACCCCGGTTAGGAAATTGTCCATTCAATATGGTCTAGTATTTTTGAAAAATGTGGTATTATCATTTTGACACTTTTATTTGGTGGTTGTTTCACAAAACGCCCCATTTTTTGCACTCGGGAAATAAAAATTGGCTTTTTGGTGCGACGAAAAGGAAAAACTTCCTCCTGCAACATTGTTTGTCATCCCATGATACACATGCGTGCAGAATATGGGCACATTATTATAAACTATATCATGATTCTAGCAATAACATGGTCATTTGACCTGAAATCCAGAAAACCTCGATTGAGATAGGTCATTTTGTGAAGGTTTTTTGAGACACAATCAATATACCAGGTTTGGTATTTTTTCATGCAACTATGTCACATAATATGACACCACGCCAAGGTTTTGCATTGTTTCGATCGTTTTTGTATTTTTTATGCCCGTTTCAAACTATCGTTAAACTTTGTAAATCGAGGGGCATGAAGATTCTTAGCTCGCGAGCCTCACTAAACTTGCATTATATCTCTAATGAAATAGCATATTGTGAACCTAAAAATGATTTTTGCAAAAAATTATGAGCATCATATCATGTATTTACTATTAAAAGGAAGTTAGTGATCGTAGGTCGTCCTCAAACATCAAACATTGGAGCAATCTAGACCATACAATTTATATCTAATGCTTCCAACACTGCCTGATACATCACGTAAACAGTTGGCTATCAATTTATAGGGAAAGCTACAATTAAGGAAAATCAAATCAAAGAAAATCAATAGGCAATCAATGACAGGACCCATCGTCCCTTATACACGTCACAGGAAGGCTACAATCAAAATTTTACATCAATAGGCAATCAATGCCAGGATCCATATTCCCTTATACACGTTACAGGGAAAGCTACAATGTAGGAAAATCAAATTAAGGAAAATCAATAGGCAAACAAAACCAGGACCCATCGTCTCTTATACACGTTACAGGAAGGCTACAATCAAGGAAATTCATCAATCAAAAATAAAAAAGCCACATCATTCTCCTACCTCCTCCCTCCTCCCGCTCGCTCTCAGGACGCCGCCATTGATCTTCTAACAGGAAATCGAAACTTGATCTACAACCGCTGTCGTCTTTATCGTTAGACGCTCAGATCCGCTTTCCGTCGGTAATCCGGCTTCAATTTGCATACCGCCTTTCACACGCCTTCTATTGTTGGATACTACCGGATGAGAAAACAGAAGATTGCTTCGTCTTCTTCGCCTGGGGAGCATACCCCATTTAAGGATCTAACAAAAAAAGGATCAAACGAGGTTATGGGTGGAACAGAGAAGAGTACCACAAGTTGTTATCATCGAATGTCTGCCGAGCAGAAAGAGGAATACCTAAAGAAACAACGGGTAGCCCGACAACAGAAAAAAATAGCAGCTCTAAATCAGATTGTAGATCAAGGTAAAAAAATACAACCCATTCGCATGCAAGGAATTTTTGGTCATTTCATAGTAATTTTTTTTAGAGAAAAGCAATAGCATATTAAATCCCTGAACCAAGTTACTGCCAAATGAGTGAACAATTCATAGTCAGTATGATAGAGTACCTACTTCGATTCAATTACCTGATTCTGTAAGAGAGAGTCCATAATCTCTAGGTCTAACCTGATGCAATCCTTTATTGAACATACTTAGACCCAACTAAAATTTACAACGACTGCTTAGAATACATGACTTGACAAAATGGTTTTTCTTGTGATATAGATGGAAAAAATACAGAAAATAATGCTTCTATGAATATTTCTGTAACTGCTAGCATCATATTAGTGTACAGATTATGGCAAAATGAGTGCTTCTAGGAATGTATGTTTACCATCAAGTCCAGTAATTATTTATATCAGATTTTTGTACTACAAATGTATGTTTACCATCAAGCACACTAAAAAAATATATGCAGAAGATCAATGTTCTCATAACATTGGTTCGAGTTCTAAGGACGGAGTTTCACCATCTGTGATTCAGGTAGTCTATGGAGGATCTAACCAAATAAATAACAATTTGCTATGGATTATCTTATTTGTCTTGATCACTTTTTTATATTGATTAGATGACAAATCAAGATATTGCATCTGAATCTTTGCATAGGGATCATACCCCGTTTAAAAATCTGACAAACAGAAGCCCAGGTGAAACATTGGAGTCTAAACAAGGCAGTGGAAATTGGTATAGTCGATTGTCTGCTGAAAGTAAAGAAGAACACCTAAGGAAGCTACGGATGGCCCAAAAACATAAAAAGAATGCAACTCTAAACCTTGGTAAATCTGATGAATCAAGTTAGATTAGCAATATAGGTAATAAAAATACATTTTTACACTAAGTATACACTCCATCTTTTTGGGGTCCTAATAAATAATTTTGTCTGTTCACAAACCAGGGAGCACGAAATTAGACCAAGAATGTTGTGTGAACAGTTCTTCTATGGATGGCGTTTCACCTTCTGTGATCCAAAACAAGGAGAATACACCTCCGATGCATGAAGTTGACAAAAATATGGCAAGGAGGAAACGTGTGCAAGCAAAACGGGATATGCTAACACCCGACGAGAGAGAACTCATTAATTCTCAGAGAAGATCATCTGCTCAAGCATTAACTACTGACAATAGAAATGCTAGCCCGCGATCTAGAAGACAGGGTCTAATACCCGTAGATAAGCAAAAGATGCTAACCAAGCGCAACACAAATGCTAAGGATAAGAGAAACACTCCATGTGCTGAATCGATCGCGATGATGTGCCCAAATGTTGTATCTATGGATACTACATACCCAACAAATATCCTAGATGCATCACCCTTCGTGGAGCCATTCGTGTCAACACGGAACTACACCAACGAAACTGATGGTAAGTAATAAAATTTTCTACAAGTCTCTCTAACATCATCGAACAGTTTCTTACCGTATCGACCATTTTGCAGGCGAATACCTTAGCAGAACCTTGGATTTCGATAACATCCCTGATGACCTATTGAACGCCAGGCAACAAAACATGGATCAGAAAACAGATGACATGCATAATCAAGTGCACAATCAGGGACAGGAGAACAGAGCTCAGCGAAGGTCTCGGGAGCGGGCTCAAAAAGAATGGTCGGAAGATGCATATATGCAAGAGAATAGTGCACGCCGAAGAGCAAACATGCAAAGTATACCACACGGGGAGAGGCGTGAACAAATAGAACGTGCTAATGCTCGCTTCGAGGCTAAGAGTAACACAACACGTGCCGAGTCCATCACAATGACATATCCTGATCCATCTACATCATCTATGCACAACCCTACACCAAGTGCACACACTTCACACCCTGAATCGACTCGGGTAGCACAGAAGCTTACACCATCAGGACTGATTGTAATGCACCCATCTTTTCCCTCTTGTTATGTCCAGAAATATTATAGCATTACTTAACGGATCTGAAATATTGTAGGTGAGATGGAGGCATACCTTGATAGGCTTATGGAGGAGAACCCCGATCATGGAGATCTCATGGATGATGAGTACTACTTATATTCTGGTGAAGGTAACACTACCGGCCTGATTGGTGTGTTCTAATTGCCAATAGCTAACATGCACGCACTGATATTACATGGTATATAACTCAACAAACCATGCAGGTTCCGACAACGATGGCATGTACCTCTATGAACCGGCTGATTCCTCCTGCATGGTCTCTATCAATTGTGATCCTTTTGAATTTGTATACTCAAACCTACCAGACAGCACACACATACTAAAGCACGCCGTGAACTGCATCTACTGCAAGGCCAAGAAATACGAGTATGAGAGCGAAAGTTTCTGCTGCCTGAAAGGGGATACCAAGTTGCTTGAGCCGGAGCCTATACCTGAGTTGATGAGGCTATGGTCTGCATCAGATTCAGACTCACGACATTTCCGAGAAAGTATCTGTTACTTCAACAGCCACTTCTCCTTCACAACCCTTGGTGTTAGCCTCGATAACAACTACACGAACATGAGGTCCGGGGCGTACACCTTTCGGACGCAAGGGATGTTGTACCATAAAGTGCATTCATTCGGGCCAGGTTCTCGTCTGGACCATCTACAACTTTATTTCTATGACGATGATCCAAGCCTAAATCATCGCGCCAAATCCACCGAGAATTTGGATCAGGCTGTCATCAAGATGTTAGTGGACATACTCAAAGAAAACCCCTATTCTGAACAGTTTAGGAGACTAGGAGCCCATAAGGAAAACCTCGACGAGTATCGAATAGAACTGAATATGGACAAGAAGCTAGACCAAAGGACATATAACAAACCGTTGTCGGAAGAGGTGGCTACTATTTCGGTCGAGGGAAGCAACCTAGCAAGAAAGTGGGAACGCAGCATCATCTTACATGGTAACAACAACGAGAAATATAGTATACGGTCCACACAAGGCTGCTATGACCCTCTCTCGTACCCCCTCTTCTTCCTGGACGGGGAGTTCGGCTGGCATCCTAATATCCCTAAACATTAAGTTGATTATGCCAAGGCGCAATAAGCAAGAGCAAACCGTGATATCAATGGAGGTTCGTCTTTTGTCTTATGCTTCCACATTTTCTTCCTATCATTCCTACCGGTTGTCTAATAATTTATTTTCCACCTTTCAACATAGGGAAATAGCAGGTTGTGTGTCTCTGTTAGAGACTACTACTGCTACAGGCTAATGACGCGTCCGGGCATATTCAACCCTATATTGCACGGAGGAAGATTGTTCCAGCAATTTGCAGTCGACATGTACATCAAGGTCGAGGGTTGCGGTTGAATGGATCGGGAGCACCAGAGATATGTGCTGATCTATATAAAGGAATTGTTGATAGAATCAGTGCAGGAGAAACTCGAGGGAGCATTGTTGGCACAAGGACAGTGCTTCCATATACATTCCAGGGGAGCTACCGAGACATGAAGCGGAGACATATGGATGCCATGGCATTGGTGCAAACATATGGAAAGCCTGACATCTTCCTAACAATGACTTGCAATCGAATGGCGGAGATAGTTGATGAGTTGTTTCTGGCTGACCCACTCGCAAGACCGACCAGATCTTGTTGCACGTGTGTTTAGGGCCAAGCTAGATATGATGAAAGAGATTCTCCTCAAGAAACATATCCTTGGTGTTGTGAAAGCGCATGTATATGTTGTTGAATTTCAGAAGAGAGGGCTCCCCCATGCCCACTTCCTATTGATCATGGATTCAACATATAAGCTATGTGTGCCAGAGCAGTATGACAAGCTCATATCTGCAGAGCTCCCTGACAAGCATAAGCATCCAGAGCTCTATGCCATGGTTGTAAAGCATATGATGCACGGCCCATGCGGTGTTCTCAAGCCCAACAACGTGTGCATGCAAGAGGGAGTGTGCAGATGCAGATACCCGCGGGCCTTCAACAAGAACACTATACAAGGGAAGGACTCCTATCCTATTTATCGTAGACGGAAAGACGGACCTCAAGCTAAGGTCTGTGGTCAGATTCTAGACAACAGATGGGTTGTGCCTTACAACCCATACCTTCTACGGATGTTTAACTTCCACATCAATGTTGAGGTGTGCTCCAGTATCAAGGCCGTCAAGTACCTTTATAAGTACATATACAAGGGCCATGACCGGACTTCATTCAACATTGACCAGCCCGACAAAGATGGTAACATAGACGAGATCAAGAGATACGTCGATGCAAGGTGGGTTACTCCACCAGAGGCGATGTGGAGGATATTTGGTTTTAAACTCTATGGGAACTCCCCGTCATCCCCATCACGCCGCTTCATCTCCCAAATATGCACAGGGTCACGTTCAAAGCGGGAGAGGACCTAAACGATGTTGTTGCCCGGGATAATGTAGAGAGTTCCGTGCTAACAGAATATTTTGTTGCTAACCAAAATCATCAGTGGGCTCGAGATATTTTGTACAGAGATTTTCCTGGTAGCTTCACATGGCAATCACGCGCAAAGTACTGGAAACCAAGGCAAGAACTCCATCAAGTAGGTCGAATCGTGTCAGCCCATCCAGCCGAGGGAGAGAGATACTTTCTAAGGGTGCTGCTAAACCATGTGACAGGATCAACGTCCTTTGAAGCACTGAAAATAGTCAATGGTGTGTTGTGTGGTAGCTTCCACGAGGCCGCTGAGAGAAGGGGTCTCATCGAGGCAGACACCACCCTCGACGAGTGCCTTACTGAGTCAGAGAAGTTCGCGATGTCGGCTTCCCTTAGAAGACTCTTTGCAACAATCTTGGTATTCTGTGAGCCTGGTGATGTGCGAGGTTTGTGGGATAGGCACCTAGATGCAATGTCTGATGACTTTCGGCGACATCACACAGCCTCAAATGTAGTAGAATAGATGGTGTTGCTTGACATTAGTGGCATGTTACAATCCATGGGAAAAGACATCAAGACGTTCGATCTTCCTGATATGGACGAGACGTATGACAACACGGGAGGTGAGGCCAGGGAGGTCATCGAGGAGAGCACTGTCGAGGTTGACCCAAAGGATGAGAATCTAGCATCCTCACTAAATAGACTACAAATGCTTGCCTATGACCAAATATTATCATCGGTTGACAGTGATGATGGAGGTGTCTTCTTTGTTGATGGACCAGGAGGCACGGGGAAGACCTTTTTGTATAGGGCGCTCCTTGCTACAGTCCGAAACAAGAGAAAGATCGTTGATGCAACGGCGACGTCGGGCGTTGCCGCTTCAATCATGCTTGGAGGTCGAACCGCCCACTCTAGGTTTAAGATACCACTAAATACTAAAGATGGGTCGTCGTGCAACTTCAGAAAGCAGAGTGATACAGCCAAGCTCCTGAGAATGGCTTCTCTCATCTTATGGGACGAAGCCACCATGACGAAGCGCCAAGCAGTTGAGGCGTTGGACAAAAGCATGCTTGATATTACGGGCCGACGGGACCGACCGTTTGGTGGAAAGACAATCTTTTTTGGTGGTGATTTTAGGCAGGTGCTTCCGGTTGTTAGAAAAGGGACATGGGCTCAAATAGTCGACGCGTCCCTGCGGAGTTCATATCTCTGGAATGGCATGCGCCAGCTAAGGCTCGTCGAGAACATGAGGGCACATAATGACAAATGGTTCACAGATTACTTGTTGAGGGTAGGGAATGGCACCAAGGAAACTAACGAGGAGGGTAATATATATGTACCGCCTACGCATTTAAGAGGACGACCTAGAGAAGCTGATCGATCATGTATTTCCGTATTTAGGCGACAACATGTCTGATCCGAATTACATGACTTCCCAAGCGATCCTCTCGACCAAAAACGACTATGTTGACACGGTAAACAAGAGCATGATAGAACGCTTTAGTGGTGAGGAGAAGATTTACCACAGCTTTGACAGTGCAGAGGATGATCCACATGGCTATTACGCTCCAGAGTTCTTGAACTCGCTAACTCCTAATGGGCTGCCCCCCACGAGCTTAAACTAAATATAAATTGTCCAATTATACTTCTCAGGAACATTGACCCAGCTAACGGTTTATGTAATGGCACGAGGCTTGTTGTTCGGGGGTTCCAGAGGAACGCCATTGACGCGGAAATCGCACTAGGACAACACGCTGGGGAGAGGGTGTTCCTTCCTCGCATAACTCTCTGCCCCTCTGATGATGACATGTTCCCATTCAGATTTAAAAGAAAGCAATTCCCGATTAGGCTCTGCTTTGCCATGACGATCAACAAGGCACAAGGGCAGACCATCCCTATTGTCAGTGTTTACCTACCAGAACCTGTGTTCTCCCATGGCCAATTGTATGTTGCGTTGTCTAGAGCAACTGCAAAGGTTAACATTAAGATCCTTGCCATCAAGGAAAAACACAAAGGCAAGGAGATCCTCAAGGGCAAAGGCAAGGGCAAAGTAATGGACCAGACCAAGAATTCAAAGAAGCGAAAGAGATCTGAGGACTCGGTAACAACAATGAAAAACATAGTCTACAAGGAAGTGCTAAGCAATTGAAGACGTTGAAACCTTAGTTTGTAAAGTAATAAAACGATTGGTTCAGTTTGTATTTTCCGTTATACATGCATGTTTTGCTTTATATCTGTTGGGTACATATAGCGAGTGGAGCAAGACCTGCTGCAAAATTATTCTTCCTTTCTAAGGTCAAAATTATATTTATAACTGTATACTTCACTATGTTAGTTGCAATGTTAGACTTTCAGTAACTGTTATGTCCTTCATATTTAGTGGAAAATGAAAACCTATCCTTTTAGGAAGAAGCACATATCAATTTTCACCGGAAGGATTCCAATAATTACAGAAATATTACCATATTACCTAGTGATGAACTTCTGCTCTGAGTCTCAATCATGATGAACTATCGACTCTAAGTTTTCATGGTTTTCCAATGATTTTAATTTAAGGAGGGTTTTTTCTACTATACCATGATAGCATTACACTGCTCTAGGATATTTGTGTTTTTGCATATTAGTTATGGCACATCATACAATGTTGTGGGCTATATGGAGCTGTAGCAAGAGGACACCATCCCTATGGAACGTTCGTTGTTCGCTGCTTTGATTCAACTTCCTGGACTATATGTCTCTCATTGATTATACAAAGTTGTACCAGCAGTAAATAAGAAGCAGCAACCATCTAACAAAGTAAAACAAACCTATCTTTTTAATTATTAAAAATTATGTATATGATTAGCTATTTTTATGTTTTATCATTTATTGAAAAACAAAGCAGCCATCTAATCATACGAAAATGTGTCTTATTGATTATACAAAGCTATACCAGCAGTAAATAAGAAGCAACACTAATCTAATCTAACAAAGTAAAATAGACATATATTTTTAATTATGTCTCTACATGATTTTTTTCGATATGGTGGTGTCATATAAATTCAAAGGGATCTCCTGCAATTAATAGTAAAGATTTCCTGATTTTTTTTATAAGGTGGTGTCATATAAATGCAAAGGGGTCTCTTGCAATTAATAGTAAAGATTTCCTGATTTTTTTGGATATGGTGGTGTCATATAAATGCAAAGGGATCTCCTGCAATTAATTAGATGTCGTCATACTGATTTTTTTTATTATTCTCAAAGTAAAAAAAATCTCACAATTTTATAATGTTTCCTTTTATGAAAGATACATTATATTTCAGAACATCAATCAGCTTTTATTATTCACAGAATAATATCAATCAGCTTTTATGATGTTTCCTAAAAAAATATGTGATCCGCCTATATAAGCACGACCCCATAAGGTTCAAAGGCACTCCTAGCCTTCCTCTATCCAGCGCGCCTACTGAAACAGATCAATCGATCTTCAGCACGGTTCCAAAGGTTTGACATTTATCAAATTTATTCTCTATATTTGCTTTGATGCTTTGAAGTTTATCAAAACTACACCATCTACCCATGTCTTACTTCTTACAATTTGATGTTTTTATATTTTATATGGAAGATCTGTTTATGACTTGTAGGACTGCACTATGGTTGATGTTTTTTCTCATCTCCCGGATGGTGCACTAACAAGTAAGTAAAAATATGTTAAACACGCATTATTCGCATAGATTGTTATAGAAAATAGTAAATCTAAAATGGTTCTTAGGTGTGTTTGGCATCATCATGTACGTTGGCCCATATGAAGTGAATTTCTGCGCCCCTAGCGGCGTCAGGGAGATTGCTGTGATAGATACCAGCCACAACATCATCTTTATACGTCTTTTTGGTGAATCTACTTATGCCTATGACAATACTCTGCTGCTGGTTGAACAGGATAGTGTTGTTCTCGTGGCCACAAACCTTAAAGTCGATCAAAAATCAAGTAAGCTTTAGTTTATTTTATATATATATATATATATCTAAATAGTGCATGCACATCTCTACTAATTTTTGATATGCTTTTTCAGGGAGTCTTGATAGCACTTCTTCAACAAGCCTCAAAACTCAGACATGCACAACAATCCATCCATTTAATCTTTTCGATGGTAATTACTCATCAATGTTTTTTGACTTATGTGGCATCCCGCAAAACCACTACTAGAAAATCGCGTTGAATTTGTGCATTGCATCGTCATCATCATGCATTGTTTGCATAAAACTATTTTCGCAAACCCCGATTTGTTTTCCAAACGCCCCACCTTCATTCAAACACGCAAACCCGGTCTCCGGATTATTTTTGTTTGAATGCTATCGGTCTGCAAAAGGTGTATTTAAATTAAATAAAAGATTTAATTATTTTAGTGGGGCAGTCGAACGGGCCGAAGCGACCCGAACGACCACCCCAGAAAATATAAACGGTCCACCCCCCTTATTTCTAAACCTACCAACTAATCTACCCACACCCTTTGGCCACATCACCCCACCCAATCCCCTAGTGACACCTCACCTTCTCTCCCCCTACACCCAACCAGGAACTGCCACCTCAGCAGCCCCTGGCCTCTCTCTCCCTTCCCACTCCCTCCACCGGCCCCACCTAACCCTGCCTCACCCACTCAGTAGGCCACCACACGCCCCGCCCCAGATCCCACCTCCCCTGCCCAGTCCCCACTCCCTGCCGTGGACCCCGTGGCCCACCACCTGCCTGGGACCCACCCCCACCGACGCGCTCACTGTGGCATCCCGCAAAACCACTACTAGAAAATCGCGTTGAATTTGTGCATTGCATCGTCATCATCATGCATTGTTTGCCAAAACTATTTCGCAAAAACCAGATTTGTTTTCCATACGCCCCCTCGTTATTCAAACGACAAACCCCGGGGCTCCGGAGTATTTTATTTTGTTGCTATCGGTTTGCAAATGGTCCCATTAAATTAAATAAAAAGTTTAATTATTTTTGTAGGGGCAGTCGAACGGGCCGTCCCGACCCGAACGACCGCCCCAGGATTTTAAATCGGTCCACCTGCCCACCTGCCCTCTAATCCTAAACCTACCAGATATTCTACCCCACCCCTTGGCCACATCACTCCCACCTATCCCGTCGCGACACCTCACCCCTCCCTCTCCCTCACCCAATCCTTGCCCTCCACCTCACCCTCTCTCTCTCCTCACTCTCAAGACTCCAAAGACGACACGCCACTGCCACCCCAAGACCCACGCGCACCGCCTCTCTCCCTTCCAGCTGGGCCCGCCTCCTCCCGGGCCCGCTCGCCAGCCGCAGCCGGCCTCCCCACCAGCCCCACTCCCCCAGCAACGCACACACACCACACGCACCCAGAAACCCCCACGCACGCGCCCCGCGTGGCCCACGCGGGACCCACGCTTCTCTCTCCGCTCGCCCCACGCCTCTCCTCTCACGCGCTCTCCCACCTCCCTCTGCTCCACCGTGCGCCGCTCACCTCGCCTCTCCCCGCTCAGCAGCAACCCCCGCCGGCGCCGGCCCCCTTTCCGCTCCACCTCCCTCGGACCCGACCCGAGCCGCCGCCGCCCTCAGCCTCGGCCGCATTCGCCTCGCCATGATCGCCCCCCTCGCCGTAGACCCACGCCTCCACCGCCCGCCAGCCTCCTCCCCACCTCCTCTCCGTGAGCTTCGCCTGGCCCCAACCCGCAGCCTCCTCCGGTTCTCCCCACGCAGCTGCCTGGCAGCTCCTACGGCAGCCACCCCGCCACCGAGATCTGCCCCAACGCCGCTTCCTCACAGGTAGCAACCGCCAGACCACCGCCGCCGCCCGGCGACCGCCCGCCAGTCCTCTCTCGAGTCCGCCTCCTCCGGCGTCGGCCCGTCGCCTCCTCCGCCCACCGTGGCAGCGCCCGAGCCTCGCCGGCCTCCTCGTCGCCCTGCCCGCTGCGGTCTCCGAACCGCCGCCTCCGTCGCCAAGATCTTCGTGAGGCCATCGACAAGCAAAGACGAACCCCGAGCTCTTCCTCATGGGAAACATGATCGCCACACGAACCCTAGCGCTTGTCCCCGGAGCTCGACGACCGAACACGACGTTCTCTCCCCATGGAACCGAAGACCCCGATCTCAAGGCCACTTCGCGGAACCCGGGGATCGACACAAGACTGGAGCACCAAGGCCTCCCTCATGTAATCGCTAAGTTCTACCGACGCCCGAGGCCGAGGACCCCGACAAGAACCACGACACGGAGACGCCGAGTACTTCACCCCGGATCCCGCGGACCCTGGCGCCGTTCCCCAAGTTCGCCACCGGTGCATAAGGAGAAACCCGCAAGGACTTCTTCACGGACCCCAAGACCCCGAAGCCCGATCCGAAGACCGATACCGCCGAACGCCAAGATCTCCTATCGGAACCCAGGGACGCCAAGCACTCCGCCCGGACACCAAGTTCTTCACCCCGACGACAAGACCGACCCGACTCGAGAACCCGACAAGACCGTCGCGACGACAAGAACGGCATCGGCCCGGAAGATCCGATGCGCCCCGACACCGAACCAAGCCCTTCTTCCCGGAACGCAAGATCTGTCCCGCTACCGAGAACGAGAGAAACGATCCCGGAATCTGAGAACGATCCCGCCGAGCCCGAACCATCAAACCCCGAGACCGACCCCGATCCTGAACCCCGGATCCCCAAGACCGTCGCGACCCCTCAATGTGTGAACCCCTTCCCGACACCATATTTATAATAACATAATAACCTTGTCGCATATTAAATTGTCATTCATCTCGCATGCATATCATTGGTTTGGGAGCCATATGCCGATTCACCTAATAATTAAATATGGGGCCCATATGCGGGCAAATCTAGTCTCATATTGGCCTCATTTAAACATGTGTAGCGAACCCGATGATATCTTCTACCATGTTAAACAACATTTAAACTGCGGGGGTTCTAAATAACTTGAACCATCTAATTAATTGTCGGGACCCCGGTTCCGCTTAATCTTGACCTAATTGCATTGCACCTTTGTCATGCCATCCATCATACATGCATCATGCCGATCTTCTGCCGTGTATTAAATACTGCATCCGGTGTTTCTTCTAGTGATTTGGTTCTTCGCGGATAAGGCCGTTGAGTTGATGTGAGCTTACCGTTCTTGGTTGAACCTTGACAATGTTTTCAAAGTAGCATCTCCCTTTCTACCTATCTTATTTTTATAGTAATTTACTTCCTCCTGTTGATCTATTGCTATACGTGTTGCGATGCTTTAGATTCCGTTACTGTGATATCCTGCAGCCCTATATTGCCTTGGCCACATCCTATTACCTGTTGTTTGGTAGATAGTTGGACTTGCGCGTCGTAGTTGCTTGCTCAAGTCTTTGTTGTGTGCGTCATATGCCACGGTTGTTGATGTCTTGCCGCATGTTGATGTTGGAGATGATTCTAGTTTTACTTATCGTCACTTTAATTTCTGTTTAACAACTAAAATTGAATAAGGAGAGGCATCGGTGGGTGATAGATAATATTTGGTTTCGCGCCCACTTGTGTCGTAAGACCCCGAGTACTTGATACCTGTTCCTTGATTTTCGCGCTATCCACATCCGGGAGGTATATGGGACCCCTTAGCGAGCTTGATTCCGTCTTATTTCTTGGGGCCACAAACTAGTTTGAGGTTTTATTACTATCCTGCATTTTATGCCATGTTTTTGCTTTATTGTGCGAGGTAACGCATTAATCGCATCGCTTTTGGATAGTGGCACGATTCCATGGTGTCGACAAGCCCGTTTGGGGTTCCTACGTTCATGACCGTCCCCCACAGACCTTGAGGCCGTCTCGAGCTTGCCTACTCCGTTATGGATTCTACTTAAGGGGTGGCCCCCTGAAATATTTCTGAATCTTGTGATTGCTTTGTCGTGAAAGCCTCGTTGGGTTTTGATTTGGTTTTTCCGAGGTTGATCGAGTGTGTGTTGCTATTGGTGCACCCCGGCCGGGTAAAACTTTCAAAGCCGTGTCCATGGATATGGGCGACTTGGAGCACAGTTTCTTGATCATAGACAAGCATAACTAAAGTTTATTGCTATAAATTTGACTTATAATGACTAGTAATCAGCTTCACTATAATGGAATGGCTAAATAATACTGCCCACAATTGCTTGTTTGGTTGTCGCCATGACAAGTGTATCGACTAGTAAATCTTGCAACTACAACGAAATGGCTGAATAAAAGTACCAACAACTGCGGGGTTTGGGTTTATCTCATGCTATCTGTATCTGATTAGTAAGCACTGCCACTATAACGGAATGGTTAAGTAAAAGTGCCCACTGTTTACTTTATCAGGACGATTATCTATACACGACTAGTAAGTGCCGCAACTATAATCGAATAAGTAAAATTGCCAACCGTGTGAGTTCCTCGGTTGACTTCCTCGTTGGTCTCGAGGGGAAACGCCAGATGGGTTTGTTTGATGATAGTATCGTTGGATCCGAAATAGGTCTCTCTCACCCTCTCTCGATTGACGCCTTGGATGTATCGAGTCTCTATAGGTTGTTTAGTGCATCTTCTGCCGCTTCGATCCACCATACCTATGTAGGCGAGGACCGCCGAATTCTAGCCTCGCTGTCTTCGCCTCGATCGACGCTCCTTCTTTTTCTTTGCCCTTTGTCGGCACCCCTTTGTTTAAGGTTTTGAGATCGGCGTCGTTAGCGGGGTTACCCTTCCGCTTGGCACAGGCAGGGTTATGGACGCCATTGGTTATTCTTGGGGCTCTTAGCCCCATTTGCATCTTGTCCGTGGCGGACGCTCTATCGCTTTCAAGGTGATTTGGATCTTTGTATATTATATCGTATTCTTGACTCTTTGAGTCGCTGTTATATATATCTGCTCAGGGTCCCATCGAGGACTGTTGTGTAATGTTATTACTTCGTTTTCCACCGCACGAAAGTGCTGGTGAGCACCTTTGAATCGCTTTCTATGCGGGTTTGGCGAATTTTGCCCAAACTTGCATAGGTCCGATTCCGAGGGTGTTCTGAGTGGTATCGAGCTCGCCATTGCGATACCCCACAAGTCCAAATGGTAGGATAACCTAGCTAACTTCAAGTAGCGTGTCAAAACTATTTTTGAAAACGGTTGGATAGCTCTAATTAGGTCTGATTTTACTCCTTACCCTCCGCTGTTCTCCTCTTACCTCGACGTGTTTTGGAATCTGCTCTCTTATCTTTTCTTCGAGTCGAGGATTTCTCGTGGTGGGGTTTCCGTGCACTTTAGGGTTTCGCCTCCTTTGGTAACGGTGTGTTCTACCGTCCGGTGTTCAAGCTGCTCGATGAATCCGTCCACGGTGTTACCATCGTGCATTCTTTGTTTGTTCCTTCGGTGTTTTCCGACGGCGACATCCTCTACGCCAGATCCGATGCGCAGTCCGCATCACTCCTTTGATCCGAACCTCGCTTGTCGAGATCTCGATCTGAATCTTGAGGGTTGGTTGCATAATCCTATTCGTGTACATAGTAATGCTTTGAGTGCGGGATGGAGTCGCGACCATACCACTACTCTTATCATTCGCTTGTGTACATTGAATGGTGGACCGATGCAATTTTACTCCTTCCGCTGAAGTTAGAGGTGGCCTTACCTTTAACTTCGACCGTTGTTTATCCGGAGTGCTCTCTTGATGAACGTGGACAACGACCTCTTGTTAGTGGTGTCGCGAAGATCTACACGAAGCGAGAAGACGCAGTTCGCCGACCTTCTTTCCGGTACCATGAGGCGGATCTCGAGGGCGAGATCCATTGTTAGTGGTGTCGAATTGTGGCATCCCGCAAAACCACTACTAGAAAATCGCGTTGAATTTGTGCATTGCATCGTCATCATCATGCATTGTTTGCCAAAACTATTTCGCAAAAACCAGATTTGTTTTCCATCGCCTCGTTATTCAAACGACAAACCCCGGCTCCGGAGTATTTTATTTTGTTGCTATCGGTTTGCAAATGGTCCCATTAAATTAAATAAAAGTTTAATTATTTTGTAGAATGAACGGGCCCCGACCCGAACGACCGCCAGGGATTTTAAATCGTCCACCGCCCACCTGCCTCTAATCCTAAACCTACCAGATATTCTACCCCACCCCTTGGCCACATCACTCCCACCTATCCCGTCGCGACACCTCACCCTCCCTCTCCTCACCCAATCCTTGCCCTCCACCTCACCCTCTCTCTCTCACTCCTCTCAAGACTCCAAGACACACACGCCACATGTGGCCACCCCAACACCACCACGCACCGCCCTCCAGCTCTCTCTTCCAGTGGGCCGCCTCCTCGGCCCACTTCGCCCGGCCTCCCAGCCCACTCCCCCAAAGCACACACCACACGCACCTGAAACCCCACGCCGCGCCCACGCACGCTGACCCACGCTTTCTCTCTCGCCCCACGCCTCTCCTCTCACGCTCTCCCACCTCCCTCTGCTCACCGCCCGCTCACCTCCTCTCCCATCAGCAACCCCATGGCCGGCCCCTTCCGCTCCACCTCCCTGACCCGACCCGCCGCCCGCGCCTCCCTCAGCCACGCCGGCCTCGCCCTTGGTCGCGCCCCCTCGTGAACCACGCCGCCCCTCAGCCTCCTCCCACCTCCTCTCCGGCCGCTCGCCTCGCTCCCCCCGCCAGCCGCTCCTCAGTTCTCCCACAGCGCCCGGCCCGAGCTCCTGCGGCGCAGCACCCCGCCACCGAGATCTGCCCCAACGCCGCTCGCTCCCAGCAGCGAGCAACCGCCAGACCGCGCGCGCCCGCCGTCGCGGCGACCGCTCCGCCCAGTCCTCCTCTCCCTCGAGTCCGGCCGCTCCTCCTCCCCGGCGTCGTCCCCGTCGCCTCCTCCGCCTCCACCGTGGCAGCGCCGTCCCGAAACCCGCCGGCGCCCCCTCCTCGTCGCCCCTGCCCGCCTGCGGGTCTCCGAACCCGGCCGCCCGCCTCCGTCGCCAAGATCTTCGTGAGGCCATCGACAAGCAAAGACGAACCCCGAGCTCTTCCTCATGGGAAACATGATCGCCACACGAACCCTAGCGCTTGTCCCCGGAGCTCGACGACCGAACACGACGTTCTCTCCCATGGAACCAAGACCGATCTCAAGGCCACCCGGGGATCGACACAAGACTGGAGCACCAAGGCCTCCCTCATGTAATCGCTAAGTTCTACCGACGCCCGAGGCCGAGGACCCCGACAAGAACCACGACACGGAGACGCCGAGTACTTCACCCCGGATCCCGCGGACCCTGGCGCCGTTCCCCAAGTTCGCCACGGTGCATAAGGAGAAACCGCAAGGACTTCTTCACGGACCCCAAGACCCGAAGCCCGATCCAAGACCGATACCGCGAACGCCAAGATCTCCTATCGGAACCTGGGGACGTAAGCACTCCGCCGGACACCAAGTTCTTCACCCGACGACAAGACCGACCCGACTCGAGAACCCGACAAGACCGTCGCGGCGACAAGAACGGCATCGGCGGAAGATCCGATGCGCCCGACACCGAACCAAGCCCTTCTTCCGGAACGCAAGATCATCCGCTCCGAGAACGAGAGAACGATCCGGAATCTGAGAACGATCCCGCCGAGCCCGAACCGTCAAGCCCCGAGACCGACCCCGATCCCGAACCCCGGATCCCCAAGACCGTCGCGACCCCTCATGTGAACCCCTTCCCGACACCATATTTTATAATAACATAATAACCTTGTCGCATATTAAATTGTCATTCATCTCGCATGCATATCATTGGTTCGGGGGCCATATGCCGATTCACCTAATAATTAAATATGGGGCCCATATGCGGGCAAATCTAGCCTTATATTGGCCTCATTTAAACATGTGTAGCGAACCCGATGATATCTTCTACCATGTTAAACAACATTTAAACTGCGGGGGTTCTAAATAACTTGAACCATCTAATTAATTGTCGGGACCCCGGTTCCGCTTAATCTTGACCTAATTGCATTGCACCTTTGCCATGCCATCCATCATACATGCATCATGCCGATCTTCTGCCGTGTATTAAATATTGCATCCGGTGTTTCTTCTAGTGTTTTGCTTCTTCGCGGATAAGGCCGTTGAGTTGATGTGAGCTTCGCCCCGTTCTTCGGTTGAACCTTCGACAATGTTTTCAGGCGAGCATCTCCCCCTTTCTACCTATCTTATTTTTATAGTAATTTACTTCCCTCCTGTTGATCTATTGCTATCTGTGTTGCGATGCTTTAGATTCCGTACCTGTGATATCCCGTGCAGCCCTATATTGCCTTGGCCACATCCTATTACCTGTTGTTTGGTAGATAGTTGGACTTGCGCGTCGTAGTTGCTTGCTCAAGTGCTGTTGTGTGTCGTCATATGCCACGGTTGTTGATGTACTGCCGCATGTTGATGTTGGAGATGATTCTAGTTTTACTTATCGTCACTTTAATTTCTGTTTAACAACTAAAATTGAATAAGCAGAGGCATCGGTGGGTGATAGATAATATTTGGTTTCCGAACGCCCACTTGTGTCGTAAGACCCCGAGTACTTGATACTGTTCCTTGATTTTCGCGCTATCCACATCCGGAGGTATATGGGACCCCCTTAGCGAGCTTGATTCCGTCTTATTTCTTGGGGCCACAAACTAGTTTGAGGTTTTATTACTATCTGTACTTATGCCATGTTTCTTTGCTTTATTTACGATTGTGCAGGTACACCTTTGCATCTTTTTGGATAGTGGCACGATTCATGGTGTCGACAAGCCCGTTTGGGGTTCCCGATCGTTCACGGCCGTCCCCACAGACCTTGAGGGTCTCGGAGCTTGCCTACTCCGTTATGATTCTACTTAAGGGTGGCCCCGAAATATTTCTGAATCTTGTGATTGCTTTGTCGTGAAAGCCTCGTTGGGTTTTGATTTGGTTTTCGAGGTTGATCGGTGTGTGTTGCTATTGGTGCACCGGCGGGTAAAACTTTTCGAAAGCCGTGTCCATGGATATGGACGACTTGGAGCACAGTTTCTTGATCATAGACAAGCATAACTAAAGTTCTTGCTATAAATTTGACTTATAATGACTAGTAATCAGCTTCACTATAATGGAATGGCTAATTAATACCACAATTGCTTGTTTGGTTGTCGCTGCGACAAGTGTATCGACTAGTAAGTATTGCAACTTCAAGCGAAATGGCTGAATAAAAGTACCAACAACTGCTGGGTTTGGGTTTATCTCATGCTATGTCGATTAGTAAGCACCGCCACTATAACGGAATGGTTAAGTAAAAGTGCCTTGTTTACTTTATCGGACGATTATCTATACCGACTAGTAAGTGCCGCAACTATAACTATAATCGAATAAGTAAAATTGCCAACCGTGTGAGTTCCTCGGTTGACTTCCTCGTTGGTCTCGAGGGAAACGCCAGATGGGTTTGTTTGATGATAGTATCAGGTTGGATCCGAATAGGTCTCTCTCACCCCTCTCGATTGACGCGGATGTATCGAGTCTCTATAGGTTGTTTAGTGCATCTGCTGCGCTCGATCCACCATACCTATGTAGGCGAGGACCGAATTCTAGCCTCGCCGTGTCTTGGCCTCGATCGACGCTCCTTCTTTTTCCTTTGCCCTTTGTCGGCACCTTTTTGTTTAGCAGGTTTTGAGATCGACGTCGTTAGCGAGGTTACCCTTCCGGCTTGGCAGGCGGGGGTTATGGACGCCATTGGTTATTCTTCGGGCTCTTAGCCCCATTTGCATCTTGTCCGTAGCGGGACGCCTATCGCTTTTCAAGGTGATTTGGATCTTTGTATATTATATTCGTATTCTTGACTCTTTGAGTCATTGTTATATATATCTGCCTGTGGTCCCATCGAGGACTGTTGTGTAATGTTATTACTTCGTTTTCCACCCGCACGAAAGTGCCTGGTGGGCACCTTTGAATCGTTTCTATGCGGGTTTGGCGAATTTTGCCCAAACTTGCATAGGTCCGATTCCGAGGGTGTTACACTCACCTCCCTCTCCCCAACCCGCTACGCCCCCGCGCCCCTTCCTTCTTCCTCACAAGCCAGGCCGCCATGGCCCGCCTCGCCTCCCCTCTCGACGCCACCGCCAGGTCCGACCCTCCCGCGGCTCCACCTCCACTCCTCCTCACAGGCTCCGGCCGAGCCACGCCACGCCTCCGCTCCCCGCCTCCAAGATTCCCCACCGCCGCTGAGCCCGCCTCCTCTGCGCGCCGAGCCTCCTCGCTGCTTGGCGCCGCGCCTCCACCTCCTCCGCTTCGAAGGCGCTCCGCCAAGCCCGAGCGCCGCCTGGCCTCACAGCCTCTGCCCGTCCTTCTCCGGCCCATGACGCCTTCCCCTCTCGCTGAGCCTCGCTGGTCCGCCTCTCCAAGCGCCATTGCCGGATCTCGCCTCCCGCCTGCGTGACCCGCGCCTGGCTCAAGGCCACCGCGACCCCGACGCCGCCGCCTCCGGATCCTCCGCGCCGCCAGATCGGCGCTCCGCCACGGCAGTTCCTCTTTGCTGCTTCGCTTTAGCTCGCGCTGCTCGGCCTCCCGCCGTCGCGGCCACCTCCGCTCTCCGCCGAGACGGCTCGCCGGCGTTCCCCCACATACAGCGTGGCGCCTTGTGCCCTATCGTGGAGATCGCCGAGCGCTGCAGAGACCGCCATGACCTCGCGACGATCGGGATGGTCATGTCGGGGCCGCGCCATGGGCAAGGAGCTGCAGGACGCCTTCATGTCCAAGATCTCCAACGCTGGTTAGCTATGCTGGCGCTCGCCAAGGAGCCGTTCAAGGTCAAATCGGGTCTGCGGCACCGTCAGAACGCAGAACCTCAAGATCGTCGACCCCGACACCGGGTTTAGGGCGATAAGATCATCAAGACCGATCCCGCTTTGAACCCGTCAAGACCCCGAACCTCTCGGATCCGGGACCTAAGATGGCGGAACGCCAAGACCGACCCGACACGCGGACCCGACAAGTTCTTCTCGACGACAAGATCATCGACAGAGAACCCGAAGAACACATGTGCGACAAGTACTCCCTCGAGAACGTCAAGTATTTCACCCCGGACACCGAGTTCGCCGAGAACCCGGATGCGACAAGATCTGCCCTGTTGTTCGAGAATGTTTCCACCAAAACCGAACCCCGTCGAACCTCGACCCGAGACCAACCTCAACCGGAACCCCAAGTTCGTCGAACCCTGAACCCCGAGACCGATCCCGACCCCAGAACCTCAAGATCGTCGAGACCCTCAATGTGTGAACCCCTTCCCGAAACCCTATTTTATAACATAATAACAACTTGTTGCATATTGAATTGTCATACTCGCATGCATATCTGTGGTTTGGGGGCCTTATGCCGATTCACCTAATAATTAAATATGGGGCCCATATGCGGGCAAATCTAGCCTTATATTGGCCTCATTTAAATTTGTGTAGCGAACTGGTGCCATCTGTTGTCTTGCTAATCAACATTTAAATTGCGGGGTAGTTAAATAACTTGGACCGTTTAATAATTGTCGGGACCCCGGTTCCACTTAATATTGCCTTATTGCATCGCACCTTTGCCATGTCATCCATCATACATGCATCATGCCGATCTTCTGCCGTTGTATTAAATACTACATCCGGTGTTTCTTCTAGTGTTTTGGTTCTTTGCGAATAAGGCCGTGGAGTTGATGTGAGTCACCGACCTTCGGTTGAACCTTCGGCAATGTTTTCAGGCGAGCATCTCCCCCTTTCTACCTATCTTACTTTTATAGTATTTATTTCCCTCCTGTTGATCTATTGCTATCTGTGTTGCGATGCTCTAGTTTTCGTACCCGTGTTATTCCCTGCAGCCTCATATTGCCTCGGACACCTCCTATTACCTGTTGTTTGGTAGATAGCCGGACTTGCGCGTCGAAGTCGCTTGCTCAAGTCTTGTTATGCGTCGCTCAAAGGCCACAGATTGTTGATGTATTGCCGCATGTTGATGTTGGAGATGATCCTAGTTTTACTTATCGCTCACTTTAATTCCTGTTTAACAACTAAAATTGAAATAAGCAGAGGCATCGGTGGGTGATAGCAAATATTTGGTTTCCGAACGCCCACTTGTGTCCCGTAAGACCCCGAGTACTTGATACTTGTTCCTTGATTTATCGCTATCCACATCCGGAGGTATATGGGACCCCTGAGCCGTGAGCTTGATTCATCTTATTTCTTGGGGCCACAAACTAGTTTGAGGTTTTATTTACTATCCTGTACTTATGCCATGCTACTTATGTATTTACGATTGTGCGAGGAGCACACTGTACTGTTTAGGTATGCGGAGTGATTACGCGGTATCGACAAGCCCAACCACACTTTCGGGTTCCCATAAGCCATGACCATTGGCGCAAACCTTGAGTCCGTCTTGAGCTTGCTTACTCCGTTGCGGGTCTACTCAATGGGTGGCCCCTGAAATATTTCTGAATCCTGTGATTGTTCGTGAAAGCCTCGTTGGGTTTTGATTTGGTTTTTCCGAGGGTGATCGGCGTGTGTTGCTATTGGTGCACCCGGCGGGTAAAACTTTCGAAAGCCGTGTCCGCGGATATGGACGACTTGGAGCACGATATCTCGATCATAGACAAGCATAACTAAAGTTTATTGCTATAAATTTGACTTTATAATGACTAGTAATCAGCTTCACTATAATGGAATGGCTAATTAATACTGCCACAATGCTTGTTTGGTGTAAACTTGCGACCATTGTACTGACTAGTAAGTATTGCAACTTCTAGCGGAATGGCTGATTAAAAGTACCAACAACTGCTGGGTTTTGGGTTATCTCATGCTATCTGTATCTGATTAGTAATTGTTGCAACTACAACAGAATGGTTAACTAAAAGTGCCCACTGCTTATTTTATCAGGACGATTATCTAAACCTGACTAGTAAAGTGCCACAACTATAGCTGAATAAGTAAAACTGCCAACTGTGTGAGTTCCTCGGCTGACTTCCTCGTTTGGTCTCGAGGGGGAAACGCCAGGATGGGTTTGTTTGATGGTAGTATCAGGTTGGTTCCGAATAGGTCTCTCTTACCTCTCTCTGATAGTCGCCGGTTGTATCGAGTCTCTATAGGTTGTTTAGTGCATGCTGCCGCTGCCGCTTCAGTCCACCATACCTATGTAGGCGAGGACCGCCGAATTCTAGTCTCGCCGTGTACTGGCCTCGATCGACGCTCCTTCTTTTCCTTTGCCCTTTGTCGGCACCCTTTTGTTTTAGCAGGTTTGAGATCGGCGTCGTTAGTGGTTACCCTTCCGCTTGGCTGGCGGTTATGGACGCCATTGGTTATTCTTCAGGGCTCTTAGCCCCATTTGCATCTTGTCCGTAGTCGGACGCTCGATCATTTTCAAGGTGATTTGGATCTCTGTATATTATATCTGTATTCTTGACTCTTTGAGTCGCTGTTATATATATCTGTTCTGTGGGTCCCATCGAGGACTGTTGTGTAATGTTATTACTTCGTTTTCCACCCGCACGAAAGTGCCTGGTGGGCACCTTTGAATCGTTTCTATGCGGGTTTGGCGGATTTTGCTCAAACTTGCATAGGTCCGATTCTGAGGGTGTTACAACTTAAAACACCCCTTTTATCTAAGGGAAATTACCTTTCTTGGCTTGTTTTATTATTACATGTGTTTGTCTTAGGTCTCGGGCGCGTGCGTGCCGACATGACGATCACGGAGCATGTCAAACGACTGGTGTTAATAAGGAGGGACATGTAAGAGGGCCATGTAGATCCCACCATTGACGACGAACCTTTTTGTTTAGAGAGGAAAATGGTTGCAGGTGCAAACCCCGTGGGGTGAGTGTGGAAGATGTACTACATATGAAGGCCCAGAATAAAAATAAATCAGTGTTAAAATTGATCTTCATTTTCTATGGATAGTTCCATTGTAGAGGCCAAAAATATTTCCTAGGAGGGACATGTACAAGGGACATGTGTCTGTTTATCATGAAGTTAAAATTCGATCTTCATTTTCTATGGATAGTTCCATTATAGAGGCCAAAAATATTTCTTATGAACTGGTGTTTTCTGATGGGTCATGTCTTGTGATAACTAGTGATTATCTGTGGTGTCTTTACTTATGATAATCAATGATGTCAATTTAATGTGAGAGATACTACTGGTATAAGTACTTGGTCAGTGGCATCCTATAAGCAAATAATTTTAGTAGTGGAAATATGACGACATGATATTAAGACTAACATTTTTAAACACGTGCCAAATTACTTCTTCAGAAGAAATAATACTAAGAGAGATGACATAAATCATAGAAAGGAAAATGTCAAGTTTATGTTCACAAGAGTTGGTTTACTGAAATAGCTCACCAGCAGTACAGGTAATAAGAGCATATGATGTAACGAACCGCTTGATATAAACCTCTGGATAAATTCATGCTACATGTCCATATTTACTCTCTCAGGTTTTAGCACTTTAATAGCGACATATTGACTGCAATATGTACAAAAAGAGTAACAGATTAGTTACATGACTACATGAAATCTCAAACCATACGTGAAAGCTTGTAAAACTCTACAATTTGTACCAGCAACAAATAAAAAGCAACAAAGTCAGAAAAAAATATATTCCAGAGCTCATCTCAAGTAATATTTAGAAAATCAAATAAGTTCATTAAGTGGGATAAGGTTGTCCCAGAATTCCAAGAAAGTTTAATCTTGACATTTGCCTGCATACTCATTGTTGACAGCAAGCCATAGATGGAACAGTTACCTACAGAATTCAATGTTTTATCTAAGGGAGCTTAAAAAAGAAGTGAGTATAAGAGAGAAAATTCAAGAACAAGTGGTCTAGAAGCTACTTACAAAAAGTTACTGATATATGTATGTGATAGCAATTTGAGGCTGATCCCAATAAACAATAGAGCAAGAGCTTCTAACTGAATCTTTACTATTAAGAGAGATTCCAACTAAGATCGATCAGCCATGAAGGGAACAAAGGTGCCTTGTGACTCAACTAATATTATTGCACTACCATATCACTAGGAAATGGAAAGACATCTATCTGTTGGCCATCCAAATTGTTGGAGGGTTCTTCGCCAAAGGAATTGGCGCCAGATTTGTTCCTGCTTGCGAGAAGACAAATTTTGTGAGTCAGATCAGGGGAAACAAATTGATAAGATCCAAGTTACATAACCACTATAAATCAACTACTTACTACAAAGCTTTCTTATGCATTGTTCTATTGTGGTTGCCGACATAAAGCTTGCACTAGATGACTGTGTTTTCTATTTGCTCAAATTTTCTCAATGAATATTGTGTATAATCTAAAATATAATGTGTATCCCAAGCACTCTATAGTGTTCTGGCAGCTCGGCAAAGGGCCTCTTTTCTTCTAGTCTTTATCTCCCATTTACACAATAGCAATTATTCCATCTTTCTCTTGGTATCCATGGCTTTAGAGTTCCAGAGGCTGGTTTTGAAGAGCTCAGCTGCAGCCACCCTCTCCTTCACATCTTATCTTGATACATGAACACCTAGGCTTTTGAAGAATGTATAGAGATGTATATAAGACAGAACTTGTCCGGTACAAGAAGAAGGCTGCTGAAGAAGACCCGAGCAAGCACTGAAGCATTAGGTAAAACTGTGTTAACTGTTCTTCGTCTTACAATGGACGTGGAGCAATTTCTGAAATCAAATCAATTTCTTACAAGGATGCTTATGGAAAGTGACAACAAACGTGATGTGAGTGTCTGACATGTTGGAGACTGATGGTACCTAAAGTTTGCTACTGCCATTTTAGTTATGAACCAAAAAAATATGGGAGACAGAAATAATAGTATACTTAATTTGGGACCGGAACCTGCAAAAATCAGCCTTTAATCTTTTCTCGATCACTCTGCAACAGATGGATTCAGATTATCTGGAAGGAGTGTGTTTATTCATGTTTAGCAGCCGAAAATCTGTGCAAATTAAATATAAAGAGGCCGAATAACCAACACTAACCATTATACAACTAGGTTCTAATCAAATAAGGTATATACAGAGGCATCAATCTCCCACATGATTGTTTGGATTTGGTAAAGAAATCAATAGACAAATTAATTAACGTCCTACTTTGCCTCACGCTAATAGCATTACTATTATAAATGGGAAAGATCTTGTGACCCAATAAACAACAGATCTCTTAATAAATATAGCATAACCCGTATCATCAAAATAAACAGGAAAGATCTTGTGACCCAATAACTTCCAATATAAGTAGAGATTACCTAGACCCAAACCATGAGAGAAAAGCGCTCACAAGTTCCTCGATCCCATAGCCTGTAGCGCCCTCGATCCCATGCCCTTCAAGGCCGCATCCTAGAATCCATCAAGCTCGGAACCAGTGGACTGGAAGCTGCGGCACATCGAGGACTGCGGCTACGCGGGAGAGCAGGCGCCGCATCGCCGGTTGTGGCCGCAACCAACACCTCGCGGGAGAGTGGTCGCCACGCTGGTTGTGGCCGCAAGCAAGCATCATCACCCGGTTCTCCAACGGCAACGCACCAGCTCTGTGTGGTAAGTTCATAGGAGATGAGGGGGATTATGGGAGACGAGGGGGACTGGCGAGCAGGCGGCGAGGCAGGCACGGCGACGGGGCGAGCAGGCATGGCGGCGAGGCGAGCAGGCGGCGGGGCGAGCACATGCGTGGACGGCGAGCGGGTGGCGGGGTGAGGGGAGTAACCGGCGGCAGGCAAGAGAAAATAATGGGGAACGATGGGAGATGGGGGAGAACGATGGTGAGGAGAGAGATGATATTTTGGTCTGTATTGACTTATCCCGTAGGCTCTTGTTTTTTTTTAGAACTTCCCCCGTATCTGAGTGAGTACCTCCACTTAGATGGTTAAGTCGATTTTCCTAATTAGTAGATAGGAAATGGTCCTGTACTTGTCTTTGTTAATCATGTTGAAATGTTCACACCTGTTTTCAGAATACTATGCGCACTTCTTCTGTTCAAGTCCAAATCTCTGTTAGTTAAGAATAGGGGAGAAGAAATAGACTAGGAGATTGCAACAACAACAAAACAGATGAAGGTACTTCCTCTATAGGGAAAATAATCATGTAGATTTATTGATATACACATATATCTAAACGTATTTTAGTATATTTATAATTACATACGGAAAATTTATATCTACGTACTTCCTCAATAGTATACACGTATATCTATATACTTCCTCCGTAGGGAAAATTTATCACATCTTCTTCTGAATAGAGTGATACTATATTATTCAATATATACCGTCGTGTCTTCTCGTAGTAGAAGAAGAGGGAATCCTGTAACAAATCTGCTCGATTTAGAAGCTCGAGCCTAGAAATTCTGAGAATCAAATCAGTACATGAGAAATAATAGTGGGAAATTGGTGTCCGGACTAAAGCGGAGTATGAAAAATAAGCGATTTGTTGCCGCTACTTAGTGTATGTTGGAGAAATCTTGATTAGAAAAGAACAATGGGAGGGCATAACAGGAATCGGAAACCTAGCCGACTATATCAAAAATCCGTTTTCAATTATTTCAACTATATCAAAATTACATTTTCAATTTCATATTTTATTTTATAATCTATTTTTTAGATCAAGTAAACTCATGGAGACAATCGGCCCCGACATGACAGTGTTGGAAGGAAACAAAAGAACATCGAGTTTGACGGAATCAAAAGAGGTGAAACATCCCCCCAAAAAAAAGATTCAGGTGAAATGAGATAATAGTCTTTTTATCTTTATTTAACTGTATCTATATTACGATATTTATATTTATATATTTGATATATGTTTCATGTTTTTAGCTCATGCATGGAACAAATACATGTATTGCCGCCGCTCAGAACAAACCCATCGACATAGACGACGACACGATGTTGGTGGAAGAGATAGAAAACTCAACAAGTTTTACACAGTTAAAGGAGGTGATTGTCTAGAAAACTCAACAAGTTTTACACAATCATGTCCATATAGATGATTCTAGATAATTTACATTGGTTCTTTTTGTAATATTTGGAATTTAGGGTATTTTTTCATCCTTGGAAACATAGAATTACTCTCTTAGACTTACTAAACGAGTGCCCATATCACATTTAATCGAGCCATAATCAAAGGGTGGGTGTGGCAATCCTTTCTATAACCAGAGAATGGATTTTTTTTGCATGCTGACGGATTAATTAGAGAAAGATAAAAACACACTATATCAACTTTTGCAGGTCGCTGATAATATTGTCAAAGTTCAAAAAGAAACCATCACCGTGAGCTCTCAGGTGCAACATAATAAACCAAAGAGAGCAAACACAAAGGTTATCCCTGAAGGTAATTAGTTTTGCTTAGTTTATTTTTTCTCTTTTTGCTGCATTATATTTTACCTAACTGATCTTGCACAATTATATATCATGACAGACTATGTATGCACTACTGAAGATATTGCTACTATTGAATCAATCATATCCGCACCTGAAAAAACTAAGTTTGTGGACATAGGTGACGCGGAACTGTCTAATGATGACTTGGCATGTCTTACGCTTAATGATGGATTCTTGCATGACGGGGTAAGTCAACAGTAAAAGGACCACTACCTACATATTAATGTCTGAAAAATTATAGCAAACTTAACTTTATTTTATGGGTCTAATTGTAGGTGCTAAATGCATACATATATTGTATGAGTGCATGTGATCATCTGTTAGATAGACCGGGTGGAAACGTCTATCTAGACAACACTTTTGTCTCTGCAGTCTTAAAACAAGACAAATCACAACATCATCGCGTCATAAAACGGTTGCATCTTTATTTGAAGCATGATATGGTCAGAGTTAACTCACTATGTATTCATCTCATTAATATGTATTGAACATATGTGTATATTAATTTTTTTAATATAATATATTTACTTCAGGTCTTCCTACCAATAAACATTAGTAAGACCCACTGGTACTTAGCAGTCATTAATGCAAAAAAACGTTTGATCCAAGTATTGGACTCGCTCGGTCCTGGAATGAGTCGAAGTGATCTCAATCTTTTGGTAAGTGTCTTTTGACTTTGATTTCTTCATGGCATTATGTTTGCCACAGTATCTAATATAGTATTTTCTCATATATCAGTTGCAGGGACTTGAGAAACATCTGAAGTTCGCATCTAATTTGAAGGACTTTGACAAGGGCAAAAAGTGGCAGGACCTCAATGTTACAACATGGCCAATAGTTGAACATTTCCAAGAACCAGTGCAAACCGATGGGTATGTTGAACAGTTATTTGAATCTTATTGACTTTTAAAAATGGTTTATTAGATAAATTACATTATTCACTTTCATTTGTCTATACGAGGCTAAATCGATGTCATGTAAACATGTAGTGTGTCATGTGGTTTGTTCATGCTAAATTATATGGAATATTGGACTGGCGATGTGTTTTCTGATCATGTCAACCAGGTATGTCATTTTTGTTCATGATAAAACATTAATATCCACTTATATACCTTAATAAATATTTTTTAAAACTATTTTGCAGGAGGATATGGAAGCATTTCATCGAAAATTAGTCGTTATATTGATAGAATCAGAATTGAATAAAATAAAAGAAAAACCAATATACTATCATCATAGCGATAAAAAGAATGTGTCTGATTCTGATTGTATGATCGTTGAGGGGCCAAAGCGAATAGACTTACCTGATGTAGCTAACAACAAACATCCTGTTCCGATTCACATCACGCCCACAAACCCACGCAAATTAGTCGACGAGCTTTGCAAACACATCTTGTCCATTAAAGATGACAACCGGTTGGAGTAAGCAACATGCTAATTTTTTTGCTAATACGCATTGTTACGATTTTATCATTATTAATATTTTTCTTATAGGCAGGAATGAGTGCGAAGCTCTAAACCGTACCCAATAGTCTTGAGTCTTAAAAAAATCCTGGACATACTTAGGATGGACAAGTCTATGGACAATGAATGTTTTAACTTGGCCATATTCATAGTGGCATGCGATGAGATCATACAGATGGTAGAGACGGATGTGCACTATATGGATTTGCGTTTTTGTGTAAGTTACTATGATCTTGCAATTTTATTGTTATCACTATGTTTCTAAACTATTTTTTCCTAGACTGCGATAGTCGATTCCACACGAGGTCACAAATGGCGCAAAAAGCCAAATATCTAGTCTCCCGCAATGTTGCTTGAAAGTTGGCCTGGGACAGACTATGAAATCTCTTCACGCAAATTGGTAAAGATAAAGACATTTCACTTGTTCATCATTGTCCAATTATATGTGTTTATTTCTAATGGTTGTTCATTTGAAGGTTTCGCTTCCTTATGCATCCGCGGGACATTTTACTTTGTTCTCCATCGATAAGCATGTATCTTCCGTATCTGTTTTTGATCCTCTCTCTGTATTACCATCGCCGGAAAGCAAAATGCGTCGCTCTCACAACATGCAATTAAAGTTACAAAGAACTGGAATCTACCTAAGTGAAGCACTCAGATTAGCACAACTAGGCTGGGATGGCGATATATTTTCTTGGCCACGTAGATCACCAGGTGGTATTCCAGAAAGTCCAGACAAGTGAATATCTCTTAAAATAAGCTCAAGTGTTTTTTTTGCATTTTAATATTCAATATAATATAATAATGATGCATTCATCTACATGAATGCATCCGGTTATTTTATCTTTTACATTATACTCTCATGGAATGGTAGAAAATTGGTTCATCCAATATGCACGGTAGGTGTTCTACTTCGTATATATTTATATTTTCCATATAAATGACTTAGGCTAATGATATGTATTATTTATGCAGAATGTTTTTGAGTTAAGAAAGAAATTTTTGGTGCACTTGCTCAAGTACCATGAAAGCAAGCGAAGAGAATATCTCTAATATTGCGCGGCAATATCTAATGAGTATCCAGGAGTAGATATTATTGTATTAGTTAAATTGGTATGAGTGTTTATTTCATATTTGAATGATATCAAATTATATTGGTTATCGTAGTATGCTTCAAATATGTGGAATATCTTATAGCTTTTTTCTATGCGTGTGAATTTTGGCATGTACTTTATTGATATAAATACAAAATTAATTGCGAAGCCGTAGCAGCGCACGGGCATTCAACTAGTACATGTAATTCAAATCTAACTCATTTCCTACCGATTCAGCAGGATTTTGTCTTTTTTACGAGGGGTGGACGGAAAGGTTTGAGATATCCAGGTTGAGAAATTGTGCATTCAATATGGTCTAGTATTTTTGAAAAATGTGGTATTATCATTTTGACACTTTTATTTGGTGGTTGTTTCACAAAACGCCCCGTTTTTTACACTCAAAAAATGAAAAATATGTTATACGAAAGTATTTATATTTTTTATATATATATTTATAAACAAATATGTAATATTTGAGCTTATATAGATAGATCTTATTTTTCTGCAAATTTTGATATATTATATGTATTTTTCTGAATTTAAATGATTTAGTTATGATTTTTCTAAGATTAATGGGGCCAAAAAGAAAAATGGCTGCCTGACTTGACGTAAGCTGCTGCCGTTAGCCTAGTATGTTCTGTTGTGGCCCGTTTCATGACGCCTGGCCGTCAGCCTATCTATCCTACGCCGACGGTAAAAGTGGGCCGACGGCCCATCAAACTACGCCGACGGCCCCGACATATTGTCGTCGGCCTATAAAAGGGCCGTCGGGCTATATTGTTATTCCTGTAGTGCAGTGGTAGAAATATGATACTGTATCTGTAGGCAGAATGGACAAAAATAACCCAAATTCGAAAGGATTTCATAAAATGACTCATCTGAAAAACTATTTTCCTGGACTAACCCTTTTATAGCGCTATGACTAGGCGCTACACTCTGATGTAGCGCTACGCTGGCGCTTTCTCGATGTAGCGCCTTTCATAGGCGCTATGCCCCCGCCAGTGGCACCGCTGGCCCCGCCTAGCCCCACCTCGCCGTGTGGCGCCAGCGCTATGTTCAGGGCGTAGTGCTTGAGGCTATGCCAGTGTAGCGCCTATCTAATAGGCGCTACACCCTGGGACTTAAGGCTTGTCAGCCCCCTCCCCATTCGGTCAGCTCGACCCAAGAAGGAAGAACGCAAGGAGGCGCCCCTTCTCCCCCTCAAATCTCTCACATTGGAAGCTTTATTTGGTGGATTTGTGCCTCTCCTCACCGCTAGAGGTACCTCCCTCATTCCCTCCGTTTTGACCTCTTGAAATCTTTCATTTTGGTTGGACTTGGCTTGAAACCCTAGAAATTTGATTTGGAGAGAATTTTTTGGAAATTTGTTCGATTTATTGGCCAATGTTGGTTATAAAGATGTGTATGAAGCATTTAGTTAGGTTTAGGGTTGTTGAAATGACATTGTTTGGTATATTGGAATGTTATGGCTAGGGTTAGGGTTAGGGTTTGCTTATGTGAGAGAGGGTGTTCTTGTTAGCTTTATGGTTTGGTAATGTGTCTAGTATAGTTTTGTTTATCTTGTCATGGTTAGTTAATGAACATATTCTCCTATGTGTTAGGGATGGCAAGAATTGTTCATGTTCATCATGTGGACAAGGATGCCTTTTTGAAAGGCAACATAGAACCGAACCCGGATGAGCTAGATATTGTGTTTGAGCGTAGTCCCACCTATGCCGAGGTCTTGGAGCAAGTGAGGATTGAATTGAAATGGATGGACCCATGTGATGTTGTTGAGTTGGAAGGAAGACATAATGTGGGTTTTGGAGTGCATATCCGTTGGAAGACCATGCATATCTTCTCCGAGGCTCGTTGGCTTGCATACAAGGAGGTGGTGGCCGAATCACTAGACAAGGCTCTTGAGCTATTTGCCACCAAGAAGGTTGATAGTTCATTGCCTTTGGACTTGAACCGTCGTGCTTCCCCATTGGATAGTAGGAGTCCTCCACCCGTGGAGCAAGAGCTATGGATTGAACCTCCTTTGAGCCAAACATTGAGCCCGATTTCAAGACACCAAGACGAAGTGTTGGAAGGGGACAATGATGATTGTGAGGGTGAAGATGATGATGATGTTGAACTCCATGAAAACAATGTTGGTGATTTGGAGAAATATATCACTCAACATGACATGGACCGTGAACTCCCGTATTCTCGAGGCTATGCTTCGGACTCGGATGATGATGGTCCTGAAGAAGAAGTTGACGAGGAGGGGTTCACGGCTAGAGAGACCGAAATCCACCATACCGTATTGGGGCGGGACCATCGGGTGCCTTTGTTTCGTGATCTTAGTCTCACGGATGAAGCCACGGTTGATGGTGGCAAAGGCATAGTGCTTGGACCAAGGACAAGTTCTTACCGGGATGGCAATGAAGTGAATAATGGCTTTTGCAAAGGATCAAGGTTTAAGACCTTGTTGGAATTTAAGCAATGGATAAAGGACTTCTCGGTGAAGCATCATCGTCCTTACACGGTCGTGCACTCGGATATCAAGAAGCGTTACACGGTGAAGTGCGAGGCGGAAGGATGTCCTTGGATTGTGCGTGCTAGACCATTCAAGGGAGGTCCCGATTGGCACATATCTAGTTGTGTATCAACTCACATGTGCCGAGGCCCGATGGTGGATGGCAAGGATGCAAAGCATGAGCACCGACAACTCACCTCCGAGTTCCTCGCTTATAGGCTTTCCAATGACATCGCGTCGTTTCCAATAATGAGCATCAAGCAGGTCATGGAGTTTGTGAAAGCCCTCTTTAACTATGAGGTGAAGTACGGTAAGGCATGGAAGGCTAAGCAAGCCGCATTCAAGATGTTGTACGGTGATTGGGAGGAGTCTTATAACCGAATCCCAAGGTTGTTGGGAGCGATGGCCGATGCTAACCCGGGAATGGTTCATGTGGTTGAACCTTTGGGGAACAAGACAAGGATTGTAAACGGAAGAACCGTTCGAGTTTTTGGCCGTGCATTTTGGGATTTCGAGCAATGTGTTCAGGCATTTGAACATTGTAGGCCGGTCATCTCCGTTGATGGCACCTTTTTGACCAGTCAATTCAAGGGTACTATCTTGATTGCAATAGCCAATGATGCCAACAACCGGTTGATTCCTTTGGCCTTTGCTTTGGTAGAGGTGGAAAACAATGATAATTGGGAGTGGTTCTTCCATCTTTTAAGAACCAAGATATTAACCCCTCATAGGGAAATATGTGTCATCTCGGACCGTCATCAAGGAATTCTTAAAGCGGTGGACCAACATATTCTCGGGCATGTTCCGTTGCACCATCGTTGGTGCATGAGACACTTTTGTTCAAACTTCTATAGGGCATGCAAGAGCAAGGATTTGGCCGATGATCTACAAGATTGTTGCCTCGCTTTCACGGAACGTCGTTTCTCAAACTTGTACAACAAATTGCTCTTCAACAAAGAGCTTGATGCGGGTGGTCGAGAGTTTCTCGATAGGAGCATTGGAGAAAGAACAAAGTGGGCACGAGCATTCGATGACGGTGGCCGGAGGTATGGCCAAATGACAAGCAACATGGCAGAGGCCTTCAACAAGTTGCTCAAAGGTGTCCGTGCATTGCCCGTCACGGCAATAGTCCATTATACATTCGACATGATGAATGGGTATTTTCTTAAATACTCAGAGGAAACGGACCGGCAGATTGCGGGGGACTACAAGAACAAGCACAAATATAAGTACCCATCTAAGGTTGATGATTGGATGCAATTTCAGACAAAGAAAGCGGATGCCCAAGTTGTCACGGAGTATGACAATGACGAGCTAATTTACCAAGTTACGGAGCCTGGAGGTACAACGGCTGATGGTGTCCAACACGGAGGCCGAGCTTTCAAGGTCTCACTCAAGACTTGTGAGTGAACATGCGGAAGGCCATCATTGCTTCATCATTGCTTCATCAGGAGCCATGCCAATAAGTAGCTCCATCGCATTGCGCCACCCATCAGAATCTGTGCTCATAGAGAGAGGCTCCCCCGCGATAGAAAGTCCAAAGATCATGGAAACATCCTGAAGAGTAGGAGTGATCTCGCCGGTCCGGAGGTGGAAAGTGTGCGTCTCCAGCCTCCACCGGTCGACAAGTGCGGTGATAGCAGCCGCGTTGAGTTTCGGCGTCGACCGGCTCACAAGCGTGATGAAAGGGAGGAGGCCTAGCCGCTTGATGTACTCGGTGTACCGCTCATCGTACGGCATGTCATTTGAAGACGCGCCATGAGATCGAATCTTGAGGGGACGAAGCCTCTGCATACATACAAGATCGAACATTATGCTTTTTCCAACACAATTTAATCAATAGAAAAACAAAAGCAAAGAAGTTCAACCATGGTTTTATTACCATATGCTTCTCCGCCATCAAGTATGCCCGTTGTTGATGATCATAGTAATCCTCAAGTAGCCACACCATCCTACATATATATTCCAAACATCAATAAAATGTGTGTGGTATGTGGCCATTGTTTGAATTTATACAATAAACTATAAATAATATGGTAGCATATTATTCAAACATCCATACAAATCCATATACAACCATCATATACAAAGCAAATGAACAACACACTTTCATTCCCCATCAAATACAACTAATTTATAACCACCAAGTAACTAAAAACATGCACAAATAGTCCATATTATGAATCCAACTACATCTAGGGTTTGAGGCTAATGTGCAAGATTTATTGGATGAAAGAGAGGGGAAAGGAGGGGATTTCCTTGAGGGAGCGATGGGGGAGCTAATCCACGGTGAAATCCCTCAAATCTGTTGGATTTGAGGTGGGGATTTGAGAGTGAGGGAAGGAGGAACCGCCGTCCTCCTCTATCTGTTCTTCTCTCTGCCTGGGACTGAATGGGGAGGGGCTGGGCGCGACAGCTTAAGTCTCAAAGTGTAGCGCCTGTCTGATAGGCGTTACACTTTAAAGCATAGCGCCTATCAGATAGGCGCTACACCCTGGGCATAGTGCCTGGGCGTTACTCGCCCCAGGCATAGCGCCTGGGCGTCACACGGCGGGGTGGGGCCAGGGCGGGGCCAGACGGTGCCACGCTGGCAGGGGGCATAGCGCCTAGCTGAAAGGCGCTACATTCTACAGTGTAGCGCCTAGCTGTTAGGCGCTACAAAAAGGGTTAATGTCAGTGAAATAGTTTTTCAGATGGGTCATTTTGTGAAATCCTTTTAAATTTGGGTTATTTTTGTCCATTCTGCCGTATCTGTATGGCACGTACGTGAAGAACTAGCTAATATACTGTATCTGTATCAGGCAGCAGAAAGTTTCAGATGGTCAAAGACAAGTTGCTGTATTCCCTCCCACACGGCTACTTGCAGATCAGGGCGAGCGCAGAGAAGCAGCCGAGTCCAGCGCCGGAAGCCGTGCAGAGAGGCGGGACGTGCGAGCGGATGGCGTGCGTGGATCGGATGCGGCCCCCCTTCGTTCGTTCCTCCCTCCCAAAGAACCGGGGCCCTGCTGGCCTCCACCACGTCGCCCCTGCCCCCTCCTCTGGCTTTTTATAGAAACAAGAGCCACCACCTGCAAGGCTGCAACCCAGCTGCTGCATCGATCTGCCTGTGAAACCACCCACACTGCTCCATTCACGGTGAACTGATCGAGCGTCGTCCAGTACCAGGCCGCGCGCAGAGCGAAATGGCGCTATCTAGGACGCAGACGAACCCCGGCGAGTCCCTCATCTCCTCCACCTTCGCGTCGCGCTACGTGCGCACCGCGCTCCCGAGGTACGTACACTAGTGCTGCAGATCCATCGATCGATCGATCGAGGTTCAAGCTGGTTTTGTTGATGCGAGAGGTAGCGTGGGTGGTGTGGCAGGTTCAAGATGCCGGAGCAGTCGATCCCCAAGGACGCGGCGTACCAGATCATCAACGACGAGCTGATGCTGGACGGGAACCCGCGGCTGAACCTGGCGTCCTTCGTCACCACCTGGATGGAGCCCGAGTGCGACAAGCTCATCCAGGGATCCATCAACAAGAACTACGTCGACATGGACGAGTACCCAGTAACCACAGAGCTCCAGGTAGTACCGTATTTTTATTTTCTAGATCAATCGTGTAGACCTTCCTCGTAAACGCGATTGATCGAGTTTTTATACGTGATCAATTTGAAACAGAACCGGTGCGTGAACATGATCGCGCATCTCTTCAACGCGCCGATCGGCGACGACGAGACGGCGGTCGGGGTGGGCACCGTCGGCTCCTCGGAGGCCATCATGCTGGCAGGGCTGGCCTTCAAGAGGAAGTGGCAGAACAAGATGAAGGCCGCGGGCAAGCCCTACGACAAGCCCAACATCGTCACCGGCGCAAATGTGCAGGTAATTGATCGCGCGAGTAGAGTAGATACATTCTCACGATCGACTTCTCAGGATCAACCTGATCGAGATCTCCTGATTGCGCAACAGGTGTGCTGGGAGAAATTCGCGCGGTACTTCGAGGTTGAGCTCAAGGAGGTGAAGCTGAGGGAAGGGTACTACGTGATGGACCCGGCGAAGGCCGCGGAGATGGTGGACGAGAACACCATCTGCGTCGCCGCCATCCTCGGCTCCACGCTCAACGGCGAGTTCGAGGACGTCAAGACGCTCAACGACCTCCTCGTCGCCAAGAATGCAGAGACAGGGTACGCACACACATGCATTAATTAATTACCTTACCACAAACCGGAATCGAGCGCGCCGGCCGGCCGTATATATATATAACTTGGGGGTTTATTAATTTGGTGGATCGACGATGGTATCAGGTGGGACACGCCCATCCACGTGGACGCGGCGAGCGGTGGCTTCATCGCGCCCTTCATCTACCCGGAGCTGGAGTGGGACTTCCGGCTGCCGCTGGTGAAGAGCATCAACGTCAGCGGCCACAAGTACGGCCTCGTCTACGCCGGCGTCGGGTGGGTCATCTGGAGAAACAAGGAAGACCTGCCCGACGAGCTCATCTTCCACATCAACTACCTCGGCGCGGACCAGCCAACCTTCACGCTCAACTTCTCCAAAGGTACGTACACTAGCTAGCTAGCTACATACCGATCGCCAGCTAGCACATTGTTGATCCAATCGATCGGTTAATTAATTAGGTGTTCAGTTAGCAAGACTAAGTTTGTTCATCTCTGCTCCGTACGTCTCTCATATATAGGTGCCAGCCAGATCATTGCGCAGTATTATCAACTCATCCGTCTAGGGTTCGAGGTAATAATCCCTTATATATTAACCAAGAAGTACGTGTCGCAGCAGTACGTACCGTCGCAGCTAGCAGGAGTAATTAATGTTTTGTCGCCGTACGTACGTGGCAAATCCAATGCATGCAGGGCTACAAGGGCATCATGCAGAACTGCCGGGACAACGCGACGGTGCTCCGGGAGGGCGTCGCGAACATGGGCTACTTCGACGTGGTGTCCAAGGAATCGGGCGTGCCCCTGGTCGCATTCTCCCTCAAGGACTCGTCCCGGTACACGGTGTTCGAGGTGGTGGAGAGCCTGCGCCGCTTCGGCTGGATCGTGCCGGCGTACACCATGCCCGCTGACGCCGAGCACATCGCCGTCATGCGCGTGGTCATCCGCGAGGACTTCAGCCGTAGCCTCGCCGAGCGCCTCATCGCCGACCTCAACAAGGTGATGGGGGAGATGGACGCGCACGCCGCCAAGAGGGGGCACGTCGCCGCCGAGCCGGTAAAGAAGACGGTGCACCAGATCGAGAAGGAGGTGGCCACATACTGGCGGAGGCTCGTCGCCAAGAAGAAGAGCGGACTCGTCTGCTGATCTCGATCGGCGCAGTACGTACGTGCAGGAATAATTCTTGGCCCGACGACCGAGTTCTTCTTCAACATATGCTAGCTTGCTAGTTTCTTGTTCCTTTTTCAATTTGGACATTCGTTTTGCGTGCTCAATGCATCATGTTGCCTGCTGAAACAACGTAACACACTAGATTTTGGCCAAATTTGCACATTGGTTTGATCGACAGAGCGCGCTGCTACCCACCACATCAAGCATCCAAAGACAAACCAATAATACGTTAACCGCAACAAAAAGAGGTGAAACACTGACGACAACGGTTTAAGAATTCACCGTGATGGCGTTTAATTTGTAGATGTAATGGGTGAATACCGATTTTGCTGGGTTTATGAAGGTATCAAGCGAGATGAGCATGCTCTGATACCAATCGACGACAGTTCCGAATCTACAAAACACACGCACACAACACTGGGGATTTTGTGCTGCCAAATCCTACAGCTTTTCTAGTACTTTTTCATTGCTTATTATAAAGGGAAATCGTGTAAGCCAAGCCGTACCATCCCCACGGACGGACTTCATCGTGGAGGTGTGCTAGGACGTGGTCGAGCTCTAGCTCTGACCAGACGCGCAAGACCCGCACAAACCGCGAGCTCAAGCTCTACCTGAATTCAAATTTTAAATGAAAGCGGGGAAGATACATTGGGCAGCTAGATTAGCCACCGGTTTTTCACTTGTGGACAATCAAATACACTTCCAATAAGGGCGTGATTGCTAGTCCATCACATATCACTAAAAGGCTTCCTCTTTTCCTCCAGCTTGGTAAACACACTTCCATCGTATATACCTCTGATGTCATCCTTGTGAAGAAATCCAAGCCAATCGCTTGCAAGCGTGTATATTAGCCCCCACTCTACCTGGGGTGCCACTAGTGGAAACGCGGGCTTTTGTTGATCCCGAAAATGGGCTTTAACACCGGTTCTTCTACGAACCGGTGTTAAAGAAACCCATCTGGCGCCTCTGCGGCATTAAAGGAGCCCTTAACACCGGTTCGTGCCACGAACCGGTGTTAAAGGTCCTCCACCCATGGTTTGCACTTTAACACCGGTTCGTGGCACGAACCGGTGTTAAAGGTAAAGGGCTATAAGACACCACCCCAGCCCACACACACCCCACTCTTCCATTTTTTCACATTTTGGAGCCTAGCAAGAGGGTGTGAAGAGTGCTAGTTGTGTTTTTCATATGCACTAGAGGTGTTCGGTGAAATGCCCGAGAGCTCAAAATAAGCTTTCTTGTTGCTCTTTCCGTCTCGGTCGAGGTCGGCAACTATAGTTTCATGTGTCATTGATGTACTATATATATAAATGGTCATCTCCCTATTATTTTTTGATATATACTACATATTAATGCAGATGAATCGGCAATGGATGTACGGTGACCGCCGCACTTCCGAGTACATTACGGGCCTCCAAAATTTCATCGTTGTGGCTAATGCAAACCGTGGTCACAATGGTTTTATGTGTTGTCCGTGTGTTCACTGTCAGAACAAGAAAGACTACTCAAATACCAGAACCATTCACGCCCACCTGCTTCGATCCGGTTTCATGCCCAGCTATAATTGTTGGACCAAGCACGGAGAAAAGGGGTTGTGATGGAAGACAACGAAGAAGAAGAGGATGATGAAAACTATCATAATATGTATCCTGAATATGATGATAATGCAACGGGTAGATAATGAAGATCAAGAGGGAGCGAGATGGGCCTGATGACGATCTTGGTCGGGCCATTCTTGATGCAAAGGAAGAATGTGAACTGAACAGAGAAGGAGAAGCTGGAGCAGATGTTAAAGGATCACAAAACATTGTTGTATCCAACTTGCGAAGATGGCCACAAAAGCTAGGTGCCACAATGGATTTGCTGCAATGGAAGGCGAGAATGGTGTGACCGACGCATTTTCAAAGTTGTTGGTAAAAATGAAGAATCTTCTTCCAAGAAATAATGAGTTGCTGACGGTACATACCAAGCAAAGAAGGTTGTCTGCCCTCTAGGATTAGACGTGCGAAGATACATGCTGCATTAATGACGCATCCTCTACCGGTGAGAAGTACGAGAATTTGGATGCATGCCCGGTATGCACTGCCGCGTATAAGATCGCACGAGACGATCTCGGCGATGTTGAGGGCGAGGCCCCTAGGAAGAAGGTTCCCAAGGTTATGTGGTATGCTCCTATAATACCACGGTTAAAACGTCTCTTGAAATAAAGAGCATGCCAAGTTGTTGCGATGGCACATGGAAGACCGTAAGAAAGACGCGATGTTGAGACACCCTGATGGGTCACGGTGGAGAAAAGTCGGCGAGTACCCGGACTTTGCGTGGCGCAAGGAACTTAAGGTTTGGTCTAAGTACAGATGGCATGAATCCTTTTGGTGAGCAGAGCTGCAGTAACAGCACCTGGCCTGTGACTCTATGTATCTATAGCCTTCCTCCTTGGTTGTGTATGAAGAGGAAGTTCATTATGATGTCAGTGCTCATCCAAGGCCGGAGGCAACCCGGCAACGACATTGATGTGTACCTAAGGCCATTAATTGAAGAACTTTTATAGCTGTGGGCCAAACCAGGTGTAATGTATGTGGGATGAGCACAAAGGGAGCCATTTGACCTACGAGCATTGCTTTTCGTAACCATCAATGATTGGCTGCTCTTAGTAACATTTCAGGCATAAACAAGGGATACAATGCATGCACACTGTTTAGATGATCTGAAAGTGTATATTTGGATAAATGTAAGAAGGTTGTGTACCTAGGGTATCGCCGATTTCTTCGAACTCGCATCCAAGAAGAAAGAAAGGCAAGCATTTCAAGCGTCTGGAACCCGGAGGAAGCCTGTCCTCCATCGGTGAGGAGGTATTTGGTATGGTCAGGACCTAGAAGTAATCTTTGGAAAAGGTCTGGCGATCTATCTGTTCGAATGACGATGCGGACACGCGCCCATGTGGAAGAAGCAATCTATATTTTGGGACCTACCCTATTGGAAAGTCTTAGAGGTCCGCTCTTCAATCGACGTGATGCACGTGACGAAGAATGTTTGCGTGAACCTGCTAGGCTTTCTAGGAGTGTATGGGAAGACAAAAGATACACCGGAAGCACGACAAGACCAGCGTCAAGGCCCTGAAGAGCCTATGCATCTGAGAACGAGAAGGGTAAACGATGCCACTTAACTCCGCCAGCTACTCTTACCAAAGCAGAAGGAAATCTTTTTGAATGTCGAAAGCGATCAAGGTCCGTCGGCTTCTAAATGAATATAAAGGGAATAATAAATATGGCGTAGAAAAAATTCCAAAACCTGAAGTCTCATGACGCCACGTGATTATGACACAATTGCTTCCGATTGCATTGAGGGGCTTCTACGAAAATGTTCGAGTACCCATTGTGAAGCTATGTGCATTCCTCAATGCAATATCTCGAGGTAATCGATCCAGAAAGCCTACCGGTTACAAATGGATGTGGCCCAATGTCTTGTCACTTTGAGTTGGTGTTCCCACCATCCTTCTTCAATATTATGACGCATCTCTGGTTCACCTAGTAGAAGAGATTGCCATTCTCGGTCTGTATTTCTACACAATATGTTCCCCTTTGAGAGGTACATGGGAGTCTTAAAGAAATATGTTCATAACCGTGCTAGGCGAAGGAAGCATCTCCAAGGGCTATGTAACAGAGGAGGTCATTGAGTTCTGTTGATTTTATTCCTGACCTTAAGGATTGGTGTTCCGTAATCACGACATGAGGGAGACTGCGTGGAAAAGGCACCCTAGGATGTAAAGCAATGATATGTAGGGTCGTGCATTCGCTCAATCAAGCACACTACACGTTTTACAAAGATCTATCTTGGTTGTCCCGTATATCAATGAACACAAGAATTTAATACGCCTCAAACACCGGCGGTCTGATGAATGGATTATAAGTGAACACATGGCGAGTTTTGGCGGCTGGCTGCAAAGACTTCTCACGAATAACACCACTGTTGGGGATCAGTTGTACTTGTTGGCCAGGACACCGTCTTCGACTGTATGTACTTTCCAAGGGTACGAGATAAATGGGAATACATTTTACACGATAGGCCAAGATAAAAAGAGCACCAACCAAAACAGTGGTGTCCGCTTCGATGCAGCAGAAGACAATGGGCAAAAGACCACGTATTATGGGTTCATAGAGGAGATATGGGAACTTGACTATGGACCTAATTTTAAGGTCCCCTTGTTTCGATGCAAATGGGTCAAGCTAACAGGAGGAGGGGTTGAGGTAGACAAGAAGTACGGAATGACAACGGTGGATCTCAACAATCTTATGAAGAACTTAGACGAACCATTCGTCCTAGCCAATGATGTGGCTCAGGTTTTCTATGTGAAGGACATGTCCTCCAGACCAAAAAAAAGAAAAAATATGCAAACGAATACATCATATGATGAGCCAAAGCGTCACATAGTTCTTTCAGGGAAAAGAAACATCGTGGGAATCGAGGACAAGACAGACATGTCAGAAGATTATAATAAGTTTGATGAAATTCCGCCCTTCACGTGAAAACCCAAGCATTCCGTTAAGTAAAGAAGATGCTCCATGGTTACTGTAGGCGATCATAAGGAAGGGCATATGCCAAGAAGTTCATGCTCATATTATGTAACTCTAGTTCATGTTTTTAATACATGTCTTGAGTGTTAGTCATGTTTTGTGGATGGACCGGGAGTATGAGAAGAAGTTGTCCCGAATCGTACTTACCATTAAGATCTGATCTCCAAACGCGCGCGGTCACATATTAGGGAGTGCCTCTATGACCAGTTTCTCGGAGATGCCGGAGGACTGGGCTTGAGCATTTATTAAAAACATCGTCCTTGCTTGAGCATTTCAATAGATGTATTACTGATATTTGTGTGATAATATTATTGTTTTAGAAACTATGGATCCACTTAGTAGAAACCTTGAAGAAGAAGAAATAATGGAGAACATTATTGATGAGGACACCTCACAATATCTGAACTTGGAGGGACATGACGACGACAGCTCAAGTACTAGTCATGGAGAAGATGAAGACTCCGGTGAACGCAATTTAATGGTTACAAAGTCCGGCGAGGTATATGCATTTATTAAGCCTCAGCTGACTTCCACCAACAATCTTCTTCTACATGTATTAATTAACGCTTCTTTCTTCTTTTAGCCCTCTGGATCGACCAGCCAGCAACCATCTTCTTCTACGAAAAGAGCAAGCGAGGCGCGAGCCAGTTGAAAGATCGTGCAAAGTTCACGATCGGGCGATCCGTGTTGATGGCAGGCGATGGAGCCCAAGAAGGCCGAGACAAATTTATCGTCAGTCGGAGTTCTTGTTAGGGACCAAATCCCAATCATAATTGAAAATTGGAATAAGCCAAAGAAGGGCGACGGTACCTTTGTCGATGATGATCCAAAGAAAGCGCTTTGGAATTCGTTGTTGGTAAATTTCACCCTTCCGCCAGAGAGGATGAAAACAACCAGGTTATAAAGAACAAGGTCAAAGAGTGGACTCTAAAGAAGATGGCTGATGCTTTCCAATTGGAAGACAAAATTGAACAAATTTGTCAAAGTGGCGAGACTCAAATTTCAAGACGCATATTATGAAGATAAGACCTCACTGCCCGTCTTAATTTAAGACATATAAAAAGTGCTATAGCTAAAAAGAGGTCAGAAACCAATACGCTTAATGCCCTGAAGAAGGAATATCACCAGAGGACGGGGTCAGGTGGCTACATAACTCAGAGGCCTAAGTGGGAGGAAGCTGAGAAGGCCCTGCGCGAGAGAGGGATCACACCCAGAGCAGATGGGTGGGACCTACGTGCAAAGACTTGGTTCTGGAATCGGGGCAAGGTTGGACCCGAAACAGGATTGTGTATCTTCCCAACCATCCTTGCCAAACCCGTCTTGAACTCATCACGGCATACGAGGAAACATCCGGGACCTTCCATCCCGAGAGAGAATGACCAGCTCACACGCGCCATCGGTAAAAGAACACTGGACATGCACGAGGCACGGGTATGGCGTGGAAGGATGGGTTTGCCGATCGGCGACTCTTCTGAGATGGCGCGAGAAAAGAAAAGAGCGTGAGATCGGATGACACAGATAGAACATGCACTTGCGGCAGACGCAAGTGAATGCACAATGAAACCATCAAGCTACCGGCCCATCTCAGCGGCATGAAGAGCCTGCATTGGAAGCTGCCAGCGGACTGCGCGGAAGCGGTGTGGCTTCCACGGAGAACGCAGCCAACGCTGAAATGACGGGTCTCGATACCCGTTGATGAGATCACGGAGAGCGAACACGCCGAGCTGCATGTGAGATTAATGGGCTTATCCATTAAGGTGGCTCGGCTATGCCTTACCTCCTGTAGCTGGTGGAACTTACCCGCCGACCGATTCGAGATGGCTATGCTATTGTCGGGGTGGATGAGGTTGTGAAGGAATATGAGGAAGCACGCTTGACCATGCTACGGTGAAGGGAAACTCAACTCAAATTTGCGGTGAAAACAACCATTCTTTGGAAGAAGGAACACATTGTGCTTCCAAATTGGAGGTCACTGCACCCATGCCGTCTCACTTGGTCGGCCTCGAGCCGCTCAGCCATCTCTCGCGGCAGCCATCTCCGCCCGTCAGCCATCTCTGTGGCAGCCATCTCCGCCCGGCCATCTCTGCTGGCAGCCATCTCCGTCGGCCATCTCCTGCTGTGGCAGCCATCTCCGCCACGCCATCTCCGGTGCTTCAGCCATCTCCTCAAGAGCGGAAGAGCACTGCCACGAGGAGCATCGAGCACTGCCACAAAGAAATCCAGGAAACCGTCGCCAAAGAGTTCAAAAACTATGTCCCGCAGCCTTCCGCCAAGCCATTGCGGTTTTACCGTGGAATCGCAGCGACGAGGAGACCAATAGGATCTCGGAGAACAGGTCAAGAAATTCTTTGCACCTAGACGGGCGAGCCAAAGGAGAAAATAGATCCGGCGGTGGTGGAGAAGTTTTACAAAATCTTTTGAAACCTGAAACCCCACTTGTGCTTGGGACTGAGCGCCAGATTTTGAAGGCGGATGCAAGGCGCCGTAGGGACTGAAAGTAGCGATCGTGAGGCACCCCAAAACAGTTCCCATGCTCGGAGAGCAGAAAACCAATCATGCGCCCGCTCAAATGTTTGACAAACGGACGCTCCTCCGTAGATGATTACGAGGCGAGCTACAAAGAAAGGCCAATGAGATGGGGATGACTTACATTGCATACTTGAACGTCATGGGAGACAACTTGCCCAAATGCGATGTCAACCCCATACAGCCATGGAAGTATGGGAAGAATCTAGTCAAGAAAGAGGAGCTCAAAATCTACCAACAAAGATGCGAAAATTGCACAAGTGGTACCTTCATTTCTGCAAGACGAGAAAAGAAGAATGGATCACTACGCATATAAGAGATGAGATTTTCTTGTGCGGAGACGACGCGATCGACTTCAACATTCAAGACTTGCATTTTCTATTCAATCGAAGGAACTCGACAAAGCTGCCATCAGCCTTTATTGTGTGTAAGTACTATTTCGTAATTTTATCTCAACTCATTCACTTCATTAATTGCATGTATATATATATGCTCACCATATATGTATATACTATTATGCAGGAAAAAGGTTATGGAATGCAGAAAGGAGGCCCTTTTGACATTGGGTTCGTTGACCCAAATAGAGTTCATGAAGAAGTGGTAAGAGAAAAACCCGCAAACAGAAGATTACTTGCTAAAGTCTTTCGAGACAACAAACCAAAAGGGAAATACTATTGCCTTACAACTTCGTGAGATCTTGTTACCCTCTCTCTTGTACACATTCTGTTTCGCTTACTCGATGTTAAGTGTAATCGATGATGAGTTATGCGTCTTGCAGTTCCACTTTATTCGCTAGTCATTCAACCCGACTCGGAAAAGTCCTTGTCATGGACTCGTTACGAAAAGAAAAGAGCTATGGGCAAACTTTAGAGAGATGCTCAGAGGTAATTTCAATCATATTATCGCACTAGATCGGCAACTTTCGTGACAATAAGTAATTAATTACTCCTTTATCCATTTTCTTTGTCGGAGGGTTTGGAAAATGTTCACGGGCCCGTGGGTGAATGGTCAAGAACTAAAATTTGTAGACCAAAATGTAAGTAATACTAGCTAGCTTCCAATTCCATTATATCATGCTTTATTGATTATTATTTTGATTGAACTCTCTATTCTCGTAAAGCGCGCATCAAGGACACGGCAATAACTTATGTGGGTACTATGTTTGCGAATTCATTCGAACACGATATGTGCCAAGCCGCACTAGAACAACTTAGAGTAAGTAAACAAAGTCCACAACATTATTTTATTACCATCAATTGTGTTGAGTTTTATTCTTATATATATATTGACGGCCCATTCTTCATATATATTCAGATCGAGCGGATGCGGGACCAACTCCTACCATTTGAACGCATACGAGCCATTCAAGAGGAATTGGCGGGGTTCATACTTGATGAGGTCGCCACGCTGGCGGAGAACTCTTTAGATATCCACCTCCGGCGATGTAGATGTATGTCGATGTATGTGCCGATGGCGATGTATGTGCCGATGGCGATGTTTGTATAATAATAGTTGCTTAATTATTCATGTACTCGTATGTACCGATGACGATTTATAAGTATACGGCTCCGATCGATTTCCCTCCTCCCAGTAAATACGGAACGGGCAGAGGCATGGCGAGAGATTTAGGTTTTCTGCCGCAGAGTTCGCCGCATGGCAACAATCCTTTAACACCGGTTCGGTCTGAACCGGTGTTAAAGGGAACTGAGGCCTGCGGCAGCCCTATCGCCACCCTTTAACACCGGTTCGTATAGGAACCGGTGTTAAAGGGGCCCCCCTCTAACACCGAACCCTCAACAGCGGTTGTGGAACCGCTGTTAGAGGGTCCTCCAAACCGGTGTTAGAGGGGTACGTGTGCACTAGTGTGCCCTGCAAAATATAAGAGAATGCAGACTTAGAGCATCTCCAACTCATCCTCTTTTCTCTAGAGGAGAAAAAGGACCCCTTTCCTTTAGAGGAAAAAATTTGTTCCTCTAAATTTAGCGCTGCGGAACCGATCCCCAAAAATTTTAGAGGAGTAAAATTTTATTTTTTGCAAATCAAAACTTTTGAACAAAACTATTACTATTACAAACCGAAATAAGTATAATAAATTAAATTATTCATTATTACGAACCCAAATAAATGTAATAAATCCAATAGTTGAATATTACAAACCGAATTGAATGTGATAAATCGAATCGTTTGCAAGCAAATCAATGAAAACAAACACAACTAATTTTTGTGAGGACGCCAAAGATGCTCAACAAGATCAGCATAGAGCTAATTATGTGCCTCCTTATTCTCGATGCTTCGGTGCATTGCGAGGAACTGATCGATCCTGGATAGGTCATGCTTAGGCACAACAGGGTATCCATTTGAGATGTACCTAAAGTCATTATCCATATCTCTCTCATCTTCGATGATCATGTTATGCAAAATGATACAACATGTCATGATATTCCAGAGGACCTATGGTTTCCAATACTCCACAGGTCCACGAATAATGCCAAAACGCTTATGAAGCACACTGAAAGCTCTCTCCACATCTTTCCTTGTTGCCTCTTGCTCTGTGGCAAAGTGTGATTTCTTCGGATTATTGCAAATTTGTTGGGGGATTGTCTTCACAAATGTGGACCATGGAGGGTAGATCCCGTCAGCAAGATAATAACCCTTTGTGTATTGATGGCCTTCAATCTCATAGTTGCATGAAGGATCGTAGCTTCACCCTCACAAGCCTTGAAAACAGTGGTGACCTCGACAACACATTGAGATCATTGAGAGAGCCAAGCAATCCAAAGAATGAATGCCATATCCATAGATCATGTGAGACAACTGCCTCGAGGATGAATGTTGCATATTTGCAGTGGCCTTTGTATTGGCCTTTCCAACCAGCTAGACAATTCTTCCAAATCCAATGCATGCAGTCAATTGAACTTACCATCCCGGGCCATCCTTTTTGTTTGTTTTCAGCAAGAAGCTTGTCGGTGTCTTCTTTATTGGGTGCCCTCAGATACTTTGGCCCGAAGATCTCAATCATAGCTTTGGCAAACCTCCTCACAGACTCCAAAACTGTATCATCTCCAATGCGAACATAATAATCAATGGCGTCGACCGAACAACCATATGCAAGTACCCCCATGGCCACCACACACTTGATCACCGGGCTAGCACTGACCTCTCCCATAGCACTCCTCCGAAGCTTGAACCAATCATCATGGGCTTCGACGGCCCTTGTGATGGTGAGGAACAAGTATTTTTGCATCTGAAACCGACGATGGAATTGCTTGTCCTTGTAGTAGGCACCGGGGTTGAAATAGTCTCGCATGATCTTCTCATGCCCCTTGGCTCTGTTTCGGTTGACCCATGCATGGCCAATTGGAATATCCTCCTTAGCGCCCGAAAATCTTCGTTCAAAATCATAATCATTGCCATTTGCAAATCATCATCCTCGTCTTCTTCCTCCTTCGATGAAGAATCATCGAAAATCATCTCTCGCAACCTCTTCATCTATAGCTGAATGCTATCGGTCATGAACAAAGCCGAAAAACAAACCTAAATATCATAGGGGAATTCGGTCGAGTACCTTGTGTGCGGTGGAGGGGCAGATCATGGCCAGAGCAGTTGCATCGGCCAAAACGGGACTCGATGACCGGGCGGGCTAGAGGACAGACGAATGGCAAGGTCGTCGCCGACAAACGCCCTCCTAGCGGCTGCGCGATGACCGGACGGCCACAAACTAGCGTCTCCACCGTCGAGAGAAGTTTGTCGGAATCCATCCACGGACCTTGGCCACGGCCACCAAATCGACGCACATGGTCGCTCTACACCGCCTCCTTCCCCTCCCAAGGCCTTTCTCGATCGAAATTGACCTTGTCGTGGCCAGAGACAAGCTTTATTTTGGTTCCGAGGGCGGATCTACCTCAATGCGGCATCTCTAGGGGCTATTCCAGCGACGCGAGCATCCACGCGAGGCGGATGGGGAAATGGGGTTGTGGTGCTTGGGGCGGCGGAGGAAAACGATGGCCGGTAGGGGCAACACCAGCGGGAATGGTGTGGCGGGGCGGCAGGGCAGTGGTGACGGGGTGGAGGAGAAAAAAAATATGGGAATCGTGGCCTCCAGCGCATATATTTGCGAGTCGCCGAGGCCGATTCCTAAAAATTATTCTCCTCCAAAGCCGTTTGGGGATGGGTTAGAATCGGCTCCGACCGTTAGAGGAGAAAATATACTCCTCTAACGGCCAAAAGGGGATGGGTTAGAGATGCTCTTAGACAAACATCAAAGCCCTAAACCATCAATCTACCCTTTTACCAATTTTTTATGTTATGAAATTTAAATTATAATGTATAATTGCTTCAACATTGCAATATGCACCAGTAACTTGAGTTGACAAAGAATTACACTGATGTTGGGTCTAGTGGATCTAGATTTGCTGCAAGCATGAACTCTATCTCCGGATATGTCAATGCATCTCGTCGGATTTTTGCATACTTTCTGAATATTCCCTCAAACTCTTCAGGAACAAACCTACAAATTGCCAGCTTCAGAATACATATGGATTTGAACCAAATTAAAAATATGTAGAAATAAGTATATCATGTCACAAAATGATCAAAGCTAACACTATATGAATTCTGAGTTTGCTTTGAGCTTGGGTTTACTTTATATGAATTCTGAGTCCTAACATGCACTCGAATAAAATTAGATTATTTCAATTACCTTCCATTTGCATCATATACACCTGTATCACCTCCATGAATAGCTTTGTGAATATTCTCTACATATATGTTTAGGTAGGGTGGTGGTGTACCTGCCTAAATTGAATAAAAAATTATAACACGTTAAGTTAGTTATCTGCATAATCACATCACATGTTTATGTGTGTGTAAGAGAGAGATAGAGGGGGGGATACCGGGGTCGTTTTAAGAGCAAGAGCAGTGTGGACGGTGGTCGCGGCAGCAGTAGAGAATGCAATCTCGCAACCAACTGCAACGAACCCTGCAATCCCATTCTATGTTTTTTACATATGTACGAAAATAAGAACTTATCTGAAGGACTCAATGTGAAAATGTAGACAAGCTTATCCTTGTTACTACTCCAAAAAGCTTTCAAAAAATTGGTCTTGTGCGGGATTTTGGCACTTGTTTATGATTGCTTAATAGTTTTTGAACATTGACAAATCATAGTTACCTGGTATATTGATTGATATTGTGCTAAAAAGGAGAAATATGTTAAGGTTTACCTTAATTCCAAGGTTAATACAACCAATATAAAGAAGTTCCAAACACACTTAGCAAATGAACTTAATCATGATAGAACTATAACAACAACGAACTTTAGTACTATATTTCACATGCGCTCTATATTATTTATTTACGACTACATCGTCTGCTTGAGCTTATCTTTTGGTCATCAAGCTAGAGATGTACCATCTGGAAAATTAGTGCAAATGCATGAGATTCTACTCAAGCAACAAGCTTTGCATTATTTGTTGAGTAAACATAGTCACCTTCGAAGGTTTCCGTAGGAGTGATGATGCCATCCTTGTTGCGGTCGAAAAAGGAGACATGTTTCTGGAGCGCCGTCATGTTCGCAGGATCAAATTTTGCCACGGCATGCCCCCCTTGCAAAGATAACAATGAGACTATCATGACTATACTGTAAGAAACAGGTATTGCAAAACTGCAGATGCATTGGGGAACTTACAGCTCGAGCTAAAGATGCAGAGAAGCAGAAGAGCAGAGACCGATGGCAGCTGCAGGGAAGCCCGTCGCCCACCGGCCATCGTCGCGCGTCGGTCCTGCACCCAGGAATGAAATGCCTCTGCGGCCGTGTGTGACTGTGAATGCGTGATTCTGGAGGAGCATCGCATGGCCCTGTTTAAATAGCGCTGGGAAGAGCGTGTAACACGTACAGAAAGAGCTAAAGGAGGGCCCCGGTACCCAGGACACTCCAAAACTGAGCTTGTCGACCAACGCCGGTGTGAATTATCGTGACTCTATGAAGATAGATTATTGATGCGGACTGCTTTCCGTTGGCCACAAATTGCGCCTTGGGATTTAGGCATGTGTGATAAGAAGTTCATGTCCGTTTAAATATCTAGGGAAAGAGCAAAAAAAGGATTTGGATCCCAGACCACATGGTGCCCTTTATTTTTCAGATTTTGAAAACTCGATTTCAAACTATAAAAAAATATTATACGTAGATAATAATGTACTCTACACAATACACAAAGTCTCACCCTTACTTTGTATTCCGGGCTCAAAAAAAATAACAAAATCTCACGGATTTTGGTGGTTTGAACTTTGAAATCTGGCACTGTTCACTACTCTAGATGTCAGATTTTGACATTTTTGTACAGCTAAAAATAGGTATTTCGAGTTGAGACTTTGTGTATTGGATAGATCATATTATTTTCTACACTCAAAATTTTTGATCGAATTTTATTAAACTTTGAACCGAAATTTTCGAACTGACTCATGAAAAGGCTACTACCTTTGGTCCATAATATAAGATGTTCTGATATGCTAAAATTAACTACCAAAATATTTTATATTTTAAAACGTTGATAGTATATATGAAGAAGGCGTCCTCTCTCTTCAACGGATATGCTCATTCACAAAGAAATCAGCGTTGGCTCAATTTTACAGATTTTTTCTTTGATAATGAGAAAACAAATTGCAGCGAGACTTATAGATAGAGAGCAAACTAAACCACATGTTAGCTAGATCTCTGGTATGGTGGTCCTTCTTCACTAGTACAAAATAAGCCTCTAGTCTCTATTTGTAAGAGCCTCTAGTTTTGGATATGCATCCGGGACTACGGAATCAAGACTAAAGGTTCGGTTCTGTTATGAACCGGGACTAGAGGATCTACACAACAGAACCAGGACTAGAGGATCTACACGTAGCCTCACGTAGTGCGTTGTCGAGAACCTTAGTGGTTCGTAACACAAGGCGAGACTAAAGGTTTTCTGTCATGACAGCTTTGGTGCAATCGGTTGCCATGAGGAGATGGGGTTTTATGGTTTTTTTTTATTTTTATGTTTTTATTTTGTGTTTTTATTTCACGAGCATATATAATATAATTTCTCTCACAGAAATATTCTACGCTACTACAAATTGTATACATTACATATATATAATATAATTTCTCTCACTAGCATATAGAGACATATATACAAGTTGGTATACGAGTGCCAACCGGGACTAGAGCTATTTGATTATATAAAGATTCTTACATTACATGGATTTTTATTTTCTCTGCAAATTGTATTCTCCTTTTAGGTTTATCACCTCATTGAACAAAAATCCCGATAATTCCTCTTGAATCGCTAGTAGGCGTTGTTGTGGTAGGAGCTTATCCCGTATCGCATCTAACTATATATAAAGAAGTAGATTATTATGAATGAAACTCAACACAGATTATGGTATAAAATAATATAATGTTTACGTACTTTAAAAAAGTTTGTGTCCTGCTTGATACACCCGCGAATGAACTCGCATACACAGTATCGACATAAATTAGTCCTCTGTAGCTGCCTCGCATACTTTTTGAGAATATAATTTAATCAAATAATAATCAAGCTTGATAATTGTATGGAGACTAGAATTGAGATGCGCGGACCTAGCCATCGTACTACTTACCATGACTGGTTGAAAAGTCAGATCCTTACGCCATTCACCATTAACCTCCTTCGTGAAGTTTTGTCAAACCCTGTCCGGCAAAAAATAAATGAATGAATGAGTTATTAATTACTTGACAAAAAATGAACGAAAGAGACAACTATAGTGCGATAATAATTGAAATTACTTTTGGAGCATAGTAAGCAAACTGCGGTACTCTTCCATGCTTTTTCCTAACGAGTCCGAGATTTTAACTCTTGCACGGTCAACGTCAATGTTTAGCAGTGACATTGATATACCCTATGGTGTGCACAATGTTAGTATACCTGGTCCAGCCCAAGAAAGGCCCATGAAAGAAGACGCGGCCCATAAAGATTTCGGGTGGCCCAAGCCCATAGCGATTTCGACTGCTTGGAGGACAAGTCTACATTAGATAGAATTTCAAAGGGTATCAACCCTAATATGTAACCGACTCTACCTACCCAGGGACCTGGCATATCTATATAAAGGCCAGGAGGGAATGGCGAAAAGAACAATCACCACCTCATACGCACACCTCTTGCCAGATCGCATTTGCACACCCATGTAACCTTCGGTTCCGCCGTAATCAAGAGTAGACAAGCAGGAGTTGGGTTTTCCCTCCAGAGGCCTGAACCTGGGTAAATCTCGTGTCCATGTGTTGCTTGTCTGTTAACCGTTCCGTGACCTCCAGCATCCTCATCTTCTCCAAAACCCAAGTCTATAATAATGGACATTGACGAGACCGAACCTCGTCAAGCAGAATTTAGTGAAAATTGTGCATGTTTATATATATAGTAACTCATCAATTATACTTAATATCCAGTAAAAAAAAATGAACGTTTACAAGACAGTAAGGATCTCACCTATAGTTATAAGGAAATAGTATCTGCGTAGTGTAATGTTGCTCCTTTAAAAACATTAGCAAGTTCAGCTCCGTTTTCTCGAGCTTCGACCTTAGCGAATGTTCATTAACTGTGTTTGGGTCAACGATCCCAATGGAATAAATTGTCTTTCTTCTACATTTGTGAATCTTCATTCTACATAATAGCGTACAAACGGATATAGTAAGGATAACTACGGGCAATAAATTGAACAAGCTAAGATAGAGAGTTAATTACTTACTCCCTCCGTCCTAGAGTGTAAGTCACAATCCTCTAACATCTTGGCTCAAGGCTTAACATGATTGGGGCTGAAATTGTGACTAATTAGGCCGGACTGTGATGCTTCGTATTTGGTACAGCCAATAAAAACAGCCCCATAATTACTGCATGCATGATGGATGTGCCAAACCGATGCATGTGGAGGAGAGAAAAGTGCAGACTGCATGTGCTAATTAACTCCAATTAATGCAAATTATGCCTTATTTGCTTCCTATGCGGGACAATCTGAAAATGGGATTGTGACTTACACTCTAGGACGGAGGGAGTACATACACTAGCAGTTATCGATGAACTTGTCGAGGGATTCTTGGTTGAATAAGTGAAATAATTCACAAAGTTTAATAAAGATCATGTCTGGACGGAAGTACTCATCTCCAACTTTCACTAAGAGATATTGTAGCTCTTACTTTGTGACTTTTAAGTACCAGTTATGCAAAAGTCGCATTTGTCTTGGCAGATGCTTGAACGCCTCTTTGCTGACCAAAGGCTCCCCGTAGACATATTTCCGTTCTATTGGTGCCTTGGCGAATTCTCCGACGCCTAGAATTTCTTCGACAGACATTTGACACTCCTTGGATAATTGTATAGCGTCTTCCATATTTATTGCACCTTGAGAGGGCTAGGGTAACATCTTGAGGGGGAATCGATTATTTTGCCTGTTTGTCGAGCTGGGAACTTCTCTTAAGCTTCTCTCTCTTGCACTACTGCTTGATGTCTTCTCTTTCACTGTCTTCGTAAGACAGCGTGTATAGTCATCTTTCATATATAACACATGTTTGGGTGTTTGTGCAAGCATTTTCTTAAAGTGCTTCTTGACTTTTGGAGCAATTTGCAGCTTTGGCTCGGGTTGTTTTGGTGCATAATTGGCCTTCACTTCGGCTTGGGAGATCATCCTATTTTCCTCATCAGTCTAGTGGTAAGCTAACTTGGGAACAGGAGACAGTAATCATGGGAGGGGATCTTGTCGTTTTCCGCGTCGGTTCTTCCTCGACGAAGCGGTGCTATTCTTTCGGTTTCTACCCTTCGAGTCAGTGGGCAGAGGCACCGGAGATGGAGATGGGCTCGTGTTGCGGTCCCTCTCGGGGAGGGGTGTACTATTGCTTATCCAAGGAGACGGTGGCCTTGGAGGCGATGGATTACTTCTCGGAGGACATGGTGGCCTCGGAGGTGATGGATTGCTTCTCGAAGAAGAAGATGGCCTTGGCGCCCAGCCTAGAAATACGATGTGATCCTTTTTCCAAACAATGATGCAACTCTCCACTTCTCCCAGTGTTTTCTATCCTTCACTTGCATGGATGTCAAGCTCTAGTGATCATAATATCGGTACAACTTCATCCACATCGACACGAGCATAGCCAGCTGGAACCTGAAGGCCATAGTAGGTCGCTTCCGGTGGACAAGGTAAAACAAAGACGAGCTTCACCTTCATGAAAATGTTCTTCAGTGTCACATGTAGCTCACAAGATGTCATTGCCTCGACTTCATCCACGGGGTAGCGAACCATCATTGCATCGGCTGTATCATCTATCACCGGTGCATTATTCTTGATCAGTAGTACATTATTAGCCTATACATCTATGGAATCCATGCTGATTCTCCGCTGAGATGGGCCGACCATACTATCGAATGTAGGATCTTGTTGTCGGGCCAGTCCTCTAAGTTCATTAATCTTCTCCTGCTGCAACTTGAACATGGCTTGAAATTCCTCGTTCCTTTTTTCAACCTCCTCTAACCACGCAGCCTCCTCCTCCTTCAGTCGTTTCATTTTTCTCGATCGGCTTCTATAAGTGTCAATGTACTCGAGAAACCCAATCTTCCATGGAAAAGATGGTCCAAAGCCTCGTGTTCGTCCGACCTTTTTAGGATTCCCGAGGGCCTTTTGATGATGTGTAGCTCAGATCACTATAGAGCTTCGTTGGGAGACCCCAAGAGGAATGTATGATGAGCACAGCAGCAAGTTTTCCCTCAGTAAGAAACCAAGGTTATCGAACTAGTAGGAGGAAGGAAACGACTCAAAGGTGTTGCTAGCAACTTGGAAACCTACACAACACAAACTCAAGACTTTGCCCCAACGAACAGTGAGGTTGTCAATCTCACGGTTCTTTGAAAACAAAGGATTACATGCGGTGTGGAAGGTAATGGTGGCTTGCGAGAAAAGTGATAGATGGAAGATGTATCAATGGTAAAGATTGTACCGGGGTACATAGTTCACTAGAGGTGTTCTCCTTAAGATAAACAACATAACATGTTGGGTAAACAAATTACAGCAGGGCGGTTGACAGGACAGAGCAAGGTATAATAATGCAATACTAGACATTCATGATCCTATGAGATTTGTTTGGGCATTACAACAAGATACATAGACCGCCATCCAACTGCATCTATGACTAGTAATCCACCTTCAGGTTACCATCTGAACCCCTCCAGTATTAAGTTGCAAGCAACAGATAACTACTTTAAGCAAGGTGTGTAAAGTAAACAATCTACTTGTTCCATGAACAAGAGATCGTTGTTTTCTTCCTAGTAGCAATATCACATCTACAACCTTCGAGATTTCTGGAACTTCCCCAGATTAAATAGAGGCATGAACCCACTATCGAGCATAAATACTCCCTCTTGGAGTCACTAGCATCTACTTGGCCAAGATAGCTACTAGAAACGGAGAGCATGCAAGATCTCAAACAACACAGACATGATAGAATCAATAATAAAGAATCATTAACCAATCTGACATAGTAATCTCAATATCCATCGGATCCCCACAAACACAACATGCATGATTACAAATAGATGATCTTGATCATGAACGGAGCTCACAAGATCTAAACATGGTAGCACAAAGGAGGAGAAACAACCATCTAGCTACTACATGGACCCATAGTCCAAGGTGAAACTACCCATGCATCATACCGGAGGCTGGCATGGTGATGAAGAAGGCCTCCGGGATGATCTCTCCCCTTCGGTAGGGTGCCGGGAAGAGCTTCAGATCCCCCGATCTAGGGACGATGGTGGCGGCGGCTATGGACTGTTTCTGAAGGGAATATGCCCGAGAGGCAATAATAAAGTGGTTATTATCGTATTCCTTATTTATGATAAATTTTTATTTTGCATGCTATAATTTTATTAATACATAAACATTAATACATGTGTGTTTAATAAACAAAAAGGAAGTTCCTAGTTATGCCTCTCTTATAAACTAGCTCGTTGATTAACAAGATGATCAAAGGTTTCCTAATCATGGACATTGGATGTTGTTAATAACGAGGTCACAACATTATTAGAATGGTGTGATGAACATTCATCCGAAGTATAGCATTAAGATCAAGGTCATTGATTTTATATTGCTATAATATCATACGAAGTAATCCTAATCCTTAGACCATGAGATCATGTCAAACGCTAACACTGGAAGAATATCTTGATAACATCAAACGTCACACCGTAAAAGGGTGATTATAAAGATGGGTTCAGCACTACTAAAGTGTTATGTTGAGGCCCATGGATCGAGAGTAGAATTTGTTCATCCCGATGACGGATAGATATGCTCTGGGCCCTCTCGGTGATATCACATTGATTAGCTTGCAAGCAAGTGATTTGATCACTAGAATGTTATATCACGGGAACGAGAAAAGAGTACATGTAAGTAACGAGATCAAACTAGGTATGGAGATACCGATGATCGAATCTCAGACATGTAATATATCGCGATGCAAATGTATTAAGATACTAGCGTAAAATGTATTAAGAAAGTCATCGTTGAATGTGTGGGAGTCAGTATGGATCTCCAGGTCCCGCTTCTGATTATTGATCTGAGAGGGGTCTCGATCATGTCCGCATTATTCGTGAACCATAGGTGACACACTTAAGAGACACCGACACCATTTGGAGCAAATAGTTTCATGCTGAAAAGAATAACAAAGCGCAGGAATTTATTTCACTAGATACCGAAACTGGTTTCGGGTGAAATTGAAGAAAGTGTTTCTGCATGTGAAATGAAATACTAGCAAGGGGTTATATGTGAATGTTTGTCATTAAATTAATTGACAAAATTCTGAATAAATAAAAGGAGTTTTATTTAAAGAGAGTTTGCATTAAATTTGGTGGAAATTTAATGGGAATTTGAGTGGGATTTTTTGAGTGGATACTTGAAGGGGCATTTTATGAGTGGTGCTTCCACCCACATGAATGAAGGAGGGGAGGGGAATCCCCCATGGCCGGCGGCCACCCCCTTGGGTGCCCCCTCCTCCTATATAAGGAGCCCCCCTCCTCACTTCTCACTCACACCTCCTCGTGAAGAATCTCTCTCCCCCTCTAGTTTTTATCCCCATGGTCTCGGACTAGCGAGATACATGTTCCCGGTGGCTTTTCGGCAAGAAAGAGTTGTGCTTCCACTGCATCGCTGGAGCGAGGAGGCGGAGGTTGCTCGGTGCCTCAGACGTGTGTGCGAGCACGGATGCGCCGCTGATTCGCGACACTAGTACTTTCTCTCGATCTTGAGATCGGCAAGAGTTTGTCTACATCAACCACGAGTTCAACCTTGTTAAGCATTGTCGGTCTTCAAGGGTATGTTCTTGATACGTCGGAAACGTATCTATAATTGTTGATGCTCCATGCTTGTTTTGTATCATTTGTCTTATGTTTTGTCTACACTTTGGGGTATTTTTATACACTTTCTGGAACTAACCTATTGACAAGATGCCACAGTGCCAGTTGCCTGTTTTTTCTGTTTTTGGTTCCAGAAAGGCAGAAAATCAATATTATCGAATTGGACGGGACAAAAGCCGAAGTCATTATTTTTCCCGGAGCAACACGGACCCACGAAGCAGAGCCGGAGGGGGGCCATAGGGTGGCCGCACCCCCTAGGCACGGGCAAGCCCTTGGGGCGCCCATAGGGGGTGTGGGGCCCCTGGACCCCCACTGACCTTGATTCATTCGCCTATAAGAAGCTTCCGACCCAAAAACCCTAGGGCATCTGGCAGAAATCCACGAAAACCTCCACATCACCACCGCCATCGAAAGGGAGATTCAGGGGACAGAAAGTCTCTGTTTCGGCACCATGCCGGGACAGGGAAATGCCCCCGGAGCCATCTCCATCGATCTCCATCGCCATCTTCATCACTGTTGCTGATTCCCATGATGAGGAGGGAGTAGTTCTTCCTCGAGGCTAAGGGCTCTACCGGTAGCTATGTGTTCATCTCTCTCTCTCTATGCATGATCTTGTGGTCATGAGCTTTGTAATCAAGTAGTCTACCTTGCTACTCAAGTGCTTCATTAGATCTCTGCCCTCCCCATGTGTGTGAAAGTGACAGCGTGCACACCATGGTGGCACTTAGGTTTGAGTCTACATAAATACTCTTTGCGCTTTAATAGATCTATGCTTTTCCCCACGTGTGTGAAAGTAATAGCGTGCATACCGTGTTGCACTTTGGCTAGATTGAATATTTGTTATGACTTATATTTTGAGTTGGTTGTCTCTATGAAATTGTGGTGTTTGTTGGAACCATCTAGCGCTCAAGGTGACAGTGTGGGGTTATCTAGATTGGGGAAGGCAGACTTTGAGGAATGTTGTTATATCCCTACCGATGATTAGAGTGTCCAACCGGAGAGTAGTTAAGAGTAGTATCATGAAGAGAGGATATTTATATGAGAGTGTTCACTAGTGAAAGTATGATCCCTAGGCCTTATTTCTAAACATTGAAACACCGTTTGCATCTAGATATGTTGCATATTTTCTTCCTTCCTTCTTGTTGTCTTTAGTCTTTACCTCATCGTCAAGCTATTTTCTGGCACTGTTACCACTTGTATTTCACTATCTCTTCGCCGAACTAGTGCACCTATTGACGAGGTTTAATCTCGTCAATGCCCATTGTTATGATCTTGGGTTTTGGAGAAGATGGGGATGCTGGAGATCGAGCAGTTAATGATAAGCAACCGAGGACACGAGATTTACCTGTGTTCAGGCCCTGAGGGAAACCCTACTCTGGTTCGCTCTTGATTATGGCGGAACCGAAAGTTACAGGGGTGCGTAGATGCAATCTGGCGTGGAGGTGTGTATGCGGTGGTATGCGAGGTGCCCTACTCGCTGTGCCCTCCTAGCCTTTATATAGAAGTAGGCTGGTCCTAGGCATAAATCGAGTCGGTTACAGGTTTAGGGTTTGCCCCTTTGAATATTCTATCTAATCTAGTCTTGCTCTCCAAGGATCCGAAGAAGTCATGGGCTTGGTCCACCCGAAAGTCTTCATGGGCCGTGTATATTTTCATGGGCCTTCCTTGGGCTAGACCAGGTATGCTGATATCGTGTACCTGTATGTTACAACAATGTCACCTATACACCTGACAAGTGTATTGGGTGTGTTGGGGACACAAGATACTTCTTGTATCTTGATTGCAGGGTTGCTTGAGAGGGAATACCTTTGACCACTTCCTCCCTGAGTTCGATAAACCTTGGGTAATCCACTTAAGGGAAACTTGTTGCTGTTCTACAAACCTCTGCACTTGGAGGCCCAACAACTGTCTACAAGAATAGAAGTGCGTAGACATCAAGCTCTTTATGGCGCCATTGCCGGGGAGGTAAGGTAAAAGGTACTCAGATCCTCCGGTTTGAGTGCTCAAAGTTATTTCCTTTAGATTCTGCAACTTTGTCTTTTTGTTTCTTGCTTTCACTAGTTAGGCTTAATGGAAAACAACAACAAAATTAGAGAGCTCTATAGTATCTATCTTGAGTTAGGACATGAAGTGTTTGAAGAGAAAATTAAAAAAACCTATGGATATTTATTTGCATGCTAATAGAAATGTTATTAGTATGAATTCTTTGGACACCATTGTTGATAATGCTATGGAAAAGTCTAAGCTTGGGGAGGCTTGTTTTGATGAGCATGATATTTTTAGTCCCCCAAGCACGGAGGAGAAAATTTTCTTTGATGATACTTTACCTCCAATATATGATGATTACAATGATGAGTATGATATTTTCAGTCCACCTACTATTGAGGAGAACATTAATTTTGATTACAATATGCCTCCTATATTTGATGATTATGGTGATGAGAATATTAATGATAGTTGTTTTGTTGAATTTGCTCCCACTACAATTAATAAGAATGACTATGCTTATGTGGAGAGTAATAATATTTTTTGCATGTGGATCATGATAAGAATGTTTTATGTGATAGTTATATTGTTAATTTTATTCATGATGCTACTGAAAGTTATTATGAGAGAGGTAAACACGGTCTTATGTATCTCAATAATATTAAGTTTCCCCTCTTTATGTTGAAAGTCTTGAAGTTGCACTTGTTTTTCTTTCCTATGCTTGTTTCTTTGTGCTTTCATGACTTGTTTATTTACAAGATTACTATGCATAGGAAGTGGGTTAGACTTAAATATGTTTTGAATTTTCTTTTTGATGCTCTCTTTTACTTCAATTGATATTTCTTATGTGAGCATCTTCTCAAACTATCAAGCCTAACTTAAAGGCGTTAAAGAAAAGTACTTGTTGAGAGATAACCTAAGAATTTCCTTGAGTCTTGGAAGTTATTACTTCAGTAATGACCTCTCATTTCCCTTTTTGTTTGCTTTTTGTGCCAAGAATGACCTCTAATGAGAGGGAAGTAAGATTTGAGGAGTTGCTGTTCCGAAACAGATTTCTGTCCTCCACCATAAAAATTCGTGAGGAGTCTATGTAACTCTGATTGAGCTGATAATTTACGAATAAATCTCCTAGTATGTTAGATAACTTTCGTTAGTTCAACACTTTTTGATTTGAGCAACAGAAAGTCTTCGAAAAAATCGGTTTTTACCTGCTGTTCTGTTTTGACAGATTTCTGCCATTATTTGCATTTGCTTCTTATTGATTCCTTTTTTGGGTTCTTTTTGGAAAATTGAGCTTTTTGAAGGAGTTGCTACAGTAGCTTGTATTTTTAGTGAAAGTCTTGCTATTCTAAATATTTTCATAAGGTCTATTATCTTTTGAATACACTAATGTTGCTAATGAAGATTGTATGAAGTTTTGTATGAAGGAAAAAATTTCAGGTGTAGAGAAAGAATGATGTAATAAGATGAAGAATGAACAAAAGCTCAAGATTGGGGATGTCACCCCGTGTCACCCCAAGAAATATCCAAGAGGTACAAGCGTCAAAGCTTGGGGATGCCCAAGGCATCCCCTTCTTCATCAATAAAAAGCTCAGGTCTGTCTAGACACTTCGTTTTTTATTGTTTCATGCATTGTTGTGTTGTTCTTGGAGCGTCTTAGTTTTCGTTTTTGGTTTTTGTTTGCTTAGTTTCCTTGAGTAAGTTGGTTGGTTACACCACACTTCTTTTAAAGAGAGACACACTTTGTTTTCATTGCCTAGAACACTCTAGTTTTCATTCTTAGGCCCCGCTTGGGTGTCCAGTTTTACTTCCGGATCAGGAATTCTTACAGATGGTTTCAGACGTGCACATGTACCTCAGGGTATTATTTACAGACGCCATATGTGCCATATGTGCTGTTTGGAAAGTATAATATTTTAGGACTAAAACACACATCTAGTCCCCAACTCTGAAAAAATCGTATCTTTGACCATGCTGTAGTATAACATACATGAAGAATCCACGTTAAATTACATAAAAGCATCCTAGGTCAACAATGAATACAAACTCCAGTTTATTCGGATCAACAATAAAGTATGTTTACTTAAATTACATATAACAAGCATTCAACCACTTCCAAAGTAAGACTTGAACTGGGCTGGACTTCTGAAGGATGGAAGACAAATTTTGAAGATAATTTCTTGATACCTTCATCCACTTGCTAACAAGACAAAACATGACAGCAAAAGACTTGAACTCTGTGAGGACATCCAAAATAAAAAATCAATATTAGATACTAACAATGGTAATGCACCGATGCTCATAAATAGACAAACTGAGCTAGTGTTTCTTTATTTTCAGATATGGTCACGCATGCCACTTGTTAACACAACAGTTAGTAGTATGTGCTACCATATAGTGTTCTCACTAGAATAAATAATGTCAGGTTCTCGCTGGAATATGCCTGCAGCAAGTTACAAATCCACAAAGAAGGTTTACTGAATATAAAAGATAAATATGTTGCGGATCTCTATCTGCATGAGCACGACTCCAAACCTGATTCTATTGGTGTACTAACCTGATCTGGTATAAAAACCAAATCCCACATTCTCTAATCCACAAAAAAAAGGCAATGAGCTACTTACATGAAGGTGACTGAATTCCCTCCATTCTCAATAAAATTGCTAAAGTAGCACACCATCTCGGTATTATGCAGTCGACAAAACATTTAGTACTACCCATAGCAGAGCATTTTCCTTAGCAAACTAAAGGGCTACTAGTTGTTTGCCATTGTTGCGGAAAACATATAATTGGATCCACAAGGCGGGAAGGATCTGGAGGAGACTTACCCAGCTTTCAGCTTTTCATTACTCGTTGGCATTCCCAGGAAGCTCTGCGAACCCCTCGAACCTGCATAGACAGAAACAAACAAGTCAGGTACGGATATAAAGATTCGCATGAATATTCAACGGACTGGGAGGAGATATAGATCAGGAATCTGGGAGGAGATATAGATCAGGAAACCGTCAAAACTACCATCACAGAACAATCATCAGCCAGTAAAATGACAAAGTCGATAGAATACGGAAGGACATCTCAAAGTAAACCTCTATGGCTGTGAGGAATTCTGATCCTTTACTTATGTCTGATGGTGAATAAACAGTTAACAACAGTGAGATATAAAAATACACAAGTGCTAGTTTGATAATCAGAGGGTTATAAAACCGACAGAGATCATATAAAACCTGTGTTTGTGTTTATATACACAAAAGTATTGACTTAGGTCTTGGGTTACTTGCAACGTCCAAAAAGGGAGCTTCATTTTGAAAATAAACTAAAAGCAACGACGAACCAAACCGCCCTGCTTCCTTGTGCATTGTGAAGATGCACGAAATACAGCGAACGCAGAACACAAGCCACGCCCGGAGTAGAATCATATGCGTGTGTTGAACACGAACTAAAACAAAAATAAATCAATCTCTCAATCAGCTTGATCTGATACCAATTAGCAAAAAGCTTGCAGACATCATGGTGAATCGAAGATCCTCTGCCTTCGCACTACTAGGAAAAGGGGGCAAAAGGAAGAGCGCACTGATACTGATACGCCTTTACTCTTCTACAGGAAATCTGATCTGACATGTGAGTACTGCGGTGCACTGATACCTCATACACCTAACAGATGTCGGCATTTTTACTTCAGATTCAAAGCACATCACCACTGCAGATCTTCTCTTTCCACTTTCCAGTGAGCAAAGATCATTATGGGCAACACCAGACAGAAAAATGCAAATGAAAAGGAAACTAATATATGCATTCAATGGAAGCAGTCTGTAAGACAGGATAGACGTGGTGTTGATGACATCCTTCACACTGCCATGGCAATGTACCATGTATAGAAACATATGGATGCATTGCATTGCTAGTAGGAGGATTGCAAAGGACTGATGTCAAGAGATTTCACGTCATCAGTTTCTGGCCATCTATTAAAGAATCGAATGGCAATGGCAATTATCAACACAACAGCTTTACATATGAAAAACATCGAACATTATATGTTCACAGCATGATTGCGCGTTCCTCCATCGATCCGATGGCCACTCCCCTCGATCTAACCGACAGTGTTGGCTGGCTTGGCTCGACGCACGACTACCGCTTGCTATTGTTCCAGGGGAGATCATATATTTGATTTATTCAATCAACCGACTGAGATTGCAAGAACTGGAAGGGGACTAGGAACAGGGATTGAGCCCACTCACCAGTACTTGACGGCCTTGCACTGTTTGCACCTGAACGTGGTAGGCCTGAAGCACACGGCGCAGACCCCGGCCGTCTCTGTCGGTGGCGGCACCGGCGCTGGCGCCTCCGCGACCTCCTCCTACGCTGCCGCCGGTTCGTCGCAGACCTTGCGCCGCCGGATGAGACAGGTCGCTTCCTCCGCAGCTCGTCGTAGATCTTGCGCCTCCCCGCCGGACTCGTCGCTGCCACCACCGCCAACAGCTCGACAAGCTCACGTCGCCGCCCCGCTAGGGTTGGGAAGGGTAGTCGACGTGCTCTCCGCTGGTGTCGCGTGATCTCCGTTTGGGTTCGGACCCTGGCACGTCCGTGAAACTTATGTCTATAAACGGGCTGGAATTGATTCGGAGCCGAAAAAAATACAGCGAACCAAGTAGCAAAACTGGGCTCGGGCCGAAAACTATTCGGGGCCGACTAAAACAGGGGTTTTGGATTAATTTCCAGCAAAACAAGCATGGTCTTATTGTTTTGTGAGTGTTCTCTTTTGCTAGCACTATATTTAGTCTTAGTTTGCTTGTGCTTTCAGCTTAGAACTTTTTAGTTCTTCTTTGTGGATTTATGAGAAAAGCTCACTGATCTTTATTAATTATTATCTTTGTGAGTTGTTTCAAATAAGTTTTTTGATGTTGGAAATGAGTAGAAAGTTCTTGCTTGAGTAGTACAAGAGGAGCTTGCATTGACTGTGACCTAGACTTTATCATGTCATGCTAGATGTTGCTTTTACCTTATGCTTAGTGATTATTGTTATAGCATGACCTATTTCAAATAATTAGGATTGCTTAATATGTCTTGAAGGAATCATGCGTTGTTTAGCATACAAAAGCATAGTATCGTGGTATTCTCCTTTGATGCTTTGTTTGGGTTGACTTGGCACATGCTCACACCATGTTGTGACTATTACAAGTCACCATAGCCTCTATGATCATTTAGTCCTTGGCTTGTAGTACCACTCTATGCTTTGATTAGTAATGTTTTGTTACTCTGCATGATTATGGCCATTATTGCTCTCTTAGTTGGTTGCTCCCAGTATTTTGCTAGCCTCCACTTGTATGAGTAAGTTTTACTCATGCTTCCAACTCCCAAGAAACCAAGTTATTCCAAAGTGTCCACTATAAATTCCTATGCATGGTGTGTTACACCATTCCAAGTATTTTCTTGTTTTCAACTATCTTCCAATTAAAAACTATTTTGTTATGTAAAAACTTAGTGATTAAAGCCCTCATGAACTTGATGGCACACTTTATTCCTTGCCCCTAATAAACTTGAACCATTGTGACAATTTTGTTGTATATGCTTGCACTTATAAGTTGGAATTAGCAGAACCATGCTGCCATGGGGAACGTTTTCAACATTGCACTTGTATTTTGTACTCAGTTGATATCATGCTCTTTTGTCTATGGATGTCACCGGTGTGAAATAAAGAGGGAACTTGTAAGTCCATGGAGTTTGTATCCTATGCTAGAGAAACGTCTAGGCCGCTAGCCTAAGCCATGCCTAATCATGGTGGAAACTTGCAGCATCACCATAGTGAGCTATCTATGAAGCATCCTCAATAAAAAGCTATGCATATGGTAAATAAAAAGATTGCTGAGATGCTCATTGTCTGCTTGCCTTGTCATTTTAGTTATGGGAAATCTCCTGTACCATGTGCAAGGGGTACCCCTTGGCGGTTCTCAATCATATGCAAATACTTACAATGACAAGAACTTACCTGGGCCCAAAGTTGAGTATGCATGAGGTGTGACCCTCGTATTCAAGGGACTTGATATTGCTAACTTATACTTCGTCAAGCATATACTCCATCTTTGCCACTTTAACCTTAATCACTTCAAGATGCTTATGATAGGGGCAATGAGGGCTGAAAGCTAACAAGTACCATAATTTTTGGAAGCTCTTTTTGAAACTTTTAATCCCTGCTTCCTTTACAAAAAGGACTTTCTTCCACCACTATTGAGTCTCCACCTTCTACCTTTAGGCACCATTAAGAGAGCATAGTTTTCATTCTGTGTGCAGTGTTCCAAAGCTTATTAATTGATGCATATTGTGATATTACTTGTTCTTGTGCTATTTGTTTCTAGTCACTCTTGTGAACTTCGAAGGTGTCCTATGCATCTATATTGCTACTCTATGAGGTACAAGTTGATTGCCACTATACTATGTTTTCTGTATGTGAAAAAAACAAATGTTTTTCAATGCATGTTATTCATGATGTTTGTTTGTAGCCTTTCATGGTGCATGCATAGTTACTATGTCCTATTATTAGAACTCCATCTTTCATGCACATGTTTAGAGTTATTTGATCCTAGCTTTCAATGCTTGCAATTGGTTTGATCTTGGTTTTGATGGTGCATGTCACCTCAAAAATTATTCTTTTTATCACTTACCTACTCAAGGACGAGCAGGAGTTAAGCTTGGGGATGTTTGATACGTCAGAAACGTATCTATAATTTTTGATGCTCCATGCTTGTTTTGTATCATTTGTCTTATGTTTTGTCTACACTTTGGGGTATTTTTATACACTTTCTGGAACAAACCTATTGACAAGATGCCATAGTGCCAGTTGCCTGTTTTATTTTGTTTTTGGTTCCAGAAAGGCATAAAATCAATATTCTCGGAATTGGACGGTACAAAAGCCGAAGTCATTATTTTTCCCGGAGCAACACAGAACCACGAAACAGAGCCGAAGGGGGGCCACAGGGTGGACGACCCCTAGGCACGGGCAAGCCCTGGGGGCGCCCATATGGGGTGTGGGCCCCCTGGACCCCCACCGACCTTGATTCCTGCGCCTATAAGAAGCTTCTTACCCAAAAACCCTAGGGCATCTGGCAGAAATCCACGAAAACCTCCATAGCGCCGCCGCCACCGAAAGGGAGATTCGGGGGACAGAAAGTCTCTATGCCGGCACCCTGTCGGGACGGGGAAGTGCCCCCAGAGCCATCTCCATCGATCTCTATCGCCATCTTCATCACCTTTGCTGATTCCCATGATGAGGAGGAAGTAGTTCTTCCTCGAGGCTAAGGGCTCTACCGGTAGCTATGTGTTCATCTCTCTCTCTATGCATGATATTGTGGTCATGAGCTTTGTAATCAAGTAGATCTATCTTGCTACTCAAGTGCTTCATTAGATCTCTGCTCTCGCCATGTGTGTGAAAGTGACAGCATGCACGCCATGGTGGCACTTAGGTTTGAGTCTACATAAATACTATTTGTGCTTTAATAGATCTATGATTTTCCCCACATGTGTGAAAGTGACAGCGTGCATACCGTTTGTGGCACTTTGGCTAGATTGAATATTTGTTATGAGTTATATTTTGAGTTGGTTGTCTCTATGAAATTGTGGTGTTTGTTGGAACCATCTAGCGCTCAAGGTGACAGTGTGGGGTTATCTAGATTGGGGAAGGCGGACTTTGAGGAGTGTTGTTATAGCCCTACTGATGATTAGAGTGTCCAACCGGAGAGTAGTTAAGAGTAGTATCATGAAGAGAGGATATTTATATGAGAGAGTGTTCACTAGTGAAAGTATGATCCCTAGGCCTTGTTTCTAAACATTGAAACACCGTTTGCATCTAGATCGGTTGCATGTTTGCTTGCTTCCTTCGTGTTGCCTTTAGTCTTTACCTCACCGTCAAGCTATTTTTTGGCACCATTACCACTTGTATTTCACTATCTCTTTTCCAAACTAGTGCACCTATACACCTGACAAGTGTACTGGGTGTGTTGGGGACACAAGAGACTTCTTGTATCTTGATTGCAGGGTTGCTTGAGAGGGAATACCTTTGACCACTTCCTCCCTGAGTTCGATAAACCTTGGGTAATCCACTTAAGGGAAACTTGCTGCTATTCTACAAACCTCTGCACTTGGAGGCCCAACAACTGTCTACAAGAATAGAAGTGTGTAGACATCAGTTCTCTACGGATGTATATCTGCCTGTTGCTTGTATCTAGTAGATAGATCTTGGTTCATAGTTGTTCTCATCATAGGAAATTTTTTGTTTTCTATGCTGCGAACCCTACAGTTTCGTGGAAGATTGATCGGGTGCTTAGGGTTTAGGTATCGGGGGCTTCTTATAGGCGAAGAGGGAGGCCGAGGGGGTGCCCGAGGCAGTTTCACCCCCTTAGGCACGGGCCAGGCCTCGCCGCGCGGCCAGGGGGTGTGCCCCCTCGAGGCCCTCCTCCGTCTCGTCTTCTGGTTCCGTGTTACCCATGGTAAAATATTGACTTTGGCTTTTGTCCCGTCCAATTCCGAGAATATTCATTTTCTGACTTTTCTGGAACCAAAAACAACAGAAAATAGGCAACTGGCACTGTGGCATCTTGTTAATAGGTAAGTCCCGGAAAACATATAAAAATATCTCAAAGTGTAGACAAAGCAAGTCAAAGTAGATACTAAATAAGCATGGAACATCAAAAATTATAGATACGTTTACGACGTATCAAGCATCCCAAAGCTTAACTCATGCTCGTCCTCGAGTAGGTAAGTGATAAAAAGAATAATTTTTTAGGTGACATGCACCATCAAAATCAAGATCAAACCATTTGCAAGTATTGAAAGCTGGGATCAAAGTACTCTAATCATGAGCATGAAAGAAGAAGTCTAACAATAAGACAAAGTAACTATGCATGCAACATGAAAGGATAAAAACAAAGATCATGAATAACAATGCATTGAAAGACGGTTGTTTGTTTCACATATAGAAAACATAGCATAGTGGCATTCAGCTTGTCCCTCATAGAGTAGAAAATAAATGCATAGGACACCTTCAAAGTTCATAAGAGTGACTAGATACAAATATTTCATGAGCAAGTAATATCAACAATATGCATCAATCAATAAGTTTTGGGACAATGCACATAGAACTAAGAATGGCAACTATGCTCTCTTAATTGGTCCCTAAGGATATAAGGTGGAGAGTAAATATAATGGTGGAAGAAATGCCCTTCATAAAAGGGAAGCAGGGATTTCAAGTCTCATAAAGAGCTTCCAAAAATTATGGTACTTGTTAGCTTTCAGCTCTCATTGTCCCTCTCATAAGCATATTGAAGTGATTAAGGTTAAAGTGAACAAACTATGGAGTATATGCTTGACAAAGTATAAGTTGGCAATCTCATGTCCCTTGAGTACGAGGGCCACTCCTCATGCTACTCAACTTTAGTTACATGTAAGTTCTTGTCATAGTAAGTACATGTGTATCATAGAGAACCGTCAACGGGGTACCTGATGACCCACAAGTATAGGGGATCGCAACAGTCTTCGCGGGTAGTATTACCCAATTTATTGATTCGACACAAGGGGAGACAAAGAATACTTGCAAGCCTTAACAACTGAGTTGTCAGTTCAGCTGCACCTGGAAATAGTTCTTGCTCACAGAAGTTTGTCAATAGCAACAATTTGTAGTAGCAACAGTGAAACAGGAGCAATAGTAACAGTAACGGTAACAGTAGGATTCGAGTGTGGTAGGCATAGGGATGGATGGACGGGCGTTGCATGGACAAGTCTAAACATGTAACTTCAAGATCTAGGGCATTGCAGATAAATAATAATAAGCATCCAAGTACTAAACAATCCTAGGCATGTGCTCCAAATATAGTCATACGTGCTCGCAATGAGAACTTGCACAACATCTTTTGTCCAGCCAGCCCATGGCAGCGGGGCCTCTAGGGAACTACCGGCAATTAAGTTACTGAAGGGTTTCGCGGCATAGTAAATCAAAATTTTCTACGGATGCGAACAGAGGGAAAGCCAATATCTAATCTAGGAGATGCAAACAATGAGAGAGATTGGATTAGATCTTCATACCCTTGAAGATTCGCGCATGAGCGTTAAATCGGGCGTGGGTGATGTAGTCGTACTCGCTTCTCCTCCTCGCGATCCGATCCGATCTAGCACCACAAGTGGCGGTGCCTCCGTGAGATGCACACGTGCAGCACCCCGACGTCTCCTCCTACCTCGGTCCAGCAAGTATGGTGGAGAGACGGATTGGATCTACAACATGACGGCGTGGTGTATATGGTGGAGAATTTCTGCAGCAGGGCTTCGCCTACAAGCAGTCAGGAGGGAGAGGAGGGCGCAGGCGGCTAGGGTTGGAGGGAAGGTGTGGGTGGTGCGCCCCCTCTTTATATAGAGGGTGGGCGGCAGCCCCTCCCCCAAGCCAAGGCCGGCCAAGGAGGAGGAGTGAGGGGCAGAAACCCCCTTCTAGAAGCTCTATCTAGAGTTTAAACCCTCTTGGCCTGGGCCCTATGGGGCCTTGTGCCCTGGCCCAATGCGGTGGCACTCCCTCATAGGCCCATGCCCCCTCCGGAAGGTGGGGCCACGTTGGTCCCCTTCCGAAGGTTGTAGAAGCTTACAATACCGATTAACCGGAACAATTCGAACTCCAAAACTGCAATGCCTTATATGAATCTTATTCTCCGGACCACTCGGAACCTCTCGTGATGTCCCGGATCCCATCCGAGACTCGAACAAAACTCATAAACCAATCATCCAATCTATCCTAGCGTCGAGACACGTTAAGTGTGTGACCTGCGGGTTCGAGAATATGCGACATGATCTTCTACCAATAATCAACAATGGGGTGAAACCCATATTGACTCCACACATTCATCGATGATCATATCGGATGAACCACGATGACAGATTCAATCAATCCCATATATATATTCCCTTCGTCTCGCGATATTTTACTTGCGAGATTTGATCGTCGGTAGTCATACCTAGTTCAATCTCGCTCACGCAAGTACTTTACTCGTTCGTAATCCGATATCACTTTGTGATTAACTCCTTAACCACATGCTTGCAAGCGGTGTTGATATCGATTATCGAGTGGGCCCGAAGTATATCTCTCCGACTTGGGAGGGACAAATTCCATCTCGATACATACAACCCAACAGATACTTTCCGATCACCTGAGAGACACCTTTATGATCACCCTCTCATAGGATGACGTTTGATGACCTCAAAGCTTTCTTCCGATACCAGGGAGTTGTATTATCTCATGGTCTAAGGAATACAATATTTGACATAAGAAAAGCTTCGCAAAGACGAACACGATAACACGATCTAATTGCTTCGCTTAGTTTGGGTCTGCCCATCATATCATTCTCCCAATGATATGATCTCATTATTAATCGACAACTCATGTCCATGGTTAGGAAACCTTAACCATCATTAATCAATGAGCTAGTCCATAGAGGCGTACTAGGGACACGGTGTTGTTCACAAACCACACAAGTATTAAAGTTTCCGCTTAATACAATTCTAGCATGGAATATAAACATTATCATGAACAAGAATTATAATAATAACATCTTTATTATTGCCTCTAGGGCATAATTCCAACAGTCTCCCACTTGCACTAGAGTCAATAATCTAGTTTACATTTGGCAACAATCTCACACCCATGGCACTGAGGTCTTGATCATGTTTTACACGTGGAAGAGGTTTAGTCAATGGATGCGCAACATTCAGATCTGTATGTACTTTCTGATCTTGAGATCTCCATCGCTATATAATCTCGGATTATATGAAACTTGAGTTGATATGCTTGGTCTTTGGATGATATCTTGGTTCCTTAGCGAGTTCTATGGTGCGGTGTTGTCACACAATATCTCCAGTGGGTCCAATGCACTTGGAACCGCCAAGCTCGATGATGAAGTTCCTAATCCAAACTCCTTCACTTGGCCTCGCAGCAGCCATGTATTCCGCTTCTCGTAGATCCCGCGATCACGCTTTGCTTGCAGCTTCTCCAGCTCACAGCTCCTCCATTCAAAATATACACGTATCCTGTCTGAGATTTAAAATCATCCTTGTCGATGTCGAAACTAGCATCGACGTAACCTTTTACGACAAGCTGTTCATCACCGCCATATACTAAGAACATTTCTTTAGTCCTATTTAGGTACTTTAGGATGTTCTTCACGGTATCGATGTTCCTCCTAGATCACTTTGATATCGCTCGTCAAACTAAGAGCATTGGACACATCCGGTCTAGTACCTGACATGGCATACATGATAGAACCTATGGCGAGGCATAAGGCACTTTGCTCATAGCTTCCTATCATTTACGTAGCTGGACACGAGCCTTGCTCAATATCTTACCTAACAACATAGGCCTGAACCTTTCTTTGCCTTATCCATTACGAACCTTTTGAACTTTGTCTAGGTATGTACTCGGCTTAAAGCTATCAGCGTCTTTGTCTATCTCTATAGATTTTGATGCCCAATATATAAGCAGCCTCACCTAGGTCTTTCATTGAAAAACACTTGTTCAAATAACTCTTCACATCGTTAAGCATGTTGATGTCATTTCCAATAATCAATATGTCATCCACATATAGTACCAGAAACGTCACCGAGCTCCCACTCACTTTCTTGTAGATACAAGCTTCGTAGCAATTTGGAACAAATCCAAAGCTCTTGATCACTTGATCAAAACGAAGGTTCCAACTCCGAGATGCTTGCTTCAGTCCATAAATGGAACGCTGAAGTTTGCATACTTTATCAGCATCCTTAGGATCGACAAAACCTTCGGGTTGCATCATATACAACTCTTCATCAATGTTTCCATTGAGGAATGTAGTCTTGACATCCATCTGCCATATTTCATAATCATGAAACGCAGCAATTGCTAATAAAATCCGAATGGACTTAAACATCGCTACGGGAGAGAAAGTCTCATCGTAGTCAACACCTTGAACTTGTCGAAAACCTTTCACGACAAGCCGTGATTTATAGATGGTAACATTACCATTCGCGTCCGTTTTCTTCTTGAAAATCCATTTGCACTCAACAGCCTTTCGGTCACTAGGAGGGTCCACCAAAGTCCATACTTGGTTTTCGCTCATGGATCCCAATTCGGATTTCATGGCTTCTAGCCATTTCTCAGAGTCTGGGCTCATCATTGCTTCCTCATAGTTCGTAGGTTCACTGTCTTCTACCAACAAGACAGTCAAGAAAGGGTTGCCGTACCACTCAGGAGGGGCACGCGACCTTGTCGACCTGCGACGTTCGGTAGCAGCATCGTCTGAAGCTTCATGATCCTTGTCACTAGCTTCCTCTATTGCTGGTGCGGTGACCGGAACAATTTCAGGTCTGCGCTACTCTCCAATTCAAGAGAAGGTTCAATAACCTCGTCTAGCTCTACTTTCCTCCCACTCACTTCTTTCGAGAGAAACTCCTTCTCAAGAAAGGAACCGTTCTTTGCGACAAACACTTTGCCTTCGGTTCTGTGATAGAAGGTATACCCAATAGTTTCCTTAGGGTATCCTATGAAGACGCATTTCTCCGCTTTGGGTTCGAGCTTGTCCGGCATCAACTTCTTTACGTAAGATTCACATCCCCAAACTTTAAGAAACGACAACTTAGGTTTAGCACCAAACCACAGTTCATACGGTGTCGTCTCAACTGATTTAGATGGAGCCCTATTTAAAGTGAATGCAGCGGTTTCTAATGCATAACCCCAAAATGATAACGGCAAATCAGTAAGAGACATCATCTATCGGACCATATCTAATAGGGTTCGGTTCCGGCGTTCAGACACACCATTGCGTTGTGGTGTTCCGGGTGGCGTGAGTTGTGAAACAATTGCACTTGCTTTAAGATGTGTGAGAAAATCATAACTCAAATATTCACCTCCACGATCGGATCGTAGAAACTTAATCTTTCTGTTACGATGGTTCTCCACTTCATTCTGAAATTCTTTGAACTTTTGAAACGTTTCAGATTTATGTTTCATTAAATAGATATACCCATATCTACTTAAGTCATCGGTAAAAGTGAGAAAATAGCGATATCCACAGCGTCGAACACTCATCGGTCCGCATACATCGGTGTATGATTTCCAACAAGTCCGTTGCTCGCTCCATCATACGAGAAGCGAGGTTTTGATCATCTTGCCCATGAGGCATGGTTCATGTGTCAAATGATTCAAAATCAAGAGACTCCAAAAAGTCCATCGAAATGGAGTTTCTTCATGCTTTACACCAATATGACCTAGGCAGCGATTGCCACAAATAAGTAGTATTATCACTATCTACTTTGCATCTCTTAGCCTCAATGTTATGGATGTGTGTTTCATCCCTTTCGAGATTTAGAAGAAATAAACCATTCACAAGAGGTGCATGACCATAAAGATGTTACTCATATAAATAGAACAACCATTATTCTCCGATTTAAATGAATAACCGTCTTGCAATAAACAAGATCCGAAATAATGTTCATGCTCAACGCAGCACATAATAACACTTATTAAGGTTTAAAACTAATCCGAAGGTAAAACTAAGGAGGCGTCTTGGCCATCACATCAACTCTTGATGCATTGCCGCGCATCGTCACCTCATCCCTAAACCGCCGTCTATTCCAGTAGCTCTGTTTGAGTTACAAATATTATGGCGAACGATTATCAAATACCCGAGCACTAGCGAGGGCTAGTAAGGAAAACATCAATAACATGTATATCAAATATACCTTTGATGGTGCCAGCCTTCTTGTCCGCTAAGTACTTGGACGATTCTTCCGATGACCCTTGTCCTTGCAATAGAAGCACTCGGTGTCGGCTTAGGACCAGACTGAAGCTTCTTCTCGGCGAGAACAACGCGCTTGCCGCCTTTCTTGAAGGGCTTCTTTGCACCCTTACCTTTCTTGAAGGTGGGGGCTTGTTGACCATCAACACATGATTATTCTTTTGATGTCCACCGCTACTTTCATCTTAGCGAAGAGCTCGGTGATCATATCGATGGAACCAATCGATTGTGAGCAACTACAAAACTTTGTAGCTAGGAGGAGTGATTGCATAACCTGTCAATCTTGAGCTCTTGGAATCTTGCAGATCCAGTTGCTCAAGGCGTTGAGTGTAGCCCAACATCTTAATGGCGTGCTCACTAACGGAACTCCTTCCTCCATCTTGTAGTTAAAGAATTTCTTAGAGATCTCATATCTCTCGAGCGGGCTGAGTCACGAAACATAGTTTTCAGCTCCTCAAGAATCTCAAAGGGCCCGGCGAATTCCTCAAAACGATTTTGAAGATCCGATTCCATAGCATACAACATGGCGATCTTAATCAAATCATAATCATCCTTGCGCGACTGATAAACAGCTTTCTCATCAGCCGGCGCATCTATAGCAGGGGCGTCACCTAGCGCGTTCTCAAGAACATAGTCCTTTTGTCCGCCAGCGAGAATGATTCTCAGAATGCGGAACTATTTGGTGAAGTTAGACCCATTGTTTCTAAGATTTTCTATCTCATCAAAAACGTTGAAGTTGAAGGCGGACTTCGCCATGTGATCTATAGTATTTGCAAGTACAATTTAGACTATGTTCATGATAAATAGTTCAACTTAATCAAATTACTAGATGAACTCCCACTAAATTCAACATCCCTCAAGTTGTTTAGTGAACACGATCCAAATTCACCACACCTAATCCGATCATCATGAGAAGAGATGTGGCTTCAATGGTGGACAACGAAGTGTCGATCATATCATTCATATGAAAAATGCTTAACCTTCGGTTCATGTGTTCGAGGCCATGTCTGTACATGCTAGGCTCGTCAAGTTAGACCCAAGTATTCTGCGTGTGCAAAAGCGGCTTGCACCCGTTGTATGTGAGAGTCTATAGCACCCGATCATCACGTGATGCTTGGACACGAAGAACTTTAGCGGTGCATACTTGGGGAGAACAGTTTTATCTTGATCTTTAAGTGAGGAATCATATTATAATGCTACCGTCACGATCTAAGCATAATATGATACATAAAAGGATAAACATCACATGCATATAACTTTATGTGACATGGTATAGCCAATCTTCGCGCAATGATCTCCATCTTGTGCGTTCCGGCATGATATACATCACTCCACCATGATTGCCTCCACCATGAATAGCAACTACAACTATTTCTAACTACTTAGCGATAAAGTGAAACTATTACATGGCGCATAAGAAGTTGACACACAGGTCATACACAATTATAAAGACAACCATATGGCTCCTGCCGGTTGTGTACTCATCGACATGCAAGTCATGAAACATTACAAAACATGATCATCGCATACATTATACACATCACATCTTGGGCCATACCATATCACAGAAAACACTCCCTGCAAAAACAAGTTAGACGCCTCTACTTTGTTGTTGCATGTTTTACGTGGCTTATGGGAGTAGATGCTAAGAACGATTCTTACCTACGGAAAGCCTAGCGGTGATATTATGGTTGTCAAACTCGTGTTAATCCCATGACAACTATAGTGAGGCGACATCCACCAGCCCGCATGTGTGAAACAAGCCACACGTCAAGTGCGGGCGGTCTCATGACGGCGTCGTAAGGTTGGCTTGGACCGCTTCGATCTCACTATCCCGCGTCATAAGAAGTACACAAACAAGAGGCTTGCAACATAAAACATCAACGCCCGCAACAACCATGTTGCGTTCTACTCGTGAAACACATCTACGCATAGATCTAGCTCTGATACCACTGATGGGTTTTGCAGCATAGTAAATCAAAATTTTCTACGGATGCGAGCAGAGGAAAGCCAAGATCTAATCTAGGAGATGCAAACAACGAGATTGGATTAGATCTTCATACACTTGAAGATTCGCCTGCGTGAACGTTCGTCGGAACGTGGGTGATGTAGTCGTACTCGCTTTTCCTCCTCGCGATCCGATCCGATCTAGCACCACAAGTGGCGGTGCCTCCGTGAGATGCACACGTGCAGCACCTCGACGTCTCCTCCTACCTCGGTCCAGCAAGTATGGTGGAGAGACGGATTGGATCTACAACACGACGGTGTGGTATATATGGTGGAGAATTTCTGCAGCAGGGCTTCGCCTACAAGCAGTCGGGAGAGAGGAGGGCAGCAGGGCGGCTAGGGTTGGAGGGGAAGGTGTGGGGTGGTGCACCCCCAGCCCTCTTTATATAGAGGGGTGGGGCGGCAACCCTATCCCCCTCCCCCAAGCCAAGGCCGACGGCCAAGGAGGAGGAGTGGGGGGCAAGGAAACCCCCCCCCCTTTCTAGAAGCTCTATCTAGAGTTTAAACCCTCTTGGCCGGCTGGGCCCTATGGGGCCTTGTGCCCCTGGCCCAATGCGGCCAGGGCACTCCCTCATAGGCCCATTCCCCCTCCCGGAAGGTGGGGCCACGTTGGTCCCCTTCCGGAAGGTTCTAGAAGCTTCCGGTCCAATCGATTAACGGAACAATTCCAAACTCCAAAAACTGCCTTTGCCTTATATGAATCTTATTCAGGACCACTCCGGAACCTCTCGTGATGTCCCGGATCCCATCGAGACTCGAACAAAACTCATAAACCAATCATCCAATCTATCCTAGCGTCGAGACACGTTAAGTGTGTGACCTGCGGAGTTCGAGAATGCGAGACATGATCTTCTATCAATAATCAGCGGAAACCCATATTGACTCCACATTCATCGATGATCATATCGGATGAACCACGATGCGATTCAATCAATCCCATATATATTCCCTTAGTCTCGCGATATTTTACTTGCGAGATTTGATCGTCGGGTACAGTCATACCTAGTTCAATCTCGTTCACAGTACTTTACCGTTCGTAATCGATATCACTTTGTGATTAACTCCTTAACCACATGCTTGCAAGCGGTGTTGATACGATTACGAGTGGGCGAAGTATATCTCTCCGACTTGGGAGGGACAAATTCCATCTCGATACATACAAGAGATACTTTCCGATCACAGAGACACCTTTATGATCACCCTCTCATAGGATGACGTTTGATGACCTCAAATCTTTCTTCGATACCGGGAGTTGGATTATCTCATGGTCTAAGGAATACAATATTTGACATAAGAAAAGCAAAGGCGAACACGATATACGATCTAATTGCTTCGCTTAGTTTGGGTCTGCCCATCATATCATTCTCCCAATGATATGATCTCATTATTAATCGACAACTCATGTCCATGGTTAGGAAACCTTAACCATCATTAATCAATGAGCTAGTCCATAGAGGCGTACTAGGTGTTGGAATTATGCCCTAGAGGCAATAATAAAGATGTTATTATTATAATTCTTGTTCATGATAAAGTTTATATTCCATGCTAGAATTGTATTAAGCGGAAACTTTAATACTTGTGTGGTTTGTAAACAACACCGTGTCCCTAGTACGACTCTATGGACTAGCCCATTGATCAATGATGGTTAAGGTTTCCTAACCATAGACATGAGTTGTCAATTGATAATGAGATCATATCATTGGGAGAATGATATGATGGACAGACCCAAACTAAGCGAAGCAATTAGATTGTTTCATCGTGTTCATCTTTGCGAAGCTTTTCCTATGTCAAATATTGTATTCCTTAGACCATGAGATAATGCAACTCCACGGAAGAAAGCTTTGAGGTCATCAAGCGTCATCCTATGAGAGGGTGATCATAAAGGTGTCTCTCGGTGATCGGAAAGTATCTGTTGGGTTGTATGTATCGAGATGGAATTTGTCCCTCCCAAGTCGGAGAGATATACTTGAGCCCACTCGTGTCGATATCAACACCGCTTGCAAGCATGTGGTTAAGGAGTTAATCACAAAGTGATATCGGATTATGGAACGAGTAAAGTACTAACGTGACGAGATTGAACTAGGTATGGTACCGGCGATCGAATCTCGGGCAAGTAAAATATCGCGAGACGAAGGGAATATATATATGGGATTGATTGAATCTGGCATCGTGGTTCATCCGATATGATCATCGATGAATGTTTGGGAGTCAATATGGGTGCCTGCACCCTGTTGATTATTGATAGAAGATAATGTGCATATTCGAACCCAGGTCACACATAACGTATCTCGACGCTAGGATAGATTGGATAATTGGTTTATGAATTTTTGTTGAGTATCGGATGGGATCCGGGATATCATGAGGTTCGGAATGGTCCGGAGAATAAGATTCATATAAAAGCAGTTTTTGGAGTTGAATTGTTAAGTTAATCGGTATTGTACGGAAGCTTTAGAACCTTAGGGACCAACGTGGCCCCACCTTCCGGGAGGGGCATGGGCCTATGAGGGAGTGTCCTGGCCGAATTGGGCCAGGGGCACAAGGTCCCATAGGGCCCAGCCGATCCTAGATAAGTTTAAACTCGTTTAAACTAGAGATAGGATTTCTAGATAAGGGAGAGTTTAAATCGTTTAAACTAGATATAGGATTTCTAGATAAGGGAGAGTTTAAATTGTTTAAACTAGAGATAGACTTGGAGGAGGGGCAAGGGCTGGCCGCTCCCCCTCTATATATAGAGGGGTGGTGCGCCCCCTCCCACTACTACAACACACCTCCCTCCAAGCCCTAGTAGCCCTGCTGCCTTCCTCTCTCCCTCCCATTGTTTGTGGCGCCCGCTGCAGAAATTCTCCACCATATACACTGCGTCGTGTTGTAGATCTAATCTATCTCTCCACCATACTTGCTGGTCCGAGGAAGGAGGAGACGTCAAGGTCTGCGTGTGCATCTCACGGAGGCACCGCCACTTGTGGTGCTAGATCGGATCCGGGATCACGAGGAGAGGAGAAGTACGACTACATCACCCACGTTGGCGAGCGTTCCATCTTGAATCTTCAAGGTATGAAGATCTAATCAATCTCTCTCGTTGATTGCATCTCCTAGATTAGATCTTGGCTTTCCCTCTTGCATCCGTGAAAATTTTGATTTACTATGCGAAACCCTTCGGTGGTATCGAGAGCTAGATCTATGCGTAGATGTGTTTCACGAGTAGAACGCAACATGGTTGTTGCGAGGCGTTGATGTTTTCTGTTGCAAGCCTCTTGTTTGTGTTCTTCTTATGGCGGGATAGTGAGATTGAAGCGGTCCAGCCAACCTTAGCGACGTCGTCATGAGACCGGCTCCGCGACGTGTGGCTTGTACCACATGCGGCTGGTGGATGCCGCTCTCACTATAGTTGTCATGGGATTAACACGGAGTTTGGCAACCATAATATCACCGTTGTGGCTTTCCGTAGTAAGAATCGTTCTTAGCATCTACTCCCATAAGCCACGTAAAACATGCAACAACAAAGTAGAGGCGTCTAACTTGTTTTGCGAGTGTTTTCTGTGATATGGTATGGCCCAAGATGTGATGTGTATATTGTATGCGATGATCATGTTTTGTAATGTTTCACGACTTGCATGTCGATGAGTACACACCGGCGGGAGCCATATGGTTGTCTTTATAATTGTGTATGACCTGAGTCAACTTCTTACGCCATGTAATAGCTTTACTTTATCGCTAAGTAGTTAGCAATAGTTGTAGTTGCTATTCGTGGTGGAGGCAATCATGGTGGAGTGATGGAGATCATGGAACGCACAAGATGGAGATCATTCTTGGCGAGATTGGCTATACCATGTCACATAAAGTTATATGCATGTGATGTTTATCCTTTATGTATCTTATTATGCTTAGATCGACGGTAGCATTATAAGATGATTCCTCACTTAAAGATCAAGATAAAAAAACCGTGTTCTCCCCAAGTATGCACCGTTGGGAAAGTTCGTCGTTTCCAAGCATCACGTGATGATCGGGTGCTATAGACTCTCGCTCATACAACGGGTGCAAGCCGTTTTTGCACGCGGAAATACTTGGGTCTAGCTTGACGAGCCTAGCATGTACAGACATGGCCTCGGAACACAAGAACCGAAAGGTTAAGCATGAGTCATATGAATGATATGATCGACACTTTGTTGTCCACCATTGAAACCACATCTCTTCTCGTGATGATCGGATTAGGTGTGGTGAATTTGGATCGTGTTCAGTAAACAACTTGAGGATGTTGAATTTAGTGGGAGTTCATCTAGTAATTTGATTAAGTTGAACTATTTATCATGAACATAGTCTAAATTGTACTTGCAAATCAGAGATCCAATGGCCAAGTCCAACTTCAACTTCAACGTTTCTTGAGAAAGAAAAGCTTAGAAACAATGGGTCTAACTTCACCAACGGTTCCACAATCTAAGAATCATTACATGCGGCGGACAAAAGGACTATGTCCTTGGTAAGCGTTAGGTGACCCCCTAATCGCAAGCTGCGGTGATGAAAGTTGTCTATCGACAAGCAAAGATGATTATGGTGTGATTAAGAGCACCATGTTGTTTGCTATGGAACCGAGCTTCAAAATCGTTTTGAAACCTATCCGGGCCTTTGAGATTCTCGAGGAGTGAAAACCATGTTTGGACTCAAGCCCGCTCGAGAGATATGAGATCTGAGAAGTTCTTTAGCGCAAGATGGAGGAAGGGAGTTCGTTAGTGAGCACGCCATAAAGATGTCGGGCTACACTCAACGCATGAGCAACGGAATGCACGATTCCATAGGAGCTCAAGATTGACAGGTTCTGCAATCACTCCTCCCAGCTACAAAAGTTTTGTAGTGACTCATAATCAGATTGGATCGCGATCGATCACCGAGCTCTTCGCAAAGTGAAGGCTGCGGAAGTGGACATCAAGAACGATAATCATGTGTTGATGGTCAACAAGCCCTCCTTTAAGAAAGGTAAGGAGCAAAGAAGCCCTTCAAGAAGGGCGGCGGCAGCAATGCCCTGGCGATAAGAAGCTCAGTGCGGTCCTAAGCGGACACTAAGTGCTTCTATTGCAAGGACAGGGGTCACTTGGGCATAGCTATCAAGTACTTAGCGGACAAGAAGGCTGGCACCATCAAAGGTATATTTGATATACATGTTATTGATGTTTTCCTTACTAGCCCTCGTTGTAGTGCCTGGGTATTTGATCGGTTCGAGTTGCTAATATTTGTAACTCAAAAGGATCTACGGAATAGACGGCTTGCGAGGGATGAGGTGACGATGCGTTGGCAACGGATTAAGAGTTGATGTGATGGCCGTCGACGCGCTCTCCTTAGTTTTACCTTCGGATTAGTTTTAAACCTTAATAAATGTTATTATGTGCTGCGTTGAGCATGAACATTATTTCGGATCATGTTTATTGCAAGGCGGTTATTCATTTAAATCGGAGAATAATGGTTGTTCTATTTATATGAGTAACATCTTTATGGTCATGCACCTCTTGTAAATGGTTTATTTCTTCTAAATCTCGAAAGGGATGAAACACACATCCATAACATTGAGGCTAAGAGATGCAAAGTAGATAGTGATAATACTACTTATTTGTGGCAATCGCTCTAGGTCATATTGGTGTAAAGCGCATGAAGAAACTCCATTCGATGGACTTTTGGAGTCTCTTGATTTTGAATCATTTGACATGCGAACCATGCCTCATGGGCAAGATGATCAAAACCCGTTCTCAGATTATGATGGGCGAAACAGCGGACTTGTTGGAAATCATACATACCGATGTATGCGGACGATGAGTGTTTCGGGCGGTGGATATCGCTATTTTCTCACTTTTACCGATGACTTAAGTAGATATGGGTATATCTATTTAATGAAACATAAATCTGAAACATTTGAAAAGTTCAAAGAATTTGAATGAAGTGGAGAACCGTAACAAAGATTAAGTTTCTACGATCCGATCGTGGAGGTGAATATTTGAGTTATGATTTTCTCACGCATCTTAAAGCAAGTGGAATCGTTTCACAACTCACGCCACCGAACACCAACAAGAATGGTGTGTCGAGCGGAATCGAACCCTATTATATATGGTCCGATCAATGATGTCTCTACGGTTGCTGTTATAATTTTGGGGTTATGCATTAGAAACCGCTGCATTCACTTTAAATAGGGCTCCATCTAAATCCGTTGAGACGACACCGTATGAACTGTGGTTTGGTGCTAAACCTAAGTTGTCATTTCTTAAAGTTTGGGGATGCGAAGCTTACGTCAAGAAGTTGATGCCGGACAAGCTCGAACCCAAAGCGGAGAAATGCGTCTTCATAGGATACCCTAAGGAAACTATTGGGTATACCTTCTATCACAGAACCGATGTCGGGGGGTTAACCTCGGGTAGGTCAGAGACGGGGAAAGACAGAGGTACTATCCCCGTCTAGTTTCCGAGTTACGGTCCAAGTCGGCCGAATCATGGATATGTCGGCCGATGAACGGAGGCAAGAATCCCACGTATATGTATCAAGTAGTTACCCGACCGAGTTACTGAAAGAATCGGCCGGGTTACCCAAGTGATCTTGATGCAGGTAAAGAACGAACCGAGTAACACAAGGTAAGGCCGAGTGATACGAAGCTTGCAGGAGAAGGAGAAGCCCAAGGTCAAACTATAGCTGCAGGCTAGAAGGAATCAGAGCAGAGCCAAGCACAAGAGACAAGGATGCCTGTCGGAGGGGCAGAAGGAGGTCACGGAGGTGGCAGATCTGGAGCCGAGGCACGTGAGGAGGGCCACTGGAGCCTTGCCGTCATTAGAAGGGCGACAGGGAAAGGAGGCCGCCGAACTACTAATTTGGGACAAGCATATTCCACGAATATGCTTGCCTCGTCAGCCCTAAGGGCACCCAAGGCACTCCTTTATAAGGGGAGGCTTGGACCCTGAAGGAGGGATCGATTGTTTGAGTACCGTTAGGCTGGGGAGATTCATCTTGTCCCCCTATATACAGCTCAAGGAGCATTTGTAATCCATCAAGAGAGAAATAAAGATCATCACTTTGGCAGCTTGAGTGTAAAGACAGTTGCATCTTACCTCCCCAGATCCCACTAGCATCCATTGGCCCCATACTTTAGCCTACCCATGGCATCTGCCGTGCCACCACCACGACAGTTGGCGCCCATCAGGGCGGCGGTGCTAGCTGGAGTTGTGATCCGGACGGGAAACTTCATCAACACCGGCGAGCGCGTTGTTTCTGGCTTGGTCCAGAGATTTGGTCTCTGCGACTATGTCAGAGACAATGCAGGAAGCTTCAGGGAAAACTCCCCAGCAACGGATCTTCATCGGCTGGCGAGCAGGGGTCGTCGGCGTCGACATCACGGCATTTATCCTCACCAGTTGTTGTTGCGGAGAGCCACCTCGAGCCGCGAGCCGTCCATCAGAGAGCATCTCGCGAGCAGCGTCGAGGTGATGGTCGCAGGGAGCTCAAGCGGGAGCAGAGCAGGGTCAGCAGAGAACCCGCCGCAGCATGAAGCGCCAAGCGCACCACACCGCAAACCATCGAGGTAATTCCGCGGTGACAAACCGGCGAGCTGCATGACACCACCCCAAAGGCACCAAGAGTGAGAGGCCACCTGGAAGACCAGAGAACATTCTTCAGCGACTATAGAAAACTTAACCACACACATGGCGCGATACTTGATCCGCAAATGCTCGAGCAGAGTTAGAAGAAACCGGGCAAAAGGTCTTTGGTAGAGGCCAAAAAGGTATCACTCTGCGGGAATCCTTGAACAGGACCACGAGAGAATATGCAAAAGCTAATAAACGATATCGCACCCGGCGGGTGGGCGAACTAAGATTAAGAGGGAAGAACCTCATGAATGACATTAACAAAGAGCATGAAGCTCATGAGGCGAATCGGTGATTTGGGTTTTCCAGGTACAGATGGCGAAAAACCTGAGAGCGGCAAATGCCGCAGCATTGGAATTAGAAGGGTTAACCGGGGAAGCTCGGCAGAAACAACAAGAAAGAGTGAATGAGCTGGTGCGCATCGCGAACCAGCAAAATGAGGAAATACTCAGAACTAACCCGGCAAGACCAGGGGCTTCACGGATGGTTCATTCGGCAGGGGCAGCACCTGCTTTATCCGCGGCAGCGGCATCTTCACCCGGAAACAACGCTCGAAAAGAGAAAGCAGTAACCTCAGGGAAGAGGAACAAGCAAATTGTTCCATATGACCCGGCAATAGCTGGGAAGGCAAATGAGAACAGAGGCAATGCAAGCCGAGGTAACAGTGGGGAGAGAAACCACGGCCGTATGGAAAAGGACGGCGGGGGCCGAGGCAATGGGGATCTCGGCAGGAGAGAACCCGCAAGAGATAATCATGAAAACCAGACCCCGGCCAAAGTAAGGAGAGAAGTGCCGCCCAACCCGCAACCAAGACATGAGCCACGGAAGGAAAGAGAAGTGAGGCCAGCTCGCCACAATCAGATGAATGAAAGGTACAATGATGGATATTTCGAGGTGGAATACGCAAACCAGGGTGGAAACAATCACTATGGGATACAGGATAGAATCTTGTACAGAGATTTGCCAGCAAGTGATGCAAGAGTAAAGTTGGATCGGCTATACCGGTCCGAGTTGTTGGAAGAGCAAGTTCCACCAGGTCCGACATGTTTTGGACCACGGATCATGGGCGAAGCACCGATGCGAATTTTCAGTTAGCAAGAGGCACAAAACGTTACAATGGAAGTACCAAGCCACAAAGGCGGTTGATCGATTATGCCACATTTGTGAAGATAGCGGGTGGCAACCTAAGATGGGCGGCGGTATGTCCCACGAGATGTTGGAAGGACCAGCCGGTATGGTTGAATAATCAACCATTAGCAATATCAATCGCTGGTTAGATTCGAAGAAATGTTACAACAACTTTACCACATACAAGAGACCAAATAGACCACAACACTAGCCATGTGCAGCGAGGCGAATGAAACGGATAGAGAGTTTTTAACTCGATGGTGCAACCTGAGAAACTCATGTGAGGGAGTTATCAAATCGCAAGCAATCGCTTGGTTCGCGCAAGGCTGCCGTTATGCCAACGTGTTGTGGCAACGCCTGCAAAGAGATATGCCAACCACACTGGCAGAAACTATCAGAATAGCAGACTCCTATGCATTGGGCGACCCAACCCAACCGGAATTAATGTCGGCAGATCATCATGAGCAACAGGACCAGTACGCGAGAGAATTGGCCGGGTCATCCAGGCGTGATTTCAGAGAAAGAAGAAGAGAGGAGAGGCCGTTATAGATATAATTCGGCCCAGGTGGCGGCAGTAGCACAAGATCAGCCGAGTCACGGGGCAACTCAACGACAGAAAAATGGACCTCAACAGTGGACATCAACAAATGAGGGAAAAAGGCAATGGACCCCAGAGCAAAACAAGCAATGGTAAGAGAGGCCGAAGTACACGTTCGAATCCATGCTAGATCAGCCGTGCAAATTTCACACATCGAACCCATCCAGACCAGCCAACCATACAACCCGCCAATGTGCCTGGATGAAAAATGCGATGGGGAACCCAGCAGGAGTTCAGGCTCCCCATCAGGTGCAACAGCAGCATCAGCCGCAATTAACTGGAGCAAATACACGAGAATCGATGCTACCGCCTCCCCTAGATGCGATAGCTCGGATCGGAGGATGCGGTGCATCAAGTAATGAACGAGGCGGGCGGAAGGATGAATCCAGCAAATACGGACGTAATGATTACAGGAACATCACCGGTCTTATTGTGTGTTCACAACAGCAATGAGGACAAGCAAAGTGTGCGTAGCGGCATATGGAAGTGAATGCGGTTGTGCCGTACCAAGATACCAGCCATGGTACGATCAGAGGTGACACGGAGCATGAAAGACCACCCGAATAATGCCGAGTCCAGGATCATATGCACTTGTGTTGATCCGACATTTGTTGGACCAAGCATCAATCTGAAATTTCGAAAGTACTCGCCGACAATGGGAGCGATATCAACATCATGTACAAATATACCATGCATAAACTCGGAATATCGCAGAATATCTGCGATCCACGAGGACAACTTTCCATGGGATAGTGCCGGGCTTTCATGTGAGCCCATCGGTAAAGTCCGAGTGGACGTGTTATTCGGCATAAGAGATAAGCGCAGAGCGAAAACTTAGAATTTGAAGTGGTGGATCTGGAAAGTTGTTACCATGTTCTACTCGGACGGCCATGACTGCCAAATTCATGAGCTGTCATATAAGTTATCTAAAGATGAAGTTACCGGACCACAAGGGTGATATGATTTGAGGGGATTACAAGAAGTCAATGGGTGTGCTTGGGTCAAATTTGGCGAGTCATTGGTTATAGCAAGAGAAAGAAAAGGATTCAGAGGTAGCAGCCCTCGCTCGATCGGACTGATTAAACATGCCTTGGCCAACCCTCATGGCGGTGTTTCTTTTCACCAACTAAAGAGATGAAGAAATTTCAGATTGATGAGCAATTCCCGGGCGCCTTGTTACTATTGGTGCAGGCCTTGACGCTAAATAGGAAGCGAGCTCACCAACTTCCTCCGTGAGAATCGGGACATATTTGCATGGTCAACTCAAGATGCAAGGTGTTAGGGATTTGGTGAGCACTCTTAAACGTCGGGCAGGGAGCAAGGCGGTGAAGCAACCTCTCGCCGCCAAGACAGGAGAAAAGTAATAGGGGATGAAATAGCTCGGCTCCTCGCGGCGGGTTCATCATGGAGGTGCTATATCCGGATTGGTTATCAAATCCGGTGCTAGTAGAAAGAAAAAAGATAACCCCAATGTAGCCATTGTGTGGCGAATGTGTATCGACTACACCAACTTTGAACAAGGCGTGTCGAAAGATCCTTTTCCATTGCCTAGAATAGACCAAGTCATTGACTCGACCGCTGGCTATGAGCTGTTATCATTTGTAGACGCGTATTCTGGTTTCCACGAGATCAATTAAATCGGCGATCAAATAAAGGCGCATTTATTACCCGTCGGGGCTTATTATTATCGCTGATGCCATTCGGCCTGCGAAATGCAGGAGCAACATATCAAAGATGCATGCAAAAATGTTTACATGATCAGATAGGGAAAAATGTACAAGTGTATGTGGATGACGTGGTCATCAAAACTAAGGAGAGCAAAACCTTGCTAGAAGATATACGGCAAACTTTCGCGAACCTGAGAAGGCTCCGAATGAAGCTTAATCCAGAAAAATGCACATTTGGCGTGCCGGCAGGAAAACTACTCGGCTTCTTTGTGTCTAGCCGAGGTATCGAGGCTAATCCAACAAAAATAAGAGCAGTAGAAAGAATGGAATTGCCGAGATGTTTGAACGATGTACAAAAATTCACGGGCTGCCTGGCCTCGCTTAGTCGATTTGTATGTCGGCTAGGAGAAAAGGCACTGCCACTTTATCAGCTGATGAGAAAGTCGGACAAATTCGATTTGGGCCGCAGTGACCTTGCATTTCATGAGTTGAAAAGATGCTAGTTCGGCACCCATCTTAGCTTCTCCATTATCGAAAGAACCTATGCTACTCTATGTAGCGGCTACCAATCAGTAGTTAATCTTGTGGTCGTAGTGGAACAACTTGAAGATGGTAAGTCAATTGAGGAGGCAGTGTATTATCTAAGTGAAGTATTATCCACTTCAAAGCGTAATTATCCGCACTATCAAGATGGCTTATGGAGTATATATGTCGGCAAAAAAGCTTAAGCATTACTTTGAAGAGCACCCCATCAAAGTAATCTGTGAGGCACCCATAGCCGACATCACTACTAGGAAAACGGCTATAGGTAATCAACACATCCGTGGCTCACATGGTTGAAGTGCCCCACGGCTAAAACAGGCGTGGCTCACCAGTGGGCAGTGCCCTACTAGTAACTAGAACAAGTGGCGCACATGACTATAGTGCGCCATGATGTGTGGGCCAGGGGCCTGTTGGCGCACGCCAAACATCTCAGCGCACTACGGTCATGTGCGCCATGGTTGTTAGTCTCATCTGGCGCACATGGGGTGCGCTACGCTAAGCGCACGCTCCCTTCTGAAGCGGCCACACACTTCTATGGCACTCGGCCTAGTGCGCCATCGGGAATAACATCTGTGGCGCACATGGCCCAAAGGCGCCCGCAGTTTTCTACTCACGTGGCTTCTGACGTGTCGCCACGGATGTGTCGATTTTTTAGGACAGCACTTTATGTGTGACCACACATCACCACCCCACACTTCACTTTCCCTTCTTCTTCCTCCTTAGATCTAGTGGGATCTTCTCCTTCCCACCTCAATTTCTCCACCCATTCACCATTTTTAGCATGTAAAACTTGCTTTGGATGTTACATAAGTAATAGAGGAGGTCTCCGGTATCTCATCTCCTTCTCCGGTCGACGCGCGCACCTCTCCTTTCCATCTTTCTCGCGATCGGTCTCTCATCTCGGTAAGTTGTCCATGTAAGGATGTGTTCATGTGTATATGGATGATGCATGTGCTCATATGTATGTAGATGATCGATGCTCATGATGTGTGTATGTGTGGAGAGGATCGATGGTCATATGTGTGTGTATATGGAGAGTATCGATGATGCTCATGCATGTGTGTATGGAGAGGATAATGATATGTTCATGTGTGTATGGATCGATATCTCTCTCTCTTGTGTTTGTATGTGAACAAGTTGCCATTTGTTTTGCCAAAATGTTGATTCATTTCCATTTTGGCAAGACTTTGGCATTCATAAAGGTCCTAATTTTAGGATAGGTCATGCGAAATTTTCTATCGACCATTGCATGCATGCATTCATTATGTGGTTCTAATAGACTTCAAAATTGTACCGTGTACATCGTGCGAGCAAAATGGTCCGCATAATGAGCGAAGGCATTGTGGCTAGATTTTTGAAATGTGCGACGGCCGACATGATACGAAATAACAAGACAGATATAAGATGTCCGTGTAGAAGATGCAAACTCAACTGGGTGATCGACCCAGATTTCGGGAATCTGCAGGCGCACCTGCTCCGCCATGGTTTCATGGATGGATACACTCGTTGGATAAGCGATGACGTAGATGATGGAGACGGTGAAGAAGGTGGCCAACATGACGATGATCATCATCACGGCGAAGCAGGCGAGATGATGAAGAGTCTCTGGAGATGGTGAAGGTGCGGAAGGCGGGATGATGATGATCTAGATGCGGGAGGAGCATTTAGCGATGGAACAACGTCGGTGGGTGCGGGACCCTTATGTGCAAGAGCTGCTTCTCAAGCGGGGCCGAGCTGCCGCTAGAGAAAGCCAAGCTTGCGCAACTTGAGAAAGACGGTTACTCCATTGTATGAAGGATGCAGGCCCGATGATACCCGGTTGAATGTAACGCTCAAGGCTATGGAGATGAAGGCAAAGCACAAATTGAGCGGCGCAAGCGATGATATGATGGCATTACAGCACGATCGTCTCCGGGAGAACACATGTCCAACTAGTATCGAGGATGCCAAGAAAATCATCCTCTCGATCTACGCACGTTAGATATCACGTATGCATCAACGATTGCATCATTTATCGAGGCGAGGGCGGAGAAAACCACATGTCCGGTGTGCGGTAGTCGATAAGAAAGGGAAAGCACCTCGAAAAGTGGTATGGTACTTTCCTATCACCCTCGTCTGCGGCGCTATTTCGCGGACCCTAAGAGCGAAGCTCATGCGATGGCATGCGGAAAGGAAGAAGCAGGAGATGATGATGACCCGAAAAGGATGAGCTGGCGCACCCTTCGGATGCTAGCGGTGGAAAGCATTGGACCTCGAATTCCCGAATTGGTGGAGATTCGAGGAACATCGGGCTTGGTGCGAGCACCGATGGACTCAATCCGTTCGGTAGCGAGCATACGCACATCACTTGGCTGTGTTTGTATGGATGTACAACCTCCCTCCATGGTTGTGCATGAAGAAGAAGTACATACAAATGAGTATGCTAATTCAAGGCGAAACAACCTGGTACCGACATCAATCAGTATCTCGGGCTGTTGAAGAGGAGCTAGCCACGTTATGGGAATCGGAGCCAATACTTACGGCCGTCGCAAGATTATTTCACTATGAGAGCGCGTTGGTCACTACGGTGCAAGACTATCCAGGTTGCGGGTATATCTCGGGCAGGTTATCCAAGGATTCTCATGCGTTAGGTGCATGGATAACACAAGCTATCTCCAACTAGAGAAAGATCCAGGGTCATCGAAAACCGTGTTCATGGCGCCGGGAGGTGGCTCGGCAAGAATGATCCATGGAGAAAGCGTGGAGACCTGTTCGATGGCAAATCGAGACCCGAGGAATCCCAGGCGTAGGAGCAGCGAAGAAGTGGAAGAGTTCTTGAAAAACTGGAAAGATTGTCCTAAGCACGGAAAGAAGCGAAGAGGCAGCAACAAGACAAGCCGATGAAGGTATGGAAAACAAGGTGCATTTTACGGGAGTTGCCATCTTGGAAGTTTCTCCATACGCCTCATAGCCTCGACATCATGCATATCATGAAAAGCGTGTGCGAGTCTCGGTCGCCACCATAATCAACATGCCGGATAGGACGAAAGATGGTCGAAAGCAAGGCCGCGACTGATATGCTTAGGTATCGGAAGGAGCTTCACGGAGGGCCTTTTACTCGATGATCGGGAAGATGACGATGATCATGAGTGGAGGCGACACAAGGTCGTCGGAAGGGTAAAAGTTCAAGAAGAGCGAATATTACTGCCCTCCTTCTTGCTTCACTCTAAGCCGGATGAGATCAAACAGTTTTCAAGTGCCTTCTAGGAGTCAAATTTCCTTACGGCCACGGGCAAGATAAGCAGATACCTAGGCGGTGACGAGCTTGATGGCATGAAGTCTCACGGTGTCGTGCTAATGACGCAGTACTTCCGGCCGCACTAAGAGGATAATGGACGAAACGTCCGTGAAGCGTTATTTGGCCTATGCAAGTTTTCCAGCGTCATCTCTAGGAAGTCGATTGGCTTGAATCAGCTCGAAGGCTATAGGAGGAGATCGTGGTGATACTATGTGAGCTTGAGGTCTACTTCCCACCGCATTCTTCGACATTATGGTGCATCTGCTGGTCCATGTCGTGGAGGACATCGTACAACTCGGGCGATGTTTCTCCGCAGCATGATGGCGTTCGAAAGGATGAGCGGACACATCAAAGGATCGTTCGCAGGTCCGTCCGGATGGAAGCATAGCCAAGGCTTTCGGCGAAGAGTGCATCTCTTTCGCACGAATTATCTGACATCGAGAACCTGTCGGTCTTCCCGTCAACAGACACCTTGGCAAGCTCGGATCCGGTCACCGAGAGGGTTAAATGCGCATGCATCACGACTTCGATTTTATCAGCGCAGACTTTGATCGAGCAAACCTCGTCGCGCCACAAAGATTTAGAACTGGTCGATCCTGGGTACAGAATCACAAAAGGTTAATCGAGAAGAAATCGGTGGCAGGGGCATACAGAGGAATGAGGAGAAATAATCAAGAGCACAACTCAGATTTCACGTTGGTTTAAGCGCGCTCCTTGATAATCCCAGCCGCATTCTTCGACACGGAAAAGATCATATTCACCTTGTCGCAGGACCGATGCAAAACCCAGTGACCTATCGCGTATGATATCAGCGGCTACACATTCTACGGAGGAAAAGGACAACAAGTGTGATTATCGAACTCGGTAACGCCGAATTCTACACCGATGACAACGTGAAGGAAAGATTCTGGAAGAATCGAGGAGATCCGGGAGATCGACTACTGTGGAGAAAAGGTGCGATGTTCCGTGTCGGATGGGCAAAGCGTCGAAAGAAGACCGGTATTTCACAACCATGGTTATACCCGGCGGCAAATCCAAGGCCGGTGCCAAGCGTGGCGAAAAATGAACCGTGGAGTGCGGCTACCAAAGTGGACCAATGTTTTCATTACCGACCCGACAAAGCCTAGCCGTGTTGTCGTGAGGAGAGGAAAAGAAACATCATCGGAATGGATGGAGTCGCCAGCGAGCAAGACTTGACGATCTGGCGATCAAAGATTGAAGATGGCGGCGACTACGATGCGACAACATACATCACAAGAAGAAAAGGACAACCCTACCCAAAAGGTAGCCCGTTCGAAAGAAGAAACATTAAAGTCGGGGCTAAATTATTCAACCTCGACAAAGAAGGGAAAAAAAGATTGTAAAGCGCTAGCTCAAAAATATTGTGGCGTGGTCAAAAGATTGTAATATTCATGAACAAAGTATTTTGTTTAAAATATTGTAAACGGCGTGGTCAAAAAGATTGTAATATTATAGCGCTAATCAACCGGTTCATCTCAAAAATATTCAAAAATCAATACACTTCTTATGTCTAAATTCCAAATTAATATTCAAAAATATAAGTTAATTCATTTTAAAAGGTTACATTAATTATTTTTTAGAAATAGAAAATGGTTTTGGATTATTTATTCAAATCCATACACTTCTTATGTTTAAAGTTTTTCTAAATTCCAAATTGATATTAAAAAAATATAAGTTAATTCATTTTTAATTGTAAATGGTTCATATTTTAAATGGTTACATTAATTGTTTTTTAAAACAGAAAATGGTTTTGAATTATTTATTCAAATCCAAACACTTTTTATGTTTAAAGTTTTTCTAAATTCCAAATTAATATGCAAAAATATAAGTTAATTAATTTTAAATGGTTACATTAATTATTTTTTAGAAATAGAAAATGGTTTTGGATTATTTATTCAAATCCATACACTTCTTATGTTTAAAGTTTTTCTAAATTCCAAATTAATATTTAAAAAATATAAGTTATTTCATTATTAATTTTAAATGGTTCATAGTTTAAATGGTTACATTAATTATTTTTTAAAAATAGAAAATGGTTTTGAATTATTTATTCAAATCCAAACACTTTTTATGTTTAAAGTTTTTCTAAATTCCAAAGTAATTATCATTTAAAAACATTACAAATTTAAACCCCAAAATAAAAATAAAGGCGGGAGCAGAGAAAATAATGAAAAAATTTGAAATCGGGAATACGTCGGTTGGAGCCACCAACCGGACGAAAAGAGCTTCGTCATGTACATTTCTTGAAAATTGGACTATAGGTCGGTTGGTGGCTCAACAGGACGTATCTGCTAGTCCCGGTTGGAGCCACCAACGGGACTAAAACCTTTAGATATAAGGCGTGCCTCCTCTTCTTCCATCCCGCTCACTTCTCATCCCCATCTCTCCATCTCTCCCAATCGAGCACGATCTGCCGCCGCTCTCGATCCGCCGCGCCGTCGAGGAGGAGGGCTCCCAGCGTCTGGAGGAGGCCCGCGTCTCGGGAGGAGGCCCGTGTCAGGAGGGCAGCGCGTCTCAGGAGGTGGAGGCCGCCGTCGTCGCACTCCGTCGTCGCACTCCGTCGTTCGCCCATCGTCGTCCGCCCGTCAGAGGTGAGCGTCGCCTCTCCCATCTCTCCCTCTCTCCCTCTCTCTCCCCTCTCTCTGCAGGCCATGGTTAGGGTTCAGTAGGTGTTGGAAGCTGGTTCAGCCATCGGGGCTGTATGACCCAGGTCGTATAGGATTTCTTTCCAATTAATCCTAGACATTGACAAAAAAAACGATTCTACTCATCCCAATCCCTGCTTCCACGAGCCCTTGCTGCCTTTGTGCTTTAATATCGGGTGCTGACATGTGCGTCCTTGTGGGGAAGACAACAATATGAATATGAACCCGATTACAAAGGCGTATTATTGTTTTGGATTGTAGTTATTATGCCCAAAAATTTGATAAATTAGCCTCATTGGCTAGCAACCAACTGATTTGATAAGTATACTAATATTTGACACATCTATTATCTAAGTTTGAAAGGATAGATAGATGAATTAATAGCTAAGGAGAAAAAACCAAAGAACGGAAAAAGCTGCTGCCCGATGCGGTAAAACAATGCAGATAGGACCCACCAAAGCGTTCCACAAGTTGCTTTTGATTGGTCGCTTGATATTACATTTGGGGCAGCCAATTGATTGGCA